>OX155677.1:7504784-8704784 GCA_944547425.1 Eupithecia centaureata | reverse complement strand
CTACCTACAGCAGCCAATTCTTTGATCTGCTAGATAAGTTCATGCGCAATAATGCGCATACGCTTTGGTTGGCGTTACAAATGACACCTCCCACAATGTCATACAATCGGAGTTAAAGTCGTGTGGAGGACTGATAGGCATCGAGTGGCGTTGCTTATGCTTTCAATGGTCTTTTGTTTTACTTAGCAACAAGATTTAAGAGTATATCTGCCCGCGGATTCGCACGCTTTGTTTCTATGGAAACGTTTTAAAGCTATTTCCATACCATGGGATCTGATTTATAGGATGAATGCCTACGTTTTATTCGGGGGCGTCTAGTCTACTTGAAATAAGTATTTGTTATCGGTACCTGAATAATTTTTTTAGTTTTTTTTCTATACCTACGCGTGAAATTCGAATGGGAAAGCAAGTTTATCGTCTAATATCATATGATTATAGATGAAAATTTTCATGCGCTCTCAAAATAACCCTGTTTTCATATAAATTATAGTATAAAATTGACTGATGATGATATATAATAAAAAACAGAAATCAATGTAATTTGACAAAAAGCTGTTTAATTATAAACCACAGATTTTCTATTCAAATCCACTTATTATTTTCGTTGGCTAGACAAAGATTTACGAGAAAAAAATTCTTAATAATATGTTAATATTTATATGCTAGAACCAAAAAATGTCTGACAAGCAAAGTGCACTGTATTAATCACAATTAAAAGTTATGGGCTGTTTAAGTATCCACTCATGGTACTATATCAGTAATGAGCTGACACGAGTAGTTTTTGTGTGAAACAAGACAGCCAGAGATTCCTGAATAGGTTAATAGTGGGTAACATGTACACTAAACTCTGACGAAATAGTAGGGATCCGTAGGTCGCAAAAAAAAATCAGCTTGTACCTAACCTTTTAAGAAAACAATTTGGTTACCTATAGCCCCTTGTTCATGAGATGACTCTTGAACATATTATATTATTATATTAAATATCACAAATAATATTGATGCCTGCAATTACTATATGACGCGCTGAAAAAAACAGTCTTCAAGATCTTATTGTAAAATTGCTGACGCAAGTACAAGTATTCAGCTCTAACCAGGATCATGGGTTACATGTGATCTATTTTGTAGCAGTTTGCTGTAATTCAGCAGTATATAAAGTCGCCCAGAGTGATAATGTAGGCTATATAAGTCCTTTTATAAGATTAAGTGTAAACAGCTGATTAACACAACTTAAGTTCAACTTTGTGCAGCAAGATGAATTATGTCATTTTTAATAGAAGTCACGGTATAACTGATTGCATTATAGTAGTTCACATGTTATTTCATAAAATGCAAGTGTTTTAAGGGTACACTTGTGGCCTTCAATTCAGAACAAAGCTCAGTATATGTCTATTAAAATGCTATATTGCAGCTGATAATACTAACAATTCTTAAATGCTGTATAACACTGAACTGTAACATTATACTAACGCCCGCAGCATTACAATGTTGTCGCCGTGACGCCTAATAGCATTTATATACAGATGAATGCTTAATTTTCAGCTATTGCAGTTCGAGTGCACTCTAATAAGTCTTCATAAATGCTAAAGTTACTGATGTGGACTTTATGTGACATCTTATAATGCAGGTTTGTGCTACTTGGGTAATATGTACCTATTTGTTAGGAAGAGCTCCATAGCAGTATCACAGTATATACCTATAAGTCAATAGAACTGTCAGGAAAAGATATAATTTCCCAAAATTGAATGAATCTACGCCAGTCATTTGTATTTTAAGAATTAAATCAGTTAAGTCTTTTTCAATATTAAACTTTTTGCAAATAATTAATTTAATTCAACGAAATACTGAAATTGATTTAAGTGGTCATTACACAAGCGGCACTATCAAATAGATTAAATATTAATGTATCTAAATAAATAGTTACACAAGTAACGGCTAACTTAGCCCTGACCTCGAAGTGTTGCCTCGTAGTATAAATATGAATCAATTTACTATTCCTATGTATAGAAAGAAATATCTAGAGCTGAATACTTGATTTAAAAAACTTTTCCAATTATAAATAAGTATAGTCACAGTCCCTTTCGAAGCATTTGAAATAAAAAAGACAGATATATACATACGTATACATACGTAGAATAGTTTTGACAGTTTTTAAAATTATTCATATTATTTAGCTAGAGGATCAAAAAGCTTGGGATGAGTTTTACTCCAACTCAAAATACATATAACAACCAAGACTAAAACATGCAACGAGGTAGGTAAAGGTTTCTTGTTTGCTTCTTTACCTTAAAAAGATTGAAGTTAAAAAAATAAAAGCGATCACTTTATTTCCTATTTTGAGTATTATTTACCTGTATGAACATTCTGACATTTCCAAGAGTAAAGTCTAAATAAAACACTTACTTTAGATATACGTCCGTTCGTTTTGGCGACATTTGAATTGACATCAATATCTAATTCTAATAAGACTACTTGAAGACTACTTCTTCCTCACTGAGAATCACAACCAATAGGTAAGTTAGGTTCTTCCGACTCGTGCCTATAACTACTGTGTGTAAATAGTAGTCCTCTTTGGATAAATAGTACTACTGACCCCTCATTCGAAGTGCTAATAACATAAGCGAAGTACCTACTCTACCGTTATTTTACATTATCGTCGTGTAACAGAATACAAACAAATAAATAGGTGCCTTATAAGCACATAGACGTTCAAAACGCACAGATCTTCTGCCATAAAATACAAGGCCTACTCTATCGTTAAATTGCCATCTGCCAATTATTGAGTTTTTTGTTAATCGATTTTGTGAATCGAATTCTTCTGTCGATCCCTGAAACTAATTATTAGTAGGATCCTACAGTGAGCTTTTTATTTGCCGCCTGCAAACAATGGAAACGTGACTATACTGGTAATCTTGCACCCATGCCTATCTTTAGGTAAGTATGTACTACCTTTTTTCCAACTTTCGTCCTTCTGTACAAGTAGACTTTTCGAGTTTTTAACCACTATCTTGCTTATCCTGCTTCCGCTGCTGCAAGGCGCTAAATGTGTAGGTAGTTCTGTCAATATAATACGTTTTATCTCGAAATAAAATAACGCGAGCAAAGCCGCGTGCAACGGCTTGTTTATTATAAAAATAGCCTTCGGTGGTATTTATGAATTTGCTCTTGTTATTGTGTTTTTGCTTGACTTCACGTTTTGTTGACATAAACATGATAAGGAAGTGTCGGAGGGTTAATTTATTTAAAAACAACACTCGAAACTTGATAGGCCTCGAGGAAACTCCTTAAATTGTCGTGAATATTGCGCAAGCCACTAAGGCGGCTGTCGCATTATTTCTCTTTACGTGTTTCTTTACAATGGCCATTACTTGTGCATTGGTTTCGCGAACCGAAATGAGATCAACAGAGAACACTATATTGCAAAATTGAGATACCTCCATTGTACCTTAACTAATCTCTTTTAGATTTAGGTAACCTAACCTGATTCTTTCAAACAACATTCATCTTGTGATCTTTTTTTACAGTTTTCAAATAAGAAAAACAATTACAAAAAGTAAATAACTACTCTATTATTTATAATGGGAGATACGTACATCGTAGGAAATACATTTAAAAGTAATAAAGTAATTTTTATAAGTTCGACATTCAATTTAAACTGTTTTCGCCACCTGTGTACGTATTATAGGTAATAATGTGTGATAACTGTTACGCAACTTTAGGATAACATCAAAACATTTATTTATCAGACATATAAAAGTTGTATTACCGTACTACCAGTATACATATAGCACAAAGATAAAAGAACATCATCCGCAAATATATAAGAAAGATCGTAATGCTATTGGTTTAACAGCGTTTCGATATTTCTTATTTTATTTGCTTTTTAGGGATTACGCATACTGTAGCAAAATATTAATGCGCTGGAGACTATCGGGCTTTTATGATAGGTTTCGATATCAATAAACATGATTTTTTATTATTATTCGTTTTCATATAATATTTTTATGATTTGAAACGATTGGTCTGGGTGTTTCTTATGTTGGTATGTACAGGTAGTAAAATAAGTACTTACCTTATTATAATACTTAAGATACCTAAGTACTTATTATCGGTTGTCCAGTAAGTAGGAACTATTGGACCTACTAGATAATGCCACAGATAATGCTGTATGAATAGGCCAGCATTGTATAATAAGTTTTGATAAAATTTTGTTACAAAAGTTCGATAGGTAACTACATTTTTAATCAAACAAATTTCAAGTTTTTTTTTGCAGATATTATACTTAACAAAATTTCAAAAATAGAGTAAGTCATAAAATCACAAACAAAACCATTTCGAAACAAAGTGTTAAAATAATATTGTTATTATAAGTTTATTGAATTATAACTAAGTTTGGTCAACATTCGACGGTGTACAGTGGATGCATGCCTTTGCCCACGGGTTCAATAACGACTGTCAATAAAATGGTTATGGTTGTATGTATCATGACCATAAATTGTTAAGATTAGGGTCAATAGCGCGATGGATATGATAACTGCAAGAAAACGCAAACTGCACAGCATACATAAAGTTATAAAGTAGGTACTTAGCTAGAACCATTAAGAGTAAGCAATTCACTGGAATTTTACTAACCTTTTTAATATATTTTATTAGTGCAAATGACGATATTTAGAATCGTTAAAAAGTTGATTCTCCATTAGTACTTTAATAGTTCCAGTTGTATAGACAAATAACATTATATGCTTATTTTTTGTGACTCACTAATCATAATTTCTTCTGATAAGTAGGTATTAAAAGTTTTTATTTATTTTATTTGAAACCTAAATAGACTAGAAAAGTAAATATACTTTATTATACATATTATTATGGTACATATTCGTTTTTATATTAAACATTTTAAAGGTAGGCGCGTCATCAAAACTACTTGGTACATAAAACGTAAACATAGTAGGTAATCACAAACTTCGCGTCGTTGGCGTCGTACCTATATTATTTTCATTACGATAATTAAACGATCAGCGCCATCTCTGAGCAAACATTGACACTAGTGCGTCGGTGCTGACATCTTTCATCGTTTCTTGGAATCATCCCTGTTTTGGGTATTTATTAGTTTATTAAAAAAAATTAATTTTTTTTTTAACTTTAATTAAGTAACTTATCGCTAGATTGTTGTAGTTGCCAAAACTAGATAACGTAGCTAACGTTATCTAGTTTTGGCAACTTTGTTTTTTACTTTATTTGAATGAAATAAAAGGGTAGGGAGATTGAATGAAATAAAATGTTGGGTAGGTACCTAATGCTTCCATTGATTGGCAAAGAAAGGCTCTCAGGGACCAGTAATCAAGTTATGCGAAGCACGTCCACTATTGTTTAAAAACCCTGTCTCGTGAACACAAAAACGGACCAATCCATCTCGTTAGGTAGAATCCTAGGTATCCCTATCCTTCGATCGAATACTGCCATTATTACTTAAATTAAAAAAACAAGATTCTTCAATTCGAAAACCAACAACCCTTTATAACATCACTATCTTATAATATTTTAGGTAAACTAATTAATTTCAAATGTTTGCTCCAGAGTCTTGATAGTTTTAGGCTGAGGTTTCAGGTACATTATAGGCGTCCATTGCAAAAGTTGCCAACTTATTAAAAGTAATTATGTGGCCGCATAAACCAGCCACTTAGCTGCTCGAGTCCCAATTACACTTAACGAACATTTTAATATTGTTTATAATCAAAATGCCTGGTTTCTAGTGGATTCCATTTAAATCCTTGTTTTTTAATTTTCATAAGAAAAAATTACAGTACTACAGAATTAGATCATTCTCAAAAAAGTTTCATGTATGATCAAAAAGTTTCAATTATGAAAACTAAACTTCTTTGAGAATGGATTAAAAGTTACGACACTAGCAGCGACATCTGTTGAATACATAATGAACCTCCCGTAGCAGGAAAAAGCTTCGTACACGAGCGAACGCTGCGCCCTCACTTGACATTACATAGCTTGTCAATAAAAGTGAGCGTGTCAATTATGTATCACGCATCTCACTTTAATTACAAGAGTGCATTTGCATACAAAACATACAATAACAACATTATTGATATTGGAATGAATTATACAGAGTCGAAACACTTGCACTGATATGATAGGACAAAGCTAGGGTCCTGGACAAAATCATTTTTGTCCATTAGGTTAAAATTTCATTAGATATAAAGGGTTAACTACTTCGAATTCAGATTACTTACATGTAGGTAGAGGATAATAAAATTGGAACTAAAAAGGTAGGTAGGTACCTAAGTAAATTTTCTTGTTCGCTACGCTACTTTTTGGATAGGTACTTTAGATAGATAGTTCTTTTCAATCTTTTTTACCACTCATGATTAAAAACATTGAAGAAAAAACAAATTGAACACTTTAAATCCTAGTTTTACACATCTAGGTAATTTAAACTTTCTGACATGTGTCCTGCACAGAAAATGTATTTCACTAAGGTCTAAAAGGAATAAAGCATTTGGGGTTTGTAGATGTAGGTATATTATACATATTAAGTAGATATAGAATACCTTTTCAATATTATAATTATTTTAACTACTTATATTTATTTATCTATCAGTGTTCAATCAATTAAAGGGAAATCTGAAGGAAATGTTATCAACGAGAAAGCGCGTTGAAATCTTTTGTATGAAAAACTTCATTTTAGATTTTAATCATATCTTAAAAACTTATATTATATGTTCTTTATTTTCATTATAATAAAATAAGTGTTTTTACCATTAAATGTATAAGCTATTCTTTTTATAATTTGTAGTGCGTGTATTTTACTTTGTTTTAAATACCCAAGAAAATTACTATCTACGAATAAAGGCAAACTAAAACTAGTAACTAGGTAGAACTGGAAAAATTGAGCCAACTTTTATATAGTTGCAAACAATCTAGAGGCAGCTCAACTGATCTTCTTCCACTAGTGGACAAAAGAATGAAGCGAACTGAAAATCAATTATCACTTTATTTCTTATATTATTTTGATAATTATGAACCTATAGTATTAAATTTGACTTGTCTAAGTGCTTATTTCGTAAGCCTAAAGAAATAAAGATATTGATTTACTGATCCATATCAATACCAATCGGAAGCGTTCCCGAAACGCTGGCCGCATAGCACTATATTTATGTCTTTGTTTTATGTTTGACAAACATTTTGTGAGTAGGTACTCTAGCAAAAGGTGACTTTACTGTCATAACTTTAGAACCTGCTTCAATTCAACAGATAATAATGATTCATTATATCTGAATGATTAGCAAAGTTGTTGCACAGCCGGCCTTAATCGCACGATTCTGCATTTGGTGCCGAAAGGCTATATAATATTAATCTTTGGTATTAGTAATTTAGTTTTATGGTAACTACGATGTTACATAACGTACTAAGGTTAAATTTAAGTTAAAGGCAAATTAAAAATATATAAAAAAGAATGCTAGACAAATCACACAGTATCATCTTGCCCTATATAAGCTAGGCAGGCCTAGTGGGTTAAACAATCATAAGTTAATAGCAGCGCCTCGCAGTTTCAAGAAAACAATTAGAACACAGAAAAATATTTGCAGATCGTTCAAACATTTATATGTATACCGAGGCGGGAATCAAACCCGCAACCACCTACGTCACAGTTAAAAAATAAATAAATTTAGTTGTAAATTCTCAGGTCTAGTGAAGATTGTTATAACTTAAAAATATCTGAGCGTCTGGTCGATGCGACGCGTGACCCGAGAACTGGTGAGTATCTGGCGCAGCGCATCAGCATTGCCATACAGCGTGGTAGGTAATGCAGCCAGTGCGTCTTAGGGACGCTTTCGACTGATTATTAATAATAATAATGTAATATGATAATATATTATGGGTCAGATGAGCTACTTCTAAACTGTCTGCAACTTGCAACCGACTGCTTGCTAGTATTTAATTTATTCGAATTCTTAATTATTATTTTCTTTATTATTAAATATACAGTAATTAAATAGCAAAAATTACAATTCATTTCAAAAATGGTGCCAAGGCATGGGCAAAAGCTAGTAGGTGACATAATAGGCAGACTTTTGGAACCAAAGCTGATAAAATAGAATGTCACGTTTCATTTACAATGTGTTAATGTGTAGACCAAAGAACCACTCACCCATCGTACGTGTAAATTACCTTTGTCAAAGCTTTATTAGTAATCAACAATACTGTTATTAGTACTTACAAGTTACAACCTAACTAAAATAATAAATGGGCAATCAAAGTATTTATGTGCCTTACAGAAAATGCGTGCTGAAACTAATAAGTATATACTAAACAATAACTTGAATGAAAACCTAAACAGTAGGTGCTCATGTAGTAATAGGTATAGATACATAAAAAAGATATAAATATTAATCTCTAAGAAATCAAATAATCTCATAAAAAAACTTCTTTGACGGGACGCGAACCCGCAACATTCCCTATGTACGGGAATGCGATACCAATTCAGCTACGAAGTCCGTGATCAGAGTTGAAAATCTTCAGGACGTCCTACGGACTCAATTTAAAAAAATACTAATTATTTATTATAAGTACTAAGTAAATATTAATTGGGTAAGGACCAAAATTTTTGCACTTTTTGCGTGAGTACGATGGCACATTACTTTCAAATCAACATATAAAAAAAAATTGTTAACTTATGTGAATATTAATACTTGATTATTATAGCTGAATTTATTTTGCACCCTGTGCTTTATTCATATCTAAATTTCTTTCACTAGGTTTTTGTAAAATTAATTTTATGTAAATAAGGATACTGAATCCATTTTCGTTTTTCATACAAAATGTGAATGGCACATCTCCGACTCCTCCAGGTTTTTGCTATTTTATTCTAAAACTAAAAAACTTTTCAAAGACTTTTTGATTTATTTATATTCACCATGAATTTATCTTCACGTTTTTATTATTACGGTCTCGTTAAACTTTATAGTTAATTTATAATATTAATCTAAAAGCGTGTCCCAAATTTCGTTCCGTTGTGTCACTCAGTTGTGCGACAGCATAAATCGAGAACATGGCAAGATAGGATAACAAATAATGTTTTGTTGCAAAGGCTACACCGTCATCTAAGTTGTGACTAAATTCAGGCCAATTCCGCCACGTTGTTTGTCGCTCATTTGCAAAAACGTGTTGAAGGTGCATGTGTACCATTATAAATTTGGATTTTCTGTAAGACTTTTCAAGTGTTTTGCGTCAACTTTTCTTACTTTTTACTATTAATTCTAGTAGCTTATTTTGTCTACTATTGAATAGTTCTGATGTGTATTCATAAAGGTTTTTAATTTCTTCAGTATGAATTTTTGAATGCTGTGTCATGTGGTTTTTTTTTCCTGTATGCGACGAATGTCACGAAATTGTGTGACGTGTTACAATGGAATTTTGTAAAGATAGGTATACAACATTACTTAACGATTTTAACTCTCAATCAGGTTTAGGTCTTATAATACGTGTTATTAAATTAATGTTTAATATATTTGTATTTGCTATATTTTTCTAAACCTATATATATATTTCAATGGTTGAGAAACAATAAGAATGTAAATAATCTATACCAGTGTGATCACTTCAAGCCCCATGTACACTAACCTTAACAAATTATGTTGTGCTACATTTGCTCCGTTTCCGTTGTGCAAACATGCAAAAATTTTGGTCCTTACTTAAAAATAAAAGCATCTAAAGTTGATTTCTAATTTTAGAAATCAACTTTAGATGCTTTTATTTTTCGCTAGTAATGCCATGTTGTTCATGAAACGTTTCAAAGCTATTTCTATTTATTACATAGGAACTGATATATTGGACAAAAAGCAATCTGTTTTATTCCAGGGCTAGAACTACTTTTATTCCAAATTTCAGAGCAATAGCAATATGCTCATTCATTAGATTGAACACGCTACGTATACTTTTCTAAAATAATACTTTTTAAAACAAACATTATCTTAGGTCAGAATATTAAAATGGTTACGATACATATAATTATGATACCTCTTCATCATCTTCCTTGTAGTTATGTGTTGTGTAAATTTTCTAATCGGATCTGATCAAATATAGGTATGATTGAATAAATTGTATATTCGTGATAAACAAAAAAATAATACAAAGCATAAAGTAGGAACCATTAACGTAGAGATCGTTTAAATTATACTGTTCCACCAATCCAAACTGACTATTATAATAACCTATCAAACGTCCTTGATCTTTCTAGATTACGATTCAATCGTCAATCGATGGCAATAGAAAACGAATGGCTAATTTGAATTATACTTGTGTTGCTACTGGCTTTTCGCTCATCTCTTTGTTTTTTGATAGATTTTTAGATTTACGTCGACAGCTGTGGCACAGCGGGTATAAAGTCACCTCTGGGCAAATATTTGTACGATCTGCAGATATTTGTTTAAAATATTTTAAAATATAAAGTAAAAATGTTATAAGTGGACTATAAACGGGTACTTATAGTCATATTATACTAGTTTGCTTTTCTCAATTTCTTATTCACATCTTTGCAAACTTTTGCCTTAAAATATTAGAAGGATAATTGAATAGCTTTTATGCTGTTAACGAATAAGCATAAAATCAAAATCAATTCAACGTAGCAAGGCACCCAGCAATTTTCCTTTTGATTCGATTTTTTAGAAATAATAAAAATGTTTTGAAGGCCTTTTCTGCTTATAACTTAATACATCTATTATTTTAAGAGCGCGTTGAAATCTTTTGTATTGATACTTAATTCTCTCTGATCTACAATTGAAAAAAAAACAACAGACTTCTTAAACAATAGGAAATTCTCATTACAACTGTTTTTTAAGAGTTACGTTTAGTTTAGATTTTTTTCTAGTTGAATTGATTTTGATAATTCTTTTTCATTTACCGTCACATGTACCATTTAAATTTTATCATGATCTAACCAGCAGTTTTTGTAAAGCTTCTATTATTGGAACCCTTCTTCATGATGTTCAAATTTTTTCTTTAATGAATTGTCAATATATTTATGAAAACCTGTTGTACACTCGTAGAAATATCAATAACTTTCCTAAAAATAGCGATATAGGTTTAAAGAACTTTATTCTCATATAACTACAAATAGTTTCTTATAATGAGATACGTAACTAAAGAAATAATCTAAGTTTTACAATGATTTCTGTATACCTCTGGTACCTTAAATACATTTTAGCTTATTACTGTGCATTGGTTACTGTTATGTGTATGTATATTTACTAACACGGTATACTGTTATAAAAATAGAATAGGCACAAATAATTTTTTTTTGATATACATAATGTTAATATAAGAAATAAAAATAAACTCGCTTTGCCTACAACTAGACTAAACAAGGTTAATGTAGGTATCTTTCAAAGGGCAATGTATACACCTCTATAACAAAACCCCAAGAGAGTTGCAAAAACTATCAGTAAATAAATAAAAAAAAATTGTCAAAACTATTCTTTGTAAAAAGGCTTACTATAAAGTATCTGATTATTTAGATGATAAAAAAGCTTGTGTCGAGTTTTGCTACAACTCGAAAACGAACAACCTAACAAGGGAAAGGTTTCTGTTCGCTTCTTTACTTTACCCTAAAAAGATTAAAGTTAACAAAAATCAAAGCAAGCTCTATATTTCCTAGTTTTATTGATTAATAACTTGAATATTATGTTGACTTTGAAATTGGTTTATAGTTTTTTTAATACACGCAATATTATTTTCGTATTCAACGCTTCCTATACAATACTGTTAAGCCTTCGTTGTAAAGTTACCAAGTGTGGTTCCAGAAGGTAGGTTCATATTTAATGGGCAGCATTAGCGAGCAAGCTGTGAACTAGATGCCATTTGTGGCGCTCCTTACAACTTCACACCGAGTAAGGAATAGATTAACGCTTTTCGTTATGATTAACAGCTCCCTTTAGCAGACAATTTCAAACATCGAATACCTACATTCACCGTGTCAACAATGGAAGGAACCTATAGCCATTAGATACAAACGCTCTGGTAGCAAATAAAGCTAAACAGTGGAGTTTGAATCAAATGTGTGTCAGAAGAATGACCAATCGTAAAACAACAGTGCTACCGCATTACAAGACGTATAACAACAGGTAATAAGGTATAAATAGGTACCTACACTAAGAAAATAATTGGCTTGGCTTGAAAATAACTGTAAAGGGTGCTGGCACAGTGAGAGAGAGTCCCCGGAGAAAGTGCGCAAAAGCACGCAACAACGCCCTGTTAGCGGCATTCCCCCGCTCGATACCTTTTCTCCTATTATCCGCATAATCGAATCAATGACTTTAAACCAGCACCTTATGAGGAATAATTTATAAATTGAAATACAGCTGATTAACTGACTTAATAAGTTTAAGATTATAAAAGCAATTTATTTGAAAGCCTATAAAATATTTTATAATGGTCTCCAATCTGTATTTGACAATCTCCGGGTTGAATGAAGACATCCAGTCACCTTTTTGTGAGATACGTAGATCTATCTCAAATATCACATAAAATATCACATCTCCGCTACCTGCAGACCCCAGGTATAATGACTGTGGCAAATCAATGGGTTTAATGTTTACTACCAGCCCTATATATAGATTAGATACTATGAGGTAGGTACCAACCAATGCAAATAAAATTGTTTTCAAGAAAATTCACTACTTCGCCAGTGTGGAATTATATTTTTCGCAGAACGTTTTTTTTCTGTAGGACCGAGACAATCTCAACGAATCAAAGATTCATTAAAATAGAATCACCAGTTTATTCAAAAAATATCTTAACTGTTAACTTGTGTATATTTATACTTTGTTTTATATAGATACCTAAAAATGTTCCATAGAGAATTGTTAATTTTTTAAAACAAGTATCCAGCCATGTGACTTTTTGACCTAGGACATGGATGGGACATTAATGATACCTAAATCAAGGTTATCAGGTAATTAGGAGATTGATACATAACATTATGTATTTATTACCGTTGCTACTATTTACCGAGCATTTTAACTATGCTTCATAATAAAATAAGAATGTTATTGTACCTACTCTTTTGGAAGCTTAAACAAAAGAAATAAAATCAACAGGCCCAGCAGGTGAATAAATTTTAAAAGATCTTTAAAGAGAGCCAAACCTACCAGGTTTGGATGTCTTATGGAACCCGGGGTACCGGGGTAAAAAACTTGCATCATATAAATTTCAATAAGTATTATTTATTTGAACCTTTTAATATGAAAACACGATTGCGGAAAAACATACAATAAAAGTAAATCATGTAAGTGTTCTGTTTAGGACATCATGTGGTCGAGTCGAGGGCTCAGGAACCCTGCGGTCGATAGAAATAGCCTATGTTATAATTAGATGGTAAAATAAAATTTAAAAAAATGTAATAGAATGGACTTGGTTCCTCTAAAACAGTTTCTCAATTAATCGTGAAGTTTTTTTGCAAAAAACAACAATTTGAATTCTGACGCGTACACCTTTCCAAGAAGTATAGGTACCTTAAGTACGAAATCTTATGCCTATTCTATTCGTACAAATGGATGCGCGGCATTTTTTACCATCAAGTCACGGTAGTTTTACACGTGCTTCCAAGCAACTAAAGCTTTAATTACAGCTGACCTAGGGTTTAGAAGAAAACCTCACAACCTAGAGCTAGGCTAGAAGTTACGAGCGCGCTTGAACTTTGAAAGCGCGGTAGAAGTGCGAGCGCATCAACACAAGACTGTGACCTCTGCGAGGCTCGCGCGCAAGGTCACGACCGCGCGTGCGCGTCAGTCGTGACCCGCTGGCGGGCCTTACCGTGGCGACACTCCACATTCACACCACAGACAATGACCATAGAGCTCAATATCATACGACAAGCTAACTTGGCCACAATGTCTCGCTAGGCTATGTCTGTTAATGTAACACTGGTGTGTGGTATTCACGCTTGCATCACAAAAGTCTCCAATAGCCAATGACTCAAATCCCATCGTCGAAGCGAAACCTTTGTTGAGTATATTATGTCAAATTTCGGCTAATTAAGATATGTATTAAAATACGACAAACGCGAATCGTCATCGAATTTGAGTGCGTTGCGTATAGGTGCGTATAGTGGCTAGTGTGAGTTTATGTAAAATCAGAAGGAAAAAGTTTGAGTTATAATGGTTCTAGAAGAAAACGAAATTTGTATTCCTTTCGTTAACTATTGCAAAATCAGCCTAAAGTTCCTAAATGCTTGATTCAAATAAATAATATAAAATAAATAAATAATGCTAGACAATCCACACAACATCATCTATAGCCCCATGCTAAGCAGAGCTTGTATTATGAGTACTAGATGACTGATATACTTAATACAATACATTTACATAGATAAGTAGGTAAGTAATGGAAACTTGTATTTTATGATAGAGGCACTTAAGAGTATAAATCGTTTGCTTTATAATTCCTGAAACTGAGTCATTTAATGCAGTTAGGTACTAATAAAGATTTTTTTGTTTGCTCTTAAACAATCTCGGGATTGTGGATGCTAACCTGAATATTGAAAATATATAAAATATTCGCCAAAGCAAATGAATTCGGTACATTACTAATTAACCTACTTAAATTGACTGATCAACCTTCATGAAAATTTATTAAATCTTTCGTTAAAATAACGAAGAACTTAAAAAACAAGCAAATTATTAATTTTGATATGGAGAGTAATATAAACCTACCATTGCCATCATGATTGTTATAATTCAATTAAATATCCTATGACTACATTCCGAATTAAACATACTCCTATAGGGACTTCCTTTAGGTATCATTATATAAGTAAGTGAATAGCGGCTTTATATTCAAACGAAGACGTTTTCCTGCCTATGCCTCCACTATTGAGGCAAACCAGCATTTTAAATATCGTTGTATTATAATTGGGAAATCCCATTTTAACTTCCCGTTCTAAAATTGAAAAACGAGTGATTCGAGTGATTCAAAAATTAAAATCCTGATTGTCAGCTAGGGAATCAAAAGAGATCGAGGTGAAAAATCTTTGAACTCGAGTGCAACTCGTTGATTCATCCCACCTAAGCGAGAAAATGACTAAATAAAAAGAATACATTTAAAATCGCAAGATGGGTACTTTTATTTCATTTTAGTTATGTATACATTATGATAGGTAAGAAGATACCTACCGAGTCTAAGTTTTTAACAAATTAAAAAAGGTTGTATGATAATTTCGGCACCATGGAGGTAGAAGTAGATAGGTTTAATGATGTTTTGAATTCACAAACTTAGTGCACATGTTATTCTAAATTCAATAAACCTTATCCTCTAGCTAGCGGATAAAAACAGCTTTTGCACTCAGATATCGAAGAACAAAAATGCTCTTACCGAGATGGAGGAACGAAAAGAATATTAAATGTGTGTGATATTAACTATTCAACCCATATTAGTCCATAGCTAAAAGGCCTCCCCCTATGATAGCGCCCTGTCTTCAGATATTTCATCCAGTATCTGTCCGTCTACACTACGCATCACAAAAACAAGTTTACTAAGTAAATCTATTGAACCGGAAGAACCGCAAATGACTAATAAGTCAATGTACTTACACATTTAGCAATTTTCGTCATTCACTTGTAGGTAAATAATTCGTAACCGGAACAAAAACACGCGGAAGAAACTATTGTAGATAATAATGTATCTGCTACGGCATACATGAGGTGTGCCGCGAGGCCGTGAACTCGGTTACATCGTCTCCACGCAAACAAAACAAAATTATCGTGACTACATAACTCAGCATTGTTACTTGAATAAGTACGATTTAAGAGACTGCAACCTGAAGTGTTTAACTACACAGTTATTGTTTTATAGTCGTCTCAGAAGGAAATACAGGCATTTAAAACGATGATTGTAATCAAGGAATATAAACAAATTAAAATTAGTTCAATTGAAACAGTTGAATTTACTAATGTTTCTAACTGCACACGGTTTCAAATAATCTAGATGTAGCTCAACTGATCCATATCAATACCAGTCGTAAGCAAAGCATCCCCAAGATAATCGTAAAATGTTTTAGCCTGTAACTGGCTAACATCATTATTATTCAACATGATGACACTCGTTTATGCCATTTATCTACAAAAACAGATACCATCACTGTTGATATAAAGTCACACGATTGAAAAAATGCTGCTTTACCGTAAGCCACTAAGGTTTGTATTAAAAGTTGTTGTTAATTTATGTTTATTTCTTTGAATATGTAGCCGGTATCGGTTAGAAGTAACGGTGCTGCGCCGTGTGCCATATATGCGATTGGTAGAAGTGAGAGCCGAGAATGGGATACATTATTCAAGGGGATCATTTACATCGCAGAGAGGCGGACGCGGCGGGCTGCGTCGCCTTGTATGTGCTGAAACTCGCCCGGAACCCACTGAGCCATAAAAACAATCCTCCATATTGCTCCTGAGCCTTTTTTTTCTTTTCTCGACAAGTATTCGCTTAATGATCGAACAAAGTCCATAGATTGCATTCAATTCAACGAGATAAGAGCTTTCTGAAAAACATTTGCGCTGTTTATTGTCTTTTGTTGTAAAAACTAGCACAGTTTATAACATATCTGCAACGATCGACTTTTGAAGTATTTATACTTATAGGAAGAATCATTTTTTTTTATTATACAGGTTATTTTGGAAAGGAGCCGATTATTAACCACCAATATGTAACATTTTGTACCTGCTTGCTTCACGCCACTTATTTTAGGTACTACCTATATGCATGTAATTTTGAAGGTCGAACTTTAAACTGTTTTATTGGTGTCGATGGTTTACTGCAATACCTATTGGATTGTCACCCAAAAATAAGTTGGAGGTGCGTGGCTGGTGAGAGGCGCGTCCTTGTCGCAATGTCGTCGGACCAAGAGCAGAGCCCTGCCCTGCACCCTGCCGCAATCAACATCTACATTATTCGACATACCACAGACCAAGCCACGCTACCGCTCCACAGAGAATGTATAACCTTTAAAGTTCTTATTTACCGCCTTGGGCAGTTTATTTACATAAAAACAACGAAACTCAATATTTATAGCGATTGTTACATTTTACGTATAAACAACCATCCGCTACCTTACCCAGTGACGTGATTTATATTGTGACCAAGTTTTGTTAAGTTACAACGACTTTTTGCTAAGAGTAGAGTTAATACGAAGTTTAATAGTTACCTACTGTACAGAGGTAGACAGTAAAGTTGTTCTTATCTCTAAATCACTATCTGTATCGACTGCCAGCTACAAAGATAGCAAAATTATTTTATTTATTCCTTCAACATCTATTGTAAATATATTATCAGCGCAGTGCAATAATTATAGTTCTATATCAAACACAATGAATTGGCTATAATTTGCACTTAAATTTAATGTAGCCTGTGGAACGGGATATAAAGCCATGTTTGACTGATAAAACAGACACTTTGGTTGGTAGTTTATTGCGTATTTGATAAACACAAAGAAATACATTTTAAGCTCATAAAAACGCAACAGGATAATAATAGTCTACACGTTTACTTTGGTAAATTAGAATGTTAGCATATTTTGAAATGGGTAATTAAAAAGTCCCCATAATTTTATTTTCAGCTTCAGTAATTATTTCGTGTATTGGCCATTTCACCAAAAAATGCCTACAAAAGACATAAACGCGCTCCATCATCCCGTCAATGTTTTACTGATACCGCTATTTTGAGTGTGTTTATTCCTAGCCTTTTCTTAGGCACCTTGATTAATTAGGAAGATACCTACATTATATACTCAAAATAATGAATATACTTAGAAACTGATCCCTTGCTTTTCATTGTAAGCTGTTCTCGCCATTAATACGGCTAGTAGTGATGTTTGTGTTTTTTGTGAACATGAGACCGTAATCTTCGTATATGTTGGTCTGAAATGTGATTATCTGTACTCATAAATTATTTTAATGGCAGACCGTATAACATTCATATACTTATAAGGTAAAGCTAGCCTTGTTGTCGATCGTACCTCTCGGTCGCTCGGCTGATGCCGCATGCGCTGTCTCTGTCACACTAATAAGCTCTTCACTCTTAAAGTAGAGAACGTCACGAGATTTTTTTGTATGCCCTAGGTTTGTTTATTTAATTTCAAATTAATTTTAGCTAGTAAGTAGCTTAACTAGTACCTAGTACATCTACCTATGTATATACTATGTTAGTAACCAGATACCAATTATTCATGACACTAATTTTTTTTAGAAATTTAGTTAACAGCCAAATCACTCGTTGGAAAGCAGAAATTACAAATACACAAAAAAATAATTTAAAAACCGTGTCACATACAAAATACATTGCATCGTATCACTTCACTCACTTTAATACTTTGGGAACAAATACCTATGCCAATGATTTTCTCCAATTTAATAACATAACATGAGGTGTTTAAAAAAAATTAAACCGTCTTCGCTTCCGCGAGCTGTTTACACCCGTTACCATAGTAACAATAACACACATAATTATTTATTTTTGACCAAGAAAATATCGTCGATGCATGTATAAACCCGTGATATAAACTAGCAAGCAACCTTTGATAACAACGAAATTAACTATCAAGAAACAAATTAAAATTAGAGGTAGTTTTGAAACAATCGATCTAACTGCAGACATTTAGTATTAAAATGACTTGCCCGATTTATATTTAAATTTGACTTCCTGGGAAGTACCTCTATTTCGTTTTAATAAAAAAAAAACGAATCAGGCGTCTTCGAGTAAACGGTGAACATAGAAAAAAACCGATTAATTGAATACTCTCCTACTTTTTAAAGTCGGTTAAAAGTTAAACCAATCGCAAATTAGTTACACTTGCAACCAAGTAGGGATTTTGTAAAATCTACGTACTTAGGTACTGGGAACACAGAAAGACAAGTTCATTTACGAGTATTTAGGTAAATTATTTATTGTGAATTTTTATGAAGCTGGTTTCCTTTATTCATCGTATATACTTATAAATTATCGTCATCATCCGGCCGGAGGCTGACCTGCACTACGTTTGCCGAATTGCGGTCCAAACGTTCTCAAAAACACGTTTACTCCAGCGTTTGTCGGTTCGCGATATACTTATTACGTAAGTGTAAAACAAGAAGAGAGGCAAGTACCTACCTAATAATTTAGATACACTCATTGAATATAGATTTGATAGTATCATACTAAATGATGATGATATAAGTAGATACCAAATTGAACGAATCAGATTGAAACAAATACATTGTACCAGCGCACAACAGGGGACCAAATACTCGTAATACCTCTCAATCATGACTCAGTCAAAATAATTGCAATCATGGCCCTGTTTCCTTATAATACATACCTACACTCATTACTTTCAAAATACCAATAAGAATTGGCTTCTTTTTTAATAATTCTCGACAATCCACACATCATCATCAAGTCTTTTACGCCTGTACCTAAAGGTTGGCGACCTTTGGCGGCAACCTTTACAGACGTAAAAGCCAGTAGATACAATTTACAAAATTTCCCAACATTGTAAGGCAAAAACTTTTTTCATTTCATTGAAAAAAAAATATTTTATCATGAACAGAACTATTCATTAGTATCAACAGTAAACTGTTATATAGATTTCATTACGATATTGACAAATGTTTAGCTAAAATTTGTTCCGGGGTTCTGGGTTTTGTATGTATAATAAAAATATCTATGTAATATATTGTACTATGTAAATCAGTCATCTAGTGCCCATAACACAAGCACTGCTTAGCTTGGGGCTAGGTAATGCTGTGTGGAATGTCCAGCATTATTTTTATTGACCAAATTTCTCATAGAGGCCACAGGTGATCGAAACGCTGGTTTTTATTTCGATCAACGAATTTTGAATTAGCATTACCATTCAACGTTGAAATTCTGCTAGCATTCTGGGAATTCTGTCTTCTGGTGACGGCTTACATTTTGTTAGGAGTTTGATATAGTGTAATTATATACTAGTAAGTGTATTTATATACATATAATGTAATGTACGCTATTATAACTTGTTTTTGAAATTAAGTTGTTTTTACGTTACTTTTAGATTATTTAAACCATACTTTAGCTTAGCTTATTAAGCTGTTTAATTTTATTGAGCCTTGTTGTTTGCGCATGCTGTGGTTACATCTAATTTAAAGAGCAATAGTCTTTTGTTTTCAAATTTGTATGATCTTATAATGTCTCTAGTTGGTTGGAGGGCCTAAAATAAAGCCAAAAGGCCTTTGTTCACAACACACAGTTATTAAACATGCAAAAGTTTGGATGGATGGAAGGATTGATGGATGGATGGGTGTTTGATACTTCTTTCGCCAAAACTACTGAATGACTCTTACTATATACCTTTACTTACTTTTCATCAATTTTCAAGCGGATGAAGCCGCGGGGCATAGGTTGTTGTTGATGGTTTATATAGTACGTAGGTTTCCATGCAAAATGGGAAGTTTATTAGTAAGTGTTGTCAAAATAACGAAATAGAAAAATCACCTGACAACAGGTTGCTCTTCAAGAGATGTTTTTATAAGAACCACAAAGGAATCCCCAAGACGTAGTACAAAAAAGTTGCATATCAGAACGATTAAACTTCACAATAGAATGTGCTTTCAATTTCACTCATATTCATTTGAGGCATAGAATTTACTTTTGATTGCATGGATGCCTGCCCTTTTAGTCCGATGTCTTACGATTCCGAACTTTGATGTAAGATAATAAAACCCTATAATGGATGTGCCGTTGTATGCTGTGGTTGAGAAACAAAAAAATATAAAAAATCATCAACTTCTGAGTGTGGATATGACTTACTTATATCGGTACCAAAACGACATATATATTTTAAAATGGGCTTTTGTTTTAGTTTTTCGCAGTTAAGGTTTTCGTTTCGTGTTGACGAGAGATAAAAAAATGTTTTTAAACTTTGTTAGCATTCTTCCAGGAATAAAACTAGTGGAAACGAATTAGCTGCATTTTTTACACCATTTACTTTTAAATTTTATTAAAAGAGACTTTAAGAGACTTTGGATTGTTGTGTCGTTTTTATATTTTTTTATAATTGGGCTATCAATCAAAATATTTCACAATACAATTTAATCGAGGTAAGTTCATAGGAAACGGCTTACGATTTGTGGCAAACCTGTCGATTTTATTCCTCTCCGCAGATAAAATTAAAACCAGCAAAAAACGAACCATATCGTCCTTAACTCGATACCAGAATAATTAGATACCTAGGTTTAATAATCTTTGTGCATCTAAATAATTAAATAAAAGTCCGAATTACAATGCAAAAAGTTTGTTTCACATTTGTTCCTATCTAAAAAATTAAGAAAAATAAAATCTATAGAAACTATCTATAGAGATACCTAAATAAAGTCTCCACGAAATTATGATGCTATTTAAGAGGGCGCATTAGCCGATTTGTTAAACAAAATAGACTCGGATCTCATGGGATCAACGAGGTAAAAATCGTTCCAAGGACAATCCACACCGCATTATCTATCTCCGAACTAAAAGGTTGTAGGTACTATAAAAGTGATCTACTTAATATGTCCATCATTATTATATTTATTCATTAGTTTTATTACACTACAAAGATATAATATGTTTTTATTATTCATAGAAAACACTCGGAAAAACTGAACAAAAATCTTGCAGATCGTATAAATATTTGTCACAAGGCGGGAATTGAATTCACAACCTTCTCGTCGCAGGCTTACCTTCCTTCAACCGAAGCCTAACACTGAGTTGCACCACTGAGGTCGTATTTTTTTGTTAATTATTTATTAATTACCTACATAGTTGTGTAGTTTCCTAATATGTAAATAGAAATTTTAATTTGTGCACCTTCGCCTTTCCAAAAGGGTATGTCTGTCCCGCTCCTATTCGAATAAATGACTGCAACGTGCCCTCTTAACGTAGGTAGGTTACTTCATATTGTAAAGCCCATCTGTTGGCATGACGTAACGTAATGACCGTACCCATTTAGAATAATAAACGGCCAACAAGACTATTTACATCGCATTTGAGAATAGTTTTTCGAAGAACTTACAAGCGAACGTTACAAGAGAATACAAAATATTTCTTATAATCAAAATAATAATAATAAACGCATAAATATTGAAAACCAAATTTACATGAAATTCCAAGAAAACAGTCGATTTATATTCGTCTGATCCACATGTTTCTTTCGTCATTCGGAAATCTTATCCCCCGTTGAGATTTCTTCGGACGCTGGACCACGCTGCCAAGTGTTTTATACACAAACAGACGTGTGTGTGTGGGGCTTCTGTGTGTGCGTGAGTACCTTCAACCTCCAATGTGATGGGAAGTGAACCCTTTACGCGGGAAACACTTTTTTATTTGCGCTCGAACAGCATCAGGTAGAAAGGGTTATTGTTAATTTTAAGAGACACTCCGAGCTTTTAGTTTGTTCAGTCGACCGTGGTCACGGATCGGTCAAGTCTTATCTAATTCTTATTAGGATCTAGTTTTCAGTACCTACTTCTCATTTAACTAATATCTCTAAACGACTCGGGCGGGAAGGTCCGCCTGTAGCGCCGGAGGTTCGATTCCATTTCAATTCATGTTGTGCAATGGATTGTCCATAATTATATTATTTATTTATTTAAATTAATCTCTAGATTGTCATATTTAAGATGAGTACCTATACCATCTCGATAGCTTAGGGTAAACACATACATAAATACATTCATCATGTAAGGATTGACCCTCGAAAACCTCAATCCTACGTTATTACAGGGAATAAAACCAATTACATAAGTTTATAAGTTTCCGTATATGTGAAGTGAGAAAAGAGCAATATATTTTGGGTATTATAGGTATACCATTGTAAAAACTTACTTCGGAAAATAAATTTACGCTGAATAAAACAACTAAAAGCTCGTCCCTAGCATAGCAGTAGATACCTATGTTATATACGCCTACCCTACTATGTTTTTAAATCCAGTTAGTTATATAAAACTTAATTTAATAGTGGCAAGGCATATTTAAATCACTACATAGTAAAAAACAACGGTCTGTCCCTATATCCCTTTGACTGCTTAAATCTTTAAAACTACGCAACGGATTTTGTTGCGGTATTTTTTATAAATAGAGTGATTCAAGAGGAAGTTTTATACGTATAATAAAACCGTGCTAAGCCGGGGCGGGTCGCTAGTAAAACTATAATTATCAGTTATTTATCACCATCATCAGCTTCTATACCACATCTGGAGATAAAGGCCTCCCCTATTGACTGCCGCCATAGCACCCTGACTTTAGGGCTCGATTTATCGTTGAGTCTTATGGATGTCTTATGGTTAATTTAATTGTAAGTTAGGTTCATTGCAAGGCACGCAATAGAAATAAAGCAGAATACGAGTTACCTATCAAACACATTGAGACATTTTATTTTCTCCCAACGGATAACAGCGAGAAATACGAAACCTTACCTTATTTTCAAATCAAAACTTTTTATTGGGAGACCGGTTTTTTAATTAGCGTAAATTATTGGAGAGATAAAGGGCGATGTCACCATTGAGTGAGGCCAAGCGGCCGTCGTTGCCGCCGGCTGTATGTTCATCGAGGTTAGTTCTCGACGTATCGTAACGTAACGCGAGACTACGCGCCGGCCGTGGCTTTTGCCAAGAACTTTAGAGGCAGCCTCTCGCGCTTTCACGAGTTTGTTGACTTCACTCGTCGATTATGAGCTGCTTACGTAATTTTTATACTTTTATGATACCAATATAAAACATATTGCCAACATATAGCTTACCAAGTGGACTGGACGTATAAACCAGTACCTGTTTTTTATTATTAATTGATACGCCCGCCGTAATGGCGTTCAAAATTTACAATGGATTTTGAATACCAACGACATTTTTATATCTCACCAGCTTTACGAAATATGACAAGATATGAAATCGGTCAAAGACGAAGCCGACGAATAAAAAGTTGGACATTACTGTTATGATTTCAAAAAAAAAGCTGTTTACTGGTCAAATAATTACATTAAATAATGATTGGGAGCGAGAACCCGGCGCGGCGGCGATCGCGATGGCGAGCTCATCTCGAGGGCTGGCCGCGCCGGGCGAGGCAATAAAATAAGGCAGCGGGGGACGCGCGGGCGGCGGGGCGGGCGGGGGAGAGACACCTGGGCGCCCAAGTCATGGGAGACAGCGATATCACTACTACCATTGGCATTTGATTGCTAGTAAAGCCATGGGCCCAGATAACTCGAGAAAATAAACGAAAACTATGAATCTAAAATAGGGTAGAATTTGTTATTAAATATCAGTACTTACCTATTAAAAAGATTGAAGATACTACTCTACATTGCAACAATTGAATCAAAAAATACCAAACATACTTAATAAAAGTTAGTAAGCGGATTTAGTTTCTTTAGGTAATGGAAACACTATCTATGGTCTAAATTGTCTATTTATATCAATCAAATAAATACTTAGGTAATTTATGTCGTATTTAAATGTTTGCGTGTTTCAGGCTGGTTAAAATTTAACCCAACATACTAAAAACAGTTAATTTGAGAGTAAAACAGAGTTACTATACATCATCTCACTTTATAATGTAACTTTGATTCTAAAGTCTAATGAGTAAAACCCCCAAAAACCTAAGCAAGGTAATTCAAGTAGATGTACTGAAATTCGCAAACCGCTTTTGTAATGTACCAGGAGGATACAAAAAGTGATCATTAAAGGCAGGGAGGCGGCCGCGGCGCGGAGCAGCGAAGCCTCCGCCGCTGCTCCTAAACGATCCAGCCAACTTTTTACCTCTCACCAATCCTTATCGAGCTCTTTTATACATTTTTACGCTGAATCCACTCATTTCAAATTCTCTTATCAACATTAATTCTCTCAGTAAACAGTTTTAAAATAAAGTCCGAGTACTAACGCGTATAATGATTTTATTGACTTCGATGCTAAGATAGAAAATTCTTTGCATAAATTAGTATAATTTTATAAGCTTAAAATATCTCTCCCTTCATGATTGCATGCGTAAAAGCTTATTATCATCTACTTTAGGACCGCAGTCCGCATTGGCTGCAATCGCGTTCTCAAGCTATCACTTTGTAATAAAATTTCATATTGGCATTTGATTGCAAGTAAACCTGTAAACCTACCAATAAGTACCCTTCTTACGCGAACGGCACTTTTAATTAAATTCTAGGTCTGAGTAGCAAAGCAAAACAAAAAAGAACCCCTAAATTATACCTATAAGATCATAACTTCAATATTCAATTAAAGATAATATTAGAGGCGCTTTATATGGAAAAACACTTTGGACAGCCAGATACAAACCTAAGATCGTAAAGTTGAATGGTTTCTCGAATTACTTACATTATTGTTGGACGTTGTCATCTTTAAGCCAAGGAAATACAGTCTAAAATCAAACCATCGCCCAAACATTCTTGAATGCCCGGCCCCGGACACGATAGGTTTTGATGTGAAACATATCTGATATCAACAAAGTTCTTCAAAAAATATAAAACTTTATACGTATGAGAGAGACCCGAGAATTTTCCATTTTGATAAATATTTTTTTTAAGAGATAACCTACTATGTTAAACTTAGGCATAATTCTAGAAAGATAGATAGGTTTTTGAGGGCAATGGAAGTCATATGTAAAAAGTAAGTATATGATAAACTTAAAATACTTCTGTGGAACATGTTGAATAAGTATTAAATCTTTTGTATAAGTATTAAGTCTTGATTTCATTGTATGTCCTAAATATTTAGGTACTACCTAACTAGATTGTTCTGTTTTTGATTAAATCAATAAATAATGCAGTTAGTAAACATCTTATGCAGTTTGAGTAGCACAACATCAATCGATACAAAAATGTAGAAAACTAGTATCTGCCCGCGGCTTCGCGGGTTTTTTTCCACGAAAACTTTTCATGGCTTTTTCTATCCCATGGGAACTCTAAATACTTGTTGCACCACGCGGCTTCACTCGCGTTTAAATTGATGAAAATAGTACCTAACTCATGTTTTGTTGAAGGGGTAGAACCAAGTTTATTCAAAATTTCAGCCTGCTGCGTTCAGTAGTTTTTGCGTGGAAAAGTAACAAACATCAAAACTTTCGCGTTCATAATACCTAGTAGTAAGGAAACTAAGTAATGATTTAACGATTGTATCTACAAAATACGTAGAAGGGAGATGCCTCGATTACAGCTGCTGTTCACGACAACCACTTCACGTTTGAATACTATGCAGTAAACAGTCGTAACAAATCTTACTACAGAGTAAGGATAACCCGTTTGCTTATTTACAATCAACGTCATGATATACCAATGAAAACATGAATGACTGATGACGAGGAGTCAATTGCTTAACCTCGTCTCTGTACAATTTCGTTTTGTCCGTAAAATAACAAGATGACTAAGAAAAATGCGAAAGTCTAAACTGATGTTTTACATCTTCTAGTCAAAACAACAGAACGCATGGAGCTAAAATTTTTAATTGAAGTATTTGTAAAATATAAGACACCAGCGACCCGCCCCGGCTTCGCACGGTTTTATTTTATACGTATAAACCTTTCTCTTGAATCACTCCATCTATCAAAAAACCGCATCAAAATCCGTTGCGTAGTTTTAAAGTTTTAAGCATTCAAAGGGACATAGGGACAGAGAAAGCGACTTTGTTTTATACTATGTAGTGATAAACTACTTATACTCATAGCTATTTTCATAAATTTTCATGCAAGTGAAGCCGCGCGACGCTTCTTGTATGATATAATGCCTTAAAAGATTATCCGCATGATCGCGAACAGGATGCCTTGAGGATAATGATAGCTCGTCGACAGTGTTCTATTCGGATTGGTATGTTAATAGAGTTTTAAGGTTTTATAGTTCGGATGGTGTGGCGTGGATCGTTGGCTCTGGGCAAGTTCAAGGTGAGCGCGGTCCGCCCACGCCGCGCCGCGCCGGCCGAGTCGAGCCGACCGTTACACCGCGGCCGGACACATCTCATTCCACGCTCCACAAACAAAACCACTCACTTACACAAACAATACATTGTTTCTAACGACCAAACCAAATCTACAAGCTTGAGGTACCTACGAGGTGCCAACACACCAATGAATTAACAATTACGTGAGCTCGTTACGATTCGGCTGAGGTTCAAATAGACTCTAATTACTAAAATGTCGATTATGAAGTTCATTCCGTTGTAGATGAACATTAAGAAAGCAATTATCTTGTGATGATTTTTTTTTTTTTTTTTTTTATTATAACAAGGACTTTGTCGCTTAGCGACCACACCGTCCCATAAAAATCAATACAAATAAAAACAATAACAAATATAAACATCTATCAATCATTACACACTAAATAAAGAGCAAAAACAATTAACATAAGAAGTAATGAAAACCTCGTCATAAGGTTATTCTCGATCCATGGCTTATAATGAAAATTTATTTGTGATGTTGAACTTTATGGTGGTTGTAATAATACAGCCTGAAGCTTTGGCTAGAAGGTCGGTATCATAGATTGCCATGCCACATATTGGCCCGCTCCGTTCACACATCACCACAAATCAAAAGATTGCAGCGAAGAGAAAACCAATTTTACTACCTTTTTTCTTACATTAATTTGATAATTATTTAAAATGACAAATTTTCTTATTTTGTAAGGCTAAAGAACTAAAGTTATTGATTTCTCTCCCTTATTAGTTTATTTCAAGCTTTTAATTAAGTTAATAGGTAGTATAACTCACTAGTATATACAATAATAAGGTATAAAATATTTTCCTACGGAGGTATTACTTTGATTTCTGATTTCTATGAGGTAGACTTAAATAATAATGTGTTAAAGTTACCTGGGTATAGTGATGACCTGTCCCAGCTCGTCGACGACGTGGTCGGCGAGCACGAGCACGGTGGGCGGCTGGCCGGGCGCGCCCACCACCACGGACACGCCTCCCTCCCCGTGCACCAGCTGGCCCTCTCCGCTCACCAGGTGCCCGTGCCCGTCCTCCAGCTGCCCGCTGATCATCTCCACTCGCTTCTGGTCCGGCGTCGTCGTGTATATCACGGTCTGCTTCTCGTCCTCGTATATCAGATCTATAGGGGTCTTCTCGTCGATGGACTCCATGCCCTGGTCGTAGACGTCCGGCTGGCTGGGCAGGTGTCCCTTGGAGTCGGTCGCGTAGGCGGCGAGCTCGTGCGGCGAGTGGCGGTAGGAGTGCGCCTCGGGCGGGTAGCCGTCGTCGGAGTCCATCTCCACCTTGTGCGGGTAGTAGTCGTGCGCGGGCTGCACGGGGGTCATGGTGGCGAGCACGGCGTGCGCGGCGGCGGGGGAGCGCGGCGCGGACGCGGGGGACAGCGCGCGCGGCGACCGCGGGGAGGACATCCCGCCTGCACCTCCTCCGAGGGGTGACTAGCCCTGACTGGCGGAGGCTCCTCTCAGGAGCACCCCGCTCTACTTTCGTGTCTTCACTTTCTGAAACATAACAACATCATCTTTATGATCGCCTTAATATTCCGATTCTCAGCTATATCTACGAGCTGACAGCGTCAAGGACACTGAGAATCAAATTGAAACAAATGAATTGAGATCTGTCTGATTGTTCGCGTATTATTGAACGAAGTTTCACGATATCATGTAATGAATTCTAAAATCCGATTTCTTGAGGTCCCTCGACGCGTTTGGCTCTGATATTGTGCTTTCAGCTTAATCTGCCAATCAGATTTTGTAATCAAACATAAATTTGTATTTAATACTCTTTGAATCTTTGAATTGAATGTATTATACAATGTAGGTGACACGACGTGATAGCTTGTTTAATATGTTCTCAATCACTAGATGCAAATCTTAAAATAGGCAATGATCAAATCAAACAACATGAAGTGCACACAAACAAGTGCCCAAGGGCAAGTGAGAAACAGCTGATTCAAGTCCAGTTAGAAAAGAACGAGTATCAAGTGGCACCTGATCGGCGAGAAGCGGCCGAACTCGTTGGGCAGCCCCATGGCCGCTCCACGAGGGCCACCATAGAACGGTACAAACTGGTAACTATTGTTCCACGTGCCTGCCAAACTTGTCAATAAACGAACAACGCATCAGAAGGTAAACATCTCGTGCTCCTATCATATACCTACTTCATTAAAGATATCTTTAAACTTGAGAGGGAAAAAGCAACAATCTTGCTCACAAAGGTTTTAGAATGTTTTGAGATAGGTACGTGCGTATTTTTTTATCCATATAATTTTTCATCTAATTTTCCTTATGCTAGTACAAAGTGTGTTTTTCAACTATTAGAAACAACATGCCCTTATTGGATACTTTTGATAGACATTTTTGACCGGACGTATAGTTACTCTGTGACCGGACTCAAAAATAAAAGAAAATACATTTAATGCTTCTGAAGCGATACTGAGTCAGACTGGTACGGAGGCTGTTCGATCTCAAACGTGCGACAAGGATAGAAATATGGCTATCATGAAAGTCCGAAAGGGAAGTATATTTATTGCTCAGTCAAGTCCTCTCAAGCATACACTGTCCGTGTGTGCCTTTAGGAATTTCACGATTTAAAGTCATGGGCTCTTTGTCCGCGAGCTGAAGATATTGAATCTTCCATTACGGTCATGTTTTAAGTAACCAGGACCAAGTTATTATATCTTTGTGTAATTATACGGATCTGAAACGGAACATAGTTTATTAAAAATTGTTTATTAGTTTTATTAAACCTTTGATTATGTAAATACCCAGTTACAGATACTTAATCAATATTAGATTGTTTAAAAAAGTTAATGGAAGGTACTTTAGATTCCAATAGAGTATAAAATGGGATGTCCTTTAGATATCCTTTCATGCTCAACTTCAAAGTCAAAGATACCCAGGTAACCAATGCAGTTGCATGTTAGTGGAGTGTACGTTTGTGATCGCTTTTGCTCCGTTGGGCACGTTGCACTGAAGGAGGAAAAATAAAATTACAAAAAGGCTATCCGCCGGGGCCGGTTGTGTGCACTCCTCGCACACAGACGCACCTTACGTGGAGCCTGAGACCACTTCGACATTACAAGACACATCATTTACTCACACGCAGAAAATAATTGCTTAAATGAACTTAATTGGCTTAACAGCATCACACAATTTTGAAGTTCTGTGATGGACGAATGAAGCAAAAAGGTAGGTTTTAAATCATGACTAAGTAGCAAGTAAACATCATAATAAAAACAAAAGTTGTTCAGAAGGTAAACAAACTGACAATAGGAAACTCTGCACTGGAAAAAATGTCTAATTAGAATTAAAACAGAACTTTCGGCATCAGAAAAAGACTGATGACGATGTTGATAAAGGGGCAGGCACTTGAATGACATACGGTTATGTCATTAAAGAACAGTAGGTAGTGATTGTGTTAGAAGACAAGCTAGCACGTCATGCACTGGTAGTAAGGTCGGGGGCGGCGGCGGCGACGTCGAAGCGGGCGTCCAGGCACAAGCCGTCACGCACGCGAGTCAAACTAGTCTCGTGACGTCACAGCCCGCTCGGCAAAATTACAAAACCGGCCGGGCAGGCGCTCGCGGTCTCGCCAGCAAGCGGCCTGGAGGCGCGGGCGGCAGCGCAGTGGCGGACGCGCTGCCGCCCGACTCCGACGCGCCACCGGCGATTCACATACCGTGGGCGGCGTCTCGACGCCAGGCGGCGCGGGCCGGGGCGCGGGGTAGCGCGGGCGCGGGAATACGAGCGCGCGACGAGCGGCGCTACGGAGCGCGGGCGCAGGTGCTCTGAGCGCAGCAGCCTCCGCGCGCCGGCGCCGCCGCCCTCCGCGCACCTCCCCGCCTCCGCGCGAGAGCGCACGCACCAAAACGACCAATTTATCAAACGAACATACTCAATGCGGACCCTCCACTCCATCCGAGGACGTTGCCCAGGGTGCTTCATTGCTTGGGGTCCCTGAGTCTCACTAGACTGTGTCTACTACAAAATTAACGCCTCAACATTCTAAATAGATACCTACTTAAAATTGTTGTTGATGTCGTTGCTGTATAAAATATTTTATTGCATTTGTGTAGCAAGCACAGGCAGTAAGTCCCATTTCGGTTTGATTGTCTTTTGGATACCAATGATAATATTAGTATGACTGTAGGTACTAAAAGATATAATCAAAATAAAATAACAATTAACAAATAGATGCAATGTAGGGAGTAGAGGTGTTGGACGGCGGCGGAGGCCGGCACCGCCCGAGGCGAGGCTGCTTGCTGACCACGGCTCGCAGCCGTTACAAAATTTGCGACCGGCTACACCATTGCTCAACTTTACGCAATTTCCCTTATTGGACATTCATGCAACATAATACACAATAATATACCTACCTACCAATACCAACCCACCAGATGTACAAACTTCGAAGCTCAGGATAAAATTTAATCTGTACGATCGAGTAACTTCGGTTGTCTGGTCACTGCACACAGGGCACATGCGCGTTTAAGTCTTTTGTATGTGTAAAGTTCACAGAACATGAGAAAAGTAAACTTTTCCGTTCTGTCATGGTTTTGTTTGATTAGATATTTTGGATTTCTAGGAATGTATACCTACCTATTGACAGTCTCTTATATTGGAAAAATGAATTGACTTCCATTAAAAGCTCCATAAGCTCATGCTATCTGTAATTCAAGAGACGAAGTAACCATTGCGCAGTTCGGACTCATTTTTTTTGCCCTGGTAGAGTCCAAGCTTCACATCATATTTTGGGGCAATTGCTATGCCTACATTATAAATACTGCGTTCATAATAAGAGAGATTAGAACAATGCATGGTCTTAAGAATAAATTGTCTTTTCTATGGCATGGTGCATAAACAGCAAATATATTCGATTCATGTAAGGAAAATTTTGTAAAGCTAGGTATCTTAATCGTGTCATATCTATACATCTAAGACCTGTGTTCACCAACAGATGGTTATCTGATAAATAGATGGTTCGGACGTTTTTGACACAAGTTTTCATACATTACTAAGAACTACTTAGTATCTCTAAAATATAGTAAAATAAAATAAAGTTAGTCGTAAAATTTAACCAACGAAGCTGTATAATTGTCCGATTATCTTTTGGTGAACACCAGCCTTAGTCACCTTGACATATTATGTAAAACATCTCGAAACATTTATATATTTTTGAGATAAACGCTTGATGAATTAAAATACTTAATTTGCAATGCATTTCTACTTTCCTGTTACTTTGCGTGAGATTAATAAATAAAAAATGCTGGAAAATCCACACAGCACCATCTAGCCCCAGATTAAGCTACTCAAAGCTTGTGCTATGTGTAGGTACTAAAATACTGATTTATTTAATACATTACTACATTATATACATTACTCTATGCATAGATAGATATTTTTTATTATGCATAGAAAACACCCAGACCAACGGAACAAATTTCTGCAGATCGTACACAATTTTTTTCCGAGATGGGAAAATGTACATAGAAAAATCAGAAAAATCTCCGAAAGTAGAAGTGTTATTCTATGAAAATTTAGTTGAGGACGTAAATAACTGATAAGATAAGAACAGTTTTTTAGTAACAGTTTTTTAGTCTCTGTCTAGCCAGACAAAAATGGTTTAACCTTGTTCAAATTTATAATGAACTAGCAGCGCCTCGCGATTTCACCGGTAATTCCCGTTCCCTTGGAAATTCCGGGATAAAATTAAAATTAATTAATTATATATATAGTTATTATTGAAATGAAATTTGGTATATAGATAGTTCAGGACCTAGATTAACACATAGGATATTACAATTTGGAAATTTTAACCGCTAAGGGGGTTAAATAGGGTGGTAAAAATTTGTATGGAAAATTATTATTCCTTAACTCAAAAATTCGGTGTAAATAAACTATAAGTGAATAAAATTAATAGTACATTGTTACCCAAGGGTTGACAGTAACTTATTTAGTCCCGAGACGGGGTTTGACGCCCGAGTGTAGCGAGGGCGCCAATCGTTCGAGGGACTACATAAGTTACTTTTACCCGAGTCGACTAACTTTTTTTTATTTTACTATATTTAAGAGATACTAAGTAGTTCTTAGTAATGTAGAATCCTTACAGCGATGCCAAGTAGACTATCGTTATATCGAGGTGCTGAGGTGTCTCTACGAAGCCGCCACTATGAGTGTCCAAGTACAGGGCCAGAGTCTAAACCCATCCAATTGCGCAGAGGAGTGAGACAGGCGGATGTCATATCCCCGAAACTGTTCACGAGCGCATTGGAAGATATGTTTAAGACTCTGGACTGGAAAGATAAGGGCATAAACATAAACGGCAATTACATCTCACACCTACGATTCGCTGATGACATAGTTTTAATGGCGGAGTCGCTAGAGGAGCTGACCCATATGCTGGACGGCCTAGCCTCTGCCTCGCGACGCATCGGTCTTGGCATGAATTTCGAAAAAACCAAAGTCATGACCAATTGCCAAATTGATCCGGGACCGGTAGTCGTAGAAGGCCACCTTCTCGAAATTGTTTCCGAGTACACTTACCTTGGGCAGATTATGCAGTTGGGTAAAAACAATTTCGAGAAGGAGGCCAAGAGGAGGATCCAGCTGGGCTGGGCAGCGTTTGGAAAATTACTTCGAGTCTTCTCGTCATCCATACCGCAATGTTTGAAAACGAAAGTTTTCAATCAGTGCGTCCTACCCGTAATGACCTACGGAGCTGAGACGTGGACACTCACGGTAGGCCTGGTCCACCAGTTCAAAGTCGCTCAGCGAGCAATGGAAAGAGCTATGCTCGGAGTTTCTCTGAAGGATAGGATTCGTAATGAATACATCCGACAGAGAACCAAAGTTATCGACATAGCTCAAAGAATTAGCAAGCTGAAGTGGCAGTGGGCCGGCCATATCTCGCGAAGAACCGACAACCGTTGGGGTAAACGTGTTCTTGAGTGGAGACCGCGACTTGGCAAACGTAGTGTAGGACGCCCTCCGGCTAAGTGGTATGACGATCTGCGAAAGACTGCTGGCAGATGCCGGATGCGTCAAGCTGAAGACAGGGCGCTATGGCGCTCATTAGGGGAGGCCTATGTCCAGCAGTGGACTAATATAGGCTGATGATGATGATGATGATGAACCCTTTGGGGTGGTGCAAGAAATTTCTAAAAATGTTTAAGAAAAGAAAATATTTTCTGGTGCGCACATTCACACAAAACATTGTAAAAACCTTTATGTAAACAATAAAACACATGCATATGTATTATAATATAACTTGATTCAAACAAACAAATAAACACGCACGGAATAGGTAGATGAACACAGAGTGCGCGTTCGCTCCATGAGCCGCGCCGCTGCCGCTGCTGGTTCTAACCCGAATATAATTTACACGCGAGCGAAACCGCGGGGCGCAGCTAGTTTCTAATAGTTTTGAGGAATTTGTAGAAAGTGGTAAGGAAATGGGAGCGCGTTAAAGTCTTTTCTATGCTACGCGGTTCCATCGTAGTATCGTAGCATGTGCTACGAAGGTCTACGGTCAAATATTTTTTCATGGAGGAGGAACTGGGAGGTATTAAGAGAATGTAATAAATATCACAAAAAAGAAAGCAAATTTGCGAATTTTGATACAATGGTGAAACTCTTCTTCTGTATGACGTCTATTTCAAGAGATATTAGGAATTCTCTGATTTTATCAAATGTTCTACGCGCAAGTGTTCTCTCCTGCGAATGTATGGTCACTCGTGCAAATGTCTGTGTCTGTTTTGACTAATGTTTGGGAAAGAGGTTCTACAATGCGTGTCAGGACAGTATTTTAGCTCACAACAGCTCTGGTTTGCACACCTTTTACCTACAGAAAAACACCTCAATTAACCCTGTTTTTATATCATCATATTATCTTTTTTTTAATAATATACTTTATTAACAACGAAAATTAGTACAATTAAGAAAATGAATATGACATTGAACATGAGAACCATGAATGACGAAAGATAATGCCCTCGCTGATCCCTCAGAATACGCGTTCCTTCCACCTTATTATTTCGTATGTTAAAACTTTATTCGATTTAATAAAAGTTATGTTGCAGCTGATGTTATAAAGCACACGAACTTACTATAAAGTTTTAAGCTCGTTCAAAAATGTCGGGACCGTTTGATGCTGTGTGGATTATCCAGCATTACATATTTATTTATTTATTATAGGTCTACGGTATGGTAGTAGACCCAGGTCTCCATTTAATAAATAAACAAGTATTATTGGTCAATCTACACAGCAAAAATATGCCGCAAGCTAAGCAGAGCTTTTGTTATGGATAGGCTAGCTAGGCTATATACTTAGATGACTGATATAGGCACCTACTTATGGATGAATGTTTGTTACTCTTTCACGCGAAAACTACTGAACGGATATGGATGAAACTAATCTGGAATAACACATAGGGTATATTTTCTCGTGGAATACCACGGAAACAGGAGACAATGCTACGCAAAAACTATTGAACGGATCTGGCTGAAATTTGGTATACAGATAGACTGTAGTCTGGAATAGTACATAGGCTATTTTATCCCGGAATTCCCACGGGAACGGGAATCACGCGGGTGAAACCGCGAGTATACTCAAAATACTAATCCTGCGCAGAAGAAGTCGCGGGCACCAGCTAGTGGTAACGATTTATTACAGAGAGAAAATACCCAGAACCCTGGGACATATAATTGCAGATCGTACAAACATTTGTCCCATTTAACACCCTTTCGATCGTTGTTCTGCTAAGCTCCATCTGAAGAACTAATCTTCTATATATATAAAAATGAATCCCTATTTCCCTTGGTCACGGCATCACGCCTGAACGGCTGGACCGATTTCGCTAATTCTTTTTTTGTTCTGTTCGTTATTATCAGATCAGGAGAAGGTTCTTATGAAAGAAAAAATTAAGGAAATTGCGCGGAAAATTAGAATTACATTTTCAAAAGCTAGGATAGGACGTCTGTCGGGACAGCTAGTATATTATAATTTCTCACGAATTTTTGTTAGATTCGCCTTCTCTGCTTTGATGATTGCTGGTGTAGATAAGTACATACCGTCCTAACCGTACCATGAGATCCTTGCGATATGCGATACTTTGCGATCTTCGAAGCTTGAAACTTCAGGTTTACCCAGAGAGAATATAAATACTACGTAAAGGTTTACCTACCGTTTGATAGTGCGTACCTAAAACAAAAAGTTGTTTAAAATTTTTGCTAAATTTGTAAATCTCTGGTGGCCCGTAACCGCTGCGCTGCAATGCGATAACCGCGACTCTACCTATGTAGGCATAGCTTAATTTTGCGGTCACGCCGTTTCTGAAAATGAATAAAAACCTAACTAGTAAGTTGTTTTTATTAAATTAATCCAAATTAATCTACTTAGGTACTATATGTATCATACTACTATGTACCTACTACGAGATTGGATGGAACCACGGATATATAAAAATAAATAAGTAGGTATACCTACCTATGCTGGATGTATGGAATACTAATAATATAATAATAATAAAGCTGGACAATCCACACAGCATCATCTAGCCCCAAGATAAGCAGAGCTTGTGTTATGGGTACTAGATGACTGATATACTTAATACAATACATTACACAGATAGATATTTTTTATTATACATATAAAACACCCAGACCAACGGAACAAATTTCTGCAGATCGTACACAAATTTGTTCCGAGGCGGGAATCGAACCCGCAACCTCCTGCGTCGCAGGCGGACCTTCGCCCACCGCGCCACATCGGTCGTCCAATACTCGAGCGCAGGGAGAAAGGCTGACATAATCTGATGTTTTGATGATCAAGACGTCCAAAACAAACGTTACTTAGGTACTACTTTAAACAGCTAGGTATCTACATAACTAAACATTAAAACATTTGTAATGTACCTACTTAGATATCCCTACTAATTGGCCAACCATCTATGAACCAGCCAAAGACACGTTTTAGCCTTTCTATCCGATTCTACGAATTCTACGATGCCTGTCTAGGTAGGTATAGGTGTACCTACCTACGTTTAACCACTCTTATCTACAGGAACATAAAGCCGCCTTTAAAATTTCAGATGTTGCGTCTTATATGTACCTTGACTCAACAAAAAATTTCATATGTGTAGGTACTACCTGAGGTAGGTACCTGCTCCTCTCGTGCGTGATGATTATGTTGGTGTTTTTTTTTAATCAAAACCTCCTCCCTCGCCTCGCATCAGCGAGGTGATCTAAACATAGGAAATAAAAAAAAAGTCATCTGTCAACTTCAAAATCAAGTCCACGTCAGATGACCCTGCTGACTTCTGTCAAACAAAAAGTTCCTCTTTCTTTCCTTTTTGTTGAGCCCCGAAGAACCGTCTGTGCGGGAAACTATTTCGTGGCATTTATATATATTCAAAACTTCAAAAAGTAAGAGCATCCCATGAAAATATTTTTAAGCAAGTTCGGCTTCCTAACATTAGTCAAAATTTAACCAAAATTGTTAGTTATTCATAATTATAACCTAAAGTTTCAAATTGTACAGTTTGAAAATTTCAATTCGTGTTTTCAAGTGTTACTACTTATTTAGTATACAGTCTATTATTTCCGATTTCAAGAAGGTAAAATTTGCAAACATGACATTAATTCAACTATGATTTGTTCTAAGTGAATAGACCTCTTGACTAGGTAGCTGAAATTATTACCTCCCTGTTCTAAATAATTATCATCATCACTAAAACATTATTTTCAGATCATGTCTGCCCTTGTCCATGAGAAAGTTTGGCTCGACAAACCATTGTATACTGAAGCAGAGAAAAAATACTATGAATCCTTATCAAAGGTCAGCCCCCTTTGACTATGTCAGTCAGACCATCAAAACTCTGCATAAAATCTTATCTGATACTTTACTTTGTTATACTTCAATTAAAGTAATAAGATGAATCTGTATAAATGAATGTTCTTGTAGGTTGAAGGGTCTCCACTCTCAGTGGCTCGATCATCTCTAGCCAATGAAGTTGCAAAGGCTAGGCAGCACATTAAAAACTCTCTAGAATGTGTGAGTAATTGAGTTTATTGCTATATTTTATTTCACACATTTTAAACTCTTCTATTCCAGCTTTTAACCTGTATTTTTTGCAATCACTACCTACATATTACTCATTTTCACTTTGCTTTTTGTAAGAAGATTAGGTATAGTGACCAATGAAATAAAATGAAAATATCATTTTAAAAGACATTTGTTTTTTTATATGTTAGCTTACCATACATTAACTTGAGTTGTTTTCAATCACACAGATGGACAGCGTAGCTACTTTGACTGGAGTGCCCAACACTGAGCTCAACAACAAAATTAACAGTTTGGAGAAAGAGAATGTAGACCTGAAGAAAGCAATTGATGATTTGCGCAACTTGGTGATCAGCCTGCAAGCCAGAGTTGAAACCATTGAGTCGACTAGCTCAACTACATCATCAGCCCCCAAGGTAAACATGGTACTGTCTTAACTTTTACAAAGGACTTGTCATACCTAATAGGACAATTTATACACAAAACATCTATGACATTGCTTGCCAATGGGTCCTTCAAATTATAAAGTAATGATTCTCAAATCCTTGTTCTATTCTATTCCAGACTACACCAGCACCTAAGCCTGCCCCCACTCAAGATGATGATGATGATGGTGTAGATCTATTTGGGTCTGATGATGAGGAAGAATCTGCTGAAGCAGCAAAGTTACGTGAGGAACGCCTAGCTGCTTACAATGCAAAGAAATCCAAGAGTAAGTTTTATCCAGTCTACATTAGAACCACAAAATATCAACTACAGTCAATACTTAGTGTGTAATGATAACTTCTGTTTTCAGAGCCAGTTCTCATTGCAAAGTCTAACATAATCCTTGATGTCAAACCCTGGGATGATGAGACTGACATGCAGGCTATGGAAGACAATGTAAGGGCTGTGTCTGCTGATGGACTTCTGTGGGGAGCTGCAAAACGGGTGCCTTTGGCCTATGGCATCCACAAGCTCCAGATTTCCTGTGTTGTTGAAGATGACAAGGTGTCTGTGGACTGGCTCACTGAAGAACTTGAGAAAATAGAGGATTATGTAAGCTATTATCATGAACCCATTTTGCAGTCTGATATCTGTTTAATCCTAATGTAAATCTGAATGGATTAAAATGTAATAATGAAGGGTTATTTGAAGCGGCGCTTTTACACATATACTATTTATTTAAAAAGGAAATAGCATATTTTTGCTGTTTGATTTGAAATGTTTTTTTTTTTTTGCAGGTGCAAAGTGTTGACATTGCTGCTTTTAACAAGGTCTGATGCAGGGTACAAGATATATTTTTCACAAATTTTAAATAAAAATACTGATATGTACAAATGGCTATTTATTACTTTTTATTGCCATAAATACTAAAGAAAAATATCTATCTGATACCAATCTGTCAGTGACGGAATCTCATCTGTGACTGGTCTAAACTTTAGACCGCCCTAAGAAGTATACAACTACTTTACTAAAGTAGTTTAGGTATACTTCTTAGGGCGCAAATAGCAACTAAAGTGGCGCCCACACTTATTTTATCATTTATTATAATTCCGTTAAACAAAGGAATTTCCAATAATGCAATATGCATCTGTAGTAGTTTTATTTTGTCTAGTTTAAACTCTCCACGCACTGAAGCTGGGGGCGGAGTGGAGGCGAAGGCGTGGCGGTTTTTCCTATGGCACCGCGCCGCCGCCACCGCCTGCGGTGTGTGTGTAGGCTTTCATAGGATTCCATAGAATACAACTCGCGCGCCTTCGCCTTCGACTTCAGTGTGTGGAGACCTAAGAGTTACGAAGTTGCCTTCGGTGACCATTTACGTAGTATTTAAATTCTTTGTAACTAGACGCAGAGTCATAATCAAGAAGTTGAAGCTGAATAAAATATATTCTGAATTTCTTTGACTTGTTTTTCGTTCTTGCGCATGTTTACTATAATTATTATCAACTTAGTATTCACACAATAATTTCATGTTCATGATGTATTGCGCCAAATGTAATTGTAAAAGTTTAGTTATTCTAAGAAAAAAAGATCATTATTGTGATGATTGCTTTTTAGTTGGAACAAATCATAAATTTCGAGCATGTATTGGTAAAAACAAAATATTGTCAAAGAATGATAAAGTTCTTATATGTGCCTCAGGGGGGCCAGGATCTACAGTATTGCTAGATTTAGTGCACTCTGGACTTTCCCTAGATATACATAAAAAACTATGGATTGTTCCATGTGTCCTCCATGTGAAAGGTAAGCTCCAAAGGCAGCTCTATGGATTCTTCAATTAAATCATCCTTATTATCACTGAATCAAGGATTAAAATAGAATACAAAATGTATACAAGACAATTCACACAGCATCAGCTAGCCCCTGCTTAAGCAGAATGTGTTATACCAACTAATGTAGGTACAACAAGGATATCTTTTAATATGCATAGAAAACACCGAGAATACCCTTAACAAATATCTGCAGATTGTACAAGTATTTGCCCTGAGGTGGGAATTGAACCCACAAACTCCTGTTGTAGGCAGACTTTAGCAGGTTTTCAATTATTAAAAGCAGTTATACTATTTTGAGTTGCCTTATTATAAGACTAGTTTCTGCCGCTAGCTGCTCATGAACTAAATAACAAAATCCGAACCCAAAACATTCAGTAGGTACTTACTTTTGGCATGAATAGTACCAAAAATCTGTCCATCCAACTAAAGTCTAAACCTAAGCTTTTAAAATATTGTAAGTGTAATGTGATATTTCTTTCAGGAGCATCTAACTCATCCAATATGGATTCCCTACTTAATCTATGTCGATTGTACAACTTTGATCTGTACATAGTTCACATTTCCGACTATATTGAATCAAGCAAGAAGCTACCACAAGTCAACCAGATCCCAAAAGAGGATCCTGAACAAATGGAAAAGTTTCAGTCTTTAGTTAAAAGCCTGCCTTCAACAGCAAGCAATGATTTTGTAAAGAAAGTTAAAAGAAATCTTTTCATTCAATATGCGCAGTTATTGCAGTGTAAATATGTTTTTACTGCAGAAACAACAACTGTTTTAGCAATAAATCTACTGTCGAACATAGCGATTGGGAGAGGAGCTCAGGTGCAAAATGATGTTGTAAGTTGTAATTATTAAGTTTCATTCTACCAAACTTACTTTACCTAGTTGTCATTCCTGTCTAGACCTTACAAGCCATTGGATTGAATGGCACTGCACTATCATCTCATAATATATACTTACTAATACTTTCACTTATTAAATCTCATATAAAACTGTTTCAGGGTTTTATTGATAGCTGTGATAAAAATGTCAAAATCCTGAGACCAATGAAGGATATCAGCCAAGAAGAATTAGATTATTACATAAAAATAAAAGGATTACATCCTAGTAAAACCACAGGCGTTAAAAGTAACAGCCTGCAATCGGCAATAAGTACTTTTGTTACCGAACTTCAGGATAATTTCCAGAGCACTATATCCACAGTGTGTAAGACAGCAGACAAAATTGGTGTTACAAATTCTGATGTCAACTGCCAAATGTGCTCAATTTGTGAGGTACCTTAATCTACTTACTTTATATGCTTACTTCAGTCAAATATATTAAACAATTCCACATAAATGAACAATCAAACCTAAAAAACCTTCTGCTTTTGCTTTCAGAATCCTCTGACCAAAAAAAGTTATAAACTGACAGCTCTGGATGCAACCAACTTTTCAAAATCTGTATCAGCTGGGAAAACACACATTGAAAATAATCACATTGAGGCAATGTTTCCATTTTTTGATGAGCAACTTTGTTACAGCTGTAGTAGGAATTATTCAGAAATTAAGCAACATGACCTATCTTGTTTACCAAACTTAAGTCAAAATAAATAACTGTGTCCCTGACTGTAAATTAAATTTTAAAATGTTGTAAAGCTTATTTTATTATTTATCTATACAAATATTATAAAGAGGAAAGGTTTGATTTTTTGTTTGTTTGTTTGTTTGTATGAATTGAATAGGCTCCGAAACTACTTGGCAGATTTGAAAAATTCTTTCACTGTTGGAAAGCTACATCATTTCTGAGTGACATAGGCTATATTTCATTTTCAAAAAAAATAGGCATCCTTACTAAAATTACGATAACGTAATCCAAGGTGTGAAAAAAATATCAAAAAACTACCTTACATCGCGTGCGCTGCGAAAACTATTGATGATAGAACAAAATGACATACTACATTTTTTTAGAACACACCATTATCTACAAAAAATCAGCGGCAGCATATCTCTAACTATTACAGTCATGTCACAATAAGCGTTTTTTTATTGAAAAAAAGAAATTAAAATACCACCGCTACAAAAAGCTCTTTATTTGTACCTTGGTATTAACCCTTATCAAAATAAATGATGTATTATTTAAGACTGCTTCAATATCTTTATATTACTTTTTGAATTATTCGATTCTGACAATCCATTCAAAAGATATCACGAGTTAAAAAAAAATTAAAAAATAAACTGTATTCGGCTAGCTATGCGTTGTAGGCGTCACTCGGGCAGGGGTACGGGAGGGGGGTTAAGATCACGAAATAAACTTGCCGCGCGGCTTACTCGCGCGGTCGGCTCCCTACGTGATGGACGTGTGCGGAATTTACGCTTGATAATAATTCGTTTAGTAAGTAACTAAACTGATTTAAAAAGTTCTTTTCAGAACTAAACCCATTTATATAAAATATTGTTCACTTAGTTATTGACCTAATAAATTAGTTTAATGCCCGTGCGAAGCCGGGACGGGCCGCTAGTTATTTAGAAATAAATTTCTATTTCGCAACGCAAACATCTTAATGGCCAAAGAGAATAAAACCACTCCATTTATAATATTGACTGTCAATGTGGCGCGGTGGGCGAAGGACCGCCTGCGACGCAGGAGGTTGATCAGGTTGGTCGGGTTCGATTCCCACCTCGGGAACAAATTTGTGTTCGATCTCCAGAAATTTGTTATGTTGGTCTGGGTGTTTTCTATGTATAATAAAAAAATATCGATCTATGTATATACTATACTTAATAATAATAATTCCGGACATTCCACACAGCATTATCTAGCCCCAAGCTAAGCAGAGCTTGTGTTATGGGTACTAGATGACTGATATACTTAATACAATACCTACTTTACATAGATATTTTTATATAGAAAACACCAGGACCAACGGAACAAATTTCTGCAGATCGTAAACAAATTTGTTCTGAGTTCCAATTTATAATCTATACTTATAATAAAACTGTAACAGGTCCAATTCTGTACATTGAAGATATTTTAAAATTTTATTTTGGAGGTCACTCTATTATCGATACTCAAGCCAAAACTGTAATTTTTTTCATTCATGTCTGTCTGTCTGTCTGTATCGTAAACGCGCATCACGCCGAAACGACTTGATGGATTGAAATGAAACTCGGCATGATTATAGGTCATACTACGAGGAAGGACATAGGATACTTTTTATCCCGGAATTCAGTAAGGTTCTCATGGGAGAGTGTATAAAAGTAAAATTCCTTTACCGCGCATCACGCCGAAACTGCTGTATGAGATGAAATGAAACTCGGGACGATTTGAGTTCATAGTACAAGGAAGGACATGGGATACTTTTTATCCCGGAATTCTGTAAGGTTCCCCTGGGAGAGAGGGTGAAAGAAAAATTCTTTAACCACGCATCACGACGGAATTGAATGAATTCGAATGGAACTCGGGACGATTGGACATGGGATACCTACATTTTATCCCGGAATTCAGTTTGGTTACGCGTACACACGCGTCGTTCAGTGATGCTGTGAGAAATTTTTGAAAACCCGTATAGCCCAGGGGAACCAAACTGAATTGAACTGATAAACGCGAAAGTTTGTAAGTATGAATGGATAAATTGATAGATGGATGGATGTTTGTTACTCTTTCACGCAAAAACTGCTGAACGGATCTGGATGAAATTTGGCACAGAGATAGATTATAAGCTGGAATAAGAAATAGGCTTTATTTTATCCCGAAAATCCCACGGGAAAGGGAATTACGCAAGTAAAATTGCGAGTACTCCAAATACTAATCGTGCGCAGACGAAGTCGCGGGCACCAGCTATATATCAGTTATCTAATACCCATAACACAAGCTTTGAGTAGCTTACCTTGGGGCTAGATGGTGCTGTGTGGTTTGTTCAACGTAGGTATTTATTATTGACTAGCGACCCGCCCCGGCTTCGCACAGTTTTATTATACGTATAAACCGTCCTCTTGAATCACTATCTATTAAAAAAAAAACCGCATCAACATCCGTTGCGTAGTTTTAAAGATTTAAGCATTCAAAGGGACAGAGAAAGCGACTTTGTTTTATACTATGTAGTGATGATGATGGCTAACAAGTGAACGAACATGTCGGTCTGCATATACGCTACGCGCGCCGCCGCCGCCGCTGCGCCCAAAGAGAGCATGAGCCGCCTCGTCTCTACCCAGCGAGTTTTAACCTAGTGTGGTCGTGTGTCGATGACGAGAGATTAATTATTAACTTTGTGAAAATATATCAGGTGAGATTGTGGTCAAACGAAGGTCTATTGTTGAAAATATATATATATATATATATATATATATATATACATATATAGGTTTGAACGATACATCCTCAAGTTAATCTAATTAGCAATTAACGATACGGGCGCTTGGAGGGCTGTTTCCAGCGGTGTACGCTGCGCTGCTTTGTCATGGTGGTCATGTAAACTCTGTCGAACGCCGGCGATCTTGTTCAGATTTATGAACTTCCTATTGCGCATCGAAATACTAAAGGTTCCTAGATACCTATTTCAGTCTTAGTTATAAGTAGGAGAAATTTAAAAACAGTGGACATTCGAAGTCCGCTTGTCCTTTTCTTTTAAAACGTTGAATATTTTTTTCATAGAAACACTTACCCGGAACAAAACCGGCAGATCATACAAACATTTGTCCCGCGCCAGAAATTGAACCGGCAACCTCCCGCATCTACATACCTTCTATTTTCGATGTTGCTCTAGCTCTAACTTCCTAATCTTGTATAAGTTATGTCAGCATATAATATCCAAAGCTGCACATTAATATGGCGTCTTTACCAGCAAGAGAGTCTATGTACCTACCTACCTTACCGACCCTACGAAGATACTTCAAAAAAAGAGTAGGTACCTATTAAGGGATTGAAATAGTTTGTATGGAAATATGTAAGGTTCTATGCGACTCTCAAGTCACTTTTCCACGCGGACGAAGTCGCGGGCTGAGCTACTTTAAAATTCCTAGATATTGTATGACTTACTATGAATGCCATTATTCTATCAAATGTTCACAGTTATAACGTTTACTTCCTTAGGCACTACCGCTTGGCACTACTAGTAGAGTCAAGGGAAATTTTACTTTCCCGTGACACTACTGGTAGTGCTACGGGTAAACGTTCATTTCCAGTGACACTACACTGTAGCCAGTAGTTTCACGGGAAATATGATTTCCCGTGGCACGAGTGGGTCGTTTGTAAAAAATCTCATAAGTTCGTCGATCGAACTAATCAATCGAACTGGTGAGAACAAACGGAGTGAGCGTGCTAGTGGGACTTACAGCAGTCCTACCATTGTTGCCGAATGAAGACATATTGCAGGGTTGGGAATATGTAAAAGCGGAAATTCGAGATTTGGGCATGCAAAAGTTCATTAATTACGTAGAAAGGTTCTGGCTTAAAAAAAATATTCAAAAAATGTTGAGTGTTTATGGTCTACGTCATAGAACCAACAACGTTTTGGAAGGTTGGCACTCTAAAATTAATAAAAGGGTGACGAAGGGTTCAATTACATTACCACGATTGTTAAAACTCCTGACGGAATTCCAAAAAACGAAAATGTTAAAAAGACAACAAACAAACAAAGGGTCAAAGCGGACTAAACTTGCGATTGACAATGATGATCACATAATGGACATTCTCCTTCAATTTATCAATGGAGAATTAACGGTTGGTTATGCGTTGGAGAAGTTACAATAATCTTTTTTTAGGGAGTTTGATTGTTAATGTTTTAACATGTTTTAGTTATAAGAGATGACTTTTGTTTTTAGTAAATGTTTTGAACAAATAAATATTTTGTTTATCTTGATATACTTAGTATTAGTAGTGCCATGGGCAATGAGGTAATCCACGGGAGATTTTATAATATACGTTTAATCAGCCAATAAGAATGGTGGTGTCACGGGAGAGTAAAATTTCCCTTGACTCTACTAGTAGTGCCAAGCGGTAGTGCCTAAGAAAATAAACGAGTTATAATAGTTCATAAAATTAAATTCCTTTTGGATCACTAGGAATCCATTGATCAAAAAGGGATTTTAATTTTATTGCTGACTAGCGACCCGCCCCGGCTTCGCACGGTTTTATTATACATATAAACCGTCCTCTTGAATCACTATCTATTTAAAAAACCGCATCAAAATCTGTTGCGTAGTTTTAAAGATTTAAGCATTCAAAGGGTCAGAAAAAGCGACTTTGTTTTATACTATGTAGTAGTGATTTCATACGTTACTATGGTAAGCTTAATTTTTATGGTGAACCCGGCACCCGATCAGCACCGCCTCGTCGCTCGGCATCCATTCGTTCGCGACAAGCGGTCCACGAGTGGACCTCGCGTTGTCAACCGGTGGACCGAATACTCTAAAAAGCTAAAATTGTGATAATTTGTTTGCAGCTATCACAATGTTACCTACTATTTACTGCAGTTAAACCGGACAAACCGAGTATTTAGAAAAAGCTAGGTAAATCAACTGCCTGTCATCTGAAATATGTTATTTAGTTTAAAAAGAATCCAAAACATGTCCAGGCAAAGTTAGTATTGTTTATTTTAAGAAAATTGTATGTAACAACTTCGAGTTATCACACTAAAAATAAATTAACTCATGAGGCTCATCTTCTAATAGAAGATATTTGATTTCGCTAGGTACTATCATATAAGGACAGCTAACATAACTTAAAAGTAAACTAGGTAATAGAATCAATATTCTAATTCCACATTGTCTAGAATTATTTAAATTACTGGTTTCTTTTAAAATAAAATATGTGAAAAAAGAAAACGATTAATTAGTTATCTTAAAATTTTGTATTTATATCACAAATATCTACATTTTACTTCTATTACATAAATACAAAATTTTAAAGTAGAGTACCAACGAAAAGCTGCTAACCAGTATTTGCAATGGTATGCAGGTGTAATCAATATTATATTTTACAAGTAATTACAATATCAATACCATAGGTTAATAAATGCAAAAGATCAAGTGCAATGAAATTCCTTTTTTCCTATTTCTTAATAACGAATTTCATGTACAAAAAAACTATTTCTTTTTGTATTATTCATAACCCCGCCCACCTTATAATTTACTCAGGACAGTTGAGTAGACTTGCACTTCCACAGATTTTTGAATATGTATGTTGAAGAGGATAAAGACACTTTAAAAACAATGAATAAACAAGATTTACTAGTTAACACTAAAATTATACTGTCTTTCCCAATTCTTTTTAACAGTGGAAATTGTACAGATTTTGGTTGTATGGAGATAGTTTTCACTGTTTTGCTTTGCATTGTATATACACCAACCATTTTCTGCATAACAGAGTGTGAGTTTAACAGTTCATCCTCAGGAATCTTTCACATTATATATGCAATATAATAGCTTTACTAAGAATATTTAACTCTTAGTAACAATTATTCTGTATTATTTATTGGTCCTTGCAATGCATTTGGAGTTGGAGAGTTTGAAGACACCAGTCGCCCCTGCTCCTTTACAATGGGATCTGAAACAAAAAAACAAATTAATAATCACCCATCACTTAATACAAATAAGCACTCTCACTATAAAGTTGTATGAAGATGTCATACAACTTTTTACATATTGTTACTTGTTTCTGGACTGGTTTCCGCAACTAGGCCACAGGGGCTCTTTTTGCGTGTTAGGTTATATTTTAAGTTTACATTAAATTTGTGAAATAAATATTACTTACAGAAGTATGGATGGTCCATAGCTTCGCGTGCAGTATAGCGTTCATAGTGATCATAGCGGAGTAGGCGATCCAGGAAGTCTAGAGCCTCAGGTGACACCAGGTGCTGATTTTCTGAGTGTACAAAGCGCTCCCATCGCTTACGAGAATGCCTATTGACAATAAGATTTGTAAGAATTTTGATATTTATAATTAATTTTATGTGAGTTTCAAAACAATTAGATTCAGAATAAAATTTACCTTCCAAGTATGTCATTAAATCGCGGATCTAACTCTATATGGTATTTGTCCAAATATTCAAACAATTCTTCAGTGCCCAGCACTTTTGCGATCCGCACAAGTTGATCATAGTTGTCATGGCCATGGAAAAATGGCTCCTTGCGGAAGATCATGGACGCCAGCATACAGCCCAGAGACCACATATCTAACGAGTAGTCATACATCTGATAATCCACTAGAAGTTCAGGACCCTGAAAATGTTTAGTGTTTTATTTAAATATTTTGGTTTTTAGTATGCCTTTTGTTGAACAACCAAATCTCAATTACAGTAATGTTATAAATGTGAAAGTTTGCATGTTTTGTTACCTCGCACCACTTAATGGATTGGGCTGAAACAGTTCATGCATTTCCTGTCCTGGATTCAAATATATGTTATTTTTTATCCTGAGTAAACAAGTGCAAAGCCGCAGGCAGAAGAGTTTATTTATTTATGAATACTATTCTATATATTTTTTTTAATTATTGTTTACCTTGAAGTATCGCGATGCAACTCTGACATTGTAATCTTGTCCTGGGTGATAGAACTCTGCTAAGCCCCAGTCAATTAGACGCAACTTTCTGTGGTCATGATCAATCATCACATTGTGTGGCTTCACATCTCTGTGCATTATGCCCATACTATGGCAGTAATCTAAGGCCTTCAACAGTTCATACAAGTAGTATCTGAAAAAAAAAACATAATTCTAGCATTGTCTGATAACTTACTCAGGAAAAGGATACTATACTTAAGCCAGTTCATTAGCCAATCATTTAGTGCTTTACATACTGATCTTTATAGAAAGTTGAATAATTTCTCCGAATTTAAAAACAGATTGCCTTCTTTAATTCAGTCTTTCTTCTCATAGCCATCAACAAGTAGGGAACTTCATAGGCATGCATTTTTCGAAAGTAAAATATACCACAGGACGGAAGATAAGTGCTAAAACCACAGATTTTCAATAAAAAACCTATAACTAGGAAACCATTGAAGATAGACCCCTGATTTTTCGGTTTTTCTGGGTCGTTGTGAACCCACCTATCCACTGTTTTCGGTTTAACGTTGAGTTTCGGGACACCCTGTATATGTTTACATGGTTACAATTACCAATATTAGTTATATTTGCCTTAATGGGATTAATTTTAAGAATAGACTTACCTTATATCATAATCTGATAAAGTTTGATAGAGTTGTTTGAAATCAGTGTTATTCACATGTTCAAAAATGAGGGCGGGAGTGCGCGATACAGGATCTTTGACTACAGCTTGTAATGTAATTATGTTCGTGCCTCCTCTTAAGTTTTCTAATATTTTTATTTCTCGTTTAATCTTCTTCTTTTTTACAGGCTGAAAAAAACATAATATCTTTGTATAAAAGCTAAAAGACTTGTTTCCCTACTCATATTACAAAAGCGAAAGTAATACTGTCTGTTAACTTTTAACACCTACAGATCTTAGTGAAATTTAGCAGATGCAAAGGGTATCCCAGGGCATACAGTGAAGAACCAGCTACTACAAACAACCACCATACAGTTTAGCTCAGTAACTAGTGTTTTATAAACTGTTTTTCATGCTCAGTTCAAGGAGTCCAAAGCATAATCGAACTGATGGCATGTTATTATAATTTAGTCATTTTTACACAAAAGATCAACAAGACATGAAAAACATAGCTAGCACATACCTTCAATATTTTGACTACACATTTTTCATTATTTGTTATATTTATTGCCTCAAATACTTCACTGTATTTTCCCCGCCCGAGTTTGCGTACTAGCTGATAGTCTTCTTGGTTGCCCCAGTCCACCACATAGCTCTCATAATCCCAGTATTCTCTTGGATTTTGCGAGTTGACATCGGCATATACCCGTGCTCTGCTAGGTACTGCCATCGTACTGTACTTAGACCAAGGTGATTTATCAGCTATAGTCTTCCCGGAAATAGCGTATGTCTTGAGTAATGATACTGCAAAGAAAATAATTACGGATCACTTTTTCAATTTCACCAGCAAATGACACACACACGTTAATAGGTGTAGACGCGTAATCTGTTTCGACCAGTCGAAACGAATCGCAAGATTACGAGTCACTATTCAATTACAGTATTGTGATGTATAACCTAAAAACGACATCCAGCTCACTATTCTTCAACTACTAAATTAATTTTTGAGAATATCAATCTCCTAAGTTTTGCACTATCATAGTTCACATGCACTTTCAACAACTGATCAATGGATCTCCAGAAATAGGATAAAATATGAAAGTATATCTCCAGAGAGAAAAACGCACGCCATTACTACATGATCAAATGCTTGAGTAGACATCATACCTAAAACATAACTGTAGTTTGTCCTAATCTAAACAATAAATACGTAGTTCCAGCATACATCAAACTTATTGAAAATTAACGATTATCGTAAAATTATAACTACAAAATTCACTATTGCTAAAACCGGCTTCAAGTCCAGTAAAATTTCAAGATGGACGCCCACATTACCACAAATTTCGTTCTACGCTACAACTACCATACCACTCCTTTTCCAATATTGCCAACTGCAAGTAAATTATTTTCCGTTGAAAAGCTTCAAGCGCTTTGCTCTAGGGCGCGGGGCGCGGCGGCCGGCGCGCGGCGCGGGCGGCTGCTGCAATAACGCTCGCGATTTTTTTCTTGTTCGTCAACGCATGTATTCTTGCCAAGCTCTGCCAAGTCAAACAATTTTTAACAGTTCTTGAAGGAATTTATCAAGACGTATTGTTGAAAGCAAAAACAACAAAAGGACAAATTTAAACAAGTGTTTATACCTATATTACTACTGTAAAATCTGTGCCAATATAACAAACTCATCTAATATCGAACACTCAAAAAGCTATTCAAATAACATTGTCTTGAAGCGAAGAGCACCATATTTCATATATATATTTTTACTTTTAGTTTAATAATGCTTATTTTGTAAGCTTATTGAAATAAAGATTTTGATTTCTGATTCGTTTAGTCGCTTTTTTTACAGTTTCAATAAAAAATTAATAAAAAACTCTGGCGTGTATAAGTCCGAGATGCTAATTCGGGGATTAATGTGTTAGTTACTTATAAATACGCAAACACATCTACCTTTTTACACTGAATGTGACAGTATAATATTTCACAAAACATGACTGAATCTGTAAAATTTGTAGAAATGAATCTCAAATTAAAACTCACAGGGAAAAACAGAATAAGGAAGTTTCCAAATTTTTAATTTAAATGGAGAAAAATAATACTATACTTGCAATAAAGCCCAGTGAAATTTTTTTTCAATTATCTTCATAAATGACGAAGTTATGATACTTTTCCCGTCCGGTTTAAAAGTTCTCGGCGCGCGGCCGCTCAACAACGTCATGACGTCACAACTTCCGCGAGACGCTCGAGTCGAGTAGTAATCGATGCGCGGTCACCTCAGACGGTTGTTGCTTTTGGCTAAATCAAGACCGAATGGATAATATTGTTGTAGATCCTGTACAGGACAACATCTACATAGTTTTAAGATTGCTAGTATTTTTCTGAAGGTCTGATTATCAGGTTTTAGAGTTCAAAATCGTTCGTCGTTTTCAGTTATCATCATAGAATAGTGTTGGTACTAGTCTCCAACAAAAATAGGCCATAGATTATCTTTATATACTGGCCATAGATCGTTATCCTACCTGGCCGGAGGGTGTCCTACACTACGTTTGCCCAGTCGCGGTCTCCACCCAAGAACACGTTTATCGCAACTATCTAATAGATTATCTTATAGTTGATAGAAAACAATATATGTACCTACCTACTTTTGTGTAAATAAGGTTTATTTTGTGTACAGTCGAACATTCTAGAGCTTTCGGGAATGTGCAGAAAGCTCTGGAAAGTTCTGGAATATACGAGATCAAATACAAATTATCTATTACAGTAAACGTAAACTAATTAACATAGCTTGGGTTTGGAACCCTATTTAAATAAAGAGATACCTATGTGTGTTAGAGGGTTCCGCTCTTCCGTAATATACAGTTACAATAATATTGGAAGGTGCGTATTTGAAAGATTTAATTAAAACATTTAATATTGTTTGCAAAAGTTTGTTAGCATTTGATTGTTTAGATAAGTGTGCGCCTGTGTGTTTGTGGCGTGTGTGTATAAGTATATATGTGTGTGTTTGTGTTTTGTGCATGTGAGTGTTTTGAGTTGTGTGTGTGTTGTGTGCATGTGTGAGTACCTTACCGAGTGTGTTGAGTTGGTTTATATGTAACGAAGATCATTCGAGAACATAGTAGAAACTTCTGGAAGCCTATAGAACAATCTCTAAGTCTGTATAATGATATCAATAAATCCTCTTCACTAGTCCGCTAAAATCCCAACATTATGATTTTGATGTAACTAAATATGTAACTTTAGGAAAATATGCTCTTGTAATTCCGATCACTGCTTATTAATGTTCATGACTTTGAAGTATATCATATCAAGGTTCTCGATCGAATCGAAAAGAAAGAAAGAGACAATGGGAATGACAGAGACAGATTTACCTTTCGGAAAATCGTGGAAACATAAGACAAGGACAGCTGACGGTGTGGCTGGCGTTTGAATGAAAGGGACAGAGTTATTTATCTAGAAATTTGTCGATTTTCAACTAAGTTTTGTAATGTTACGAGGTACCTATTGGAGATATAAAAGGCCGAACATGTCCGACGATTATTCATTCAATGTTTGGAATGGATTAAGTATAGATTAAGTCTTTGGAAACGAACAAGTGAAAAAAAATAGTGGACTAATAGAAATATAAATTCAATATTGCAGTAGGTATGGAAATATAATAGCTGTTCTCACAGCACAGTCTTTAAATTCTACGTCATCTTCATATATAGGACTTTCTAGTGACGTCGCATAGAATCATTATGGAAACCGTGAAAGTTGATGCTACACTACAGTATATAATATTGTGTCGTGCCCAAGTGCACAAGTACCTACAACTATTAGTGCACCCGATAAACATTATTTTATGGTGCCTAAAAAATAAGATTGGTGCAAAGTTATTAAAAGAAAGAAATCTCTTTCAAATAAAATAAACACTAGATGCGCCCCGCAGCTTCGCCCACGAACCAGAGATTTTTTTCATACAAATTCCAGAAAGTTATTGCACACCCCCTAGTTATTGTTATTGAGTAAAAATAAAAAATACGTGTTCAATTATTCATTCCAGAGATAAGTTGTACCTAGTTTTGAGAGAATCAAACCAAGGAATAATTATTTTCCATACAAACTTTACCACCCCATTTAACCCCTTCAGAGATTATTTTTTCTAAATTTTACTATCCTATATGTTATTTTAAGTCCCAATCGATTTACATACCAAATTTCATCTAAATAACTTAAGTAGTTACGGAGATTATCGATAACAAACATTCACACAGACTTTCCCATTTATTCTAATAGTAAGATATTAATAAGGTTACTTAATACTTTATATAGACACTCACACCACACACCGCGTTCCATGTACCTACTTACTTACTGTGAGCGACAAACGACGAAACAGCCGAAAAACGCTTTCCGCCCCTACTGTACCGTTGACTCGCCGGGAATTGTGACGTCACAGGCGAAATGCCTCGCACTTATTTCAAAATACGTTTGGGGTTCAGTAAAATTGGAATAACTTTGTCATTTTTCAAGTTTTTTAAATAATTCTTTCACCATATATATTGTAATTTATATGCCCTTCAATTCATGTAAGTAGTTTTTATTTTTGAAAAATTGGAAACTTCCTTATTCTTAATTTTGTGAAGAATAAAAAAAACGTATTTTATTAGATTGAAGCTACCAGCTGAAAAAAAGATCGGTATGTTTGAGTTTACAACAAATCTGTGAGATTAGGTACTATCTGTTAACTACCTTCAAGCTTACTAGCTGGTGCCCGCGACTTCGTCTGCGCAGGATTAGTATTTCGAATATACTCGCGGTATCCGCGTAATTCCCATTCCCGTGGGAATTCCGGAATAAAATATAGCCTATGTGTTATTCAAGACTATATCTATCTCTGTGCCAAATTTCATCCTTTTTCATTTCGAGGAAGAATGTTACAAAACTAATTTAATTGGCGTTCCCTCGTTGGGGGTTTTCCAAAATAGGCTATTTGACTGATTTCGAAAAAATATTTTTTATAATTCTTTGGTAAGTATATGATTCCACATTTATATTTCTGTGAAATTTGCAATATTTGCCGTTCAAAATTGTGTTAAAATTTAAATTCCAATATTCGAGCTGTTTCTTTAATGGCGGACGCCATATGATCTACGTGACGTCACAGCCAAGTAAACTAGTGTACCAAAGTCTATATCAATAAACAATGTTATAGTTCGCGTCATGTAAGAAGAACGCTGGCGGTCAAGCTGCGCAGAAGGCGATTTATGGGTCTATTTGGAGGTAGGCGGTGGGGCGCGGGGTGGAAGGGTCATGCGCCGCATGCTTGCCGGTGCGCTATTGGTTCGTCAGTTGACATTTGCTGTCACACGTCACGTTTCTTGTCAAAATACCATCGCGCACAAAAGTTTACGAAATGGTTTTACATTTTAATGGTTTTTGGAAATTATGCACAAAGGTAAAGGAAATAGAGGTAGAGACCGATTACTGTAAAAGCGATCATTTGTCAGATATGATTACAGAAACATTTATTATTCGTGTAAGGGATGATGATTCTGACTCAAATAATGATGAAAGCTCAAGTGACGACAGCGACGATGATGAAATAGCCACCTCCAGTATCAATCCCGAGTCCTCATCTGGTTTTCACGTCACCCAAGACGACTTAATGGATGGAGTTGCTACATTACATTATTTTTTTGTAATTAGATTAAACATTCTAAACTGAATCGTACTTGTTTTTAATTTTATCTAATATTATTTTCTAATAACCAACACCAAGCCGCGAGTGAAATATTAGTTAAAAATAGGCACAGCAAATTGGCATAGTACTATCGTACGCGAGTGTACCCATGCGCGAACATACCCCTTCCACTTTCTTCCAGCGCTCTTTTTACGTGACGCGACCTATAGCTTTCAGATAAACATTTTCAGCTAAAACAGAGATAAATATGTTTTATTGTTATTACATAATAGCATGAACACATTTCGTAGCATATTTTAAATAGTGTCAAATAGGTATGGTATTTTGTTGCTTAAAGCGCTAGGTTCACTGTTTTGCCAAAAACAAAAAAATATATAGACATCTGGCAACATTTTTTTATATCAATGCTGCCAACACGTATTGGCCAACATGCAGAAAACATAATATTTCGTCCACAGAAAATAAATGGTTTTAGAAGATAAAACTACTCAAAGTTGCCATCAAAAAAGAAGTCAAGTCAAGTAAACCCCTATACTTTTTTTTCACATTAGAAAACCTACTCAAATGAAGCCAAAACCAAAATACTTAATGTAAGCCTATTTTTTGGGTCGATGGTACATCTGTGATGGACTCGCCTTATACAGCCCTAAACAGATCGGCTTTCATAGGTCCTCAAAAGCCGGAAAATAATACTTTATTATTAATCTGGGACCGGAAAGCAAGAGCATTCGCTTCAAACTGGAGTTAGGGAGGCGATAACCATTAGGTACCAATTTTGTTTTATTTAGTATACTTACTACGTATGTCTGATGATCGCCAAGTACTCATACAACAACGGTTATTCAACCCATTGCACAAGATTTGCTTGGATCACTAGACCTGTGTCCTCGGATTTCTTGAGTTGACACACCAATATATAAACTCATAGTGAATCATTTATAAATCGATATTATAACGATGGGGCAAATGTGTTCTGAGTGCAGACCGCGCCTCGGCAAACGTAGTATAGGACGCCATCTGGCTAGGTAGGATGATGCTCTGGTGCCCAAAAGTCCTATGACCAGCAGGGGTCTAATGTAGGTACTTAGGTTGATCATTGTGATTTATATATTAAAACCTAATAAATAATTCTGGACAATCCACACAGCACCATCTAGCCATATATTATAAGTAATATATAATCAGCTCCAGTTTTAACTGGATGGTGACTTTATACATAAGTACCTACCTATATTATGTTTAGGTACCCTTAATATAATAATACAGGTATATTAGGAGGTACAATAAAGTGTGTAGTCCTAGTCAGTAGTATAGGTACCTATATAGGTAGATACAGTACAATAGCAGTCGTACCAAGAACTCGCTTCTCCATTCGGCAAGCAAAATTAGCGCCATCCACCGCATGGCCAATGGTCTACCTACCCTTAAGGCATTGAAGTCAGATCTATGAAGTGCTTCCATAATACCTGTCAAATGCAGCCTACTACCTCTCTCCAGCTGGTACCTAACTACATGTCATCGTTTGGGACTAGGGTATAGTCGGGGAGGAGACTAAAATGCTATTCGGTGTTCTACAGGGCTCGCATTTCGTTTCGCTTTTGTAGAATGGTTGATACCCTCGTCACGAGGGTAGGCAGGCATTGAAGTAGGATTTATGAAGTGCTTCCATAATACCTCAGTCAGATAGTTGCAGGCTACCTACCTTTCTCTCCAGTTGGTACTTAACTACATTTATCCCCTTAGTCTCCTCCCCGGCTAGGGTACACTAACGATTAGATGCCATTCGGGGTTCTACAGGGCTCGCATGTCGTCTCGCTTTTGTAGAATGAAGCCTCGTGACTAGGGAATCATCCGCAGAGCAGAGACGAGGGCGTCTCATCAGACTCCAAGATAATAAATAGTTACGGTAAGTAGGTAAGCAAGGTACCTAATCTACTTATCATTAATTAGGTTAAGTATGTAACCTCTGAAGTCTGAACTAAGATGTTTATGTAAGAACTAAGAACCAATCTTAAAGTTTTAATTGAAAACTGTTATTTCATAAAAATCAAATTTTAAAAAATATTCGTTCCTCCTATGAATTAGGACATAATTCCACATCTCTTCGCAAGATGTGTACATACTAAATACTTAGAGGTCACTCCGAAATAATTATAATGCACTTACTTACCGCATATTAAGTACCTGAACAGCCAAAGCATTATCTTCCTAGTTTCTAGGTGAAGTAATCTCGTATCGTAACACTTTCACTTTAAAAGTATTTTTATATATTATTATAACGTTCGTTTGGTATGCAATAAACGACGATCACATCCTGAAAATAAATAAACAGTAGCACTGGTGTATTGTATGTAGGTACAGATGCTTAAAATGTTGATGATATTTATAACCTACTACAAAGTCAATAATGACGTAATTGTAAGGCCATCTGATTATGTCTCTGAATCCGCGAGACCGAACCGAATCGGCATTAATTTAGTAATAATTATCTCATTGATCGAGCGAGCGTTTGTCCAAAGATCAAAGGTCTCAAAGAATTGAGTCGTCCAATTTAGATGAAATTTTAAAATTTAAACAGTTATAAGATGCAATGAGCTCCACCAGGTTTTAATTAATATTATTTAGAATTTAGAAACTATGTTTTTAATTTATAGGTATCCAGTGGAGAACATACAAGGTCTTACCACTTTTTGCCTGTTTATCGGAGTTTTCATCTCACACACCTATAAAATAATTTATGAACTAGAAACAAATAGGTATAAGCAGAAACTACCTAATAAAATCACGAATTCTAAAGTAAAATATTTTTACTTTGTCATAGGTACATAAGTCACGAGTGTTGGTAAAAACAATGATATTTGGAATAATTTTATTAATAATGATAAAATATGATACAATTCTTACAACTTACCTACCTATAATTTATATAATAATATATTTTGTGTACATAATATTTTACAACAACAAACACTATACAGAATTGCTAACGTGTCCGATCAGGAGGGGCCTAACTAAACTATAACTTTGTATAAAAGCTAACTGCAGGTTAAACATTTTGTTGTTTAGCACCTTGGTGGTATAAAATAATACAATAAAACGGGGTGAGTAGAGACTCAAGGGCGAATAGAAATGGACGAAATATCCAGTATAAAAAATTGCAAAAAATCCTTCTGCAGAGGTCAGATACAACGCAGGAGGTGAACAGTCACAGACTGACCACTGCAACAGCCAGGTAATGTCTTGCTCTAGCGTTTCGTCCATTTCTATTCACCCTGAAGTTCACGCCGGTAATTGAAAATATAATCAACGTTATTCTAGGTTGCTCCATGCAAGGTAGAATAACGTTGCTCATATCTATTTTTAGTGAAGAGTTATCATCAGACAGTCTACTTCTTAGTTCTAATACCCCGTCCCTGACGCGATTGCGGTGACCATGAAAGCTGCTTCAACGAGGTACGTCCGTTCGCTGATTACAGTTCAGATAGAAGCGGCCTGGCAGAACAATTCTCTAACTCTCGCGATACTACCTTACCTACATGCTTTCAGATTATACCTATATTAAACGTAGCTCAAGCTTGCTGTACGATTAGCAGTGAAGAGTTATCAGAGAGTCTAGTAAGGTCCAAGTTCGTGTCGCCTGCGTGTGTGGTGACCGAGAAGGCTGCCCCCACGAGGTAGGTCCCGGGCGCTGAACACAACCCGCGCAGTTCCACGCGTCTCAGCTCAAAGCGGCCGAGGTTCACTTTGACTCCGAGCTCTTTGCTATCAGCGTCCGATCCACTCAACGCTCCCGCCCATCCGAGGTCGCCGGAACATTCTCTGAAAACAATATTACTTTGATATTTTTTTTTTAATATATGTATTTATTTAATTTCTTTTTTATTCATTTAGAAAACAGTACCTATAACATAATTACAGGCTCTTTAACCAAATGCCATGCATGATACATATGCGTACATATAATATTATTTAGTTAGTTGGCAAATTATTGTTGTGGCTTTGTAAAGTTAAGCGAGGTTCATATTGCTGTGTCGGGGTGTGTTGTGGCGCGACAGAACGTATGACTAGATTCACATTAGCGACAGATCGCGCCACACCCCAACACAAGCTACTAATGTGAATCTAGTCATACTTAATCTATGAGACCGATAGCGTTCTGTCGCGCCACAACACACCCCGACACAGCAATATGAACCTAGCTTTAGACATGTTGAAAAATTACAGGCACTATAAAAACAATTAAAATACCTTCCTCATCATCAGTGATCGGATTAACAGAGCATATGTAAATATGCTCTGTAAAAGTGAGGAAATAACTCAGATTTGATAATACCTCCTCTATAATCCCGAGATGATATTTAAATCACGGGATTTCAAAAACATGAAATGGACTTTTATTACGTAAATATAAGTTAGAAACTGATTATTTGGAGTATCATAATCAATTTTTTGGATTCTGGCGAGAATCCCATTTATGTAATTTGGAATACTCAAATATGCCCAGGTAATTCCGATCACTGTCATCATGGAAGATATACCAAAATCACTAAGATAAAACTTGTTTTTGAGATGTTCAAAAAGGTTACCTATTTTTTTGCTTCGTCATATCAATGAAAACATTAACAGGAACTCCGTAGCAGTTGACAATGTTCAAAGTGATAGGAATCAAGCATATCTTCCTTTCATTGAAGTTGTGATTTATCTTATTGGAATGCTCTAAACCGAACAAAACAACGTTATCCTTCTTCGGTTTTTTGTTCGGTTCAGCAAAGTCCGGTTTGTTATCGTATTCGTCGATTTGTAACGTTGTGTTATCCGATGACGGTGTCCGACTGATATCACGAGACAAAGCTTTCGAAAAGCAATCCAACCACAAGCATTTCTGACCTATAGCAACGCGTCCATTTGTCTTATCATTGACTTTCCATCTTAGAACAAACATGGACTCAATTAACTTTTTCTGTTTCCTCTCTTTGTAAAACTGTGACAGCAAAGTATCGTTGGTCTCATGAAATGAGGGTGTAGTATCTAAGATGAATTTTGAATAGGGCGGAGTGTTGACAGTCAAATTTGTATAGTCAATGTCAGTTATTTTCAAGTGTGAGTGGTGTACTTTCTCCTTGGGTAATTCTTGGAGAATTCTTTTCGCTTTCAAGACTAGATGGAACCTCTCTCGTTGCAACAGGGGGTCGCTTTTCCCCCCAGTGGCGATAAGCGAGGTCAGTTCCCACTGGCGACTGAACAGGGACGCTTCTAGAAGTTCCACTGTTAGGTCGTTTTTATCATTGTAAATGTTTTTGACTTCAACGGCCAGACACATATTTTCTAGTGCTCCTTCCTTGGTTTTGCTGAGATTTCGTCTTGGAGTTACTGTCACTTCAACTGCCTCCTAAAACAATGAAAAATTCAATAAAATAAATAGATAATGCTGGACAATCCACACAGCATCATCTAGCCCCAAAGTAGGCTAGGTTAAGGCTAAGTTTTATAAGTAACCTATACATACGAATTTCAAAAAATCCGTTCTTAGCAGGTGCCTATGTCCTAAAAGGAAAACTCCATGCAAATGCATGTAATTTCAGCTTCATAGTCTTGTAGTTACAGAGATCTCTTGACGAGTCACCCAGTTTTCTCTTTTATAAATGTAGAATTAGATGACCTCTGCGGCGCAGCGGGCTAAGATCCGCCTACAACAGAGGGAGCAGGTTCGATTCCCGCCTCGGGACCAATATGTGTACGATATGCATATTTGTTCAAGATATTCTGCTTATCCTACTCATTTTATAAACGCGAAAGTTTGTAAGTGTGGATGGATGGATGGATAGATGTTTGTTACTCTTTCACGCAAAAACTACTGAACGGATCTGGATGATTTTTTTTCAGTTCAGTTTCACCCACGTTATTCCCGTTCCCGTGGGAATTCCGGGATAAAATATAGCCTACGTGTTATTCCAGACTATAATCTATCTCTGTGCCAAATTTCATCAATGTCCGGCCAGTAGTTTTTGTGTGAAAGAGTAACAAACATCCATACTTACAAACTTTTGTGTTTATAATATTAGTAGGATTAGGATAAATAAATAATGCTGGACAATCCACACTGTCTAGCCCCAAAGTAAGCTAGTCAAAGCTTGTGTTATGGGTACTAGATAACTCATATATTTATCATATATATTATATTATTTATTTTATATTTTTTATTATACATAGAAAACACCCATACCAACGGAACAAATTTTTGTAGATCGTACACTCGGATCGAACCAGCAACCTCCTGTATCGCAGGCGGATTTTCGCCCACCGCGCCACATCGGTTGTCATATAGGTAGGTTCATTCTGTAGGCTAAGATATCACACTATAGGATATGAATGGTAACTGACCGCAACATTGAAGTTGAAGACATGTCTCAGTAGTCTATAAGGGCGCTCCTTGAGGCCCGTCTCGTAGTAAGCGAGCAGGCGCGGCGCGGGCGCAGCCGAGTGCGCGCGCAGGCGCAGCGCGTGCCGCCGCGCCACGCCGCCGGCCGCCGCCACGTGCCGCGACGCCAGCGCGCGCCACGCTAGCGTACGGGCTGTACGCTCATCTGCACGATTTACAATCAGTAACGATAATAAGTGTTTCGGTTAACGGGGTAATAGCGAAGAGTCTGGATGAAATCTCAAGAGACTCTTGCTAGGAAGTTGGATCAAGGGATCAGTGTGGCGTTTTTGTTTTTTGTGGAGATAGAAAATTAAACAAAAACGTCAGCAACAAAAATATCACTACACAGTATAAAATAAAGTCGCTTTTTCTGTCCTTGTCATGTCTTTATGTCCCTTTGAATGCTTAAATCTTTAAAACTACGCAACGGATTTTGATGCGGTTTTTTTTAATAGATAAAGTGATTCAAGAGGAAGGTTTATATTTATAATAAAACCGTGCGAAGCCGGGGCGGGTCGCTAGTTAACAATAACATAATGACAGTACCATGTCAATATATCTACGAAAACCTGTTGTACATTCGTAGAAATACCAATAAGTTTCCTAATAATAGCGATGATATATACAATGTCAATACTAGAAATAAAAATAAACTCGCTTTGCCTACAACTAGACAAGGTATTTTTCAAACAGAGAAAGCGACTTTGTTTTATACTATGTGGTGAAGATTGGCATTTTTTAAACAAAGGATGGGAAGTTAGTTTATGGCGAAAAAGAGTGGACGGTGTATATTACCGATATCTGAGGGCGGATCTTGATACTTTTCGTCATAAAGCAGCTTGAAGTGTTGATCCTCGTCGGCAGTGACGAGGCTGACGCAGTCCGGGTGCGACACGGCCAGGTGAAGATTCCTCATCTCCACGGGACCCGCGTTGGTGAACTCCACGTCGATCGTCCGCATCTCGCCGCTTATTATGTCGGGGTCAGTTTCCGAGAATGTCATCTTATATAAAAAAATATAAACATAACATAATAATTCCGGACAGTCCACACAGCATCATCTAGCCCCAAGCTAAGCAGAGCTAGATTATGGGTACTAGATGACTGATATACTTAATACAATAAATTACATAGATGTTTTTTTTTTATTTTACATAGAAAACACCCAGACGGAACAAATTTCTGCAGATCGTACACAAATTTGTTCCGAGGCGGGAATCTAACCCGCAACCTCCTGCGTCGCAGGCGGACCTTCGCCCACCGCGCCACATCGGTTGTGAACATTAAATAAATTAAAGATTTTAGCATGTCCCTTAGACTAACTTTAATTAATTTGTTGTAGTTTAAGGTGATTTCGCGTCCAGGACTAAGCATAGCTCCGCTACTAGATGGCGATGATTTTCAATTTTGATGTTTTTCACTATTTTCTAATTAAATTGTGCATAATTGTTTAATGGTAATGTATTTGCCGCAAATGGTATGTTGTTTTTTATGTACCAAGCAATTTTTCAAGTGTTGAAAGCATCTATGGAGCTTGTATTTGGGAAGAGCAAAAAAGATCTTGCCTGAGTGAGTGATCGGCCGCTACGAGTCACTCACACAGGCAAACCTAAAAAACCTATAAATTCAGTGGAATTAAAATAACTACTGTTCGAAAAATAACAGAGATCATTGGAGACGCCTTAGGACTAAATGTTTTTCGGACCAATATTTCCGTTTTCGGGACATTACTAAATTACATCTAAAATTAATTCAATAAAACCACTAGTTATCGAACTCATTTTCGACTCTAAACCAGGCTCTTTTTACATTTAAAAAAAAATTGGAGGTAGTTAATTTTCTTTTATTATTTTGAACAATTTAAGTAAAAAGCAGAGGGTAATGTTATTTACATACTAGCTTATTAGCTAAGGAATATCTTACAAATTATAGGTAAAAAAAAAATACTTTTCATACTATTTATTAATTTCGTTAAATCATTGGAATTGACAAATAATTAGAATAAGTTCACAATAACAATCATTAATTTTAAATGTACTCACTGTGAAAGTTGTTCCAATTTTATAATAAAATTACAATAAAATTCTTGGCGTAAGGAAGTCTCCACTTTTTTTGACTCTGTTCTTTGTGTACTTAGGTATTTTAGCTCCGATCTTACGACCGCTTATAATAGATTTGTGATACAAATTTTCACCGTATTTCAATAACTCACTTTGGACTAGCGGTTCGAACAGTCGGGTGGGTGCGACGATGTATAGTCGTACCTGGGATCGAAACCACCTAAAATTTAATTTACTTTTTCATAATAAAATATCCACAAAATTTTGATACATCCCGTTAGTACGGGCTCGAATCCTTTCAACACTACCTAAATTTTTGATTTTTATCTTTTTTATTCTTTATATTTTGAACAATGTCATAGACCTAGTACAAACAAATTCACGTTTGTCATAAATTACTTATATTATTGTAAGCCTTCCTATTTGATTGTTATATAAAACTTAGATAGACTGGTAGACTGTTCTTAACTTTGCTTCAAAATTTGAATGCAAAAAGGGCTTTTGTAGTTTTTATCAAGTTGGGTGATAGCTATAAAAGCGACCATTATTTTAAAAAATAGAGCAAAAAATTACGAAAACAATGATGTTTTAATATTAAAAAAGAAAAACATTAACTTTAAAAAAAAAATGTTCAAAATTTTGTTTTGGCTCCTATAAAGAGTGACGATTCAATAAAATAAAAATATATATATAATTCCGGAAAGTCCACACAGCATCATCTAGCCCCAAGGTGAGCAAAGCTTGTATTATGGGTATTATGGGTACTAGTTGACTGATAAACTTAATACAATACATTACATAGATAGATATTTTTTTTATAAATACATAGAAAACACCCAGACCAACGGAACAAATTTCTGCAGATCGTACACAATTTTTTTCCGACACGGGAATCGAACCCGCAACTGGTCGCAGGCGGACCTTCGCCCACTGCGCCACATCGGTCGTCGCTGATGAATGAGCGAAATGGTTTGCATATACACTCTGACACGTATAATGCTGGGGCCACACTACCATGATATGCCGATAATTATTGCCATACTAACTAATACAACACCTAGGTGCTTAGAATAATTACGCTTAGAACCGCAGTAGGATCACGCGAAGCGTGGACATTTAAAGGTAGCCTGTAAAGGCTACGTACATCTCTCGACTCGTCAGTACATTATCAAGTCCTACGGGGAGCCTGAATTTCTAATAAAAATGACTTATTGTGCAGTGAAAGGGTGTCACAACTCATCACATAATCACCAAAAACAGTCGAAGATTCTATTTCACGGGTAAATGCAACCTGGAAACTTATATTCTTGAGTAAAACATTAGTTTTGTCTCAAAAATAAAATGTAAACAAAACAGACGTCAATACAATGAAATGTTGCAAGCTATTGAAAAAATATTTTACCCCATACGTATTTTTTCGTTTTTAGATTTCCTTCTGATCAGGTTGTTGCTTCTCTATGGATTGAAAATTCAGACTGAATCGTAAAGAATGTATACAGGGTGTAACAAAATTATGGACCAAAGTTTAAACTGGTATTGACATGGATCATTTGAGCTATCTTTAGACTGTTTGCAACCGTGTGCAGTTAGCGCAATGGTTTCAATTGTAAATACTAGTTAAATTTTAATTAACTATATTGTTTTTTATTATTTTGGCTCCATATTAGCACGCCGCGCAGCTTACCCGCTTCCACTGCATTCGATGATGACTGATGGTCGATGACCGCGGCGGCCGCTCGTTAGGGCACCGTTGACTTTTTTAGGCTTATAAAAGAGATGTATGTATACAGGTACGCAAGTCATTTTTTTTTAATTCCAAAAACAATTGCGTGCATAAGAGTTTATTGCCCAATGTAATGAAAATTCATTATTTATTTAATTTTCGGAAATTAAAGGGCGGGATTGTTTTAAAATATTTTTCCTGAATTCAGTGTTCGTATCTACACCCCGCCTGAAAGTTTGGTCCTTTATTTTTGTTACACCCTGTAAATTTCTGAAATTTGGCAAATAAATTTCCATGCGGGCGAAGCCGCGGCGCGCAACTAGTTGGTAATATGTAAGGGGTATGTTATACTAACGGGACGTTTTCTGAACGTTGAACGCTCCATTGACGAATGAATCAATGCATTTATGAAAAATCATCTAACAGAAAAATGATTAGCTATGATTGTACAAAATGTTAAAACTTCCCTACTTTATGGGGAAAAGGTTATGATTGCAACATTATTCGTGCGTTTGTGTGCGTGTCGGCTGATGTAATCACGTGCCGCTTACCCACACATTGGTTGTTTTTTGACTTCTAGATAAAGCGGAATTTTTTGTGACATTATCTCTCTATGCCTTATTCCTCTAAGCCTAGGTGTAACCACGATTTATGGCCATAATTTTACAATGCCAATCAATATGGCAAATGGCGGTAGGCAATAGCCCCGGCGGCGGTCTTTTTTCGCACATCAAAGAAGATTACCGCAGTAATTAATGCGTTTGTGGCCACTACCGTTTGTCCAGATTGCAATATGAGCTCACCGGCGACGCACGTGATATTTTTACAACCTTATTTATTGACATATCTAGGTAAACTCTAGTGTAACCACACCAGTTCATGCAGTAATTTAAACGGTAATTTATTGTCATAATTATTGCGATTACAGCCCGGTAGACGGTAAGGTAGTGTGGCCCCAGCGTAAAACTCTCTAAACTGGTACCTATAAACAAACATTTTATCTGTTTACATAGTGTCATTTATTGTTGTCATGGGAACGGAACTTAGGCTTCCCAGATCTTATTTGACATGCAACAAAAATAGATAGGAATAAATACTTGGACGATGGAAAAACCCTTTGAGAACGGTAAACTATGGTATTATTAGATGATTCTTTAGATAGCACAGAGATGGCGATTCCGTCGCCGCCGTCACACTCACAAGTTCAAGTAAGCGGGCGTACAACATTATCCGTGTTCACTCACACATTGATAAAAATGGCCTAAAATTTTCACGTTATTTCTAATTATACCGAGTGTTTTCATCAATCAAACACAATTTGCCGCAAATAATGACCAATAACAAAGCCAAAAACAGTTATTTATTTGTTAAATTATGTCCACATCGCTCATATTTGGGAAAATACAAACGTATGACAATCGAATCACCTTAAGAAAGGATCGTTCCAGGTGTTCTAATTTATTAGAAAAAATTTATGAATATATCAGTCCTATAACACAAGCTCTGCTTAGCTTGGGGCTACTAGATAATGCACTGTGGATTATTCGGCATTATTAATTTATTTATTATATAAGTTTATTTTACCTACTAATATTATAAAGGCGTAAAATTTGAATCAAAACTATGTGGACTGAAGCTACTGAAAAATATGTCGGCTTGAATGAAGCTAGTGAAAAATATAGGCATTACTTGTAAACACGGCGCCTCAGGAATAACGGTAATTTCCAAACGCCTGTCCGTGCTCTTCACTCCCGACAAGAGATCCAATTTGCCTGAAATTGTGACGCCATTTCCATTTTCACTGCCGCCTTCTCCAACGTTGACTAATCTGAAATAGATGCATATCACTACATAGTATAAAATAAAGTCGCTTTCTCTGTCCCTGTCCCTTTTTACGCTTAAATCTTAAAAATACGCAACGGATTTTGATGCGGTTTTTCTTATAGATAGAGTGATTCAAGAGGAAGGTTTATACTTATAATAAAACCATGCGAAGCCGGGGCGGGTCGCTAGTTTGTTTTATTTGTCTTTATTCTACACTAGCTGCGCCCCGCAGCGTCGCCCGCGGGGAAATTTATTTATTTTTCAAATATCATTTTTTTATACATAATATGCTATTCCCGACGAAGACAAATCCAAAAACACAAAAATCATAAAAATCGGTCCAGCCGTTCTCGAGTTATAAGTGTTGTAACAAACACGACTTTCTTTTATACTACTCTGTCAAGAAAGTACCGGGAAAAGATCAATAATACACAAAATGTTTGTTATTCATCCAAATTTATTTTATCACCTTCAAAGTATGCTCCTTCAGAAACGATACACTTACGCCAACGAATTATCCAATCATCAAAACATTTTTTAAACGCTGTTTCCGGAATTGAGTTCAGTTCTCGCCGCGAATTCTCCTTTATGTCTTGTACCGATTGAAAACGGGTGCCACGAAGTGGTAATTTGAGTTTAGAAAAAAGAAAGAAGTCGGCCGGAGCCATATCTGGTGAATATGGTGGTTGCTCGATGGTATTTGTTGAGTGTTTAGTCAAAAATTCGGTCACAATGATGGCCTTGTGCGAAGGCGCATTATCGTGGTGCAAAATCCAAGAATTTTCTTTCCACAAATCTGGCCTTTTTCGTCGAATTTGCTCTCTTAAACGCCGCATAACGCTCAAATAATATTCTTTATTTACCGTTTGACCTTCCGGCAAGAATTCCGAGTGCACAACACCGCGAGAGTCAAAGAAAACAGTCAACATGACTTTGACTTTTGATCGACTTTGGCGTGGTTTTTTCGGTTTCGGTTCAGTTGGAAGGCGCCACTCCGAAGCTTGTTGACTAGTTTGCATGTCAAACTCATAAACCCACGTCTCACCAGTAATAATGCGTTTCATGAATGTTGGGTCGGAATTGACTCGTTCTAGCATGTCCTCAGCGACTCTCATGCGATTGAGTTTTTGGAGAAAATTCAGGTCTTTTGGGACTAGTCGAGCGGCAACATGTTTCATACCCAAGTGATTATTTAAAATGGTACGGATCGACTCGTGAGATACAGAAAGTTCGGCGGCTATCTCTCGCAAAGTTGAATGAGGATTTTCAGTCACTGTTTCCTTCACTTTTGCGATGTTAACTTCAATTGCAGACGTTGATGGCCTACCAGAGCGAGGCAAATCTTCCATCACATCTCGACCGCTTTTGAACGCTTTGTACCACTCATAAGCACGTGTTTTTGATAAAGTCGATTCACGGAAAGCCTTCTGTAACATTTTCAGTGACTCCGAACACGAAATTCCATTGGCGATGCAAAACTTAAGACAAACTCTTTGTTCGATGTTTTGTCCATTGTGAAATTCGCAATACACACTAGATATGATGTAACTAAAAACATCACTGTATTTAATATAAATAACAGATGCAACTCAAACTCCGCGCCAAAATGGCAAACAGTTGTGCCAACCTAACAACAACAAAAAAAACAAAAATTTGAATTTGGAACCATAAACAAATCATCCATTCCCGATACTTTTTTGACTGAATGTATATAGATACGCGCTCTATACGTACGCTCTATTTTTACAGTATATTCTACCTAATATAATAGAGTAGTATAGTAATTCCTTGCAAATTAGAAATTTTAAGAAAGTTTTTATTAATTTTTTATTGCATCAAACTATACAATTTGTACTGCATTACAATATTAAAATGTAAACTGTCGTGCCACACTATTTTACCAAATTACAATAAAAGTAAAAAAATATGGTTATTACTTTAAAATTGCAAAAGCTTTAAATAATTTAAGTTACGCACCAAATTTCATCTAAATAACTTAAGTAGTTACGGAGATAACTTATATTTACAGAGACTTTCACATTTATTATAATAGTAATTTAACATGCAGTAGGTTAGGTACTTGTTATACATCTGTTATATTAACAGACTTACATTTTAAGTACCTACTTTGTTCTATAAGTACTATAAGTACTTTTTTATCACACGGTGATGCGCGGTGATGCGTGGTACCAGGTACCACGCTACCAATGGTACTAAATTTAGTACCATTGGTGTACTAAATGGGAAGGGGGATAAAAAGTAGCTAAAAACATCACATGATTAATGGACAACCCTTGTACTATTAAATGACATTATTTTAACATGAAAATCTAATAATAACTTACTTGTAAGCCAATCCGTGTATAGAGAGCCGTCCAACGCGTAGAGGTGTCAAAGTAAACGTCAGCACTTTCTGAGAATCCCCCTCAAGAAGCGTGGATTTAATCTTCTGCCCGCAAATGGCGTTACTCTCGATAACGTTGCCCGAGGCCACGGCTGGCTCGTTGTTGAACACCTCTTCAGTGGATTCCTCAGTCGGGATGGATGTAAATCTCCAAAGTAATTCCACTTCTTTTAGTACGAGTGATAGCTTGAGAGGGTTTGATAGGGTGATCGATATTTGGATTGGCTCTGGAACAAGTAATATCGTATTTTAGTAATTACTAAACTTATTGTCTCTTTAAATCTCTTAATTGATTAAGCGTGTACTTGAATCAAACTTAGATATAACGTTTCAGTCATATCAAAACTGAGACACAAAATATTAGAAGAAGTAAGTATTAACACTTATATCCATTATTGCCTGAAAATCTAACCCCTCACCAGAAGGCAGAATGCCTAGATTTCTGGCAGCTAATCGCGTTTACTGGCAATTTCATTCGTTAACCGAAATAGAAACTAGCAAACTGATCAGTGGAATTTTTAACTTTTACAAGGCAGGTGGCCTGCCTCGAAGCCGCCGTATTTCATTGTTTGTTTCAGTTTATTTGCACCATAGAAACTATGATACGAAAGGTCCATTATAATAAGTATACCTAAATAGTTTACTAAACACTCTTAGTTGTAAGGTTTTAATTACTATGTACCCAGTCAGGCTGCAGCAAGACTAAAGTTAGTTCACTTTATTTATTGTCATATACATTTCGTCACAAAACCATCCGCACCTCAGATTTAATCACTACATAGTATAAAACAAAGTCGCTTTCTGTCCCTATGTTCCTATATCCCTGTTCCTTTGTATTCTTAAATCTTTAAAACTACGCAACGGATTTTTATGCGTTTTTTTTTTAATAGATAGGAGATTCAAGAGGAAGTTTTATACGTATAATAAAACCGAGCGAAGGCGGGTCTGGTCGCTGGTTTAGATTATAAGAATAACTTACCTCCTTTCGGCACCACCGGATCGCAATCAGTCCCGTCGTTGTACAAATCGACTGTCGGCTTGAATATCATCGGCACAGACCCCTGCGCTACTTGCAGCAGCATTTCCTCCATCCTGTGCCACATCTTACTGTCACCGGCTAGATAGAAAAAAACATTTATTAGTACAACACTAGCGTACAACTAAAGTTATTGGACTTCTGACGATCCACATCTGACGTTTTGGGCCAATACATATTGTTTTGTCAAAATGACACTCATTATTGTGATACTTGTGAAAATGGGGTATAGTTAGAACAAGTGGTTGTAAAATACATTGGTGCACTTGTAGCCTCAAGCTGAAGTTTGGCTCTCAGCCACTGCGCTACAGCAGTGTATGATAGGAAGGCATCCAGCGGTAACGTACACGTACCTGGACAGGTGCCCACTGGTGGGTCCGCTAGAGAGAGCGAGGTGGCGGCGCGCCGGCCCGGAGAAGACAGCGGCGCGGGACCCACGCACAGCACGGAGGTGCCGCGCTGTTCCACCAGCGGTAACGTACACGTACCTGGACAGGTGCCCACTGGTGGGTCCGCTAGAGAGAGCGAGGTGGCGGCGCGCCGGCCCGGCGAGGACAGCGGCGCGGGACCCACGCACAGCACGGAGGTGCCGCGCTGTTCCACCAGCGGTAACGGTAGGACCGGTAGGGATTGGCGGTCTTTGAACTCCTCTGAGTTTTCTATCCATTGCTGCGATACAGACATAAATTTAAATTTGAGGTTGAACAAAGGTTTTGGAGCTCTATATTAAAAGTAACAATAGCCAGCTGATTCTTGCGCATCGCCTTCAATAGTTCGGTCGGTCCCCGTCTTTTTCTTTTCGATTTAACGCGGCTGAAACCGCGGGAATCCTCTATGTGTAAATAAAGGTGTACCAAGTGAAATGTAGCGGTAATATTACCTGATGCGCCAGCATGTACTCCCGGAGGAAGGCGGCCTGCTGGTGCGTGTGCTGAGAGGCGGGCGCGGGCGCGGCGTGCAGCGGCGCCGCCAGCCACTGCAGCGCCTCGCGCCCGCTGCGCAGCGCGCTCGCCAGCCGCCCCAGCGCGAACTGCACGTGGTCCGTCGCGAGCCGCCACCCGCTCTCGCCGTACACCTGCATTACACATCACATCACAGCACGAGACTTGACGAAGAAGCAGCCTATGCAGGCTATGTGACATCTGTGTAGATGTCACATAGCCGCAGAGTGATTACGGTAAAATCTCCCATCCAATATTTGACATTTGAAAGCCCTTTCGATGGCCTTCACGATTCCCATCCATCCAATTGCAAATAAATTGTCCATCGAAGGACAATTGCCAATCCCAGCCCAGCCGAAATTGAAGCTCATGAATGAACGTATTTGATGAATGAGTGTATTTGAAGAAATGAATGTATTTGACACTAAATAGAACGATGGACCAGCGTATAATAGTCATTTTCAAGTGTAAATTTGAAAGGGAAGGATACAAACAATACTATTTCAGTTGATGAAGTAGTTTTAAGGACAAGATTTAGGCAAAAACGATAACGAAACGTAGGAATCCGCTTCGTTCACTTCATGTTCATTCACATTAACCACCCAGCCATAAAAAATGTGTAATTCAATTTGTACCATCCATGGAATCAGAATGTTTATTACCCAGTCTCCCGTCCATGGATCCATGAGAATAGCGTAATCACTCTGCCATGCCGGTCTGAGTACCGAATTATAATCAATAATGCTGGACGATTTACACATAGTAATCTAGCCCTAAGCGTTAATATTTTAAACCTTATATATTTAAAACATTCACCATGAAAATGGAGTGTAATTGTTAAATTAACTAATTGGTAAATCATTTTTTATATCTCTTGAAAGAGCCCACAGAGCCGTTTTAAAAGTCATGTTTCGTAAGCCCTTCAGGCATCCCACCGTTTTGCTCCATTCAGAGTCTGAAATCCTAACTGTTAGACAGCTCTACATCTTCCGGGTTACTACCTCGTTCCACAGGACAAATGCTAAATCATTACGTGATGAGAAATCCAAGTCTGGGCATCGTAGAACCAAAGTCCCTCCCGTCAAGTCTACGTTCGCGAGGCGCTTTCGCTCTTTCTCCTTTCCGTTCATATATCGCCGAATTTTAATGCACTGTCAGCTACTTTCTTGTTCCCTGTTCGGAGTCAAGGAGAAGGTCCGAAGGTGGCTTCTTACGTTAGATTATGACGCTACTGAAAGACTTTTCTCGATTCAAAGTTGACTTGAAATACCTACTGCTTTTCATAACTACATTTCTTTCACTCATTCATCCCATCCCTACCATCCTATCCAGTTCCTGTTACCCTTCCCGCTCTAGTGATGTGTGTCGGTACTAGATATTAGTTTTAAAACCATGTAAGTTTATATAATTTAATTAATATGAATTTGTGTTATCAGCTGTACCTTTTATTGTTTTATAGCTTCATTCCCACTATATATAAAGCTTAGTTTCTTTTTTTTTTATAAATGTGCTTTAAATATTAGTTAATTTATAGTTTTGTTCATTCTTTGCTCACTTTATTTAAATTTAATATTCACCGTAAACCGGCCTCCCGCGATACAGGTTCTGAACCTAGTGCGGGGACCACAAGTAACAATATTAACTTAAGTTTTTTAGCAAATAAATGCCTTTTGTATTTGTTGTATTTGTATTAAAAGAGTGTGAATTAGTATACAACAGTACAGGACCCATTCTAAGCATATGCTAAAGTAGACTATTGTAAGGAAAATATATTAAATTTTCATGGTCTAAGTATGTTATGTTACTTGGATTAATTAATATTCTTCTTTCTGTAAAATTTTCTATTTTCATATTCAAATTACTTTCATTCCATGTAGCATGGCTGTGGGACCCTCTATGTATATAAATGTAAACTCGTTTTTTATATGTGCGTCAATTCGTCTTGCTACTAGCTGTTGATTTTTACGAGGTACATACATATTATGATCTTGACTACAGTAAATTGAATTCTATACTATAGCAGCATCTCACCTGATACGCCTGCTTGTAGCATCTGTAAGCGTGTTTCTTCTGCCCCGCCTTAGAGAACCTGTGTCCCGCCAGCACCATATGAAAGGCGTACTTCCGGCACATGGCTTTAGACCCCGGCCCGGAGAGGAAGCACAACGAAGCCTGCTCGAGAAGCATCGCGCTGCGGAGATCGCTGTCCTCTGACGTCATGCGTATGAGCTGCTTTGCCGCTTCGCCGTGCAGGCCGGCGCTGCTCAGGCATAGGACTGACAGTAAGGTGGCTCGCACGGCGTATTGTACCATTCTGTCAATTAATACAAATACAACTGTAGGTGTTTGTTTCGTTCAGACAGAACTGAACGTACCTATTTTACTTACTTTTACTTAATAATATGCAAGACTAAAGTTAAAGTTTGTCCCCTTATTGAACCGAATTTACCATGATTTGAGTTATTTAGTGTTCCAATTTCACTAGGTATGTATTTCCGATATATGTGTTTGGGTTCTTCCATGAGCATGATGTAACTGTACTGAAACTGCGAAACACTACAACAACTTAAAATCATGATAAATATCCCGTTGTATACATGACTTATGACATACTAATTCAAAAAAGATTTCGATATAAAACTGACCTGCAAGTGTTCAAGTACGTGACAATGCTCTCCTCCATATACCCATGCGTCTTTCTATTCGCGTCTCCCGCCATAAAGGCACTGATGGCCGCCATCTCGAGCGCCCCTGCGTAGAACAGCCAAGCGCTGTCTGCGTAGAACTCTCTCTTAGCGGTGTGGTAGACGTCGAACGCGCGCTGCCATTGCCCGCACATGAACCAGAGGTCGCCGAGACGACGCAGCTGTAGCTCAGGGCAGTCGCTCGTGTAGCTGGAACCATTCAAAGCTAATAAAGCACTGAGTGACGGCGGGACGAAGCATCGCGTAATTTAAGGTTTAATCGTCATTCGAGAAGGGCCAGGCATGTGGAGCGAAGTCATTTGTCCAGTGGAATATAAGGAACAGCGCCCACCCTAGCATTAAATCTGGCTGAGATATACTCAAGCGGGTTGTAGAACGGAAGGGTAAATGGTTCCATTCCAACTGAGTGGCCGCATGATAACACTCCAGATAAGTTCTATCCATACTCCGCCGAAACTCAAGATGGTATTTTGTAATCATTGCTTCATTTCAAACCTAAAATTCTTTATCGGTCGGATTTTTGACAGAATTGGCTTCTACCCGATTTGGGATAATTTACGATTTTGTCTTGATAGTTGTTTACAAACATTTCTTGAGCAAGGCGAAACAAATACCTACTCACGTAGAATACTCGAGGTATTCTACGTGAGTAGGTATTTGTTTCGCGTCGCGGAATCTGCATTCGCAATGCGTTGCACTCATGCATGATACATACTGGAGCAGTATTGCTGCTCTACACTACGACAGCCTTTACCTGTCCACTGTTGGGCATAGGCCTCCTCTGATAAGCACCTTCTTGGCTCTTAAAATTGGGAGTATTGCCATAATCTCAACATGACGCTTACCGTTTTATTGTAAACTAGCTGCGCCTCGTGGCCCCATATTTTATTCCAGGCCTTCATCTGTATTTAAATTTCTGGCCGATCCGTTCAGTAGTCTTGGCGTAAAGAGGTCTATCGATCCAAACTTTCGCAATTAAAATATTAGTACTGTGATCAAAGGACGTACTCACATGACAGTGTTGTTAGCAGTTGTACTTCCTGTCTTGCCGGTGCCAAACCATCTCTTTGTTGCCGATAGCAATGATCTGCTGACACCTTTTCTATTTGAAACCTGTAATCAAGTATATCCTCAATACTTCAGTCAAAGACTCTAAGTGCATTAAAATTGAGTTCAAATTGATACAATACTTACAACTTCAGATAACTGAGATATTTGTTTTTCCATGTATGGCAACAAAGTTTTTAGAGCATAATCTTGCAGGAATTTCTTTATGTCATCAATATCAATCATGTTCAATGATGTTCCATGAGTTTCGAGGGACATCTCGAGGCCTTTGCTGGCCACACTGACACTTTCAGCACTGCCTGAGAAGGAATGTGTCTGAAAAACAAAAGAACGCGCAGAATGAGCTACTTTGAACTTGTCTGTCATTACTGCAATCAAGAATCAATTGTAAATATACGTATTTCATTGAATACAGAAAGATGTTCAGTTCTATCACATTTAGAAATGCGAAAGTGTGGATAGATGTTTGTGGCCTCTTCGCGCCAAAACTACTGAAAGGCTTGGGCCGAACTTTTGAATAGTTCTAGGCCTGGATTTATCAATTTTCACGAGGGTAAAGCCACAGAGGTCGCTCGCTAGTTTTCAATAATTTTCTAAATTTACTTCCATAATCTGTCAAGTACTATAATTTTACTGAAAAGTATACTTGATCTAGAAAGATAAGGTGTTTTTCTTTTAATCTTACCTGCAAGCTGTTTGCGTTGTCGTAAAAATCATTATCAGGAGAAGTCAGGGGATGGGAGGTGTCAGCTTGCACTGAGGTAGATAATCCTAGTACTTCTTCTGGAAATTTACAACAAATTAGGTTAAATTACACAAAAAGTTTTTCACAAACAAGCTTGAAGCTGAGACTACTTTTAAATTAAAGCCATTATAAAAGAACTACATCACTACATAGTATAAATCAAAGTCGCTTTCTCTGTCCCTATGTCCCTTTGTATGCTTAAATCTTTAAAACTACGCAACGGATTTTGATGCGGTTTTTTTTAATAGATAGAGTGATTCAAGAGAAAGGTTTATACATATGATAAAACCGTGCGAAGCCTGGGCGGGTCGCTAGTATAATATAAAATGCAACATACCTACTACATTGGTAGAAACAACTGCTTGGGGTTCTGCTGGAGTAGTGGGTTGGGTGAATGGAGATGTCATGTCAGTCTGTAAATTAATACATTTTGAGAAATAGAAAATATTTGACGACCGATGGGGCGCGGTGGGCGAAGGTCCGCCTGCGACGCAGGAGGTTGCGGGTTCGATTCCCGCCTCGGAACAAATTTGTGCACTATCCGCAGAAATTTGTTTCGTTGGTCTGGGTGTTTAATATGTATAATAAAAATATCTATGTATATAATGTATTAAATATATCAGTTTTCTAGTACACACGAAACAAACTTTGAGTAGCTTACTTTGGGGCTAGATGGTGCTGTGTGGATTGTCCAGAGTTTTATTTTATTTTTTTATTTATGAAACAAGATGTGCAAAGACCAGTTTAGCACATCTTCTAGCCACCCAGCTCATAAATTTCGTGAGGCCCGACGCGCACTGGATTTTATTAGTTTTTTATACAATTTGGATGAATATTTTTACATTTAATTAGTATAAATGATATCTTTATTAACAGCGAAAATTACAAGTAAGGTATAGAAAAATTACAACTAGTATTTACAATTGAAACCATTGAGCTAAGTGCAGACGGTTGCAAACAGTCTAAAGGTAGCTCAATTAGTTAATTTAATTAGTTAAAGACACATGTAAAACTTAAAAAGGAAAACCCTGGATCCTAAAATCCAGCTAAGGCTAGTTTAGGATCATCATCTCATCATCGGCCTATATTAGGATCAATTTTGTAAAACTGTAATTGTGTCAAAAATAAATGAATTAACTATGAACTTACATTTAGTGTATCGGTTCTTTTTATGTATGGGATCCAGTAGTCTGTGAGGATTGGGTCTGATGCACTTTTAGAATTAATTGTTAGAATGAAACAGTTGCTAGCTCCAAAACTCTGTTTTAGGGTTTCAAAAGTCACTTCAGCCCTGCAATTAAATTTTTTTGTGAATAAATACAAGATGAATGGGTAAGTATGTAGTAAACATAGATGGTAAAATTTATAAGAAATTATATGATGTCCCAAAAACTTACAACATCAATGAGAATTGAACCCAGAATTGATATTTAATTTCATAATATGTTTTTTTTTGTTAACATCTTCATTCTTTTTAATTTGTTATTTCAGTGCTCGTCCTCGGCTTGACCTTTCCGAGATTACCTATGTATTACAATAGGATATTTAAACATATTATTATACCTACCTACTTATTGCGTTCCACAATTTCCCTTGTTAGTTTTACAGTGCTAGGCACTGGTTTTAAGCATGATATGTCAGCCTGTAGGTGGCTGGTACACTTACTATTGACCTACCTACTTATAAAATTATGTTAATACACACCTTTATAAGTATTGGTGTACACACTATAGGCTAATCAAATATTGAAATTTTATGACTTACTTTTCTCTCGAGATGACTGAAGCATCATGTAGCAATAAATAAGTCTTCAAGACTCCATTGTTAAACCATTTAGGGAGCTTAGGTGGGGTGACATTTTGCAACTGTGCATATTGCTGGTTCAAAGTATTGAAGCTGTCAATGAGATTGTCGTCATGGGCCACACCAACAATGATGCAAGAAAGAAAGTGCTTTGTAAACTCATGATCTGATGGGAATTGAACTTCTAAGTAAGTTTCTCTCCAAGCATCAAACCAGTAAGCTGACTGAGGAATTTCAAACTTTCTGCTATCTGAAACAAGTGAGGAACCTAATTATGTTCTACAATGTTCAAGCTATGTTTCAGGAAGAATACATTTCTGAACATTGAAATATGATAAACATCAAATCACACTGTTAAATTTAAAACATTAATTTGTTTCTTTTTCATGATTGTAATTTTCTTTGTTAATAAATAACTAAATAGGTATTTATTTTGTAAAAACATTATTTACCTATTAGAACTTAAATCTTGATATGTGTAAGATAATGATAAATTTTAATCTCACCAAACTCCATAGAAACCGTTTTATCATTGTAGTTGTGTAATACAGCATTGTTTAGTTGCCTTCGAGCTTCAGTTGGTTGAAGGGGTTTCCAATTAACATCCCTTATGATAAGCTTCCAGTTTTTAATTATACATGTACTGCCACTTGGTTCTTTCAATTGACCTGTAAAGGGATAAATAAAATGTAGGTAGGTACATCATTTGTTATGCTGGCTATTGGGTTCTTATGATATGAACCGGCCTGTTAAACCAGCATATTTCTACTCTATGCTATGTATGTTTTTTAATATACACTATAAGACACATACAGTATATACAGTGTATACAGTATAAGAACCTAAAAAACTAAAACTACAAGGTAAAGTAATACTTAATTTTTTACTATTACTAGATACTTTTTTATATTCTTAAACTTGCATGCAGAAGTGTCCCTTTTGTCACTACTTAAACACTTTTTGAGAGAGACGAATTTTTAATAAGATGATCATAAGTAGTAGGTACATAAAATAGTAGGTATAAAAATACCTTCAGTTTCCATTGTTGTGAATGGCTGTAGAAGCTCAGTGAACGTAAGATTATTCTTAGATACGACATTTTCCACTTTTGGGCTGCATAAAACAGCTACGACAGGAGAAAATGACTCTTTGATAAATTCTTGGGCTGTTTTCCCAGACCGTGCCATGTTTTAGTCTGTATTTTTATAAATAGATTTTAATGGCCGAAATTGATTAAATATTAATAACTGTTACATTCACCCCGCAGGAGTGAGTTCCTGTGTCGTGAAAATCCTTTTAATTCAAGATTTTCTCTCAAGCACCAAACAAAACAAATAAATTATTTGTCTGTCCTGCCTGTCACTCAAGGAACATATTATATCCCCTAGCTGTCACTTCACCGCCAACTTCTTTTCAAGTGGCTCAACTCAACGTCTAGCTTAGCTCTCTGAAGGTCTCTACACACTGAAGCCGGAGGAGGCGGGGAGCTGAGGCGATGCGTGCGAGTTGTACATATTTTATTGAATCATTACAAGAAGCCTACACACACACCGCAGGTGGTGGCGCATCATGGGCCATGGCGGGCGGCGGCGCACAGTGGTCCGGTTTTAGAGCTTCCCTTTCATAGGATTTGAAAAAAATTTTTTTTTGTTTTTGCGACATTGAGTGGTCAAATATGATTGAGAAAGATATAAAACCGGATAATTTTATAGTTTTAACCTTTTCTACTGCTCAAAAACCATAAAAAGTGAATTTGAACATTTTCAATGTATGAAAACGAAAATGTCTTTTAAAATATTTCAATGCTGTTAAGAGCTGTTGAGCTAAAACTTATTGGGTATTGTTACTGGGGCTAAAGTGGTCCCATATGACCTTTGACCTTAACCCTTTGCGTCCCCCTGCAAGAGATATACGGTTAGTAATTCTTGCAATATCTGACGATTTTAAGTTGTCTTTTTGGCTTTAGTAAAGCGTCAAATGTGATTTAAATTGACATAATATTGAATAATTTAATACTTTTAACCCTTTAAACTGCCAAAAAACTATAAAAAGTATCGTGGACAAAAGTTGAGAAAAAAATATTTTTAAGAATAAATCGAGAATATCTTTCAAACTATCTTACTATATAGTTCATGGACCAGGGTATTGTTACTGGGGCTAAAGTAATCCCATATGACCTTTGACCTTAACCCTTTGCGTCCCCCTGCAAGAGATATACGGTTAGTAAAAGTAAATCTTGCATTATCTGACGATTTTAAGTTGTCTTTTTGGCTTTAGTAAAGAGTCAAAAACGATTTAAATTGACATAATATCGAATAATTTAATACTTTTAATCCTTTATACTTCCAAAAAACTAAAAAGTAACGTGGACAAATATTAAAAAAAAAATTTTTTTGAGAATAAATCTTACTATAGTTAGTACGAACGAGGAAGGCAGAAGTAGCATAATTATAATATGTAAATAATTATGCTACTTCTGCCTTCCTCGTTCGTCCGTTTACCTGAATCAAAATAATACTGCATCACTTCATTACTTTACCAAACAAGTAGGTACCTACTTATTTTGGTTTTATTTTTACCTGATAGTCAGATCCAGGTACTTAGTCCAGATCCAGGTAGTCAGGAATGGCTATCTGACTACCTGGACCTAGAATTTGAATACCTGATCATTGTTCAATCATCAGTTTACCTGCTTCCTAGTTATTGGTAATGATGAGCAAAAATAGTTTGAATAAAAAAGGTATCTGGGTTTCGTTTCACTTATCATTATTGATGTATGAAACTCATAGCGCGTCTCTTAAAGTTATTGAGTATGGAAGGCCTGCAGTCAAGCAATACTGAAATTGACAGTAGAGAGAATAATTGCACGCTGAGACGTCCTATATAATAGAGACACATAGACATAAGAACCATCTATATAACTTGTTTTTTACCACGCCTTGTAATCTCATGATGGGTATCCCATAAAATAAATAAATAAATTAATTAAAACTGTTACGATAGTACTTCCTGATTTTGACTTAACTCTTATTATTGACATATTATAACAGGTATGAACTATAGTAAGATAGTTTGAAAGATATTCTCGATTTATTCTTAAAATTTTTTTTTTCTCAACTTTTGTCCACGATACTTTTTATAGTTTTTTGGCAGTTTAAAGGGTTAAAAGTATTAAATTATTCAATATTATGTCAATTAAATCACATTTGACGCTTTACTAAAGCCAAAAAGACAACTTAAAATCGTCAGATATTGCAAGAATAACTAACCGTATATCTCTTGCAGGGGGACGCAAAGGGTTAAGGTCAAAGGTCATATGGGATTACTTTAGCCCCAGTAACAATACCCTGGTCCATGAACTATATAGTAAGATAGTTTGAAAGATATTCTCGATTTATTCTTAAAAATATTTTTTTCTCAACTTTTGTCCACGATACTTTTTATAGTTTTTTGGCAGTTTAAAAGGTTAAAAGTATTAAATTATTCAATATTATGTCAATTAAATCACATTTGACGCTTTACTAAAGCCAAAAAGACAACTTAAAATCGTCAGATATTGCAAGAATTACTAACCGTATATCTCTTGCAGGGGGACGCAAAGGGTTAAGGTCAAAGGTCATATGGGACCACTTTAGCCCCAGTAACAATACCCAATAAGTTTTAGCTCAACAGCTCTTAACAGCATTGAAATATTTTAAAAGACATTTTCGTTTTCATACATTGAAAATGTTCAAATTCACTTTTTATGGTTTTTGAGCAGTAGAAAAGGTTAAAACTATAAAATTATCCGGTTTAATATCTATCTCAATCATATTTGATCACTCAATGTCGCAAAAACAAACAAAAAAATTTTTCAAATCCTATGAAAGGGAAGCTCTAAAACCGGACCACTGTGCGGCGGCGGCGCGCGCGGGTGCCACGCCTGGATAAACTTCCGAAAAGCGCATACCGTCGATCGATATGAAATTTGGTATGATAACGTATTTCGACCTCCTAATCACGAATATCATAACGAAAATTGGCGCAAAAGCCATTTGTGTGTGTGTGTGCGTGTGTGTGTGTACAGCGGAGATTAGGAACTGTGGGGCGTCACTCCCACATTTTTAGCAACTCAAAACCCTCTCCACTGTGTGTGTGTGTGTGTGTGTGTGTGTGTGTGTGTGTACAGCGGAGATTAGGAACTGTGGGGCGTCACTCCCACATTTATAGCAACTCAAAACCCTCTCCACTGTGTGTGTGTGTGTGTGTGTGTGCGTGTGTGTGTGTACAGCGGAGATTAGGAACTGTGGGGCGTCACTCCCACATTTTTAGCAACTCAAAACCCTCTCCACTGTGTGTGTGTGTGTGTTTTTGCGCCAATTTTCGTTATGATATTCGTAATTAGGAGGTCAAAATACGTTATTATACCAAATTTCAGATCGATCGGTGGTATGCGCTTTTCGGAAGTACACCCCCACGCCAGTCCTGGATTTGTAAATAGGCCGTATAGGCCGCGGCCTAGGGGCGGCAGCGTCCTAGGGGGGCGGCAGCGTCCTAGGGGGGGCGGCAGATTTCAGAGGACAGAGGACGGTCACTCAATTGCAGACAACAAAATTCTATGTCTACGGGGGGGGGGGTGCGGCTAATAATGAACGGCTCCGTACATGGGGCGGCGGAAAAAAGTGGCCTACACTTATAAAAAATATAAATCCGGCACTGCCCCACGCCTTCGCCTCCGCTCCGCCTTCAGTGTGTCGAGAGAGACGAGAAAAGAGTTTTTTTCAGTATTAAGCCGCATACAGACTGCTGTAACGTAACATGCAAATCATGCAATGTAACAAGCAATGAAATAATTTACCGTCCACACTGTCGCAATGTAACAGAAATCCCATAGTGTGGACGCCTAGCACGCGCGAACCGCGCGCACTACGCGCACGAACAGAGCATTTCAACTCGTGCGCGCCGCGATCCGCCATTCGTCGGTTTTTTCGCCGAACACAAAGGGGCGCGCAGTGTGCGCGAAGCGCCACTGTGGACGGTTTTGTGTATAGACTGCGGAATGCGGAACGCGCGCGAACCATGGAAGAAAACATAGCTACCGCAGATTGAGCTATGTTCGCCGCGCGCATGCCGGAAAAGATGCGAACACGTACGTGCTCTGTTCGTGCGCCGCTGCGTCCACACTTAGGAAATGCTCCTTTCATGTTACATTGCATGTTAAGCCGCGTACAGATAGCTGTAACGTAACATGCAATGTAACATGAAAGGAGCATTTCACAAGTGTGGACGCAGCGCGCGCGCGAACTGAGCACGTAGGTGTTCGCATCTTTTCCGGCATGCGCGCGGCGAACATAGCTCAGTCTGCCGAGAACACGCGGAGAGAATTTATTATACAATTATTACTGGCTACGATGACTGTCGATGCTTCAATGATTATCATCAATCATGTGAGAAAAAAAACGTAACATAAACGGCTCTACTGTAGCTGTGTTTTCTTCCATTCTTCTAACGTTCGCTTGCGTTCGAGTAAACAACCCGTCCACACTGGCGCTCCGCGCACACTGCGCGCCCCTTTGTGTTCGGCGAAAAAACCGACAAATGGCGGATCGCGGCGAGCACGAGTTGAAATGCTCTGTTCGTGCGCGTAGTGTGCTCGGTTCGTACGCGGCTTTACGTTACGGCAGTCTGTACGCGGCTTTACGGTTCAAAGTTAATTAATTGAAAATCATCGATGCAATAACCGAACCTAACGATTATTTTTCACAAAATTAAAACGTGTTTAAATTTTGCACTTTCTTAAATTAATGTGTTACTAGTTACTAGATGCACCCCGCGGCTTCGCCTGCGAACTTGAGATTTTTTTCGTACAAATTTCAGAAATTTATTGCAAAAAATACGTGTTTAATTATTCACTCCAGTTTATTTATTCCGAGTTTTGAGTGAATCAAACCAAGGAAAAAATATTTTCCATACAAACTTTACCATCCTATTTAACAACGAAAATTACAAGCAAGGAATAGAAAAATTACAACTAGTATTTACCATTGAAACCATTGAGCTAACTGCAGACGATTGCAAACAGTCTAAAGGTGGCTCAATTGATCCATGTCAATACCAGTCGGAAGCGTCCCCAAGACACTGGCTGCATTACCACGCTGTATGGCAATGCTGATGCGCTGAGCCAGATATTCACCAGCTCTCGGGTCACGCGTCGCATCGACCAGACGCTCAGATAATTTTTTAAAAACCCGGAGAGCCTCGGTACCCCACGGACCTAGGGTCTCGAATCCAAGGGGAGCAAATGCGTAGGTTCTGTCGAGACCTGCATATTTGCGCCTCTTGAGATCCTCGGCCAGATCTGCCGCCGCACCAGCCCTAGTGGATGTACTTGAAAGATGGGAAGGTGCAAGTGTGTCGACGCATGTAGCGTCCCACACAATGGGCCTCCCCAACTCCCATGGGACTAGTGTCATACCGTCGGGCCTCTTGCTATCGTCACGGAACAGACCATTCGGTTCGAGAATAGCTGGTACGTTAGCGCTGACAAAGGCCCGCCGGATGATGTCATTAAGGCTGGCATGACGAGATATCCGACCAGCGGCCCTAGTACACGATAATCCGTGATGACCAAGCTGTTCGACTGCAGTACCGCACTGGCATTGATGAGGCGCACAACACCTTGCATCCAACCGAATACATGTTGCGATACGGAAAGTAGCGGGATCCAATAAAGTGCCAGTATATAAGTAATAAGTGCCACTTCTTATAAAGAAGGAAGTGCTTGCAGCCTATGTCCTGACTCCCATTTAGACACGGCTAGGAGACGGGCACGATCTGCCGAGCTGGAGCACGTTTGTAACATCATTCATTTCCGTGTCAACTCACACAAAGGCCCGTCCCATTGCCGTTGGGACGAAGGAGATTTTGGAGGAGCAGTATCGGGGCAAGCACTATGCCAAGCCGTTCTAGCTTCGTCTAAATATGAAATTTTAAAAGAAATTTGTGATCGGACCAAATCAGACGTGTTTAAAAATTTTTCAACTTAAGAACTAGATTAGTGCTGTAGACGGAAGATAGGAACGCTGGTAGGGCTACACTGGAAATTTTGCGAATACCTAAGCCTCCCAATTTGATAGGCAGGGAGGCCTGCGACCACGCCTTGTCATCCAAATCAATAGGTATTCAAAACCGATATGATAAAGTATTCTTTATTATGTTGTCTAAGCTATCCAATAGCTCGCTGTGTTTCCACAGGTGACTACATCTTAGACTTAAAGAATACGTAAATTTAGGTACAAACAGGCAAAACCGAATAATAGTAAAAGCCTGTTAATTTTGAGAAGTCTGTCTGAAGTATTTAAATTTTAAACCAAACTTTTAAATTTTGCAATGATATTGTTTTTGTCTACACAAGAGTCCGAAATAAAAAGCTCGCACTTTGAAAAATTCAATTCCAAACCTATTTGTCGAAATTCATCTGTGATGATTTTTAAATCATTAAAAACGGTGTCCACTTCTCCACCTAAAGTTCCGTCATCCAAATACCAAACATTGAGCTTGGATTGAAGACGTTGAATTATTGGATGAATGGCAAGGCTAAATATGGCCGGACCAAGAGGGTCGCCCTGCTGGCATGCCCTATTTAACCCCCTCTAGAGGTTAAAATTTCCAATTTTTAATAGCCTATGTCCTATTCTAGGTTCTAAACTATTTATATACCAAATTTCATTCAAATAACTTCAGTAGTTACAAAGATTACTTATAACAAACATTCACACAGACTTTCCCCTTTATTAAGTATAGGTATACTTAGGTACCTACCGTCAGAAAAGTCGTTCCTACTCCTAACTTGAAAATGGTTAACGGTCTGTACAACAAAAAGGCCAACAAGTTCCATTTCTCCTTCGGAGTAGGTATGCGCTAAATGTCGAAGCAGCAAAAATTGCAAAGACAGTTAAAAGTTTCGTATAAAACCCATGAAAGTAATAAGTATGATAAAATCTGTCAAAAAAAGCAGAACAAAACATTGAAATAAAATACATGAACTTGTGTCTGTATTATTTATATTTCATGAAAAAATCATTTTACAAAATTCAGAGCACAGTTTAACATAAAAATAAACCAAAATATGGATTCTAATGTAGGTACTCGTAAATGCATTATACTTAACCAAAATGATCTTGATTTATATTAATGTATAATATTTGTAGACTAAAAATTAAATCTTAAGTAAGTATACGTAAATTAATGTAAGATACTACATTCTCATAACATTAGGTCTTATGGGCAGGACGAAGCTGGTTATTTTATTATACAGATTATTCTGTCATGGATTTAGGAATAATACCTTCAATATCTTCTTTAAATTTCTTTGCCCATTTCCCTGCATAGCTTTAGGTGAATAATACTTTTTCTATATGCTACGTAAATAATAAGATTCTGTAAAATATAGACATGTCATAATCATATTTAAGTATGTAACAATATTTTTAATTATAACAAAATAAAACTAATAGAACCAGAAAAACTATTGATGCATACATGCATTACCACAATTAATGCAAAACGCAGAAAATAAAACTTTACATCTCTAAACTTATCATAAATAAACCAATAAACATTCACTTTTTCAAGCATGTATGAAAACCCTGGATTTAAATCGGATTCTAATTTTACTTAGCTTAAAATTCGGTACAGATAAGAAACTTATTTTTATTTGGTTTTTGGTACAAATAAAATAAGCTTTACACACAGATATATCTCATTATCATACACCATTTACATCTGTTTCTCTGAGTCCATCATTATTCATATTCAAAATATCAAAAGTAATTATCTATTCGCCAACATCGATAGGCCGTAACTGGTACCATTTCGCGCGAGAGATATGGAGTGAGTAACACAGGGGGCGGGGTAAACCATCGTTTACTCAAAGTTCGAGTTGAACATGTTTATATTGAGGTCTTCAAATGTTGATCCGCTCTGGTCGAGGATCTGCAGCATGTCGGAGAGCTCGTGCGGCGCGTGCGCAGCCTCGCCCGCCGGCGCCGCGCCGCCTGCGCCGCCGCCCCACGACCACATGCCTGCTACAATACAACATATCTTCAGTTAATTTGTATCCTCCATTTGCAAACAGCGTCATTTGCAAGGCGACGTAGACTAGATGGACATTTTTAAATCTATATCTAATCCAACTTATAGTCATTTTAATTAAATTCTAGGTAGTTACGATCCAGCTCATAGAAAATAGGATTAGCAACAAGGAGCCACAGTTTAGGCTCATGTTGGATTTGCATCTACAGTGATGCCAACTTGCGAGGTGTCGTTAATTGTTTGAACATGGTTGCAAACGAGCGAGCATGTGAAGAAATACAAATGCGCATCTTGTAACTGAGCGGCCTACAAGTAATGCCCTTTGTACACCCTCATTCCATCTACGCAAAAAAGGCTTCTATCTTGACTCTATTCTCTTCTATCTTGAGCGCAATACGCGCATATGAAAGTCGAGAGTCTGTCGAAAATCAAGTGCGCGAATTATTAATACACGGCTTGCGGTCGCAATGTATTGTTGCGCGAATACGCGAATAAATTCTTCCGTTGTAGACAAAGCTTGTAATAGGCTGCTGAGTTAGTGATACTGACCGTGCGTTGGATGCGGATGGTGGTTGTGGTGGTAGTGAGCCGCGGGCGGGAGGTAGGCGGGCGCGGGCGGCGAGCGCGCCGGGCTGCCGTCCGCAGCGCTCGCGCCCGCCGCCGCGCCCGGCTCGCCGCTGTACGCGTAGCTCTCGCCGCTCGCACCGCCGCTCTGAATACATTTATTCAATTATTACTTTTATTCCATAGGTGGCAATGTAACACAGATATTATCTATTATTATTATCATCTTATTTAAATTAGCTATACACCCTGCTGGCCGCACAATATGTAAGGAGGGAACTTCACTGTTAAAGTTTACATAGAGAGAGATAAACATTCTTATTTTTGAAGCAGTCTTAAACCTCACTATATAACACCAGGAGGTTCCTTGGCAGTATCAGTGCCGGATTTATATTTTTTAAGAGTGTAGGCCACTCTTTCCCGCTGCTCCATGTACAAAGACGTTCATTATTGTAATCGAGTGACCGTCCTCTGAAATCTGCCGCCCCTAGGCCGCGGCCTATACGGCCTATTTATAAATCCAGGACTGGGCAGTATACTCACAGGGCGCAGCGTGGTCCAGGTGGTGTGCGGCGGCGTGTTAGTCGGCGGTCGGTGCGGCGAGTAGTCGGGCGCGTAGTGCGGCGCGTACGGCGGAGCGGCGACCCCGCCCTCACCCGGCGACCGCGCGCTCACGCCGCTCACTACCCCGCCCGTTACAGCTGACATTACACAAACATCTATTGTTTCATCTTATCATTATAAACATTTGGTTGATAAAAAGAGGTGATACTGTATCATGGTCTAGCTAGATAATAATAATAATGTTGGACAATCCACACAGCACTATCTAGCCCCAAAGTAAGCTACACAAAGCTTGTGTTATGGGTACTAGATAACTGATCTATTTAATACAATATATACATAGATAGGTAGATAGTATTAAGGTGATTTCGCGTCCAGGACTAAGCATAGCTCCGCTACTAGATGGCGATGATTTTCAATTTTGATGTTTTTCACTATTTTCTAATTAAATTGTTCATAATTGTTTAATGGTAATGTATTTGCCGCAAATGGTATGTTGTTTTTTATGTACCAAGCAATTTTTCAAGTGTTGAAAGCATTTAGGGAGCTTGTATTTGGGAAGAGCAAAAAAGATCTTGCCTGTGTGAGTGATCGGCCGCTACGAGTCACTCACACAAAAAAAGATCTTGCCTGTGTGAGTGATCGGCCGCTACGAGTCACTCACACAGGCAAACCCTATAAATTCAGTGGAATTAAAATAACTACTGTTCGAAAAATAACAGAGATAATTGGAGACGCCTTAGGACTAAATATTTTTCGGACCAATATTTCCGTTTTCGGGACATTACTAAATTACATCTAAAATTAATTCAATAAAACCACTAGTTAACGAACTAATTTTCGACTCTTGTTTTTTTTAAGAATAAAAACAGGCTCTATTTACATTTAAAAAAAAAATTGGAGGTAATTTTCTTTTATCGTTTTGAACAATTTAAGTAAAAAGGCGCAGAGGGTAATGTTATTTACAAACTAGCTTATTAGCTAAAGAATATCTTACAAATCATAGGTAAAAAAAAATACTTTTCATGCTATTTATTAATTTCGTTAAATCATTGGAATTGACAAATAAATTGAATAAGTTCACAATAACAATCATTAATTTTAAATGTACTCACTGTGAAAGTTGTTCCAATTTTATAATAAAATTACATTAAAATTATTAGCGTAAGGAAGTCTCCACTTTTTTTGATTCTGTTCTTTGTGTACTTAGGTATTTTAGCTCCGATTTTACGACCACTTATAAAAGATTAAAAGTAATACAAATTTTCACAGTATTTCAATAACTCACTTTGGACTAGCGGTTTGAACAGTCGGGTGGGTGCGACGATGTATAGTCGTACCTGGGTTCGAAACCACCGAAAATTTAATTTACTTTTTGCTTTTTGAAAATGAAATATCCACAAAATTTTGATACATCCCGTTAGTACGGGCTCGAATCCCTTCAACACTACCAAAATTTTTGATTTTTATCATTTTTATTCTTTATATTTTGAACAATGTCATAGACCTAGTACAAACAAATTCATATTTGTCATAAATTACTTATTGTAAGCCTTCCTAAGTCTATTTGATTGTTATATAAAACTTTGGTAGACTGTTCTGCGTAGGTACATCCCACAAAGGGTCCTGACCTCGTTTCTAACGGTATGACAAAAATAAAAAGAAACAATTATGTACTATCAACACCAACTGATTTTTATTTTATTTTAGCTCTTACGCCAGCTAAGTTCAGGCATTTTTACAAATCGCTCATTGAATGCAAAACGGCCACATTTCAAAAATTTAGAAAATGGTTTTATTTCTGATAAAGTATATTTTCTCTTGAGAACATTTCATAAAGCTAGTTTAATTTAAATATTGATTTCTTTTTATTGGGATAATTATCTTAACTTTGCTTCAAAATTTTAATGCAAAATGGGCAGCTATCACCCAACTTGATAAAAACTACAAAAGTTTTTATCAAGTTGGGTGATAGCTATAACAGCGACCATTATTTTAAAAAATAGAGCAAAAAATTACGAAAACAATGATGTTTTAATATAAAAAAAGAAAAACTTTAACTTTTCAAAAAAATCATGTTCAAAATTTTGTTTTGGCTCTCTGTAAAAAGTTACGATTAGTCCAATAAAAAAAATATATATATAATTCCGGACAGTCCACACAGCATCATCTAGCCCCAAGGTGAGCAAAGCTCGTATTATGGGTACTAGTTGACTGATAAACTTAATACAATCCATTACATAGATAGATTTTTTTTTTATAAATACATAGAAAACACCCAGACCAACGGAACAATTTCATGTTCAATTTCTGTAGATCGTACACAATTTTTTCCGACACGGGAATCGAACCCACAACCGGTCGCAGGCGGACCTTCGCCCACTGCGCCACATCGGTTGTCGCTGATGAATGATCGAAATGCTTTGCATACAATCTGACACGTCTGATGCTGGGGCCACACTACCGTGATATGCCGATAATTATTTTAATTATAACTTATACAACACCTAGGTGTAACCACGATTTATGGCCATAATTTTACAATGCCAATCAATATGGCAAATGGCGGTAGACAATAGCTCCGGCGGCGGTCTTTTTTCGCACATCAAAGAAGATTACCGCAGTAATTAATGCGTTTGTGGCCACTACCGTTTGTCCAGTGTGCAATATGAGCTCACCGGCGACGCACGTGATATTTTTACCGCCTTATTTATTGACATATCTAGGTAAACTCTAGTGTAACCACACCAGGTCATAAAGTAATTTAAACGGTAATTTAATGTCATAATTATTGCGGTAACAGCCCGGTAGACGGTAAGGTAGTGTGGCCCCAGCGTAAAACTCTCTAAACTGGTATCTATAAGCAAACATTTTATCTGTTTACATAGTGTCATTTATTGTTGTCATGGAAACGGAACGTACGCTTCCTAGATCTTATTTGACATGCAGCAAAAATAGATAGGAATAAATACTTGGACGATGGAAAAACCCTTTGAGAACTGTAGACTATGGTATTATTAGATGATTCTTTAGATAGCACAGAGATGGCGATTCCGTCGCCGCCGTCACACTCACAAGTTCAAGTAAGCGGGCGTACAACATTATCCGTGTTCACTCACACATTGATAAAAATGGCCTAAAATTTTCACGTTATTTCTAATTATACCGAGTGTTTTCATGAATCAAACACAATTTGCCGCAAATAATGACCAATAACAAAGCCAAAAACAGTTATTTATTTGTTAAATTATGTCCACATCGCTCATATTTGGGAAAATACAAACGTATGACAATCGGATCACCTTAACTGACAGAAAAAATTACATACTATGGTTAGGATTTAAACTACATCCTAAATTAGATTTATCTAGAAACTAGGATTCTCTAAAAATATCATTAAAGTGCAACACCTTAGGCAGTTTCGCATGCAAACACAGCGGTGTCACTACCATATTAAATTAAAAATGTGAATTAATTAGATAATAAAATTCATTTCAAAGCCAGGGCTATTCATAAAAAATGTTGATTCACAAATACATCATGGAACTACTGAACGTATCTCAGTAATAATCAGATTCTTTGGCGATCCTTAGTCGCCTAGTTCTTAGTGGCAGGGTCGGCTTATTGGCACCCTTTCATCTTTTCTATGCACGCTCGGTTTACCAACCAGAAGTGCAAAACATTGCCAGGGTACTTTAATACATTGTTAGCAAGAAATAATGCTTGCAATTGATAGTGTAAGTGGTTACCGGGCGCGGTGTGATGCTGCTGGTGCAAGGCGGGTGGCGGAGCCTGGTAAACGTCACGATGCCGTATGTGGTAGTCGTAGCCTTCCTCTGGACCCGCTTCCCCTGTAGTACTTCCTAATGAACGACTGTAAACAAACAACAGTACCTATAATAAATCACATGACTCATTTTATAAAATCATTTACCGTATGTATTAAAGTAAAAAATCATAAATTGGTACAAGACATGTGAACAAAAAAACAAATTTGAAAGTCGATGACACCCGCAGAAGTTCATGACTATTTAAATGTATGTGGCAAGAAAAACTGTGGATACAAGCTAATTTTTCAACAGACTTCAAACAAAGGTTTTTCTTTTATGTGCGGAGTTTTTCTAGGCAGCTGATATTGATGATTCTTGATCTTTTGATCAAACCAGTAGTTTTCAAGTTATACTAAGTTATGCATGAAATTTAAAATACGTTGTTAGTTTTTGTAAAAAAATATCAAATTGTGTAAAAAACAGTGTGTGTGGCAATGAAAACTATGGACACATAGGGACATCAAAATAATATCTAGGTTGGGGAAGTCACTCACTTAGCTAATGTGTTTGTGCAAACAATATATTCTACGTCGTCGTTGTACGGATTCAAGAATGCGAAGGCGGAAGTCCTCAGCCATATCCACTCTCTGCTTTTGGTCCGAAACCGGTACATGAGCGAGATGATCTGGCCTTTCAACTTTAATACTGTAACAAAACATTTTACAAATTCAAAAATCCTATCTACTGCATTATATTTAGCTTATTTTCTAGGCTCCATATGCTATGTATGCCTATGATGATATAAAAGTTGATTGAGTTTTTGGTAGTTGGATTTCTGGCAGTGGGACACAAAACCCCTCTGGGGCATCAATCCAATTACCCTAACATCTTTATTATACACAAAAGTTAACACAATAATAGTCAACTTATGGCATCAACATATTTAATTTGTTGGAAAATTAAAAGCTTAAACTTACTTCCTAACTAAAGATTTTTACGGATGGTAATAATAAAATGGAGAGTAATAATAAAACAGATAAGCTATCCGGACTTGTATCTTGCTCAAAATAATTCCTCATGCTTTTTTTTTACCCTATGATTTTGTTTACCCTGGTCAAAGTTATCTCTCATGCTTTTACTTTTACCCTATGATTTTGTTTACCCTGGTCAAAGTTATCTCTCATGCTTTTACTTTTACCCTAAGATTTTGTTTACCTTGCTCAAAGTTATCCCTCATGCTTTTACTTTGTTTACCTTGGTCAAAGTTATCCCTCATGTGCTGTTGGTCCTCCGGGTGGTAGAACTCGTAGCACAGCTTGCCGAGTAGATCGGCCGGTGCGTAGCCCACCACCTGCGTGGCGCGCTGGTCCGCGAACGTGAAGCGTCCGTCCACGGAGTGCCGGGACACGAACTCCGCGCCGCCGCTGCAGAGGCTGCCCTCCGCTGCGTTGGGCGTTGACGTCACCTACATCACACATATTTTTTGGGTTGATGTCACCCAAACATACAAAAAACAAACGAGTAGCGACCCGCCCCGGTTTCGCACGGGAGCAATGCTGATAATAAATATCCTACAGAATGTTTTATATACAACTAGCGACCCGCTGGCTTCGCAAGGTTTTATTATAAGTACATAAACATTCCTCTTGAATCACTCTATCTATTTAAAAAAACCGCATTAAAAATCCGTTGTGTAGTTTTAAAGATTTAAGCATTCAAAGGGACATAGGGATATAGATAGATAGATAGATAGATAATACTTTTATTGCATCACTTATAAAACAGGAAATACTTATTTAAATATACTAACAGAGATAAGCAATGGATTTGGCGGCCTTATCGCTTAAAGCGATTTCTTCTTCCAAAACAATTGTGAGAACAATAATAATGGATATAGGGACATAGGGACAGAAAAAGCGACTTTGTTTTATACTATGTAGTGACTTTCACAGCTTAACTTTGTCATTAGACAACACAATCATGTTTTCTTTGGAGGTTAATCTGAAAATTACTAATTCCGAGTGAAAAAAAATTGCTTGAAATAGGTGATCAAAAAGAGTGAGGGAAAGTAGGCGTTTTTTTAAATAAAATGATTATGGACAATTCACACACCATCATATAGCCCCAAAGCTAAGCAGAGGATGAGTTATGGGTACTAGATAACTATTATACTTAACCAAAGATAGATTTTTTTATACATCGGGAAAATCCTGAACAAATAACTGAGGATCGTACAAACATTTTTATACGGAATCGGGAATCAAACCTTGCGCGTTTGTTAGCAAGCGTTAGCTTTTAATGTAACTCTTCGAAACTGTTGGTTCTGTTAACAAAATTAACTAATCACGTGAAAGTTTTCAGAAATAACCTTGATATGTTTCCATAGAAACAACGTATCCGAAGCCGCGGGCAGATTATAATCATCATTTTTTTTTTGCTGTGACCGAGGAATTCGAATTAATAAGAGGAAGAAAGGCCATAGGCAATAAAATCTGGCAGATTGCATTTTTATGAAACTATGGACCTTTATTTTTTATGTTTTACATCTGATACACCGCTACCTGAGCAATAACAATAAAAACACACAATTAAATCAAGAGAGGAGGATGACATTCAAGATTTATTACATACTTTGTGTTATTTTTTGCTCAAAGTGAGTGTCGTGAAATGAATGGACTTTATTAGTTACCTGCAGTCGTCCAATGGCCACCAAACAACAATGAGAGGCGTGAAGCTCGTCGTCGACCGGCCGATCCATCTGCATGCCTGGAAACAGATCTAATGTCCCGACATAAATAACATTTAGTTCTCAAAGTCAAATGAACTTAAGAATCCAGAATGGCGAATTTAGCTGTCTAAAATTAGTTAAGTCCACACTTTGAAAGATCTTATGAGGTAGAGACAGCAGAGTATCTTAATAAACGGAGTGGAGTGGGAGTTATCAATTGATGTTTATGACTCTTGTCACCGTAGTAGCAAGTGGAATATGCTAAGGATGTTAAAGTAAAGATACAAGATCTATGGGAAAATCTAAGCACTGTTCAACCAATACTTCCTAAGCGATATTCGGTACCCAAAGTGGCAGAGAATATTTTATTACTGTTTTTCGCTGCATCCGCTGGCAAAGATAGAAGATCATTCCAAAGGGTCTAAACAGGCTTTAGATTCTCTAAGGCCTATCCAGACCTCCCGGTATTCATTACCAAGAGCGCCAGTACCCACTCTGCTTTCGCTACCGTTTTGGATAACGAATAACGCGTGGGTCTGAATAGTCCATAATTCTGACACAAGTTGGGGATAATTAAAAAAATAAATACAAAAAAAGACTATTTATCTTGTGTTTATATTTCCTCTAAGTTTCGGCAGTTACAGCGATCTTGATCACGGGGCGTCAGAATGTGTTAGGAGTTATCGCCAAGAATTGACAGCATAATCCACGACTACCCTCAATTCGTCTTGAGAACCACTACAATTGATATTTAGAAGCCAGAACACCCTTCCACTTATGTAAAATACTCCGCGTTCGACAGTACCTGTGGGGGGCCAGTTCTTAATATATCCTGTGCAGTGCACGACGGCGTAGTTGTGTCCGTCGTGCGAAGGGCCGAGCGAGTTGCGCGCGCGCAGCCGGCCGAGGTGCGCGCCCTCCGCCGTGCCCCCTACGCGCATGCGGCATATGAACCCACGGCGGGAACCCATCACTTGCCGCATCGATGCTGTCACGTGAACAATACTTTCAACATCATCATTCATCAACAAATACGTCAAATGCTGGCACCTCCTCCAAAGAAAGATAGCTAGATAGATAATTAATTGAACACCTAAAACAGTTTGTGCATAACTGTTTGTTAATCCTAGAGGTTAAATAATTGGCGGTCTTATTGCGTTACTAAAATTAAGCCACACAGAATCATCTAAACAGAGCTTGTCTGGGTTCTATGTGATAGGTATACCTTATAACGAAACAAACATACATAACGTAGATCCATAGTTTTTATTATAAATAAGCACATAGAAAACAGAAAATCGGAACCAATATTTGTATTTAGTACAAACATTTGTCCCAAGGCGGGAATCCAACCCGCAACCTCCTGCGTCACAGGCACTTCGCCCGCCGCACCAGACAAAGCGATTTCTTCCAGACAGCTAAACATTAAAAGAGATTATAGGATGGCGGTGCAGGCTTATATGCCAAACGGAGAGCTTTACCGTAAGCCATTACGATTGCCCATTACGATTGGCAGACCAACTGGTGATCGGAATGAAGAAAAATAAACAGGACGAACCTGCTGCTCTTCCAATGATATGTTCCCTCTTACGACATCCACTGTCAAAGCTGGAGGGTCAATTCTCCCGACAATGCCACGTATAACATGCATGTTTATTAGAACAGAAATATAAAGATGTTGGCAATAAATTCAGCAACATATAGTTTGACTTGTACAAAAAATAAACAAATTTTCAATTTTACTTGTTGAATTGTACTGGTAGCCATCGTCAAGTCTGGGAGATTTTTGATGTTGGTTAGTCAGCCTACTTAAAAATTATATAAAACTTACACTGGTGGCCTTCTTTTTTAACGGTCCCAGTCTTCAGGTCTAAAATACGCCCTGTATTTTGCGGCTCTTGGGTGCTTAACTGTTCCCGAACTTTTTCCAGATCATCTGGATGTACTTGATCGTACAGACATTTTGAATACCATTCACCCTGCAGAAAAACCGTTATTATTATTTTTTACACATCACATTTTTATTGAGTCCATAGAAAATAATATGACATACCTGAGAATAGTTAAGTACTGGAGCTATACTGTCACTAACGTAAATAATTCGGCCGGTATCACAGCTAACCACGAATAAAAAGCCATCAGCTGCCTCAAGAATGAGATGCTTCAGTTCTTGGTCTGTTAGAAAGGACGGCTTATAGGTTCCATCAGTTGAGGTATTTCCCGTACCTGAAAGGACCAATAGAAACTTTAAAACTTAACTTTTTACTAGGTTTTTTATAAGTAGAGTACCCTCACAACATAAGTCGAAGAAGTAAGGTCATGGAAGGTCTACAATGAGATACCGCGGCGATCTAGAAGCACATCTTCCAACGTGGCCTGTAACTGCGGTAAATCACGAAGAGTAGAAGGAGAAAATGCAGGCCCGTGCCCAGCTGTGTAGGCGACGGTAATGGTAAAAACAATAATAATACACTTAATGCCTCATAAGCACAACTAATAGGGTTTCACCATAATCACAACGCTTAAGCAGCTTGTGAATTGCAGTGGAGGTGTTTAAATACAAACTAGGACATTTACAACATCTAATGGCTCAGTTGGAAGGGAAGATCTTATGCCACGGCAAACATATGCTTGTTACCTCTCAATGCCTTCATGTGGGCTACAGCCATACGCAGTATGGTCAGCTTGTCGGGTTTTCGCGCCAGCGCGGAACATGTTGGAACCATATCAGATAGTTCCGTGATATATGCCGTCATCTTGTTTCGTCTACGACGCTCAATCTCGCAGTGGTTCTCGCGGCTAAAATATAAATAGTGTATGTTATGGATATCTTAAATAAAGAAATCAAAAAGCATTCATAGGATTTGCAGTAACCAAGTAATGTCTGCATTTGTTTGGTTCATCAAAGTCGCCAAGGGGGCCAGCTTATACCTTGGCTTACCTTACGCACACTTCTACAAAAATCGATGCAACTATAAGAAAGAAGAATTTTTGGAAGAGAAAAGGTTTAAAATAGAGTTAACCCTAAGGGTTTTGCTGTGTGTGTACATTGCCAAAAACTTATAAAGGCCTGTAATTTTGTAATATAGAGTTCACGTTCTCATCTCATAAGGCTACTTTTCATCACTGAAAATGCGTGCGAAACTGCGCGTTCTATGACATTAAGTACCAATTAGATATTATTTTTACATTTTGATTCAACAAAGTGGTTTATAAGCAAACTAATCAAGAAAAAAAAGATCGTTTTGAATATTCTCTTAAGAAAGTTCGCGAGATAAGACACGTTTTCAATCACATTGACGGGAACTTGCTTCTTGGAGTGGCGACGTTATGGGAAAATCATAACCATTCATGCGTTAAGGCTTATCTTCTTAATATGCAGCTAAATTTATGCCTATAAAATCTATCAATTGAATAATAATGAAGCTTTGTTGTGGTGGGAGCCTATGAGACTAGTAACAACCTTTACTGTATTTTTGGTCAATTTGAGATAGGAGAAACTTTTTGTGAATTATAAAAACAATTTAGTTAAGTCTCATTAAGTTGTTGTATCTGCATACCAGCAGTTTTTTTTTATTCTTGACATGTTTCAATATTTCTTATATATTTAATATACTAGCGACCCGCTCCGGCTTCGAACGGTTTTTTTTTACATATAAAAATAAGTATCTATTAAAAAAACTGCATCAAAATCCGTTGCAAAGTTTTAAAGATTTAAGTGTACATATGGACATAGGGATATAGGGACAGCAAAAGTGACTTTGTTTTATACTATGTATGTAGTGCTAATTTAACAATAATCACATAGGTTATAAAATTATGGAATGGAAAAAGGAACTGGAGCGTGAATGTAAGAGGCAATAATAGCAATGGGTCTGTCTGTATGGATGGACATCCACTGAGCTGACAGCGCACATTTAGTTCACGGTGATGTCGGTGATGCAACTCTTTGGTAGTCCTGAAATAGTTTCAAACTACTTGTGGGCTTTTTTTCTATATTTTTTTAACATAATAGTACTTGTGTCAAATATAAATACTTTTTTTCATTTACGAAGTATTAACTTGGATAGTAACACTTTACCAGTAACTGACTCATAATGGTCTGTTAACTTAAAAAAGTTGCTAAGCATTTTTATTTATGGGTGTTTTGTATGTTTAATAAAAAATATCTATATATATTATGCTATATGTTATATGTATTTAGTATGTCAGTCAACTAGGTACTCATAACACAAGCTTTGCTTAGCTTGGGGCTAGATATACAATGATACTGTCCAGCATTATTATATTTGTCACTCTGACTTATGACAATAGAAAAAGACTGAGTGTGAAATACAATTTAGCAGACTGTTTTGAATAAGAGGTAAGTATCTTAGGAATTCTTACCTTGCAAATCTTTCTTTATCTTGAACGTTGTCCTCCTCCATCCTTGTGTATTTTCCACCACTAGCGTCGTCCTCATCGGAGCTGTTTACATTTAAAGTTATCAATGAATCTGAAAATCTTAGATTTTTTATAGAATTGAGGTTTTATAGTGATTGTGTTATTTGCAATTGACTTGCACTGACTGTTGTGTCATAGGCTCATTCAAATTTAATCACAGTAGCTATATATTTAAAAAAATCATTTTATTAATTTATTTTAAGGTACTTTCCTAAAACCTTGTTTTCTTTTAGTATGCATGCACGCTTCAAAGAGGGCTGAAGGGTTGGCTGGTGTAATACATTGTAGGATAACACTTATCTCTGAGCTAAGAAAAAAATTACTTGTGGTGTCTATTGGGATTTTAAAAATATATTTTAATGCAAACTTACCCAACACTGCCAGCACGGCGTTTTTGTAAATCCTTGGTAGGGTCAGCCCCTGTTGAAAAATATACACCCAAATATAAAGTGAACTCTATTCGGCTAGGTTAATTTTACTTCTGTATAAAAATACTATACATAGTTAAACAAATTTATCTATCTCTCCTATAATTTTAACATAACGGCATCCTATTATTGACTCTGTTGGATCATGGTTGATTCAGAAATTTGTGTTTATTTGTATAGTAAAATCAAACATCATTTTTCATGGTGATCATAAAGCTAATTCCTGGTTTACAATACTTTTATCAATCATACATATTATGTATCTACATCTAATAATGCTGTACTGTGCTGCTACATCATCAAAATTGACATTTTATTAGGCTTCATCAGTCAAAAATCTGCTGAATCTATATCGCTAATGAAAAACGTATACCAACAACGCGTGACGCGAGCTATGTCATGGAAAATAGGTCGCCACTTTTTCTAAATTATAAAATCATTGAGCTGAGGTTGAAGTTTAGAACCAATAAGTGCTTGTTAGTATGGTGATAAACACAGTTTCTAGTTCACATTTATAGTGTTAAAATTGCTCAAACAAATTATTTTGATATAGATTACAAACGAAATACAAACCGGGGATAGTGGGAGCCACGGCAGACATCAGTCAATAAACTCATTTAGTCCACTTTGAATTTTCACTAGTCAATAAATATAATTCGATATTCACGATATTTTGAAAGTTTAGAAGATATTTGTCATTTTCTTCGCTGAAACACAAAGCACTACGTAGGTATTGTATGTTTACAGCTTTTCAATACAACGCCATTTTATGACCAGTGTTGCCAGTGGCAGGTAGTCAAAAATAACATGAGACAGCTCAAAAAGTAACATTTTCCCGAGAAAAGTTACATTACCCTAAATTATGTGGAAAACGACATAAAGTACAAATACTAATTGTACGTAATACTTTATTACACAAAAACTAAAAAAAAAAAAAAACTGTCCTGTCCCATTGTAAACAACTTTGAAAAAATCGCGATCACTTCACGACGACCTCAGTGGCGCAGCGGGCAAGAGTCCGCCTGCGACGCAAGAGGTTGCGGGTTCGATTCCCGCCTCGGAACAAATTTGTTTATGATCGGCAGAAATTTGTTCCGTTGGTCTAGTTGTTTTCTATGTACAATAAAAATATCTATCTATGTAATCTATCTAACATGTAATGTATTGTATATCAGTTATTAAGTACCTACCCATAACACAAGCTTTGAGTAGCTTACTTTGGGGCAAGATGCTTTTTTTTTCTTTATGCTATGTGGATTGTCCAGCATTATAAAAAAACAAAAGTGACAGATTTTCGCGCGGACGTCGCATCAGTCAGTTAAAGTCTTTTTCACTTAGTAGGAAGCGTTCCGTGACGTTTCAGTTCGACAGTTATAGAAATGAGCTAAGTGTAATCGTAAAAATTTGATTCGATTTTTGACTTGATTTAGTAACGAAAATCGATTATTCGTAAAATAATTTCATTAATTTTAAATGACTTTAACAAAGTAAAACATTAAATTAGGTCTATATAAATCAAAACAATAGTAAAAATTTACATTTCCAATAGGTAATGCGTCATAACCTAGAAATAGGACGGTAATAATATCAGCAGATAGGTAGGTAATTGAAAATCAATAACAAATATTCAACAATAATCATAGGTATGTACTTCCGTGATAAAATTTTAAAATGATGATGTTGAAAGTTACGATTTTAATTTGCGATAAGTAATCGATTTATAGATTTGCTGGAATAATATTTGTTTGCCTCAACTCTATTACGTTCTGTTCTACGCAAAACAAATTGCCTCGGTTATCATAAAATTATTGATTTCTGTTTTTTATTACGCGTGGAAGCTAAAATAAATTTATTTTTGGATAATTTGTGTGTCGTGCTATACTTCTATAGCTTAATTCATATGTTTGAAATGAAATAAAAATTGTTAGAATTTTCGAAATTTCAATTTGCCAAAATCCTAGTCAATTGAAATGAAACGCATTCCATCTGTCAGGGAACGCTTCCTATGTGAAAAAGACTATAGTCAGTCCACAAAATCAAGTGCGCCAACATGACGATCAAAAACATTCTTGGATGCGTTTCGTTTCGCGATATTTTTTTGGTCGCTGAAAAATATTTTTCAAGTATAATTAAGTAGGTATATTGACCTAAAAGTAACACAAAATAACATATTGAGTCGTGTAACATTGAAGTAACATGAGAGGGTCAAAAGTAACGTAAAATGTTACAAAAGTAACATTCTGGCAACGCTGTTTATGACAGACATCCTTCGCGCAAGCACAACTATAAGGTGTGAATGTTTCCATATACGAAAAAGAAATACCCATACATGAATTCGAAAATGTAACAGTAACAATCTCGACTTCCACAATGTGCTCATTTTGTGGAGCTGCCGGAAGATACAGTAAGAAATTAAATAAATTTTTAATTAACGTTCCTAAGAACAAAATATTCGGTAGAAATTAACATAACAAAAATTGGCGAGGTAGAGATTGATAAACGGAAGGTAGCAGAAAAGCCTAAAATATGAACCTTCCCAAATTTCCCTTCACTACATTCTCGTCAAGTCGCTTTCTCTGACATAAGGACATAGGTCCTTATGTCCCTTTGAATGCTTAAATCTTTAAAACTAAGCAACGGATTTTGATGCGGTTTTTTGATAGATGGAGTGATTCAAGAGAAAGGTTTATACGTATAAAATAAAACCGTGCGAAGCCGGGGCGGGTCGCTAGTGTCTTATATTTTACAAATACTTCAATTAAAATTTCAGCTCCATGCGTTCTGTAGTTTTGACTAGAAGAGGTAAAACATCAGTTCAGACTTTCGCATTTTTCTTAGTTATTATGGTTATTCTTGTTATTTTACGGACAAAACGAAATTGTACAGAGACGAGGTTAAGCAATTGACTCCTCGTCATCGTCTCGTATTTTTAATAGATAGAGTGATTAAAGAGGAAGGTTTATATACTTATAATAAAACCGTGCGAAGCCGGGGCGGGACGCTAGTTATGATATAAAATGAAGACAAGAGGTTTTTAAGTTGGAATGAAAAAATATGAATTGGGTAATAAATCCGTTTAAGGACAATTTTATTGAAGTAAAATATATGAATACATTTTTACAGCTTTACAAAAAGCAAATAGGTACCTATTGCGCTAACAGCTGGTGAAAGATCCATCTGTGAGAAACTACCCAAAAACGGGGAAAGTGGGTAATACCACGGCATTACTAAAACTGACAGTACCTCATGGAAGCCAACATCAAGAAATAACCGGAAAGTTCCGATGAAAGCAAGCACAGAAGAAAATCGAAAAAAGTGATGTGCTTCACGGAGCGATGACCAAACTTTTTTCGTATATTGGAAGCAGATGTCTATGGCACAATACCACCTAACTTTTTAGTTTGAAATATATTTGAAATGTACTGGTTTGAAAGTAGGTAGAACCTACTTTTTTCTACTACATTTAGCTCGTCTATTGTTTTATTAATGACACTACGAAAAATGACAGCCACAATGATCTGTTTGTTTTGAAAATCTATTCAAAATTATGACCATTTTTATGATCCCGTAAACAATATTCGTACCTAATTATTTCAGGCAAGAGCCATGGACGGAGAACCTGAAATATTGTCTGACACAGCCACGAATTGTAATCTTGCTTCATTATCCGAAACCCCGTCTGAAAACAATCAAGCAAAACTAGATTCTCTTGAAAAAAAAGCTGTTCATCTTCGGTAAGTGTAGGTTACCTACCTACTTTTGTTGCACATCTCGACGGACGTAGGTACCTACCTGCTACCTGCCTCCACTTTATTCAAATGAGAATGGCTTAGGTTTAAATGGATCATTAAATCCTTAACGAAGAAGCCCATAATAAAAATATAAGTCCTTTAGAGGTAACCATCCAAAGTCGATTTCTGACGAAAATGAACGTCCAAATTTCTTCGTAACTATTTGAACAAAGCCAGTTAGTAGCAGTAGGTACTTAAATAAAGAAATAAAACAAAAAAAAATCGTACTTAAGTCGTATCATAAGAATAAGGAATTTTACTATGAATTCTTATGCTAGTATACAGTCAACTCAAACGCTACGCATGGTCAACTTGCTTAATTTTAGAATTTTTGTGCGTAGATAGTACCTACCTGAATTACTGTGTTTCAAAGTCAATGTACCTATCTATCGCCTTTCCTACCCCTATCCATAAATAAAATTTATCAAATTATTAAAAGCAAAAATGATAACATCATCAGTGCAATCGAAATCAATAAAATACGCATAACTAGGTATGAATATAATAGTAATAATAAAAGAAATCACTGTATATACAGTACGAAATGTGTATTTCTTGTGTATCTCTTGCAAATTTATATGACAACTAAATGATTTAGTTACTAATATAATTCTAAAAAACTATTTCCTTATAAATTTGAGGTACCTACCTACACGCATACCTACCTAGCCCTTTTTTGAGTTTGTTGGTAAAGGTTCTATCTGTGGTAAAATCGAGTAGGCCTTTAAAGGAAGTTCGTCGTACCTACAAAATTCACTAAATCAAAGATAATTGTTATCCGACTTTAAAGGACCTCCTTTCTCTTTTTTTCTGTGTTAATTTTTTCTCTTTTTTGTTGATTGATTAAATTTTATTGGAAACTAGCGACCCGCCCCGGCTTCGCACGGTTTTATTATACGTATAAACCTTCCTCTTGAATCACTATCTAAAAACCGCATCAAAATCCGTAGTTTTAAAGATTTAAGTAGTCAAAGGGTCATCATAAGGATATTATAGGGACATAGGGACAGAAAAAGCGACTTTGTTTTCTACTATGTAGTGATCTGGTGCTTCTCATCTCTAAATTTGATAAAGACCTAGGTACTTATGAGTAGTTTTTGAGATAGGTATCCTGCTAAGGTATTTTACTGACTTCGACTAGATTGATGTTCTCATTTTTGCGTTAATTTTGTTCTCTAAGTTCTCATTGATTCGATTCGAAGAGGGCACGCTTGCATGCTGGTGATGGTGACTCACCAAACGCACACAGTAGGTATCAAGCCAGCCATTCGCAAATTAACACAATAAACTAGTACCTAGTAGGTATTATCATAGCTTAAATACTTACACTATTCTTGTGGAAAAACTTCTAATCTTAGTGTATAAAGTTCAAAAAGCCTTGATATTGTTTTAATCAGGTTGGTGCTTGAAAAAGATTTCAAAGCAGCTGATATCAAGTGGAGCCTTTTTGTCGCAGCAGCATTTAGCTTTAGATATGAAAGCTGTCTAAGACCTTTTCCTCCTGCGTTTATGAAATGTGGCGTTAAGGATATGGATGGATTAGTAAGTTAATAAATTATAATACTACCTAGGCCTATCCTACTTCAGGTACCTACTTACTACCGTAGCAGGCAGGTAAGTAGGCAGTTAATCGATTTTTATACAACTGTCCAAAATCGTATCCAAAAGTATCGTAAAGCATTTAAATTTTTTTCTTTAATTAAGTTTATGAGCATTCCTTTATTCCACCTATTCCACCAGGTAAGGTAGGTACCAAAGTTTAGAATCCGTACATCATCATTACCCTACTAAGTAATTGTACCTACCTCCAGTTTTTTTTTAAAAAAGGCTTTCGTGTGATCTTTTAAATAAAAATGAAAGTCCTAATACCTATGTATTATTAAATTAATCGTACAATTTTACCTTGCAGCTGAGTATCATAACCGATGTGCCAGCACTAGACTTGATATTACAGCAGTTGGATAACCTGGATAACCTAGTAAACCTGAGTGACATAATTGACTTACTTTTTTATGTTCTTGTAAGATTACGAGAACCAACACTGAAAACTGTTCCTGAAAATGCGGTTCGTACTATTGTTTTTATTTTTCATTGCAGCCACTCTTAGCTTCTATAGATTGCGCTACTACGTTGTTTTACTAACTTGCCTTAATTTTCAGCATGATACAATCCTAGCTTACCCGTCCGTGCAACCCGCTCCAAAACCCCAATATATTTTCCAAGTAACCGGTTCCAGCAAGTCCAATGCAGAAATAAAATGGAAAGAACTGTCGAAAAATCACAACTTATTCTTTGCGTTCCACGGCAATCGTTTAGAGAACTTTTATACGATTTTGAATTTTGGCTTGCAACAACATCTTAATAAGGTAGGTATCTTGATGGTTTCTTATCAGGAATAAGTTAATTATTTAATTAGAGTGAGTGGGGGCAAGATCGAACGGTTTTTTGATGAGATGGTCAGTGTTGTTTTTGAATCCATGTAGAAGAATATATATTAACTTTAGCTAAAAGTAAATTAGACGTAATTAATTAAAGACTAGATTTTTATAATTTGTCAATAACAGCCTGATAAAGCTGTCCAAAAAGTAGAAAACTGTTATTAAAAATATTATTTTTACTTAATTGAAACAGGGAGAAGATGAAAAGGTGACGGGGTAAGATCGAATAAAAATCTCAAAATCTCACAAAATCGTTAAAACGTGTCTTAGGCAGGTCCTAGGCAAAGTTTATGGTCCTAAGTCTATAGTGTTAAGTAATTTAAAAAGTTGTAACTGACTGTAGTGCCAAAATAGCTATTTTTAACAAAGATATAACAAATTTAAAAATATAATATATTCCGAACTTACCCCACTGGGGGAAGATTGAAGAAGAGATTCTCAAACTTTGCAGCCAATTTGCATAAGTTTTGACTGAAGAAAAAAAAAATATTTTCTATTAATGAAAAATCATATAAAACTGAAAACTTTTTTTATTTCACATGAAACCTATATGAATATTTTTTTTTATCACCATAAATAATTCTTAATTTTTTTCTTTTGTAATTTTTAAAGTATTTTCTTTTTCTATTAGATTTCTTTTTTTATATCACATTTCTTAGCATACCCTATTCTTGTTATTTTTTGTTTTACTACTTTCAGCAATATTTTTTTTATTTCTTATTTTTCTTGCTGAAACTTACACAAAGATACAGTTTGAGGATATCTGGCTTTTAGTATGAAATCTGAAAAAGGGTCAAGATTAAGACTTTGATATGTTTGTCTTACCCCGTTAAATGTAAATGGGGAAAGATGAAAAGTTGAAATAAATTCTAAAATACGAGAAATAGAGAGATTTAGTAATAATTACATAAATATGTACAAAAAATAATAGGCAGATGTTTCAATTAAACACTCGTACCTGCCTTGTAATTTAATTTACAAGACACGGGGCAAGATGAAATCACTTTTGTGAATCCTGAAAAATACACTGTCTTAGAAAATTGCACTTTACACACAACCAGGCGTTCTCAGCCGCAACCACTGACTGAGTTGTGATAAGTAACAAATTGGTGGCCCTAACGATGTTGCCAGCACTGTAATAAGTACTATAAATCTGGTGTTATTGAAGACTTTTTGTCTTACCCCTTTTTTCATCTTGCCCCCACTCACTCTACCTAATAACTTATCTTATCTTTAACCCACTACTTAATATCAAATATTATGTTTAGAGATCGGTCTGCGTGCGGCCCTAGTTAATTTTCAATCAAATTTTCCAGAATACCTTGCTTGGAAACGGTGTTTATCTTTCACCCGATATAAACATGAGTCTACCCTACAGCCATGGTGGTTTCGGCTGGGGTGCCAGCTGTATTGGGGGACATTTGTCTTGTGTTGCATTGTGTGAAGTAATCGATGCTCCAGAAGGAATTAACTACCAAAGACCAGTCACCAGTGAAGGTACCTACAGAACGAAATCACCACAAAAATATCGAACAATTAGCTGTGCTACGTCGGAAGGCAGTATGGCTTTCGCCTGTACCAAATGGACTAATTTAAAAAAAAGCAGCTGCGTCGGTTAACTTACGTTTCTTGTTACCTATTGTTTGTTATGTAGTATAGTATTGTACTTTTTAATAATCTGTTATCACTCTATCTCTCTATATTAGTACTCACACTACACAAGCTTATCACTCTATCACTCTATATTAGTACTCACACTACACAAGCTCTGCCTTAGGGCTAGATGATGCTGTGCGGATAGTCCGGCGTTCTGTCCAGCAGTCTGTGGATTGTTGTCAAACGAAGTACTATTGACTAAGTATAAATAAAACCTTTTGCCAAAAATCAATTAAACGAACAGCCTGATTAACTTCTTGTTGTTCTTGTATTGAAATTAATAAAAATACATGTTTTCTTGTACTTTTTTTTCTTGATCTTAACATTCGCTGTTATTTTTATTATAATTTAATAAACTAAATTCAATAATTAGCTAACGTTCACACATACCACTTTGAGTAGGTACCGATTAATGAAACGGGTCGGCGCGGCGTCGTTGTTTTTTTAAGATTTATCAACTAATATTGTTTTTGTGGTTTCTTTTGAAAAAAAATCAGTCCCTTGTGTGCTATCAGCTCGCACTTTATTTCATTTATTTGTATACATCAACAAAACAAAGTATTAACTGTAGTAAATGAAATTAATAACTCTATTTAAACCGATTTTTTTTATTTAGGTGATGGCATCTACGAAGACGCTGAAAAGAAAATGAGCGAGAAAGATTCCCCTCCCGAAAGTTCGTCTCAATACGTTGTCACCAATTGTGATTTAGTGAGAGTTCGCTACATGCTAGTTTACGCCAAACAACCAGCCTCAATGCGATTTCCTCCAGCGAGTAATAATAGGAATAGTGAGTATCTATATCTACATAAGGTACTTACTTACATGTATGCAACTAGCACTATCTGCTTTCTATTGGAAGATATCAATGGAACCATACTAACCTACATGTGGTGCGGTGTTATTATCAATAAAAATAGTATGAAGGTAGGTAGAATTGATCATATTATCTTGGAATATTTTTTTATAAATATGTTTGGAAAGGTCTCAACCTATCATAACCATTATATCTACACTAGAATCTTATGCTTAAACGTAGGAAATAACAGTTACATCTCGGTACCTTTCTAATTAAATTACTAAGTATTAAAAAAATTGTTTCAGATGGAGGTTTATGTCAATGGCTGGCAAAACATAGACTGTTGTCAATATTGTTAGGCTATGGTCTAATGCTTGCGACCATTGGATTCGCTAATAATCAGCCAATTAATTATTACTACAAGATCCTGCTGAAAAAGCTCGATTTTGCTTTCAATAACGCTAAAGTATAGGTTTAAGTTTTCGTCCTTGGTTTTTGTATAACATGCCCTATCAAAATTTAGTGTTCATAAAATCTATTCATAGTTTTACTGTAACTATTACTTTTGGGTATTTTATAAGTTATTTAAGGATTTTAGGGTTTTTATATTCTTTATATATTGAACTAGCTTCGTCCCGCGGCTTTGCATGCGATTTACAAACCTTTTACACATATACTTACATCAGAACTTTAAAAATTTAATATTGTGATTTTTTTTAATTTTTGTCCTTACCTTTTATCAACTTAAGTACCTAGTAAATAATACTATAACACGTGCAAGTGAGTTTTGTTTTTAGTAATCGGTGTATACCAACCATTTGCTCAAACTACTTTTTTGGTAAGTACCTACCTATATTATAAAACATCATTGCTGGTAAAATAAGAACAATGGCAGTTCGTCATAGGTATGGTGCTCATCGTCATGGGCTACAGCGCATTCATTGTATATTAAATTTTTGTTGTTGATCGCGATCTCCTGTGCCCGCTGCGTGCCATACAGAGTGTAAAACATCAGTAACATTATACAAAGCCTCGCACTCTATCGTGTGATTTAAACCGTGTTTTACTTGTCATATTTGTACTGAGTCTCTTTGATTAGTATCGTATTTAGTTACGCATAAACGAAGCTTGTCCCAACGATGAATTTTGTGTTTAAACATATTATTCTACTTTTCATAATATGCTTTTTGTGCTTATTAGCTCAAGATCCTATCGTTAATTTGCCTCAAGGTAGAATTGTTGGGGTGAGTAAATATTAACGTTAAACTTTGATTAATATGACTCGTAAATCTTTTCCTTGTTTTTACAGCTGCATTACACATATTGTAAAGGGATTATTTACTTAACTTTTATAAATAACTATAGGAATTATAAAAGCCAGCACTGCTCTAACTTTACCAATTTAAATTTTACAGACAAAAGTGTATAACGATAAGTCCTTGATACCAATCGAAATTTATTATGGAATACCATATGCAACGCCACCAATTGGAAGATATAGATTTTCAGTGAGTCGTAGTAAAATATATATAATACACAAACTCTAGATTATTATTTTTTTGACTAGAGCTGTTTCCTCGCGCTAGTAAATTCAAATTTTATAATTTGATGTCCCATTGTAATTTGATGTTTTACCAGGACAAAAGGTAGCCATTGTTATCACTACATAGTATAAAACAAAGTCGCTTTCTCTGTCCCTAATGTCCCTCCCTATATCCCTTTTGTTTGCTAAAACTTTAAAAACTACGCAACGGATTTTGATGCGGTTTTTTTATTCAAGACGAAGGTATAGGTATACGTCTAATAAAACCGTGCGAAGCCGGGGCGGGTCGCTAGTACTCTTTGAAAGCGGGTCGCTAGTACTCACTTATTGAAAGGATTGAGAGTAACAAATGGTACTTTTTATCCTCAATCAAGTTGAAATCAAGTTGATTGGTCGCTTGGTTAGGCCGCGAAGAAAAGACAAACAAACACGATTTTGCGCTTAAATTTTACTTAGGATGTACGTTCATAATATCTAGGATTCTACTTCATCAGGCTCCAGAACGTCACAGTGGATGGAAGCGAACTTTACATGCACACCGACCACCACCTCACTGTCCACATATTGGAGATGTGACTACTGATACAAGTTATTACAGCGAAGATTGTCTGTTTCTCAATATCTGGACCTCCCGGGTTTGAATATTTTGAGATATCTACTTCCTTATATTAGTTTCTAGTCCTTTCTGAGTAATTAATGCTAATTATTTTTAGGTAGCCAGCAGATGGCAAACTCCTTCCAGTTCTCGTCATTTTGTATTCAGAGTCATGGATTAAAGGTGGAATTGAATTACCGTGTCAAGATTTAGCAGCTGATGACATAGTGGTTGTGACTGTTGGATATCGCCTACATTTTCTAGGATTTTTTACACTAGCATCAGTTTTAGCACGTGGCAACCTGGCATTACTAGATCAGTATCTTGCTTTCCTATGGATTCGGGATAATATAGCTGCATTTGGTGGTGATCCTAATACAATAACGGTTCTTGGACATTCTGCTGGTGCTGACAGTATTTTATATCACTTGATTTCTCCTCGGTCTAAAGGTTTGTTTAAAGTACAAAAAACATTAACTTTTATTTAATATTTCTTATTATTGATCACAAATTAACTAAGATATCTTCTACCTACTTGTTGCAGGGTTATTTCAGAGGGCAGTATTAATGTCCCCAACCGATATCTGGAAATTTATTGATGATCAACGAGAGAAAATTCCCATTAACTCTGATCACTCGTCACGTGAAATTGCATCGGCATTAGGCTGCTCTAGCAATTCGGACCTTGAAATTATGAATTGTTTGCGAACGCGCCCGGTGTCAGACATTTTATCGTTATATCCGGTATGTATCATCACTACATAGTATAAAATAAAGTCGCTTTTTCTGTCCCTATGTCATTATGTCCCTTTGACTGCTTAAATGTTTAAAACTACACAACGGATTTTGATGCGGTTTTTTTAATAGATAGAGTGATTCAAGAGGAAGGTTTATATGTATAATAAAACCGTGCGAAGCCGGGGCGGGTCGCTAGTATTATATATTTTTAAAGAAATATGTGGGCATCTGTTATTTTTATTTTATTCAATCAAGGAACGCCGCATATCTACAAGTAAAAGTTACCTAAATAAATAAAATAAGTAAAAAATAAAAGTTACCTAATTTCCTTATCGTTGCAGAATAAAAATTTGAGTAAATCTATGCAGCCTATTCCTGAAACATATTTACCGAAGTCAGAACAGTTTATACCAACATCACTGCTGACAGCTCTGACAAATTCAAAACAATCTGTCGTGCAAGTTGACCTACTTTTAGGAACCACTAACCTTGAAGCGTTGAACTACAATGGTCGGTACCCGCTTGTGAAATGCTTTATGAAAACTTAGAAATTTAAGGTCGACGATAGTTGCAATAATAGTTAGTTTTTTTACAGATGAAACTTTGGATGAACTTTTGAAACATAATGCCTCTTACGTATCTGAATATGTCAACAATAATGTGATACCGGGTCTTCTCAAAATGTTTTCTCCTTATAGAGAAGAATTATTACCAATGGTAAGCATCTTAGTGATGTAATTATTTAATAGAACTCTATTTAGTTTTCTTTTTTTTATTTAGAAAATTACAATCAAGAAATACAACTATACTTACAATATTTTAAACCATTGAGCTAACTGCAGACGGTTGCATATGTATAATATTTACATTGCCTGTAACATTTTATATGTATAATAAAAAATATTTAGCTATGTAATATATTGGTTTAAATATATCAGTCATCTAGTACCTAACCTACCCATAACACAAGCTCTGCTTAGCTTGGGGCTAGATGATGCTGTGTGGTCTGTTCGGAATTAATATTATTATTTTGCCTACGTTCATTGAATTACTTATATTTTTTAGCTAACGCGTGCCGTTCTATGGGAACATTGGGACGTCAACAAAAATGTCAACATGTTTGAAAGTATCGAAGCACTAGGTCGTTTAGAAACGTCAGCACGATGGGGAGCGAGCGGTGCCCTGCTAGCCGCTCGGTTAGCCCGACATGTCTCCCGGCTGTTCGTCTACCGGTACTCGCTACCTTCGACAGTAGACCTTCAAGGACGACGATTGAATCACACAGGCAAGACTTGAGAATACTATCCTGCTTCCTATTATTATCACAATGGCGAAAGCTTTTAGGCCATTGTGATAAATTTAATTATGTTTGTGTGTTTTATCACGAGACAACATCAAAACTAGTCGAAGAAATTTAGCACGCATCTAAGTTAGAAACACCTACCTACTTATTATTTTTTCTATACTTAATAGGTGTTTACTTTTTACTCGTAAACCGCGCTCAGCCGAAGCTAATTAGAAAATATAGTACCTAACGATTACTAAGCCTTAGGTTTAGTAATAAATTTTAGTAGGTAAGTAATAATATTAATTTTCATAGGAGCGAGCCGTCCGTTATAATTTTTAGTAGATATCTAATTGTATTAATTTTCATAGGTGCCGTCCACGGATCAGATCTGATATCACTTCTTGGTGATTCTGTAGTACTTCAAGTTGCTCGTCGTCAAGCGACTCTTGAGGAAAAAAGATTTTCTTCTATATTTCGCAGATATATTATTAACTTTATTAAAACTGGGTAAGCACAAAGTTATTTATAGTATTCATAGTTATGTTATGTGGAAACCTTTTATTATATACTTGTCATAATCAAAGGTGGAAACCAAACCCTATTTTTTCTATTTTTTGTTGAATATCCTCCTCTTGAATATGCTCGTTTGTTCCTGTAGTAGGTACATTACATACGTCAAGAAATAGAACGCACTTGTAACTATGCAGAGGAACCAACAGCCCTTCCAGCATGTTTTAAATTGATAAATTGATTTGTAGATATCCTGAATCGGGAGATAAGTGGCAGCGTTACAGGCCAGGCGCCGCCCAAATTTTTGAGATAGGCGAGGAAGATATTAAGACTAAAGAACGGAATGTAAATAAAGATGTTAAGTTCTGGCTCCAATATTTACCAGAATTATCGAGAGTCGTGAGAACGATGGCGCAATCAGAACAACTCACTTCCTCCGATGAAGGTAAGAGTTTTATCATTTAGGTTGGTTTGGTACCTTTTTAGCACCTAGATGAGACCTAGATGGACCTGCGTACTTAATTTTTTGTTTAAGGTACCTACCTCCTACCTACATAAAATATATTTTATTTATCTACGTCTGTCTATTATTCTCATTTCAGATGAAGGAAGACTTCGTGGCGGTGTTTTTGCAATGGTTGGCGTCGCAATTGTTCTTCTACTTTTGCTGTGCACGAGCACTATTTTACTGCATAGGCAACGCTTGCGTCGTCAATTTTCGATTGGGGAAGATACAAGAAACTAAATAAACAGTTACTTTTATTTATTATATCACATGTTTACTTTTCACACAAAATGGTATAAGTACCTACAAAATTACAACAAAACTTAATTAGTTAAATAAATAGGCTTCCCTGCCCGACGACGACGCGGCGACGTGGCGGCCGCCCCAAAAATATTAGGTAGGTACTAGCAGCGCCTCGCGGTTTCACGCGCGTAATTCCCGTTCCCGTGGGAATTCCGGGATAAAATATAGCCTTTGGATAAAATATTCCAGACGAATCTATCTCTGTGCCAAATTTCATCCATATCCTTTCAGTAGTTTTTGCGTGAAAGAGTAACAAACATCCATCCATCCATACTTAAACTTTCACATTTATAATAGTCCAGTCATTATATACATTTGGAAAAGAAAGTGAACCGAGAAAGCCAAATTTTTGATATTATGTGTGGGGTGGCTAGAAAAGCTTAAGTTCAAATTGTCGACCAAAATAACCTTGTGCAATTTCCGCCATCTTGAAAAAACCCTTAAATTCAGTTTTTTCATCATAACTCGGTTCCCCGTTGAGATACGAAATTTTTTAATGAATACTTTTTTGTAGCTTTTTTCACGATCTACAATTAAGGTCCTATACATTTTTCACGTATCGATCGTCGTTTTCGAGATATCGATCAAAAATATCCAAAAGTTTTTGGAGAATTTTTTTTATTTCGCTATTAACTTTTTAAGAAGATATCAAAAAATGTTTGAAATAAGACTAGTAGAGCGTGTCCAGACCTACAAATTCGTTTTTTTTATTTTTATTTCCGACAAAAATTACGACCTCCAGCGCGCCACAAAGTCAGTAAAACTGTGCCCGGTTTTCATTTAGCCGCTCGCTCGGTTGTATCCACACGTCGAAATGGATGGAGAATGGTTCAGGGAATTATTGCAATACAAAAAAAAACATAAACCAGCCGAATTATAAATCAAATACATGAAATTTATTGATAAAATAATTTTACATGAATAATTTTACATGAAATTTATTGATAAAATAATTTTTATGCAGCAAAAATAATGATTACAGGTGGTAATTTTTTCATTTTTTTTCATTTTCACGTTCACACGTCACACATTTTCACACGTTTTTCGTCGTTTGGACGGTTCTGGCTGTTCAAGTTCCTCCTCGGTAGATTCTTCGAGTCGTGAAGCCTCTTCAATCGCAGGAAATGATGTTGTGAGGGTCGAAAAATTATAATCATCGTCATCGTCGTGATCGTCGTTGAATAAAATCTCGACTCTGGCGACATTGTCACATGTTTGTCCACTTCAGTGCAGGCAAATAACGGAGCAATGAATTCCTGCTTTTTGATCGATATCTCGAAAACGACGATCGATACGTGAAAAATGTATAGGACCTTAATTGTAGATCGTAAAAAAAGCTACAAAAAAGTATTCCATAAAAAATTTCGTATCTCAACGGGGAACCGAGTTATGATGAAAAAATTGAATTTAAGGGTTTTTTCAAGATGGCGGAAATTGCACAAGGTTATTTTGGTCGACAATTTGAACTTAAGCTTTTCTAGCCACCCCCCACGTAATATCAAAAATTTGGCTTTCTCGGTTCACTTTCTTTTTGAAGCCGATTTTTCCGACGTAATGACTGGACTATAAATATTAGTAGGATATAAAGAAATAATTTTGGCATTCAGGCACTGTCATCGCAAGTATGGAAATTGAAGAAAAACAAATTATAATACGCTTTCAGAGTAACTACCCAGAATCTTAGGTAGGTACTATTATAATAAATGGGAAAGTCTATGTGAATGTTTGTTATAAGTAATCTCCGTAATTACTTTAAGTTATTTAGATGAAATTTGGTACCTACGTAGATACTTTTGAACCTAGAATAAGAAATTCAAGAAAAACAAATTTTAATACGCTTCTACCCAGAAGGTGTAGGTACCGTAAAGTCCCAAAACTTCGCCTAAGAAACCTATCAAACCTATCTTCGCCTAATTTAATTTTTTTCCCATAAACTAAGAATTTCATTAGAAACCCCTATAAGAAAGTTCCAAATACGAAGCATTTTTTCAACATGGTAACAATTTGCACACCATTTGTAGCCAAGTTCACGTCATTGACGAGGGATTATCAATTTTCCCGCACAAACTAGGGCCAAATTTTTTTTTGATCCGAATAAGGCCGGAAACATATTTACGTGTCCCAGCGTGTCGCAATGCTTACTGTCGCGCCGGTGAGTGTGCACACTATCGTGTCGCGACACGAGGTATCATGGCCCAGTGTTGCCATATATACAGATTTATCTGTATCTGTAGAGAATTTTGACCACAAATGTAGCCAAATCTGTAAAACTTATATTCAGATTAATACAGATCACATAGTCTATGATGAAATAATTGAATACTTTAGTTTATTTTTGTTTTTGCGCTAAGATTTCTTGCCAACCTCCTCATATTAAGGTGAAATACAATGGTGTTTGCGCGGCTATTTGACGGGCGATCACCGCGCGGGGTTTACCCCTCCCCGCACTCCCGGTTAACTTCTAACTTTATAGACAGGCAGTTAGATATATCTGTCGCAGTCGGATTGTGTAATCCGCCGTATTACATTACGGCTAGCTGTTTTCAAAAACAGGGCCGTTTTGTAAAGCGGTAAACAAAATAGTCATCATTAAATCATCATCAATATGAGCGAGCATTGTTGTCAAAAGGACATAGTAGGTACATAAATACATCCCATTACCTTTACCTTCCTTCTTGGCCAGTCAGGTATAAATGTTATTATACCTGACTGGCCTATTGTATTAAATGTTTAGTACCACTGGAAAGCTTGTTCCTTAAGAATTATATGCCACACTTGCCCCATTTCACAATTTTCAATTTTTTTAGGTGAATCTTATTTCTAGGATGCAAGAGTCTCATATATATATATATATATATATATATATATATATATATCTTCTATTTGAACGTTCCTCTTTCTGATATTCACGTTGAAATTACAGATAAGAGTTTTACTGGCATTTTTAGACCACTGCCGCACTTGCGTTAGTTACTTTACATTTCGTTGGGAAACAGAAGAAGAACAAGCTGTTAAAAACCTAATCAAAGACATAGAAAACTACATCAGAACTTTAAATTGCAGGTTCTATGCGTAGATAATTCATTAGGGAATGTGGTACTGAAATTAATTACCTATTTCAAAATGTTCACAGTTTAGACACAATTCGAGTGCAAAGTGAACTTAAAATAAAATACGCCGCACTTCCCCCAACTGACCTTAGACTAGCATCTTGAATTTTAGCATCTTGCCCCAACTGAACTTATTAATAAAATTGTTAATTTTGTTTAATTAGGTATTCATTTATCCCTTTTCAAATACATTGAAATAATAAACAAACTTTATTTTTACTACCCCTACTACTTCCTACTAGTTTAAAACAAAATAGCTTCCCGCTGTCTCTTTGTCTGTCTATGTATGATAATAAACCTATCTTTATAACTATGCAACGGATTTTGAAGCCGTTTTTTTATCGATAGTGATTCAAGAGGAAGGCTTTTAAGTATACACCCGTGCGAAGCCGGGGCGCAATAAATAATTAAATAGTAAAGTACTTAAAATACTGTTTTATTGACTTACTTACCTGGTTCTTTCAAAATTGCAGCAATTTCTTCCCAAGCAGCATTTTTGATCAAATGATCCTTGTACTCTTTACACGTTGAGTCATATATTACTTTTCGTTGACGAACAAGTTCTATAAGATCGTCCATTTTGCTGCAAATAAACAGGTATTACTAAATTAAAAAGTTTTCGCGCCACGAGCCACGCGCCAGTATAGAATAGAAACACATTTGCCTGTCGCGACATAACCCCCACCACCGCTCTGGCGCAATCGGTGGCTAGCAGTCTGCGACACGATAGACCGTGTCGCGCCACGACACGCCATACAAGTATGTCCCTAACCATACTAAATGTATGAAACCGATATGCTTCTGGCGCGCCCCGACACACTGCGACACGCAAGTATGTTTCTGGCATAACTTTGGTTCCCTACGAGTAACCACCGCAGGTAAGTCAAAATGAGTTCGTAAAATAAAATCACATACTATTATTCTTTAATCAAAACGAATTGTCTTGTAAATTAACAACTTACTTAAAGAGAAAATTCAATTTGTATCGATGAATGGTCAATGCTGGTCAGGCTGTTGCCAAACTTCGCCTGCCTATAGGGCTGCCACTAAATAATTTTGCCCGACTTACAAAAAGGAGTTTAATGTTTTTCTCGTTTTGTAATAAGTAAGGTCAGATATTTAAGCATACTTTTTTATATTTATCGATATGTTTGGTCTTATCAAATATTCTTTAATTATATTAGAATTAAATTTCCTTTAGGTACCATGGAAAATAGGTCCCTATACTGACTTGCCTATTTTTAATCATTATTGTTGATTTTGGTGTTTTAGTAAGTATGTTTAACATTTGTTAATTCCTTTAATAAAATTGTATTTGCTACTACATAGGTACACACTTATCTTTCTAATCATAAAATTCAACACACCCATTCATTGCATTTTTGACAACCCTAGCTGTTCCGTAAGCAATGTATGGAAACAGGTGGATATCGGTGCCTAACTTCGCCTACTATAGATATTAACACAAAAATGGACCTTATGTCTTATAAGATTATAGCATTTTTTTCCAAAGGAGTTCGTCATTAATTTTGCCGAACAAAGTGTATACCTACCTATCTTGTATACGTACTTTGTGCTGGTAGGCGAAGTTACGGAACAACACCAGAACTTCGCCTACTAGCTTTGGGATTATTTTATGTAGTTTAAATGCTTCCTAATCTATATGTCTATGGTCTTAATCGAACGGCAACAATTAAATGTGCCATTTTCTTTTTTTAAATCCATAAATAGATGTTTAAATAAAGCACAAGAACGCAAATTTTGTCAAAAACTAGGCGAAGTAAGGGGACTTTACGGTAGTAAGTACAAAATTATATACATTATTTGTATATATGTATACATATATACAAATAATTATAACTGAACTAATCCTTATTACATGGTCGCGCGGATAATCATGAAAGATCATCATCAACCTATTTTTAGTCACTAGCTAAACAAGTCTGTTCTCGCGCGTTTTTATAGTCACTATCACTACATAGTATAAAACAAAGTCGCTTTTTCTGTCCCTATGTCCCTATATCATTATGTCCCTTTGAATGCTTAAATCTTTAAAATTATGCAACGGATTTTGATGCGGTTTTTTTAATAATAGATAGAGTGATTCAAGAGGAAGGTTTTTCTGTACGTGTAATAACCATGCGAAGCCGGGGCGGGTCGCTAGTAGGTATATAAACTTCTAGTTTTTTTGCATAACTTTTGGTGTACTGACAACCGTTTCTAATGAATTTATATTTAACAGTTTCTCTTATATTCCTTGACTGTTATTTTCGTTGTTAGAGAATAAAGTAAGTACAAAATTATATATATATATACATATAATTATAACTGAACTAATCCTTATTACATGGTCGCGCGGATAATCATGAAAGATCATCATCAACCTATTTTTAGTCACTAGCTAAACAAGTCTGTTCTCGCGCGTTTTTATAGTCACTATCACTACATAGTATAAAACAAAGTCGCTTTTTCTGTCCCTATGTCCCTATATCATTATGTCCCTTTGAATGCTTAAATCTTTAAAACTACGCAACGGATTTTGATGCGGTTTTTTTAATAGATAGTGATTCAAGAGGAAGGTTTTTCTGTACGTGTAATAACCGTGCGAAGCCGGGGCGGGTCGCTAGTAGGTATATAAACTTCTAGTTATTTTGCATAACTTTTGGTGTACTGACAACCGTTTCTAATGAATTTATATTTAACAGTTTCTCATATATTCCTTGACTGTTATTTTCGTTGTTAGAGAATTGGCTAGTAGGTAAGTATTTTTATAACGTCATTTTTTAAAGGAGATTTTATTCTTAAAATCTGGACGCTCAGATGATTGGGTAGGTGGTAGCTACTCGATTGATCCTAGGTATCTAAAACTAACACAAATATATCAATATATTACTTATTTTGAATTATTTGCTCCTTTTGTGTCAAAAACCGGTGAATTTCCGGTAAAACCGGTAAAAGTCATTTTTTTTTTCTTATGGCCTTCGTTATTTGAAATTTTATTGAAAGGACGCGCGTGAATTCGAATGTCAATCTGGATGGGTGGTTTTTGCGTAATTGCACAGCCGGTCAAACCAAACCAGATGTAGAGCTTTATTATAAGGAATTCAAGTGGTAGGGAGCCGGGAGCCCAAGACCATTCTCAAACCAGAACATGGAAGCCAAAAACTCGATAGCCACGCCAGCCTACAGAAATAAAAAAAGAAGTCATTTTCAATCATGCCTTCATTCAATAATAATGCGAGTTCATTTGGCTGGGAGATGTTCATTCATCTGATGCGTACAGGGTGACCATTTGTGGCAGATTTCTGCCATTTGGGCAGATTTGGCTCCCGAATTTGGACTCTGGCAGAAAGTGCTGACGAATTTAACATGTGGCAGCTTCTGGCAGATTTTAAAGGTTCCTAGAAAAACTGTGAAAAACACCAGTTTAACAAAACCTTATCTTCAATACTAGAAATAAGATCAAACTGTCAAGTGAAGCTAGTGACTCCACAAAGTTTCCAAATCTTTCATCACTCATCATCAGCCAATGTATAAGCTTCTACTTATTGTTGAAGCTTCTACTTATTGTAGAAGCTTATACATTGGGTGATGATGGTCCCCGACACTATCCAAAGCTTAACTACCCACGCATAATTCAAAACTACAGTAAGGCCATTTTAATAGGACACATTTGACAATTCATCAAAATTCAACAACGTAACCTAGTAACAGAGGACATAAAATAAGAACTGCACAATTGCTTAACTTTTTTCAGAATTCAATTTCTGATCTAAAAAACAGAACGTCGGTACAATGTTGCGTCAGTTAACCCTTTTTCTTATCAAACACTAGGGATGTTACTCTAAAAATTGAATGCTGATAAGTTGAATCGAATGCGAAGATTAGAGAGAGAGAGGGAAAAATGTTTTTATTTCCTTAAAAAAAACTATAATAGTAATAGTATAATATATATATATATACACAACCACTTAGGACTGATAAGATATATGAACTAGCGATATTTAACAGTTCCAGTCGCAGTAGAATTTATGACAAATATTGCCTCCACTCAGCATCTGCTGGCAGATGCTGGATGAGCAAGCTGAAGACAGGGCGTTCCTACGTCCAGCAGTGGACTAATATAGACTGATGATGATGATGAACTAAATAAATGCATTTTTTGTTAAATTATGTACTTGTCTTTTTGCTCATTAAATTTACGAAAGAAAAAATAATAACGGGACAGGGATTTACCTGATGATTTTTCAAAAGTTTCCGATATAAAATCCGAAGACTTTTCCGATGAATTAAAATACCCCTGCTGGTTACCTCACTATGAAGATAAAACTGACAGACTTCAAATGTGGCCTTTTAAAATGTCCCACTTAAAATGTAATGATTCCTACTGAATAAAGTGTTTTGAAATTTTAAATTAAAATCTCATTAAAATACCTCAATAAACGTATTTATATTTTTAATTCCCGCCCCCATAAAAGCAAACTATGATGGCATATTTAGGCATTTTCTGATCTGAGGCGAGTTCGGCAGGTTTTTTGCCAGAATCTGGCAGATTCGCCATTTTTAAAACGGTCACCCTGGATGCGTAGCATCCCTCCCTCCCTAGTACATCTGTGGTGATGTGATTGGTTTTGTTGGTTATGGTTACGCCAAAACAAAAGGCCTCTTGTTATTTTGTTTGGCAAATAAAAATATATCCAATCGAGTAAAATATAGTGGGTGTCTTCTGTTTTTCGAGTGGATTTCACAGGTTTCTTGATATCCTAACTGCAACTATTTTCATCCTAAATACAATTAAATCATGGCTTTGGCTCTGCAAAGACGAGCAAATGTAAGTACGAGCTCACTTATACTTTATCATAAAAACATCTTTAATGGCTTCAGCTGTGTCCGTAGATCAATGTTTATAAGCTTGCGAGCTTGTTTTCTTTGGCTAGAGGGCATACTTGGCAGAAATAAATACGCAGCAACTTGTCTTTTATGATTAACTAGCTGCGCCCCGCAGCGTCGCCCGCGGGGAAATTTATTTATTTGTCAAATATCATATTTTTCTCGCCGTAAAAACCATCCTTGAACTTCAACGAACATTTTAAAAAAAGATTTGGCCAAATTGGTCCATGCGTTGTTGAGTTATGCGCTTACCAACACATTTTGCGATTCATTTTTATATTATAGATTGTTATATTATAACCAAAATTTGGTTTTCAGGTTCGGCTTCCGCCTGAAGTGAACAGAGTTCTATACATCCGAAATTTACCCTACAAAATATCAGCTGAGGAAATGTATGATATCTTTGGCAAATATGGAGCGATAAGACAAATTCGAGTGTATGTACATATAAAATATCCACTCATTACTTTAAACTATAATATTGTAAATTATTTTAAAATAATTAAAGTATTGAATCTAGTGTTTTTTACTTTCAGGGGTAACACACCAGAAACTAGAGGGACAGCATTTGTAGTTTATGAAGATATTTTTGATGCAAAAAATGCATGTGACCATCTCTCGGGTTTCAATGTGTGCAACAGATATTTGGTTGTATTATACTATAGATCCAATAAAGCCTTCAAGGGTATTGATATTGAGAAGAAACAAGAAGAAATAGATGCACTGAAAAAGAAATACGGTATTTCTTCAGAAGATCTTCGCAAATAACCAGTAATAGGCTCAGACTATCTAGACGGAGCGCTTTCAACAATGATTCGAAGCTGGTATCGAAAACATGTGTGCTCGTAGTGAGTGTTGCCGTGCAGTATTAATATTTTACCCCAATATTATTATTATTTAGACCCTCTTCTCGGTATACCTCCAATTTTGTCCGACGACATATAGCCTGTAATCACCGAGATGTTGACACAAATCACTAGACACCTCACTCATTGAAATCGGACTAGTAGTTTTAGCGCTATGTCCTTACGTGGGAACATGAAATCGGTTACATACAAACATACATAGCGTGTCATTCTAATAATCTGTTGGCAGTCGGGTAATCATAGAAAAAGGTAATTGAATGTTATATTTCGCATCACATTAATAACTTGCTCAATAAACGGGAACTATTGTGACGCCTACACATGGCAACACTTGTGGATGTTGTGGAGGTTTTGTATTTCTAATTATTAAAATTGATTTACTTAAAATAATGTGTACTTTCGTATGAAATGTGATTCCCTCCTACTTTTTGTCTCGAAGTTTGGTTTTAACACCCTTTCAACACAATTCGCCATTTTGTCCCTATAAATCGCGTTATAATATTGCGTGACACTCCGCGCGACGGCGTAGCTGGACTGACAAGGCAAGGCATAATTTCGTCATATATGTGTGTGTGTAAGTGTGTTTGTACACACCAAGGCATAATTTTACCTGCCTCAGTGCGGGTTTCGTTGGGGCTCTGTCTAGATAGTTCTATAGTCTGAGGTTATAGGTACTTTATAAACAAATATATGTTTTAAATTACTTAACTGCTATTTATTTGTCTTTAAGATCCAATCAAAATTTAAACAAGAACAACTCTTGTGTGGTGGAGTTGTGATGTGTAGAAGCATATCGCCTGGGATACACACACATGCTAGTAAACTGATTCAAAAACATTTTTTTGCGAGGCATTTCTAAAAAAACAAGGTCCCTACTACCCAGAGATTTTGCCCCCTAAAAAAACATACATAACATACCTACATTCTTTCTACATTCTACATTTTTTCTTCACCCTTGGATGGGCACATTTCATGTTAAGATGTTTGAAGAATACACATTATTACAGCAGAACAACAGTAATAATGTATTCTTATTTAGTTGACTGAGGCAAGAGTTCTTAAAAATAATACTGGGTTTACTACACATGTTTGTGACACACATGAGACCTTTGCCCAGCAGCAGGACAACCCAGGTTAGATAAAGATGTCATTTATGAAACCTTAGCTTTGTAGCTAAGGTTTCATAAAAGACGACAACTACTTAAGGTAAAGATAAAGACAGTATTTTGGTATAAACATATTTATTTGGTTATACATATTGGGTTTCAAATTCAGATCAGAAAATCAATGAGCATCACCCACAGGTAGGTAGGTGAGAAAATAGCCCAGTTACAAAACATTTGGTGATAAAAACATAACATAACATGTGGATACAATAATTAAGTTGGTTAAATAGTTTCTATTGCAGATCTAATAAACAATTACTTCCTTTTCTAAGCAAGCAGTGCATTATTGTGTGGTTAAAATTAACATATTTAGAGTGCCTATATGACTATGAAATTACAACATAGTTAAAAGTACTGTAAAATAGTTTTTTTTTTGTTTTTTGAGTTTTTGTTTAAAAGTCTACAAGAATCCTCAGTTTTGTAATACTATGGTTATCCTAATAAATATGCAAAATGTAAGCACATACTTTTCCATAATCCATCATTCATAAGCTTAAGGAATCTATTTTACAGGCCTAGGATCTGTGCTGCCGGTCTAAGATACGTATCGCGACGACTTGCTCGTTGTCAGTTTGTTTCATATTCGCACCAAAAATAGCGAGACAAAACAGTCAATTACTTTAGGCGCTGTGCGAATCTTTAACTAGTTGATAGGGCACAGACCTGGGATTGGTTAAAATACAAAGTTTTGAGTGTTCTTGCCTTTTTATACAATTAATTATCTATCATACACCCTATGGCTCAGTCACGTTCACTCTCATACCTGCTATAAATAATACATAAGCCTATCATTCCTACATTTTAGGGCACAACAATTTAAAACTGGATCACATCCTTAACATGCAATATAACCTATATAATAATAATAATAAAAAAGGAGTATTTAGACTTGGCACTTAAAATTTTAAGGTTTTTTAAAATAAACAATTTTAGAAACAGTAACAGAAGTCTAACAAAAAAACTGTCAAACACATGACTAATACAAACATACAAAAATTGCAAGCACTTATTCAGGGTTATATTAGGATAATTTTTGCATTTAATTTAACTGTTTCACATTCTCCGTGTCTTATGGAAATACTATTAATGACTACTAAAAATATAACTAGCTTTTTTAGAAAAAAGAATATGTTTGCAATAATAGAAAGAACTAATAATAAAAAGAATGGAATGTTATTGAACAATTGAACATGTCAAACAATTCAGTGCTTATTTTTAACAAGAGATAACCACATACATTCTAATGATGGAAAAAAGATTTGTTTCTTATTTAGCTTTACTCCTTAGTACAGGGATAATAGGTAAGAACAATTAATACAAATACCAAAAACTACTTTTCCATCATATTCTACAATGAAGCAGTTCTACCTTACTTTATTGTCACACTACCCAAATAGGTAAAAAGATAATCTGTCACTACAAGCTTAACTGAAACAGTCTAATATTCAGAAAGTTATGAAGAAGATGCGAGACGCGCTCTACCCTCTTTAACTAATTGTTTGTTAATGTAGAGATCGTCATCAGTAGAAGTGTCAATGAGTTCTATGGTGAGCAACGGTTCATTGGGGTTCAGAGGATCTTTGCCGACGTCTTTGCAGATCGCAACAAACAGCTGTTCCACACACAATTCTTGGAATCTAACACAGTCTTCCACAGCCCAGTCTTGATGCAGGGGGCATACATCTGTGTAGAAAAATACGTTTTTAGTTACCTACTGAAAAGGTTTTATAATTCTTTTGAGTTATTTTATTAGTTGGGTTGGCTAATTGTTTTTATGATATGGTATATCACTGTAGGTACTGTAGATGAAGTTGTCAAGGAAGTGAAGAATAAATAACTAATATGTACTGGAAAATCCAAACAGCATTATCATCTAGAACCAAGCTAAACAGACCTTGTGTTATGGGTACTAGATAACCAATATACCTAAAACAATAAACTACAGATAGATAATTTTCTTCATAGAAGACATACAGAATATCTGGAACAAACATCTGCAGATCGTAAATATATTTGTCCTCGGCGGGAATCGAACCCGCAACCGCGGACCTTCGTCTGCTGCCACAGAAAAATAAAAGCGAGTTTTTTTGGTGGAAACGTGAATTTAAACATTTTTAAACGAACGCTCCAGCAAGGGAAATGAAGTTATAAATATGTACAATAAAAATAATGAAATACCATGGAGACGGGCTTTGAGAGCTTGTGGTGGCAAGGACAGTGCTAAGGGTACGGTGGCCGGCACTGGTCGCAGTTGAGAATTTGTGAACAGAGCCAGGTCACCATAGTCACAGAAATATACAGAGACCATTTCACTCGAAACGCATCCTGATACCAGCACCCTGGAAGAAAACAACCACCATCATATTGGAGTTCAGGAGTTTTGTTGGCTTGAGCACAAATTATGATATCGGTACAAATCAAATTTCCGGCAAAGACGTGGCGTTGTTGAGCTTAACTCAGTAAAGGGCCAACATATTAGCCCTTTATAGGACAGCTCACTGTAGAGTCTACCTACAGTATCGCCAGTTTATTAAGGCTGGAAAAACATAACAAATCAAGGCGTAATTATAATTGTAGGTAGATTGTGGAATATTATGTGCATGTTTAATTCAAGGGGACACTAGTGTTTTTATTGTTCTTACCTGTACCATGTGTTATCCTTTTCATAGAGCACCGTATACAACTCCCCACTCGCCGGTTTGAGTGGCGCTTCTTCAGCAGCAATTTTTGGGCATTCGCGTTGGAGGGACGACATCATAGAATTTAGCGTGTTCAGAGTTGTGACTGGCTGAACCTATGAACATTAAAATAGAATTTAGCATGTTCAGAGTTGTGTGGTTGAAGTTGAACCAATGAAAATTAAAATAGAATTTAACATGTTCACTGTTATGACAGGCTGAACCTATTTAGCTTGTTCACACTATGACTAGTGAAAATTATGAATATTAAAAATTAATAAACATAGCTTTATAATATTAATATAATTTTTACACACTACAACATCAGCAAGTACAAATTTCACGGCGTGAAGGCCATAATTACCTTAATCCGTCTTCAGATGCAGAAAAACAAAGATTGAATAAATTAAATAAAGGTATTGGAGGAGGTCCAGCTGTGGACTAATTTAGTATGTTCATGATGATGAAATATAGGTAGGAACAAATAGTTGGTTGGCTGAAAGGAGGCCTCCTCCAACAGTTCAACTCTTTGTTTTTCTGCACCTGAAGATGGTGCCCAAATCAATATACTATGGAAATGCATGTTAAAGCGTTAATTTTAAAAAATTTGTGTCTACCCATACTTCATAATATTATTAACAATTGCGCATAAACTAATGATTATCTTTTCATACATTTATAAATTCAAATCGACCTATTTCTTTCAAGAAACTATTTGCATGTAACATTATAATAAGGACATTTATGGATAATTATTATTGTAGGAATATTAGTTGGTTGAGTGACAGTTTATAAGTAAACTAGCAGTACATGAGGCTAAATCTGCGCGCAGATATAAATTTTTAACATACAGTGTACTTATTGCAGAACTTTACTGAATATTGTACAACAATTTATGTTACACAATATTCAGTAAAGTTCTGCATTTTTTTATACTGATTATTTTGTAAGATAACCTACTCATACATTTTTAACGATTCCTGAAATAAGTAGTTTGGTTCAACCCTTTGGTTTTAAATTTGCCCCCAGTTTGGTCCTTAGGGTGCAAATTTAGAAAATTCCTTTCTTAGTACTTCCTAAAAGGAACAAACACACTTTTCTACTCCCTAGGCTCAGAGGTTTAGGCTGTGCGTTGTCTGTCAGTTACTGCTTTATTTTATAATATGTATTAATCAAATGCAAACAGACTGTTGTTTTACAAATGGCCTTGGAAGGAAGAGTTTATAAAAGACAGAAGGACCTTGGACATTTCTATGGAGCTGATTTTGTCACGATACCCAGGACATTTCGTCTATGTGAACAAAAACCGACGAACATTATTTGATGCTGATTGGAACCCTTAGAAAACTCACTTATTTTCTCTGAGAACACTCTGTACAAAACATGGATAACACTAACCCAGGATTGTAGAGAGCTACAAAAAAAATGATCTTGGCGGCGGCGGCGGTCTGCCTACGTCACAGGACTTTGCGAGTTTGATTCCCACCACTGGACAAATGTTTGTTCAGATCTGCAGTTGTTCACAGTATTTGTATAAAAAAATAATATCTGATGTAATTTATGATAACTCATCTAGTATCCATACAAAGCTCTGCTATATGATGTTGTGTGGGTTGTCCAGCATTATTTTATAATATTAGTTATATTTAAGATGAGTACTACCCAGCAGTGGTTCGAATCAGATTGTAGGTGTATAATGTTGATCTTATTGCCTTACAACGAACTTTGTACTTCCGCGATCCTCGGCATTTCTTTCTGCATTGCTTTACTTTTTATCTATGTGTAGAACAAGACTGCCTACAAAAAAAGTTATCAATCTATACTCACAACGAAGTTCCACGGGTTAGCTGCCATAGCGATGGTGACGTCGAAGCACTGGCCAGGCGTGGGCAGCGAGGGAGGGGGCAGCGCGGCGGGCGCGCGTTCCTCTCCCCCGCCCGCCTGCGACAGGCTGCGGAAGATCCGCTCCTTTTTCTTGTTGAGAGCCTCCACGTGGTCCACCATTTGGTCCACCTTCTTTTCTTTAGCGCTGTTCAAAAAGTTGTAGATTTTACAAGGGAATGATGGCCTAAGGAAGGTGATGGCGACTTTGTGACTTTCAGAGTGTAGATAGTCTGGAGCGTAGTGAGGGATCCTAAAGAACCCAGAATACAGTGTGTAATTAAATACTACGTCGCCCGAGGAAGTTGAAATTTTTGAGGTCTATCGTCCAAGATTGCCAGGAGTGTAGATAATACCCATTGCGAAAAATATTTTAATGTTTTTATAGACCAGGTAACATTCTTAGATACAACGTAATATGATAGATACAACTTGTAATGCACCATACATACACCATACCTACGAACGAAAAAAATATGTTCACAATATGAAGATATCCTGTCTGTCTTTATTACAAGAATCAGAGCGAATAATAAATAATACAATTAGGTTATGAAATCCGTGGGCAGACTCGAAGAAGATAATTCGCGCGGTTTTTCATTTGTTCTTTTTTTAAACTTGACAGGCGGTGGCGCGGCGAGCGGTGGTGCTTTCTATCTTTCTAACCGGCCAGTAACTTTTCTCTAATATGTTCGCTTGACCTCTTTGTTCTGAGTATATCCTATCGACGCTGATCGTGTTCGTTATTGAAAAAAAAAATCCCGTTCTATTTACTAGATTTTTTAAAGTATGTAAGTAGTTATAGTATGAGCATTTCGTCGTGAGTATTTTAGTTATGTGAACTAACCGTTTGTTTTTGTGCACTAATTTATTAAGTAGGTAGGTTCTTGTTAAATTGCATGAAAGAGGTAAAAACTCTGAATGTTCAACCCTGCCGATTCCACAGCGTGAGACGCACGGATAGCTTTGAGCGAGCCGCCTTGCTAACATCAAGAAAAGTGTTAGGGACATTATTTCTACCTGTGTTAGGCTCAAAGTTAATCGCAGAAATCGAGTAGTAATTAAAGAATCTGTTAAGAACATCTGCCCGCGTCTTTGCACGCGTTATTTCTATGGAAACGTCTCAAGGCTATTTCTATCCCATGGCAACTGATTTGTGGGATGAAAAGTAGCGTATTATGTGTTAAAATACGTTGGATTCCAGGGATAGAACGTTTATTCCAAATTTCAGTCCGATTCGTTCAGTAGTTTTTGAGTGAAAGAGGAACAAACATCCATACATTCATACAAACTTTCGTATGTATAATTTTTGAACCACCAAGGTGGAAAACAAGCATGCGGCCCGACGGAAAACGGTTACCGCATCCTATGGACGCCTGCAACATCAAAGACATTACACGCGCGTTGCCGACCCTTTCAATGTCATAATATTAAAAGGGTATTACACTACACGGTATTCAGGGCCCTGAAAAACATGTAGTGTAATACCGCTTTAAGTAAGGATAAGATGGAGTAAAGTTCAACTTACTCATTCAAAGTGTCGTATTCAATTTTAATGGAGTGGTTGACGGGCACCAGAATGTTGTGTGGGCCGGTACGCACGAAGAGCTCGACGCGCGGCGGCGCGGCGGCGGCTGTCCCGCCCACGGCGCGGCACACCACGCGCGTGCCGAGCACCAGCTCGCGCAGCCGGCCCACTAGCGAGGCCGCCGCGCGCTCCGCGCCTTCCAGGCACACCAGCATAGCCTGCGAACAAATGTATCTTTTAATTAATTGCTTATATTTTATTATTAGCTATAATTAAGTTATTATTGCTTTACTCGGAGGGAAGGGGGAAGATGTTGGACGGCATTGTGAGAGACAGTGAGGGCCCGGTGCATTACACCGATCTGGTAACTTCCGAAACCAATTTCAAAATGCTTAAAACATTTGCACACTGTAGCGACATCTAGCATGATGTGAGCTTAACTAAAAATGAAAAATGAAATAACAAAAATTCTGAGTGCAAAAAGTGGATCACGTGACCATTATTCCTAGATCGCGCAAGCGTTGGTTTCTGCAACATCTAGCCTATATAGAACTTTCCGACATCAACTGTCGGTCGAAAGACCCCGGGTAAGTGGGCCAGATGGGCCGACCCGGTACAGGGAAGATCTTCCCCTGTAACTCTTTGGGGGAATTCCACCTTTAACCCCCAAACTGGTGACCTCCGTCGTGCCAGCCGTCGACTACCTCGGACGAATCTTGCCGACACCCGACGACTGGATTCCTGAACACGATTCCTTCAACAACCAGCGCAGCACTCCAGCCATCAACGATCATCATCATCGTCAGCAGCAGAGCACTCCAGCCATCAATGATCATCATCATCAGCAGCAGCACTTCTCTCTCCCTCAAGCTTACCTTCCGGACCAGCATCATCCCTCAGCCTCCGCAGTTCCATCGCAGCCACCCCGACTTCCTGGTTCTGCAGGCTTCTCCCCTCCTCGATAACGCTTCGTGGAGTTCCTCAGCGGCATCATCTGGGCATACAGTCTCGACTCACCAAAGACTCACCCGGAGCACCGCACCGCGCTTCATCCCGACTCACCGTGGACCGTCTCGACTCACCGCAGACTACAAGCGCCGCGCTTCATCCCGACTCACCGTGGATACGTCTCGACTCACCGCAGACAAGCGCTCTCCCGTCCCCAACCTGCTCATCGCACCAGTCTCGACTCACTGAAGACTACGACGAGCTAAGCTGGACACTGGATACGTTGATTACAAAATGACATATCGACCTTTCGGTCTGGAAAGGGAGTGATGTAGCGACATCTAGCATGATGTGAGCTCAACTAAAAATTAAAAATGAAATAACAAAAATTCTGAGTGCAAAAAGTGGATCACGTGACAATTATTCCTAGATCGCGCAAGCGTTGGTTTCTGCAACATCTAGCCTATATAGAACTTTCCGACATCAACTGTCGGTCGAAAGACCCCGGGTAAGTGGGCCAGATGGGCCGACCCGGTCCAGGGAAGATCTTCTCCTGTAACTCTTTGGGGGAATTCCACCTTTAACCCCCAAACACACTACTGGCATAAATTGCGGCGCGCTGAGGAAGGCACACTTTCGATGAGGGACGGGGGGGCACAGAGCAGTACGGAGCTGGGGGGAGCAGCCCGGTCTGTGATGTGGCATGCTCCAGAAGGGGGAGAGTGTACGGGATAATGTGCGTAGGATTTGTAGAGTCTTGAGTCACCCGAGTGGCTCATTTCTCACAGCTTCGGTCCGTATAACCGCAAGGTTGGTAGGACCATGGAAAGGTGGAGGGAGCTCTAATTAAGTTTTATTAATAATAGTTACTGTGTGTTTTACTTTTTTCTTAATTATTGTGTTAGATAACTACCTTTTCTTTCTACTGTATCTAATTTCCATTTAATGTAGTTTCTGTTCTCTTTTGTTAAGGCGGGCTAAGTAGCTAAAAATGCGGCAGAAAAACCAGGAGAGTTGACAAGGGCTACCTCATAGATGGCGCATGCCTACCGTTAATTAGTATATTAGTTTTTATAAGATCGTGTTGCTGGCACCTGCGTAGGTAGGTAATAATGCTTTACTATGGGTAACTTTACCCTGTTTTGTACCTGATGTAACGACCTCCCCAAGTTCCTAGGTAATGCATAAGTAAATTGATAATATGTATGGTTATGCCTAGGTACCTGTTTGCAACCGTCTGCAGTTAGCTCAATGGTTTCAATTGTAAATACTAGTTGTAATTTTTCTATTTCTGTGCTTGTAATTTTCGTTGTTAATAAAGTATTACTACCTATACTATATTTCATCATTATCATTATAAAAATAATATAATCGCGAAGAAACGACAACCGTTGGGGTAAACGTGTTCTTGAGTGGAGACCGTGACGTAGCAAACGTAGTGTAGTACGCCCTCCGGCAAAATGGGATGACGATCTGCGAAAGACTGCTGGCAGATGCTGGATGCGTCAAGCTGAAGACAGGGCGCTATGGCGCTCATTAGGGGAGGCCTATGTCCAGCAGTGGACTAATATAGGCTGATGATGATGTATTAGTCCACAGCTGGACATAGGCTTCCTAATGAGCGCCATAGCGCCCTGTCTTCAGCTAGCCTAGCATTCAGCATCTATCAGCAGTGTTTCATATTATTATATCAGCCTATGCATTTTATAAATTCATTTCGAATATCACTTAGGGTCATACTACACGGGCGGTTCTCCCGTCGCGGGTATCCGCTCGGCAAAGCTACCGTAGACCATCAAACTACAAGGGATACGCGGGGATGATAAATCCGCGCAGAATGACGTATAGCGCGAAAGCGTCCATGTAGTAAGAACCGGTTATCAGCGGTGGTTGGAAGCTACATGTGGCGGTCGTATTGCTCCCGCCTAGCTGTGAACCGCGAAGGAAAATCATATCTTTCATATTTCATATTTAAATGTGATTAGTGCGGTCCAGAAGCGTATTCCCGCAGCGGGAGAACTTCCCGTGTGGAATGACCCTTAGAAATCCGCTGTCAGTTTAAAATGCTGAGATTTTGACAATTAGGGGAGAACAGGCAACAGGAGCCCACTCCAGGAATGTTTTAATAAAAATTTGACAAACTTGTCAAAATTCTTCCTATTATTATTTTCAATTTCATATATTTGTATAGTATACCTATAGTTAAAATACGGGACTGGCATACAAAAGTCTCGAAATATGAAGAATAAAAAAATCTTTTCTTTTATTAAATGGTACTTAACTATAGATATGTATTAAGGTACAATTTACAGTTTAACCAGTCAGTCGCTCCTTTTGCCTGTCAATTGCAATGAATGAGTGCCCATTTAATGCTAGAGCAAATATAATTAATTTTAGATCAAAAAATTGCAAAACTCTATCTGTAACATTTGAGTTACTGTTAGAGTTTTTCAAATCATAACATTTTTTCAATCAAAATTTATCAATTAATTTGGCAAACAAAACGGAGAAAATAAATATAAAAATATTGATGGAAAACAAAAGATTTTATGGATCCAGACTTTATGGATCCAAACAAAATGTACAAAATATCTCTCGAATCTGGACTATCACTGCCAGTACACTTTTTCATCATCGGTACCACATCTCTACATGTTTCAGTATATAAAAAAAATTGCACATAATTTATCTTTTTCAAAATATTAGCTAGGCTATCATCAATTCAATTTTACCTTATCACTCATTGCCCGACAGCTTTCATTAGCCTACGTTCCCCTATGCCCGTCATTCTTTAGCATAGAGCCTATGCTAAAGAATGACGTAGCTCGGTCACTAGAGTGGATTCGAGTTCAAATTCGAGATTTTACAGAATGAGTCTGCCTGCAGATATAGAGGTAGATAAAGATATAAAATAAGGAAATAAACAACTTTATTAACAACGAAAATTACAATCAAGGAATAGAAAAAAATACAACTAGTATACAACTAGTACATGTATACAATTGAAACTATTGAGCTAACTGCAGACGATTGCAAACAGTCTACAGAAAATCTAATTTGCTTTTTAGGTAAATTCAGGTAAAATAAAACATATTGCGAAATATTACGAATATGAGGTATAATTTATAATTCTCTATTTTTAATAATGAGTAAAAAATACTCAAAATTCAAATTCGATCAAAGCTAACTGACTGCTGCAAAATAAAAATGCTAACTAACATACCTTATACCTACCGCTAAGGTATGAATATATCCGAAATGCTACAAGATGATGGAATAGATAAAGTTTTGTTATAAAAGACCCGAAATTTCCCGAGAAATAATGTACAATAACCAGGTTTTGAAATCATCCAGAAATTTCGGGAAATCCCGGGAAATTGAGAACCTGGAATGCCCGGGCGCAAATCCTAATTTATATTTTCCATCATAATAATTTTTGTGCCATCTCTATTACGTTCCAGTTCCACTCTATGCAAAACGATATCATATCTCTGGATGCTAAATGAAATTTAGTTTTGATAATTTGTGTAGCGTAGTGGTATTCTATTTTCAAAAATTCGATTTGCCTAAATCCTAGTTGTCAATCGAAATGAAACATAGTCAATCTGTCAGGGAACGCTAGCTAAGAGCCTGTCCAGATGGAGCGTTTTACTCGCGAGTGCTCTCGCGTTTAAACATTCGCGCTTTCTCCAGATACTAGAGCACTATACCTACATCCCGTCCAGATGCTGGTGCGCGATTCCTCGTCCAGTCAAAAAAAAAACAAATTACCGTACTTTTCATAGACGAAATTAAAAAAAAAGTAGCAGTATGGGAAAATTGAATCAATCAGAGATAATCCAATAGAACCATGAAACGTTACAATTAACTAATAACGGAAGAATTAGTAGAATTGGATGTATGTTAAATCTTTGCAGTGCTTTTTGCTTTCGACTTTTCCAGAACTATTTTATTTGGTTCCATGTTTATAACTGTCTCCGAGTCCCTCCCTAACGCACCGCGCATAGGAGCGCACGTAAAACGCCCCATCTGGACAGGCTCTAACCGAATATTCACGATAAATATTACGTATGGTTTGTCATTGATATCTGAGACGACATCAAGCACACGTCCGGCCTTGACAGAGGTCACGGCGGTACTGATGCATGGGCGGCGGGCTCAGCGCCTGCTGTTAATCGAATAAATTAATATTTAAATTTATTGAGAATCTTCATCAAAAGACTAAGCTAACCGGATTCTAGATAAAAATGTTACCTAACTTTAACAATAACTCCCTAGTTGATGTTTATCGTAGCTATCAAAATATTTTTATATTAAATTCTGAAACGTGCCATTTTGAAAACATTTATTAATTGAGAAAAGTTTCTGCTGTTATGTTTTCAGCTTAGCTGTTAATCTATGTACGAACGTGAAGTAATATATATTTATAAATTTGAAATGTAGCTTGCTCAGAAACATTACCTATTTCTACTTAAAAATGACCGATTGTCGACAGACAGGGCCTTAATTTTCCTGTGCTGTTTGTGTGTGATTTCAATAAAAAGTCTATCTATCTATCTATCCTAACCTTAGGATTTTGCATCAAAAATTACTTTACTATAACAGTTGTGTATGCACATACTAAATACCAAAACATACTTAAGCCACCTCGGTGTCTGAAAAGGGTTATGGTTTGTTCGGGGTTGTGTGGTAGATGTTAATGGTTGGACCCCAAACTGCCCCTTTGTTGTTGGTATTTTGAAGGTGGTCAAGCTAAGTCACTGGTTTGGTATGGTACGGACTATATTCACTTAACACACAGTATTTATGTATTAACTAAACTATTGAAGTTAACTTATGGTTAGAATGGTTGAAATGGTGGAATTGATTTGGTTTGAACCCGCGACGATGGCGGTCGATCGCGAACCGGGTAAGATTTGGCTAATCGCGAGCAAATACGCATTCAATGCAAGCGCAGCTGAAATGCATATTTGCTTGTATTGCATTGCCAGGGCGGTAATGCGAGGGTCGGCAAGTGAACAGAGGCCGACTGGCTGGTGCGCTGAGGCTTGAAGCCAGCTTGAGGAATACGTGGATTGTCGATCGTGTAGTCGAGTAAAAATTTTTTATAAAATGCTCACCAGCTTTTAAAATAGTATTCTGATTAGACAATATATTTCATTGAAAATTATTTCTCCAGTAAAGAAGAGCTTCTAATAGCGAGAGCGAAGAGCTTTACTTTTTAGTTTCTTTTTCGCTCGGGCTCTAGTCTTCAAGCTTCCTAATCAATTAATTTACTAACCTGAGGCGGGTAATCGTTGAGCGCCATTGAGAATGATTCGAGCGGTACGAGTGAAGACAAAGGCGCGCGCAGGATCAGTCCGCTGTCGATGAGCTGCGTGCGCACCGTGCCTTCGCCGTCCAGCCCGCTTATTATTCTGCAACGAACCCTGCGTAGGGAAAATATATTGAAATACATTTTTGCTATTTCGTGTACTTATTTCATTTGAATGTGCCCACTGCAATGAAAATGCAGTAGCAAAAAGGTCTCTAACTCTTTTTCGATAAAGGTTACGTTTCGAGAACACTTGTTTCAAAGTCACCAATAAACCAAAGAAAACACTGCGCTACCATGGGCTGGCGGCGACCAGTGTTGTGACGTCACACGCACCGGCAAAAACGGCATAAGTTTATTACTCGAATCTCGTAAACAAAAACGTGGATACTAGTATTTGTCACGTTTATTTACAGGTTTACAGTCTGTCATAGTCACGGGATGAAATAATGTGTTCTAGCCGCGTAAAAAAAAAAACTTGTTTAATGAATTTGCTATCATCATCATCATCATGTAAAATGGTCACTGTCTTGTCGTTCGATAGAAGCATCGGGTTTGAACTACAACACCTTACTTGCTGCGCTAGGATAGGATACACTTTAACAAGTATAGTGAGTACATACCAGTCTCCCCCCAGCGTGCGCACGATGTAGAGCGCATTGGGCGGCAGCGGGGCGCTGGGCGCGGGCGGCAGGGGGCGGCGGTAGGGCCCGCCCGTCAGCAGGGCCAGGGCGCTGCGCACCAGCGCGCCGCCGCCCGCGCGCGACACCCACACGCGACCTTCATCCGTCACGCAGCCGACCTCCACCTCCGCCAGTTTCTGCAATATACAAGGCAGAGTTGGAACGAAGTTCCTTATCGCGCGTTGTGAAAGGGGGCTGGACGGAAAAAAATCTTACGAAAAGTTGTCACGATACTTTTTGCTATATTCTATTTTTAAACTTCGTTCCATCCGGGTGTCCCTTGACACCTCTCAAGTTTTTTATTTTAGTTAAGAATGAATGATTTAAAGCGGTATTACACTACACGTTATTCGGGGACCCTAACTCTGACTAACAGTGGTGTAATAAGATTTAGGGTCCCTAAGGGACGGACCCGGCAAACCTTGCTCCCTAATCGCCGTAACTACCGGGCCCTCAATAACGTGTAGTGTAATACCGCTTTTAGAGCTTAAAATCCTTAAACATATAGTGCAAAAGTTTATGTTCTAAAACAATTTACCAGATTACTAGCAAAGTTCACCGAGTGGCCACCGCGGTCGCGGTGTGTGTGACGTCACAACACTGATCGCCGCCAGTTAGCTATTGGCAGCGATAAAGTGCGCATAGTTTTGTTTTTTTGGTAAATGTGACTTTGAAAAACATTTGTTTCAACACTTTTTTCAAATAAAAAACACAGAATAAATACTAAATATTAAAAAGAAACTTCTTATCTGAGATCGACCCGCATTAACTCATTTATTTATTTTCGGCTATCTTTCAGCACAAGCGTAACAAAACGTTGTCGATATTAACCTGTGTGAGTGCAAACGCTCCAGCGATGCAGAAGTCAGCCACGATCTCCTTGTTGAGGTTAAGGTCGCGCGTCGTGGAGGTATCGTAGAGCTGCAGAGGCACGGAGGGGTCGGCGGGGTCGGGGCGCGGGCCGGGCGCCGCCACCAGCGTCTCGCCGGGCAGGCGGCGCTCCACCAGCTGAGCGCTGAGCGCGTGGTCGGCCAGCTCCTCTGCGCCGTCCAGTCGACACAGCACCGCCTGAGGGTATAAATAAATGAATAATGCTGGACAATCTACAAAAATTCTTACTAAAATATCGGATTATATAGTTTTGTGTTATTTGTAAATGTCCTCAGTGAATGTGGATTGATTAATTTTAATTGACTTAACTATTGAATTCTTCCTCTTCCACTAGTGGACAAAAAAGTGAGGCGAACTGAAAATCAATTATCACTTTATCTCTTATATTATTTTGATAATTATGTAACCTAGTATTAAATTTTTCTTGTCTAAGTGCTTATTTTGTATGTCTAAAGAAATAAAGATATTGATTTATTATTGAATTACAATATTCATGTAAGTATATTATTAAGTTGACAAATAAATACTAAAAATTCTAAACAAGGTTGCAAAACCATGGTTTTAAATATTATACTTATTCACGTTTTGAAATATTAAGTTTACCTGCGCCGGAAGTTTTCTGAATTGTGGTTCGAGTATTTTTATCTTGCTAAAGTCCACCGTATCGTCGTCTCCGTGATCTCCCAAGAACACGGTCGCCACGTCATCGTTTATTTCCAAAATCTTAGCCCGCTGCCATCCGCCTTCATCGAAATTCACAGCATACCTGTAAAAATTAATAAAATGGTAGTCGAGTTTTAGCTGCCTACTAGAGACCCACCCTAGCATTACACGCGTAGCCAGAGCAAGTCCGGCTGAAGATAGTATCGAGACGTCATCGTTACGTCTTATTTTATTAAATATGGGCTTTTTAAAGAAATCAGAAACCGCTTTAATTATTTTTAGAGCCTTACAAAATAAGCACTTACGATGAGTAAAATTTTTAAACATATATATTTTTCAAAATAACATAAGAAATAATGCGTTATTAGATTTTCTCTTCGATTTTTTTTTCCTTATTAATTATATTTGTAATTACTTACGGTGTAGAACTGGACGACATCTGTTCTAAGCATTAACATCATTTATGGAGTTAGATTTGTAGTTCCCTGTCACACTGTAGAACAAAAAAAATTCTCATAATAAAAAAATATCTTACCATCCATTTTTGATCAGCATCGACTTGTCTACAGTAGTTCCGGAATGTGAATAGTAGTTCGTCATGTCGTTGAGGAGTACGTCAAGGACGTCCTAAAACAATTTAGTGGTCAATCAAAAGAATCGAGAAAAGCATTGCGTCCAGCATTTACGTCTCCTCGAGAAAATGGATGAGTGGCGTATATAACTAAAAAAAAAGTGGCAATAACTTCGCCTGCGTGTAAATGTATTGGTCAAATGGAGAGAGAACAAAAATGGGTGTCAAAGACTGAGAATAAGATGTGATGGGGAGGGCAAGTTTTGGATTGCGTAATTATATGGGGCAATTCGAACTCAGATAAAATAAATAAAGAAAATTTGCAACTTGCATGCTAAATTGACTCAAGAAAAAATCATAAAAAGTCACTTAATTCAATGCAAAAATTTAGATCATGAGAGAGAAACGACGTGATATTCTTATCCAGGTTTTTCAAAATCGTTGAAAAGGCTCTATAAAACAAAATAAAAAAAACACTCACGTTATACTCATCGCCAATGATCCTGACCCAGATTTCGATGGTCGAGTTAGCCACTGTAACGTAAACGTTCCAGAAATCTTCGTCGGGAAACTGTAGGGGCGGTAGGTCGCTGTCTATTGTGTCCTCCGCTAAGAGCGTAGCGTTGGCAAAAGACGCGCCCGATCCTTCCTGCGGCCCAATCGTACATAACGTTACGAACACCACACGTATCAACTTTGACTACTTTTCAGCTCTGTGATGATTCTTTTTTTATACAATATAAATAATTCTGGATAATCCACAAAGTATCATATAGCTCCAAGCTCTATTTAGCTTGTACCATGCTTCGTGGGGCTACATGTTGCTGAATTATATTGACTAGCAATATTTATTTATTAAATTACAGAAAAACAGTTCAATTAAGGTGACTTGTCTAAAGTTGCAAATACCTACCTATAATTAATTAGTTGTTCCATTTTGGAAAAATCTTATATAGGGCTGATCAATGGGTTCTTTGTATCGATTATTATTGCACACATTATTAAGCTTTTTAGATTACTCAATTAACCACATCCTCAAAATATGAGCCACGTTATCGAAACATTGTAAAAAGATAACGCTTTATAAATAGTATGAAATCTTTTACTTTTGGGCCGAAAGTAGTTAGTACAATTTTATGTGGTAAAATTCAATGAAGTGTCAGACAATGATTAATAAAATTGACCGAGTCGAAGCGAACCAAAGCTAAACGCAAATGAATAGTGCCATCTCCTTCTAAAGACAAGAGAAGAAGGGGACAGAATATGGTACGGGTTGAGCTTTGGTTTTTACTTGCTACAAAGCCAATTAAACCGAAATTAGGTTGAACTAAAACATCACGCCATAATAATAAAGATAAACCGACTTTGTTTTATACTATGTACGTAGTGGTAAAACAATACCTCTTTATTGGGAAGATAAACAATCAGTCCATTGATCACCCTTTCAGTTTTAATTCGCGGGCAGTTCTCTACCAACTCTTGCCAGTTGCTGGGTAGATTTTCTTCATATTTTTGCCTGAAATAGCATGTAGTTTTATTAAGACTAATGGATAGAACAAGTTAGGAGATGGTAATGCATTATATATGGCAGACCAATTATTTCATTAGCTTAATATGAGTGATTGCTTATAAGTGGCACCTGGTTAAATGTGAACTTGAGTAAGATTATTTGAGGTGAATCAATCTAGTAGGTACCTATTCGTTCAAGAGAATCATCCACATCATCATATAAATAATGTAATTCTGTCAACTACAAAAAATTGTTAATATCATGAGCTATTTTTCAAAGTTATTCAATAAAAAAAGGATGGAAATTTACAATACTAAAAAAGGGCCTATTATTGATCTTTGGCGGACACCTAATAAAATTTTTGAAGATATGTCTCATGACAATCTTATTGTATGAATGTTTTTGCTAAAACAAAACCAGTAAAATAAACATTATTAATTATATTAATTAAATTTTCATTGAAAAAGCTACTTGCAAACGGCGATGCGATGTTATCGCAGTCTGAAATGCTCTTACGCGCTGTGTTTATCTAATGATATTAGTACAATTAAATATTCGAGTGTTAAGTAAACTTTACTCAGCATGGCCAGCGAAAGAAGCCACGCGTATCTTCATTATTGATACCTATAAAGAAGCGGCACGGTGTTGGCCCAGAGCCCTGCTTCGTGCTCGGCCACCAGCCCCGCGAGCGACACGAGCGCACTGCTACTGGAGCTCGTAGGCATGCCAGCTGCCTCAGAGCTTTCTATCACAGTCAGCAGCTTCACGGCCGCCACTTCCTTGGCCAAGTCTTCAGATGGCGAGGAGTTGGGGTACGACTGAGCAGAAAACTTTGTTCCGACCTAAAAATAAAAAAAAACATGTATACTATGTATATCGAATCAGCCTATGCTTGTCTACTGCTGGAATTGACATCCCCTAATGAGCGCCATTTTGGCCAGAGGTCTCATTTACTGTTTGCTGTGCATGTTTGCCGTAAGTTGATAATAACAAAAGGATGTTTTAATGTCAGGTCTTTACCAATGTAGACTGAAATAAACACACGACAAACGGTGGACAACGGTGACACTGCAAAGTAGTGCGACATCACCAAGGATAACGAAGCGCATACTGAACAAAATGAATATATGCGGCCTAGTGGTGACACTCACAGGACACTGTCCATTGAACAAACACCTCTTCACCGTCGATCGGAGCAACAAATATGATCAGCTTCCCACGTAGTCCTTCAATGTGAGGAAGTAACATCGCAACGACACGAAATTCTGATTCACCCGAGTTCGATCCGGAAAACTGCAGAGGATTCCAGGAATATTTTACATTTGGATCTGTCCACTTGTTGATATGGTGTGAGAAAGGCTCCGTAAGTTCCAAACACTTTTAGACTTGGCGGTTAGACATCGTGGCGGAATTGCTTAGCACATCCCGTACTGAGGGAAAATCGTAGGTTCAAGTCAAAAACGCGCATTTGACTGTCTGGATTCTAATTGCGGACAAAGAAGATAACACAAAAAAATAAAATAAAATCTAAATCTGTGGGTTCTTACTTTAACGGTGCAGTCGTACAGAACCGGTCCCCTTTTCGGTCGGAGTTCGAGTCCTTTGTACACGGGTTGCTGCAATCCCAGGTTCTTGCATGTCCATTCTAGCTTAGCAACTGCCGACGACAAGTCTGGTGGTGGTTCCAAGCTATACGCTGGTGTGACTTGGGCCACTGGACCACTGCTTTCCTGTTAATAAATTTATTTTTGAAAGGAAACCACGATCCATTTACATAAAAGCAGGTATAAATGCGTAAATATCTCGAATCAAGGCGATGTTTCTTACATATTTGTTGGTAAGTGCGCGTGCATTAGCTGCTGCCGGCAGTTGAAGAGGAATCAGATCAACGGTATTCAGGCGATCTCTCAAGTTCGAGAGTCTCTGTGAAGCGGATACTTTGGCACTGGGGCCGCTAGGTTTACCGTTGCTTTCAACATTGTTGCGTAAAGGTAGCTGCTGTTGTTTAGGCTAAAATAAAAAAATATTTTTTTTCAAATTACTCCACAGGCTGCTATAATATAGGAGATTTGATGCTTTGATGCGACAATGCGTCCGGTCAGCTACGATTGCTAATGTGCCGGTGTCAATTAAAAGATAAAAGGAAAAACCACCTTCAAATTGTGATCACTGCAAACTGACCACAAACTGTTTACATGGCGACTTTGCATTGCAAAAATTTACATGTGCTGATTGCTCCAACTCAATCTTCGTCTAGCATTGTAGTGGGTAGGGTACTTATTTGATGGGGATGTTAGGCATGTAATCTTTACTTACCTGTGGTGGAGTCTCATTGCTGTAATTATATTCCTCTGGTGCAGCAGAAGTAGCTGTACCGAGATTGACCTTCGGTTCACTGGCCTCTTGATGAGTGTTGTTGGTTGGTTTAGTTTGCAGCGGTTTAGGTTGGTAGGCCAGAACTGGGGCAGTAGTTGGAGCTGTGTACCTTTTCGTTTCATTCGTTCCATAGTTATATTTGACAGCCTTAAAAAACATAATAATTATGGGATGAAAAATAATCCGGTAAAGCGTGTTGGGTCACGCTGAGTTTAAGGTTCTGTTGTAATTAATCTAGATTGATCTTCTTACGAAATATTTTACTCAGCTAATTAGGCACAACACCAACCCATTATCTAATGATAGCAAAGTTGATGGGAGTGGCTTGTCAACGAAATTCTTTACAAAAATTAAGATTGTCAAATGTCTAGGCGGCGGCTGTTCGTTGTAGCTCAGTAAGTATAAGTAGGTAAGGAGTTTGCCCTCCAAAATGGCACACTTTAAGTTTTTAGCTCCAGGAGCCCAATTTTACCTTGGGCTCCTCAAAATATTAAAAACTTACCATTTACTCTTTCAAAATAAATTGTATTATGTAGAAATACTCGGTTCTACTGTTAGAAATACTCTATATCAACAAAGGAATGTGAATTGTCTGGTTTTATTTATACAAAACTCAAAAATTGATAAATCACGAGATCACAGCCAGGTACAACCACGGACGACATTAATGTAACTTTAAATAATAAGCAACAATATATCAAACTTCTGCGAATTTCTCCAATGATACTATCAGTGTGTTTATGAATGAGTTAAGTCGAGTCAGCTGTACAGTACATATTTGACAGGAGAAATACAACTCAAACCAGGCAAGGCGACAGGGAATCCCCTGTTCCTTTCGACACATTTTAATTTATTGATCTCCCTCAGAGTTGCCAACCCAGGGATAGGTCCTATCAGGAAGTTATTTTTTTTATATTTGTTTAATTTACAATATAATTAATTTTTTCTTGGGGTCTATTTTTAATTATTACAATGACACAAGACATTGAACTGCAATTAGGCCTTAAAAGCGCTTAGGTATATAGAACATAAAATCAAAAGATCTATACTTATAATAAAACTGTAACAGGTCCGATTCTGTACATTGAAGATATTTTGAAAAAAAAATTATTATATAAATATATATCGATATATTATCGATACTCATGCCAAAACTGTAATTTTTTTCATTCATGTCTGTCTGTCTGTATCGTAAACGCGCATCACGCCGAAACTACTTTATGGATTGAAATGAAACTCGGCATAATTATAGGTCATACTACGAGGAAGGACATAGGATACTTTTTATCCCGGAATTCAGTAAGGTTCTCATGGGAGAGGGTATGAAAGTAAAATTCCTTTACCGCGCATCACGCCGAAACTGCTGAATGAGTTGGAATGAAACTCGGGACGATTTGAGTTCATACTACAAGGAAGGACATGGGATACTTTTTATCCCGGAATTCGGTAAGGTTCCCCTGGGAGAGAGGGTGAAAGAAAAATTCTTTAACCACGCATCACGACGGAAGTGAATGAATTCGAATGGAACTCGGGTCGATTGTACATGGAATATATTTTACCCCGGAATTCAATGAAATTCATGAACGACGCGCGCGTCGTTCAAATGCTGTGAGAATTTTGAAAACCCGTATAGCCCAGGGGAACCAAACTGAATTGAACTGATAAACGCGAAAGTTTGTAAGTATGAATGGATAGATGGATGGATAGATTGATAGATGGATGGATGTTTGTTACTCTTTCACGCAAAAACTGCTGAACGGATCTGGATGAAATTTGGCACAGAGATATATTATAAGCTGGAATAACACATAGGTTTTATTTTATCCCGAAAATCCCACGGAAAAGGGAATTACGCAAGTAAAATCGCGAGTACTCGAAATACTAATCATGCGCAGACGAAGTCGCGGGCACCAGCTAGTCTATAATAAAACTAGGATCATGTCAAGGCAATGATGATTATATTTCAAATTTATTTAATTTATATAACAACTAGCAGCCCGTCTGGCTTCATAAATGGACATAAGACTAATAGATGACTGATAGAAGTACTAAATTATACAGTACATTATGTACATATAATTATTTATTACAAATCCCTCTTTACAGTATTAGTATACAGGTCGATAACAATCATCATTCATGTATGTATGATATGAATGGAGTAGAAAATATATATATGGCTTAATTACCCTGTAGTTATTGTTATTGGTGTACCGAGTAGTTCCACTTTGAGCCCGGTAATATTGATTTGAGTACTGGCTATTGTAGCTAGGTGCATAGCTAGAAACAGGCTTTCGCCATGACCCTTGTTTTTTGGGAAAACGATTCTGAAAACGAAAAATATTTAACACACATCCTTGTCATTTATCTTTAAACATGTAAAGTGTGCAAGGTGAACAATTTTATTATATTTTTACTCAACTTACCAGACCACTCAATGTCTTTTTCGATGATTTTTGACGAGACACCATAGCAGCTATGTGTTGTGTTTCCTGGCTAGCAATTGCATCAACATACCATTCACCATTATTTTGGGTCACCTTAAACCCAGGGACATCTAAAAAAAGCTTCTCAAGTGTTGGGTATCCTAGTTTTTTGAAAGGTATCCATTCACCTTGGAGTTCACGAAAATCACCTAAAAATTATATTCAAATTAATATTATTATTTTTTCCTATGTATCTACTATTGGCTGTTCAATTGTAATTAGATGTGACAATTAGATTCAAATCAATATGAAACAATTATAAAAAAAGAAGGTCCTTATGAACCTAGTTTATAATGATGCCATATATGGCGCTCATTAGGAGAGGCCTATGTCCAGCAGTGGACTATTATAGGCTGGTGATGATGATGATGATGATGATGATGAACCTAGTAATGAGAATTCAGAAGAAACATCAAGAACCTAGTTACAATCTAAATGTTTTTTTAATAATGAGGTTTTAGTACAAATATGTTTTAGATATTTAGTTAGTAATCATTCAATACATACGGTTGCATTGTTTTATTGTGAGAGCTCCTTTCACAGATATAAGAGTAGCACGAAGTGCCTGGATCACTTGATCTTTATCTGCCATGGCTCGCTTATCTGAAATAAATCATAAATAAATAATTCTGTAGCCATCATCTTATTGATGACATATTATCTATCGTAAGCCCAACTATGGCAATTATGTTGTAATAAATAAATAAATTATGTTCTATTATTAGTAAATTCTTTTACTTTTTTATGGAGTTAAGTGGGATAGCAAAATAACATTACTTAACACTTACATTAATTTTTGATAACAAAACTTAATAACCAACTAATAACCTACCTAATAACAACAAATTTCATAACTTATCTCAAATCAACAAATTTCATAACCATTTACAACTTATATTCAATTATTTTTTTCTAAGCCAGAAACAGCAGTATGTTGTGGCTGCTTCAAGGAAGAAGAGACTGGAACACATTGTGTTACACTGCATAAAATTTAATAGTTATGTTTGTTACAAGTAAATGTTATATGATATGTATCTGCATTATTTCTAAAATTATATCAACTGTTCTTTTAATTACCTACCTATACATGTTTATATCATATGAACTTTACTAAAATTAAATGAGTTATTTTGTACTTCAACCAAATGAGGGGCACCCCTTTTTTACCACTACCTACTAATGAACAGTGTGAGCAGAAAAACATTGTGCACTTATTTAGGTTAGAAAATTTGCATACCATCTTATAAATAGTTCTTGTAAATACTAGATTCTGGCTTCACTCACAAGCCTGTGAGTGATTCAGGCACCATGTTAGGCCCATCACATTAAACAAAAATAAAATAAACATAGCACTTAGGAACTGTTGGATCCCCTTCAGCTAATTTTTCTATGTTTGCAACCATCTACAATTAACTGAAATAGTTTCAAATCAATAATAGGTAGGTATCCATGGCAAACGATATTAATACCAGAGTTATTCACAAGACCCCTTCACAAAACCTTTTATTTCGGTTCTGGAAGTAGACTTCATATTACTCACATAACAATCACCTACTAGCGAAAGAATCAGAAACACTAGGCTCCCCGGGTCAAACCGCGACAGCTGCTATGTTGAAGTTACCACGGCGGCGGCGGCGGCGGTTTACATGCCGATGGCACTTTACCCAACTTTTTTCATCCGATTATCTGCACGGTACTTAGGTCTGAAAAATATATCAACAGACTGATGCGGCCTCCAAGTGATAGAAGAGAAATCGGGGCATTAACTTGCAGCAATGGTAGGTAGATTCTACACTAAAATGTAACCAATCCAATGCATGCAGATCGTACAACAGCTTTCACCGAAAGGGGATTCTAATCCGATACCTACTCATTTTCCACTAAGCGTATCTTACCTCAGTTCTCAAATATTTTATGTTTATTTCGTAACAATCCAGTGGTTAAAGTTAAAGTAAACGCTTTTCTCTTTCCAATACCTCTTTCTCTTCTCAACTTCTGAAAATCGAAAATCGACCGTGATGATTTTTGCTATTTCGCCTCTCTAGCTGGGGTTGGCTACGAACGCATGAAGCACGGAAGCACGAAGCATAGATTCTACGATGTATGTACTAGGGATGCTACACGTGCACATGCACGTAGTACATAGATAAAATAATCTGTACAATAATAATCTCCGACGACGACGATGATGTGTTGCAGTACCTACCTAGTTTATCTTTATAATATTTTGCACGCGAAAGTTTGTAAGTATGGATGGATGTTTGTTACTCTTTCACGCAAAAACTACTTAACGGATATGGATGAAATTTAGCAAAAAGATAGATTAAAGTCTGGAATAACACATGGGCTATATTTTATCCTGGAATTCCACGACGACGGGAACGGGAATGACGCTGGTGAAACCGCAAGGAGGCGATGATAGTCTACAATAAAACATAATCGTCGTATTTTGTATCACTGCAAAATCTTAATTGATATTCATAGTTTATACTTCTTTAAATTAGGTACCTACCTGCCTTCTAAATTTATTGTTAAAAACCTAATAACTGTATAAACAAAATATTGCTTGGGTTTACAAACCGCGACGAAAATATTCTCAGTTAATTCTTATGATTTGTGTTTAATTTAATTCTATAATTTAAAGTTAAGTACTTATATATTTTTGTATTTTCGTAAATACTATCTTCATGTGCATTGCATATTATTAAAATAATAGCACCTAACCTACTCCAATGTTGTTCACTGCCTACTTACTAATAGGGTCATATTGCGACAATTCTCATGTGGACATATTTTTCTGCGTAAATTACTATTGTACACTACTAAAATTTTCAATTTTTATAGCCCGAAAACGGATGTATTCAATCAATGTTTGGTATGGGACAAGCATGCGGCAGATGGAATCCTGCCAAGACGTTTTCAGACAGAATTCTAAAATTACCATCTCTGTAGAAAAAATAATTGTACATCCTAGAAAGGGCGGTTTTTTGTGTAGTAAAATGAGTGTAAAATCCACATCCATTTAGAGCTTGTCCAGAAAGGGCAAATTCGCCGCGAATCTCTCGCGCGTATCGCGCGACCGTTGCGTCCACAAGGAGCGTACCAACGCGCGAGCGGGACGTATTCAGTACGAAACATGGAGTTGAACAAAGCGGTCTCGTTGTGGTTAGCTTACCGTCGCTGGAAGAGACAAAACCGGAGGGAAAATAGAATGTATTAAAGTTTATTTTATTGTTTTTGTATGTATTTAATTTTAACTTTATTAGTTACGAAGATTACTTATAAAAACATTCAACACAGACTTTCCCATTTAATAAAATACTAAGATTATGCCCAATTACTTACCTACATCTATTATTTTATATTCATATAAACAATTCCGTGTCAAAATTTTGGCGCTCCATTTTCCTCAATACGTCCTCTCGCTCTGAGTTCGCGCGTTAACTGGACGCAACAAGGCGTCCCTAGTATCTCGACTCGCGCGTAATACGCGCGAATCAATCGCGAGTCGAGAGTCAGGCGAATTGCACGCGATTTACGCACGTGTTTTCGATTCGCGCGATGCTTGTGGACGCCATGTATGGGCGTATCTCGGTTACGCGCGAGTCATTTCGCGCGAAACGCTTCGCGGCGAATTCGCCCTTTCTGGACAAGCTCATAGTCTTTTTTCCTGCAGAGAGCCGACGACATCGCGACGACACCGCCGGCACTCGAGTCGAGTGACTCGACGCCGTACGTATGAGAACGGAGGGTGATTTCTACTACTAAATAAATACAAAAATACGTTTATGCCATAAACGTATTTTTGTATTTATTTATTCCATGTCAGCCACTGACCTCTATATATACAAGTACTTGTATATATAGAGGTCAGTGATGTCAGCCTATTTTGCTATATACTTTACCTTATTTTTGAATCTACTAAGAATTTTTATAGGTAACTACTATTTTCAATTTGCTAACACTGATTTCATCGCGTAAAGTTTGAGCACAAAACATAACGGTAGTCTGCAAGGAACTTATCTCGTAGTCTGAGTTACAAATTATCCCTCAGCCATTCTAAGTTTCAGTCATCCATCCATCACAGAATACATTATTATGAACTATCTTAAGATAGCGGACCAAGTAGTTATGTGTCCTCCTCAAAAAAGCCGAAGTATCCCCTAGTATCACAACAAGTGTCTGTGATACTCAAAGATATTATACCTAGGTATTATCCAGAATTCTAAAACGTGAGACATGGTGGTCCGACTGTCCGACCGAAGGCGAAGGCTTTGATTGACACCACACACACTCAAGGCGTGTCCTGACCGGGGCGGAGGCGAAGGCGGCGTGCCAGTTTTTCCTATTGCAACTCGTCGCCACCGCCTCCGGTGTATGTGTAGTCTTGAGAGATATGAGAGACTATCAGTCTCTCATATCTCTCAAGACTACAACTAGCACGCCTTCGCCTCCGGCCAGGCCACGGCTTCTGTGTGTGACGGCTTTAAACTCTCCACACACTGAAGCCGGAGGCGGAGCGAAGGCGTGGCGGTTTTTCCTATGGTACCGCGCCGCCACTGCCTGCGTTGTGTGTGTAGGCTTTCATAGAATTCCATAGAATACAACTCGCACGCCTTCGCCTCCGCTACGCCTCCGGCTTCAGTGTGTGGAGACCTTTAATGGGATTTTAGAACAGTTCTATGTCCGAAGGATTCTTTTCTCAGCAGCAGGTTTTTTTCTGATTAATATCCAAGGTACTGAGTGACACTTGATACTTGAGATGACAGTCGAACTACTGACATTCTTGACAGTGATTGACTGGCCGAATCTTCTTGAATTTTTGCGCTGAATTATTTATTTCTTTCTACAGCCAGCCAGCGCCCCCCAGGCCCACCCTATCCAAACAAGATCCAAACCATTTACCTGGTCATTTCCTGCTGGCAGTTCTGATCTACGTGGTTTAGAAGTAAGATTATCATGGAAGATTCTAAACCAATATTAGACAATGACCAAGAAGTTCATGAAGATCACCAAAAAAAGAAAAACAAGAAAAAGCGTGATGGTGGAGATGGAGACCAAACGGTTCCGACGCTGGCCGATGGCACAGTTGCAGTGCCTAATTCAAGTGATGCCCCCAACTTATCTCTAAAAGATATAAAAAAAGCTATGGAAGTTCTCAATTTGCATCAAAAACCGGCTAAAACAACCGAAGAGGCTCTCAATAAATCATATCAATTTTGGTCAACCCAGCCTGTCCCCAAGATGGATGAAAAGATCAATTGCAACGAACCAATTGAACAACCGAAAGCCTCTGAAGAAATCAGAGGTGAACCTTACACTCTGCCTGACGGTTTTCAATGGGATACTCTTAACCTAAATGAACCTCTTGTTTTGAAAGAACTGTACACTCTTCTCAATGAGAACTATGTTGAGGATGATGACTGTATGTTCAGATTTGATTATCAAACAGAGTTTCTGAAATGGGCTCTTCAACCTCCAGGATGGAGAATGGATTGGCACTGTGGTGTACGTGTTGTTAAATCTGGACGATTAGTTGGCTTTATATCTGCCATACCTGCACAGCTAAGAATATATGAGCATGTGCAGACAGTTGTTGAGATAAACTTTTTGTGTGTACACAAGAAACTTAGAGCCAAACGTGTAGCTCCAGTCTTAATCCGAGAGATAACTCGCAGAGTTAATTTAACAGGCATATTTCAAGGAGTCTACACAGCAGGTATTGTTTTACCTAAACCAGTTGCCACATGTCGCTATTGGCATAGATCTTTGAATCCAAAAAAATTGATTGACATCAAGTTCAGTCATCTATCACGCAATATGACTATGCAAAGAACCCTTAAGTTGTTCAAGCTTCCTGAAACACCTAAAACCCCTGGTTTCCGTAAGATGGACATTGCAGATAGTACAAAGGTTGTGAAACTGCTGAATGATTATTTGAAGAAATTTGATTTGGCACCAGTTTTTGAGGAAGAAGAGTTCAAACATTGGTTTGCTCCTCAGGCAGGAATTATTGATAGTTTTGTGGTTGAAACCAAAGATGGTGCCATAACAGATTTTGTGAGTTACTACACATTGCCCTCAACAGTTGTGTACCACCCTGTTCACAAGATTTTAAAAGCTGCTTATTCATTTTACAATGTAGCTACCAAGACACCATGGATTGATTTGATGCTTGATGCATTAATAACAGCAAAGAATTCTGGATTTGATGTCTTCAATGCTCTGGATTTAATGGATAACAAGGAGTTTCTAGAACCACTTAAGTTTGGTATTGGTGATGGCAATTTACAATACTATTTGTACAACTGGAGGTGCCCAGGCATGGCACCAAATAAAATTGGCTTAGTGCTGCAATAACAAAACATTAGTAAATTCATTTGACACATTGATGTGAGGAATTGGTTTATTTTGGTTATTTTTTCTCAAATGTATGTAAAGATTGATTGAAATAAAAATAGCTATAGTTCCAACTGACTATTTTTGTTAGTGGTTAAGGTATTTGCATAGGCAGTACCCGTACATGCATAATAACAACACAGTAGAATTTATCGGCTTGTAGATTTGGAAAAAGTCATATGGATAATGTTTTTTAAAATACTTTGAAACCCATTAAAAACTACCATTTCCGTCCTATCTTCAAAGTTTTCGTTATTATCATCATAGAATTATAATCCCCGTACATTAGTAATGTACTAGCTGCGCCTCGCGGCTTCGCCCGCATCGAAATTTATTTGTCAAATTTCAGAAATTTACTGCACGCCTCCTAAGGGTAGTTTCGTAAAAAATGTGTTTAATTATTTACTTTGCAGTTTTTTATACCGAGTTTTGAGTGAATCAAGCCAAGGAATAATAATTTTCCATATTAAGTTTAGCACCCTATTTAATCCCCTGAGCTAAGAGGTCAGTTATTCAATAATTATTAGCCTCTGTGTTATTCTAGGCCCTTACCTTAACTATGTACCCACCAAATTTCAATTGAATAAGGGTCGTTATCGCCTTTCGTTCAGATTTGTCGATTTGGCGATAATGTTTTTTTTTTTTCTTTTCGTTGTTAGATTACATTTATAGATCTAGATACGTATCCAGATATAAATATATGAAAGGCACCTTCCTAAGTCAAACTGGTTTTTACTAAGGCGATGGAAAGTAATGAACGTGTAGAGGGTAATGAAAATGGCCTGGAGAGTAATGAAAACGTATGGAGGGCGATGAAATTATCAAAAATATTGTAACCAAGCCATATGGGTAAACTATTGTTTATAACAAATAAATGGTTTAGTGGTTCAGTAAAAGCCAAAAATATATAGGAATCAGTCTTTTGATAATTTTAACCAACATTAATATTTTAATATGTTACTTTAAAAGGACACGATGAGCCTCCTGACCTTCTTAGTTCAGATCTTACAGCTGATAAAATTAAATGCTTCAGTACAAAACAAAGACATATATAAAATTAGTCATTAACAAATATACAACTTTTCAACGCTTAAGAACAATGTAGATACTTAAATTTCAAAATAGATCATCATCATCAGCCCATATTAGTCCACTGCTGGACATAGGCCTCCCCTAATGAGTGCCATAGCGCCCTGTCTTTAGCTTGACGTATCCAGCATCTGCCAGCAGTCTTTCGCAGATCAGGTGGGTCATCCCGCCTGGCCAGAGGGCGTCCTACACTACCTTTATCAAGTCGCGATCTCCACTCAAGAACACGTTTACCCCAACGGTTATCGGTTCTTCGCGAGATATGGCCGGCCCACTGCCACTTCAGCCCAAGTTTCGATGGAGTCAAAGGCCTTCTCATAGTCCACAAAAGCAAGACACAGGGGCTGATTATACTCTTCGGACTTCTTTATAATCTGCCGCACTGGGTGAATGTGGTCTATAGTGCCATATCCTCCGGGGAACCCGGCCTGTTCTGGTGGCTGAAACTCGTCGAGTCTCCTGGCGAGACGATTCGTGACCACTCGCGAGAACAGCTTATAGACGGGGCTCAGGAGTGTGATGGGTCTATAGTTTTAAAGGAGGGTTTTATCACCCTTCTAAAAAATAGCACCACCAAACTCCCGCTCCACGCCTTAGGAGTTCTCCCACTGTGAAGGACGGCATTAAAGAGGTTCTGTAGCTCCTGTAAAACGGGGCTCCTTCCACCTTCAGAAGCTCTGAAGTAATACCGTTCTCACCGGGGGCTTTTCCATTTATAAGCTGCCTCAGAGCTAACACGATTTCTTCTTGACTGAAATCTGGCAGTTCGTCGGTGTAGTGGTGTATCAGAGTGGCTCTAGAATCATGGTCATCTCGTCGGGAATGAGGGGCATGTGCAGTGTAAAAACGGCCATAGAAATCTTTTATCTCGGCTGAGATCTCTGGCTTCGACCAAACGGTCCTCCCGTCGTGCGTTTTAAGTTTCATCAGGTGGCTCGTGCCAACGTGCCAAGCTGCTGAGTGAATACTTTGGACCCTCGGCTTCACTCTATCGCTTCTTCAATGAGGCGTGTGTTGGAGCTCCGAAGGACGCGCCGTACCATTTTCGCGATTCGCTTGTTCAGGTCTGACCTCTGACAAAGACACTTGGGTGGTTTCCCGTCTTTTTGTCATCAGATCCAGAGTCACATCCGAGAGTTTGGACTTCCTGCCAGAAACTTGCTTACTGCAGAACTTAATGCCCTCGTCCCTCAACGTTTTGACCAGATTGCGTAGGCTCTCGTCAGCTGCTGAAACTTTTCGGTACCCGCCATGATTTGGATTGGATTAGGCCGGAGCGTGGACTTCATCAGATGGTTTCTTTCAAGCTTTAAGTTGATATTCAGAGTGCCTTGGAGGATTCGGTGATCAGATCCGGTATTGAACCTGTTGATCACTGAGACATCTCTCAATATGTGCTTGCTATCCGTCATGATGAAGTCGATCTAATTTTTTGTCACAGTGATGGGGCTTTGCCATGTCCACTTCCGCTGGGGCTATTTCTTAAAGAAGGAGTTCATTAAGAAAAGCCTCTCTTTTGCTGGTATACACAGCTTTTGAATTATAATTTCAGTTTTGCCTTCTGCATTTTTAATATTATGAACCTTTCTATAATTCGCTGGTGGTTGGTAAAATTGGCAATCTTGTTTTTTATGTCCTTGCTTTCCATAGTTGTAACACTCGAAACTGAATGTATGGTAATTCTAAAACATCTTGGTTTTTCTAATTTTATTTTCTAATGATGATAGACAGCTAGAGTCAATCAAGTACAAGGTTACCTATTTTATTCTACCTATTTTATTCTATCTTTTAAAAATGCATGCAGGTTCTATTTTCAACATCGATAACATTTCATATTTCTCCACGTACTTTCATTATCATCTAGTGATATTTTAAAACAAATCATTCCTATCCAAACGCTTTCATTACCATCCACTATATTTTTCTTAAAAATGGAGAGTAATGAATTGGAGAGGAATGAGTATTTGCCCTTTATCCTAAGATTATTTTAATTATGCGCCTTCCAAAAATCTATTAAATATAACATAAAACAGTACAATGACAAAGATCAAAATTAGATATCAATGAAACAAACAAAAAAAAAACTTTCCTTGAAAATCACTGGACGGTGATGATGTTTAATCGTGACAAAATACTCTCCATGATACGATATTCTAATTTATTTCTTAACATCATGACATATCTTGCTGCACCAAGGTGTGGCGACGAATGGTTGATGGCGGGATACGCGGGACAGTACCTAGTCACTGTACATGGCCGAACTCGGGAAAAATTTTGATTTCCGACAGCTCGGATGGAAATGACGTTTTTTTTTTGACAAAAATAAAACTTCGATTATCGCGGGGTTCCAATCCAACCGCTTTAAAAACAAACAAGCTTTTTAAAATGATTCTTTGATTATTTTTTTATGTAAAAAGAAGAATGTTTTTGAAGTTTTATGAACATAAAGTGGAAAAAAAATGTATTTTATTTACTGATGGGGCATTTGGAAAGGGAGAGGAATGAGATTTCAGCATGTTTTTTCTCAGCAATTTCTTTATACAACCATATAGCCCTTTGGTGTTCAGTACCATTAATGCTTGATTAGGCTTTAATATTTCCTTATACTTAGTTTTTAAATAAACTCTAAAGACATACGAGTTATGGCCTTGGAAACGTAATTTGAACGAAACGCGATAACGACCCATAACTTAAGTACCTAAGTACTTACGGAGATTACTTATAACAAACATTCAGACAGACTTTCCCATCACTACATAGTATAAAACAAAGTCGCTTTTTCTGTCCCTATTTCCCTATGTCCCTTTGACTGCTTAAATCTTTAAAACTACGCAACGGATTTTGATGCGGTTTTTTTTAATAGATAGAGTGATTCAGGAGGAAGGTTAAACTATACGTATAATAAAACCGTGTAAAGCCGGGACGGGTCGTATTACTAGACTAGTATTATAATAAATGGGAAAGTCTGTCTGAATGTTTGTTACAAGTAATCTCCATAATTACTTAAGTTATTTGGATGAAATTTGGTATGTAAATAGATTAGGACCTAGACTAAAATAAAGGATAGTATATATTTGAAAAATTAACCTCTGAAGGGGTTAAATGGGGTCGTAAAGTTTGTGTGGAAAATAATTATTCCTTGGTTCGATTCACTCAAAACACGGTTTAAATAAACTATGGAGTGAATAATTAAACATGTATTTTTTATTTTTACAGAATAACCATTACGTGCGTGCAAAGAAATTCCTAAATATGTAATGAAAAAAAACTCTGGTTCGCGGGCGAAGCCGCGGGGTCCATCTAGTAGTATAATAGTAGGGTGATATGGGTCTTTTTTTTTGTGCCTGAAATAAACCGATTTTATTTTATTATTTATTTATTTCGTAGAACTTCTCGTGCTACGATGCTGATATTTGCCGCCGATAACTGAGTACCTACTTACCTACGTCGCGACGTAGGTAAGTAGGTACGGTCAGTACAAAAACTGATAAGAATACCTAACAGACAACAGCAAGGTAACAAAAAAAAAATAACTTAGAAAACGCAACGCTCAAGCTCAGCGAAAAAGACGCAAGTTCGAGTTTGATAATTTTAATGAGAGACCAATAAACTTAAAGGATTAATAAATGAAAACTGTCAAAACCATGAATTATTTGCGAGGTCTCCACTCTAGATCACGTTTTCCACCAAGGTGACCGCCGCTTGCAAATTCTTTAAACTATGGTCGTCTGAGGCGGCAAGCTGAAAACAGGGACAGGGCTCAAAGGGCGCTATGGTGCTCATTAGGGGAGGCCTATTTATTTCCAAGCTGTGGACTAATATAGGCTGATGATGATGATGACTAGGAAGGTAAGGTAAACACGCACGACGCCCACGGTAACTTTTTGAAGCGATGCTTCAAAAAGTTAAATAGCAATGCCGATGGCATTGCTATTATCGCGCGTCAGAAGCGATGCAAACGCGCGCTTGTACCGATACATGCCGATACGAACGCACGTCAGTATCGCTTCAAGAAGCCGCCGCCGCCGCGGCGCCCGCGCCGTGGGCGAGCGAACGCTCTGCGTGTCAGTTGCGTGCGAGTTGTATTCTATGGAATCCTATGAAAGCATAGGTACACACACCGCAGGCGGTGGCGGCGCGGGGCGGTGCCGCCATAGGAAAAACCGCCACGCCGCCTTCGCCTCCGCTCCGCCTCCGGCGTGTTGGGGTAAGGAAAAGTTAGTACCTAGTACCTACGGGTACCTATGTAAATCTACTATTTACTTTTATAATAAACTAGCTGGTGCCCGCGACTTCGTCTGCGCATGATTAGTATTTCGAGTACTCGCTATTTTACTTGCGTAATTCCTTTCTCGTGGGATTTTCGGGATAAAATAAAGCCTATGTGTTATTCCAGCTTATAATCTATCTCTGTGCCAAATTTCATCCAGATCCGTTCAGCAGTTTTTGCGTGAAAGAGTAACAAACGTCCATCCATCTATCCATCCATCTATACATTCATCCTTACAAACTTACGCGTTTATCAGTTCAATTCAGTTTGGTTCCCCTGGGCTATACGGGTTTTCAAAAATTTCTCACAGCATCTGAACGACGCGCGCGCGTCGTTCAAATGCTGTGAGAAATTTTGAAAACCCGTATAGCCCAGGGGAACCAAACTGAATTCCGGGATAAAATGTATCCCATGTCCAATCGTCCCGAGTTCCATTCGAATTCATACACTTCCCTCGTGATGCGTGGTTAAAGAATTTTTCTTTCACCCTCTCTCCCAGGGGAACCTTACCGAATTCCGGGATAAAATGTATCCCATGTCCAATCGTCCCGAGTTCCATTCGAATTCATTCACTTCCTCGTGATGCGTGGTTAAAGAATTTTTCTTTCACCCTCTCTCCCAGGGGAACCTTACCGAATTCCGGGATAAAATGTATCCCATGTCCAATCGTCCCGAGTTCCATTCGAATTCATTCACTTCCTCGTGATGCGTGGTTAAAGAATTTTTCTTTCACCCTCTCTCCCAGGGGAACCTTACCGAATTCCGGGATAAAAAGTATCCCATGTCCTTCCTTGTAGTATGAACTCAAATCGTCCCAAGTTTCATTCCAAGTCATTCAGCAGTTTCGGCGTGATGCGCGGTAAAGGATTTTTACTGTCATACCCTCTCCCATGGGAACCTTACTGAATTCCGGGATAAAAAGTATCCTATGTCCTTCCTCGTAGTATAACCTATAATCATGCCGAGTTTCATTTAAATCCATCAAGTAGTTTCGGCGTGATGCGCGTTTACGATACAGACAGACAGACAGACAGACAGACAGACAGACAGACAGACATGAATGAAAAAAATTACAGTTTTGGCTTGAGTATCGATATTAGAGTGCCCTCCAAAAAAAATTTTCAAAATATCTTCAATGTACAGATTTGGACCTGTTACAGTTTTATTATAAGTATAGATGGGAAAGTCTGTGTGAATGTTTGTTATAAGTAATATTTGTAACTACTAAAGTTATTTAAGGTGGAGTGAGTCCCAAAACTCACGTTTATACCAAACGGTAAATGAATTTCAAAGCTTAAAAAAATCAAAGTTTTTAATTGTTTTTGATTCAATCAAAAGTTAAGGACTAGCTAGTGAGTAATGGGTGTCAAAACAAGATTAATCGAATTTGACTCTATAGAAAAACATCGCAAAGTTACCTCTAAATCTTATTTTTTACAGAGATTCTGCTACAGAAAAATTGATTTTATTTGCTAGTTATTTAACTAGAGAACTAGAACTAGGGATAAATAGAGTTGTAAAGTTTGTATGGAATTTTTTTTTTACTTGGTTCGATTCTCTCAAAACTCGGTATAAATAAACTATGGAGTGAATAATTCAATAAGTATTTTTTTATTTTTACACAATCACCCCTAGGGGGTGTGCAATAAATTTCTGAAGTTTTACGAAAAACAAACTCTGGTTCGCGGGCGAAGCCACGGGGCGATAAAGAACAAAGCTTTTATTTTATCACGCACAACTCGTTAGGTCATTTTGGTGCTATGAAGAATTATGGTATTTATGGTGCGTTCTACGTTGCTGAAAGAGAAAAGTTGGATCGCATCGAAGTCTTTCGTTTTGCTACGCGCTCCATATCTTAGCACGTGCTACGAAGGTCTATACATCAGCCAAACTCGATGTAGAATGTTTGTAAACAACCCGCCCATACTTAGGGGAAGGGCGGGTAGCCCCGGACAAAAAATTAAATGATTTTTATAGGTACAATTAACGAACTCTTAACGATGTTTTTTTTCATTTCATTTGAGAAATATTACATTTAATCATAATTTCTATGAATTAGTAAGTTATATTCGTAATTCATTAACAAAAATCTTCAAAATCTAAACCTCTAATAAATGGCATGTCGTAAAAATTGCGGGTAGCCCCGGACACAACCTTAGCGCTGACCCAGTCGCTTTTCAGCTTGGCAGACATCACAATAATAAAATGCAGAACACTCATTAAGGTCTAAGCAAGGTTCATGGGCCAAGTATTTATCATTTTAATACAGTTACACTATCATTTTAATTTTCTAGTTCAGCCCGTCATTTCTGAACAAGTCTTTGAAATTTTCTTTTTATTTTCGGGGTTTTTCACATGAGGAGCGTTTTTGTTTCTCCAAATCCTCTGCTCGCTGTATTTTTTAGATATCCTCCTGAGAGCAAGTTTACCCTTATAAACTTTACTGACTGCTTGTGTAAAGCTCTTTCCAGTTTCCTCTATCCGTGGTTATTTCATTACTTTGACCATGTTATTATAGTCTACCTGAATTAAATATGCGGGTACATCAACAAAATAACACTATCAAATTAATAAAGCTCTTCTAAAAATTACAAAACATACATTGATAAGTGTCCGGGGGTACCCGCCAAAAGTTTGTCCGGGGGTACCCGACCTCCCAAAATCTATGTTTTTAACCACCACATCAAAAGTATCAAACTGATTTCAAAATAACTTTTAAAATCTGATTAACTCATCATTTATCTATGGGAACATAATTATATTAAGTCAAAATACTAACGTTCAGTACCTAACAGAATTTTGAATTCAAACTTTCTAAGGAGCAGCGTAAATAGATTGATCCGAGATAAAATCTGTCCTCACGAGATAACCGTTGGCCGGACACGCCACCACTGAATGGATTCTTTGTTCATATTCCACGCGTCATCTTAAACTGTATTTAATTGTATTCTAAGTGAGCTCAATCACATTGTATTTGAAGTGTCCGGGGGTACCCGCCGTCCGGGGCTACCCGCCCTTCCCCTAACCTAAAATACACTCTGTTCTGCCTTTTTATACGCAATTTACATTACTTTTGTCGATTTAAGATCCTTCCTTCACTTAATATTTCGTACACTCATATCTAAAATTCGACGCCAAGCAAGTAAATTTTAGTTTTTTGTGTCGTGGTTTGTTTACAAACATTCTACATCGAGTTTGGCTAGTGTATAATTTCAGTTTTTCTAATGAGAGAGAATGCACGAGGTAAATAAGTGTGCTCACTCTTGGCTCTGGGGCGGCGGCGCCGCGCCGCGCCCCGTGTGTGTCTCGTGCGTGCTCTAATCTCAGACTACCTACCGCTCTAATAATGAAATTCAACAATTTACCGCAACGTATACGGTGTAAAAGGTTTTTTTTTAATAAAGCAAAATACTCTACACTATCCACAAGTTTTTGCGATGTTCTACTTCGAGAGATATTAAAAGTTAGTTCTCTGATTTCAACAATGCATAACATCATTCGATTCTTGAAAAGACGATACTTTTTGCTGGGCGAACGCACACGTATTTTTTTGTCGATAATTTTTGATCAAGTATCACCCCTTATCGGGGTTGCACTTTATCCAGGGACACAAGGTATATAGTGCCTAGATAGATAGTCGGATCCATGAAGTCTAACACTACCTACCTCACCATCATTAGGGGAAAGTTAAGGTAGTAAGAAATAAAACAGCAATAGGTAATGATAAATAATGAATATTTCAAAGAATACAATATATTATATTGTAACAAATGGTAAATACATACATAAGTAAATAATCAGTAACATTGTGGGACCAAGGCTACAATCCAAGGTACACAAGTTTCAATGTTATCTGATTATGGAAAAAGAAAGTTACATGAAAGAAACAAAAATAGCCAACTCCATTTCTTGGATTACAGGACAAGAAATATATTTTCGTCGTAAAACATAAAATAACTTCTTATTCAATGTAAAAAGTCAAAGAGCTAAGAGTACAACTCTTAATATACAGTTTCCTTATTTTTGTTTGCAGAAATATACTCTCTGATATAAAAATCCATATAGCTAAAGAGAGTATAATCCACTTTTTTGCTTTTTCAATTTTTATATTATATTTTTATTACATGGGATCAAAATTATTTTTTAAATATTTCATAGTGTGCAAAGCTTAACAAAAATTGTCAAGAACTTTGTCTCGTCCAGGAAAGCTGATTATGGTATATTTTATACAACCAGCTTTGGTGCAATGTTATTATTCCTTTTTGGTGGCTTGCTGCTTGGCCTGGTGAGCTTGCAAGACAGCAACAGCTTCATCAACTTTGGCCTTCAGAGACTCTCCATGCTCCAACATGTGAAGCAATTCTGAATTATCAATCTCCAAAAGCATTCCAGTTATTTTTCCAGCCAGATCTGGGTGCATGCGCTGGATGAGTGGGAAGAGACGTTCACCAAGCATTTGCTTCTGTTCCTGGAGAGGTGCAGTAGCCAACATAGTGGCAGTCAGGGGTTCTTGCCCATGAACGTGTACAGCTGGTTGAGGTGCAGGGGGGTTACGCATGTTGGATGTGTACTTATATCCAGCGGGGCGACCTCCCTGGTTGACAAGAGGTGCACGAATAGATGCTTGTCCAGCTACTCCTTGTTGCCCAGTGATGGGTCTAGCACCGAGAGAGGAGCGCAAGGCAGCCTGTGCTGGTGCTCTTGGTGTGGGACGGAAAGTGGCTTGCATATTTGGATAGCCAGATGCTGCTGATTGAGTATTTGGACGCACAGGTGGTTGTGCAGTCCAGCGTGGTGATGGTCTCATCTGAGTCATTTGTGCCGGGCCATAGAAACGTTGGGCTGGCGGTATAGTAGGTACAAAGTAGCCACCAGCTCCGCCAGGTTGGAAGATTTGTCCCATTTGTTGCATTCTAACACTGGCCATACGCTGCATATACTGTGATGTTAGGTGAGCTTTACGGTCCTCCTTGCGTTGTGCCAGGGCTACATAAAGGGGTTTGGTGCCCACAATGCGCCCATTCATTTCTGTTACAGCTTTAGTTGCCTCTTCAGGAGATGAGAAGCACACAAAACCAAAGCCCTTGCTGCGTCCATCCTCCAACATGACCTAAAACAAAAATATAATGAGTAAACAAATGATGACTCAAAAGTTTTTAGGACGTATTTAGTTTTCATCTTTTATCTACCATAGTACTTTCATTTCACATACTATCAACTTAAGATTAAGATTTAGTCAGTTGAATATTTCAAGTAAATTTGATTTTCATTTCAACAATTTACTTGATTATGTAATGGAATTTCAGTACATCACTGAAATAATCAAAACCTTAACTATGATTAGTTAGCCTCCACACATAATAAAACAATAGAAAACTCTGAATAAGATCAAATATTTTTTTTTAATTATTTTGCATTTAAGTGAAGCTATTGTAGCAAAAGCGTTGGAGTTGGACATGTCCCATTGAACACCTCCAACTAACTGTACAAAAAAATATGTTATACCTTTCTCATCATTTTTTCTCCCAGATGGTGATCTGGGAGAACAACCATGTTAATCAGTGAGTGAGTCAGTTGTAACTAACTAGTGGTAAGTAACTAACTTATAGTTAAAGAAACTCAATATTGTCATGGTCTGTGGTTTACATAATTTGATGTTTGTTATTATTAATCTTAAACCAACATCAAATATCACCAATTATGGATAAAACAAAAACTAATTAATTGGACCACAAGAGAACCACCAACTTTCAAATATAATAATAGAAGAAAAGAATCACCACAAACGGTTCACCTTGAAAAAAATTATGATAAAATAATATATATAGAGTGAAATTGAGAAACTCCCTACTTTTATTAAAGAACTACATATACGTATGTACGCGTTTATAATATTGGTAGGATATTTTAACCCTTAACCACCTACCACCAGTCTCGTTAACCGTGAAAACTTCAATTGTTAAACTCTACTTAATTAAATCGACTTCCCTCCATCATACTTGGAAGTGCTTGCGTTTGTGGTAAGTACACTGTTGTTATGCATCTGAGAGACTGAGGTGGCTGCATAGCTTTATCGAAATTGTTATATATCTTTCAAATATGAATGGCCTCTAATGATGGTGTTATTGAGCATTGGTTAGAATAGTATCCATTTGAAGAGAAATTGCACTTCGACAAATCCTTCACTGCAACAGTTCTAGAGAAACTGACATTTCGAAAAAAACTGCAAAAAGTGAGACTTAAGAAAAAACATAGTAAATCAATAAATATGATTTGAGAACTGTTTTTGTATTGAATTTTCTTACAATTTGTGAATTTACTGTGACAAAAACTTTTCAATTAAGGCCCTGCAATTTTGTTGTATTGATTTGATTATAATGACATCATTTTGGTTTTATAATACTTTTTGATCGTTATGTTTAAAAAAGCAATTGTAAATTTCTAATGTATGTTATTTATTATGTTTCTAGATCTCGTTTTTAAATAAGAACAGTTTTACACTAAAATTAAGAGTTGTGTGTTAAACAAATTAAGATTTTATGATAACGTTTTTGTTTCTCTGCTCTGATTGTTTAAATAAAAGTAGATTTTAATTCTTAAAACAAACCTTCCTTCACTCAAGTCTCACAGATGTCTTGTAGTTGGTTGTGACAAAAATAGGTGATAAAGGGTTAATGATAACTAATTATTCTAAATAGGCTTCATCAAATAGGCATTAAATAAGTAGACCTTATTTTACTTGAATAAAGTAAATTCAAATAATAGAAAATCAAATAAAGTAATTACCTATACATAATTATTAATAGGCAAAGAATAATTTAAACTAATTACCTTGGCTGAGGTGATAGTACCAAAAGGAGCAAACTCTTTGCGCAGGCGTTCATCATCAATAGTATCATCCAAATTCTTCACATATAAATTAACTCCTTGAAAGCGTGTCAAGCGTTCAGATTTAAGTTGTTCAAACTTTCGTTTTAATTCCTTTTGACGTTCTGCTTTCTTCTGAGCACGTCCAACATACAATGGTTTGCCTTCAACCAATTCTTTTCCATTCAATTCCATGCAGGCCCTCTCAGCACAGTCAGGATCTTCAAAGGCTACAAATCCAAAGCCTCTGGAATGTCCATCATCTTTATACATTACTTTGTGACTTGTAATGCGACCATACTTTTCAAACATATCCCTCAACATTTCATCAGAAAAGTCTTCTCCAAAGTTCTTGACATAAACATTGGTGAACAGCTTTGCCTTCTCTCCTAGTTCCTTTTCACGTTCCTTGCGGGGAATGAATCTGCCAACATAGACTTTTTTTCCGTTCAATAACATTCCATTGACTTTCTCAATGGACTTGTTAGCTGCTTCCTCAGTCTCAAAATGAACAAATCCATAACCTTTGGAGGCGCCAGTTTCATCTTGAGCCACCTTGCAGCTCAATATATTGCCAAAAGCCGTGAATGTATCATACATAGCTTTATTATCGATTGTTTTATCAAGGTTTTTGATAAAAACATTTCCAACTCCAGATTTACGCAGAGAAGGGTCACGCTGGGACCACATGATTCTAATTGGTCTTCCTTTGATGATATCAAAGTTCATAGTGTCCAGAGCTCTTTCAGCTAAAACAACATACAAGTTATCACTAAATTATCAGTGTGAAACAATTGCTATTTGCCTCGACATGTAATCATGGGTGAGTGATGCAAGAAAAGGTAGGTATGCAGAATGTAAGAGAGCTGTTTCTCAAAAAGTTTTGTAATAGGTTATAATTCAGTTTTTTTTCGGGATGCATTAAAGAGTAAAAGTTAATATCAGAACTTACCATCAGCAGGCTGCTGAAAATTGACATAAGCGTAGCCTAGGGATCTACGTGTTATCATGTCGCGACAAACACGTATGGATAAAACCGGACCAGCCGTTGAAAATTTTTCGAACAACATGGCTTCGGTAATATCGGAGTGCAAATCTCCAACATACAGGGATGCCATAGGGTAATTTGGTGGCCCTGGATTCATCTTGAATTATTGTTTGTTACAATTTCACGTCGACATCAAACACGGCACGAAGTCAAAGAACAACTTCACTTTCTCTTTACAATGACTATCGCATTCCTCAGACCACGTTGCACGCTTACGTACACTAAACTTAAAATCAAGTGATTCCCGTTTGTTTTTTTTCTTATTTTACTATTTTTTTGGATTTTGTGAATTTTATAATTTTTTTTTTTATTTTACAAGAATATTTCACGGAATTCTGAGGATTGTGTGGCCTATTTCGAGGGGACACACAACCTCGCGTGAACACACCTTGCTCACCAAAGGAAAAGGTGACGTTTGAATAAAATCAAAATGGCGAGTCAAGTCACGTTGCTACCAACATAACAAAATTTTTGGGGAATCGAAGGACCTTGTTGGCAGCACCATGAATTTCATTAAAACATGGCAATGCAGAAAATCCAATGAGATGTCGCCGCTCTGGCAACATTGTAAAATCCGGACCCCTCTGGAAGAAGCTTTCCGCAGAGTAGAGAACCAAAAGGTTCTCCTTCCTTCTCTGTGTTCTCTATCTATATATACTATTCGTCTATCTAGTCTAGGTTCTAAATGCTCTAAAAGAGTCTAGTCTAGGCCCTAGGGAGAGCATAGAGCTGCAATAGTAGTCCGAATTAATAATTTTATAAAAATTTTATAAAAATTTTTTGTAAACAGGGTGTAAAGGTCTCCACACACTGAAGCCGGAGATGGAGCGGAGGCGAAGGCGTGCGAGTTGTATCGTATTGAATTATATGAAAGTCTACACACACATACTGCAGGCGGTGGCGGCGCGGTGACAGGAAAAACCGGCACGCGCCGCCGCCGCCTTCGCCACCGCTCCGCCTCCGGTTTCGGTGTGTGGAGACTTTTAGTGTGAACAGTCTTTTGCCAGAAACATACTTGCGTGTCGCGGTGTGTCGGGGCGCGCCAGAAGCATATCGGTTTCATACATTTAGTATGGTTAGGGACATACTTGTATGGCGTGTCGTGTCGCGACACGGTCTATCGTGTCGCAGAATGCTAGCCGCCGATTCGCCGATTGCGCCAGAGCGGTGGTGGGGGTTATGTCGCGACACGTAAATATGTTTCCGGCTTTATCTTAGGTACGAAACACACAGAAGCCGGAGGCGGAGCGGAGGCGAAGGCGTGCAAGTTGTGTTCAATGGAATCCTATGAAAGCCTAGACACACACCGCAGGCAGTGGCGACGCGGTGCCATAGGAAAAACCGCCACGCCTTCGCCTCCGCTCCGCCACCGGGTTATGTGTGTTTCGAACTTTATGCCAGAAACATACTTGCGTGTCGCAGTGTGTCGGGGCGCGCCAGAAGCATATCGGTTTCATACATTTAGTATGGTTAGGGACATACTTGTATGGCGTGTCGTGGCGCGCCACGGTCTATCGTGTCGCAGACTGCTAGCCACCGATTGCGCCAGAGCGGTGGTGGGGGTTATGTCGCGACAGGCAAATGTGTTTCTATACTGGCGCGTGGCTCGTGGCGCGAAAACTTTTTAATGTAGTAATACCTGTTTATTTGCAGCAAAATGGACGATCTTATAGAACTTGTTCGTCAACGAAAAGTAATATATGACTCAACGTGTAAAGAGTACCTACAAGGATCATTTGATCAAAAATGCTGCTTGGGAAGAAATTGCTGCAATTTTGAAAGAACCAGGTAAGTGAGTTAATAAAACAGTATTTTAAGTACTTTACTATTTAATTATTTATTGCGCCCCGGCTTCGCACGGGTGTATACTTAAAAGCTTAGAGTACAAGCCCTTGCCTTCCGCAACATGTTTCTATAGTACAGATCTGCAAACAGAGCTTAGTAAAATTGATCCAAACATGTCGAATGTGGATATTACTACACCATGTAGCCATGGTCACAGTCAAATGCCTCTCATAAAAGGGAGAAGTAAAATTAAAAATTATGTCAAATTAAACCACTTCATAAGGAAGTCAGAAAAAAAAAATCAAGCAACAAAAACAGCTTCTTAATAATGCTAAACTGAGCAAGGAAAAGTGCAAATGTAACTTGCAAATAGAGTTAGACTCCTGCTATAATTTAATAGGACGGAACTCAAAAGATCTAGACGATCTAATTTTTCGATCTAATTTTTAGTCACAGTGTCGGGGCTTTGCCACGTCCACTTCCTTTGAGGCTGTTTCTTAAAGAAGGAGTTCATTAATAACAGTCCCTCTTTCTCAAGGAAGTTGACAAGCATTTGCCCCCAATGGAATCGGGAATCACATTCCTGATTCCATAACCATGCGGGCCTATTACGGGCGTTAGATGTTGACATAGTCAAGTTTCATAATATTAATTATGTGTTCACATTTTGATAATAATTAGGTTCATCATCATCATCATCATCAACCTATATTAATCCACTGCTGGACATAGGCCTCCCCCAATGAACGCCATAGCGCCCTGTCTTCAGCTTCAGCAGTCTTCAGTCTTTCGCAAGTCGTCATCCCACCTGGCCGGAGGGCGTCCTACGCTACGTTTACCGAGTCGCGGTCTCCACTCAAGAACACGTTTACCCCAACGGTTGTCGGCAATAATTAGGTTGAAGTACTATAATAATTAGGTGAGCACCTACTTCCCTAATAAATGGTATTTTGAGCTTTTTTTTTTATTTATTTAAGATAATAATATAAGGACGATCAATATTAGCGAAAAAAAATAAGAAGATAAGTGGGAAAAACCCAATTCACAAATACAGTTTTACATTTTAGGTACTACTATAATTACCTACCTACCTTAAAATAGGCTTAGTTTCGTAAGCAAGTGAATATTCGGCAATTAGAGCCTGGCGACATTTATTAGGTACTGGTCACCAGGCCTAATTTGTCGAAACAAAATATGTAGATGCATATTATTAAATTATACAATTTCCAACGTTTAAACATGTAAGCACCAGCAGTTAAACAGAATTATTCAAATAGATCTACTAAGTATAACCGTGTAAAAGGCAGTTACGAAATTGTCATTCTCCTAAGCTTCCACGAAAAAGTGTGTATGTGCCACATAGAGCATTTTATGAGGTTATAAGCACCACGTAAAAATATGTAAGTGTAATAAAATCTAAACCAGTATAGATTCAAATAAAAAAAAGTATCCATCATAAACTAGATCTACAGTAAGAGCATCTCACCAATTTTCACAGAAATATCTCAAAAAGGGCTCCAGATATAAGCATTTGAACATTTTCAAATCTTTAAAACGCTCTCCTGTAAAATTTGTGTTTTGCAGATACACAACTATACGTAGGGAGTGTCGATATATACATAATTGTTCGCAAACTTCATGGATATATCTAACTGCCTGTCTATAAAGTTAGAAGTTAACCGGGAGTGCGGGGAGGGGTAAACCCCGCGCGGTGATCGCTCGTCAAATAGCCGCGCAAACACCATTGTATTTCACCTTAATATTAGTAGGTTGGCAAGAAATCTTAGCGCAAAAACAAAAATAAACTAAAGTATTCAATTATTTCATCATAGACTATGTGATCTGTATTAATCTGAATATAAGTTTTACAGATTTGGCTACATTTGTGGTCAAAATTCTCTACAGATACAGATAAATCTGTATATATGGCAACACTGGGCCATGATACCTCGTGTCGCGACACGATAGTGTGCACACTCACCGCCGCGACAGTAAGCATTGCGACACGCTGGGACACGTAAATATGTTTCCGGCCTTATCCTTGAAGTGAAATCAGAAGAGGTTCAGTTTCATGAGTAGATTCCAAAACCGGTGAAAAAATTAAAATCTATTTTTTACAGATATTGAATAGGTACCTTTTAACAATAAAACACATCTATACTGAATCGTAAAAAATTTCTATGATTTTTTATTTATTTTCGGGGGGTTGTTAAATTAGTAGAAATTTCTACCTGCCTAGCGCCTACATGAGATAACATTTCGTAAAATTTCACCACTGGATGGTTGTACTTACCTCTTCACAGAGGTGTTGTACTTGCTCGACCTGTGCGATGGAAACATTTTTATTGATGGCAGCATGTTTCCATTTCAAGAATCCGGCAAATGTCAAATGTCAAGGCCGGTTTCTGTCAATGTCAAACTGATTGTATGAATGAATTCTTTTTCTAAATATTTCCTTGGTGTTGGTTAGTGTTTTACTGAATAATCCAATAATATCAAATAAATCGCTGTAGTTTTTCACTGAGTTGATTCAATTTTTAAAACCAATACTAGCCTCTAGTCGGACACCGTATTGATTTCTTGTCTTCTATTTAAGGTACACTTGTGGTGATACAAACATGGGGAAGGGAAATAATATGATCCCCAATGGGCACTTCCATAAAGATTGGCAAAGATTTGTGAAGACGTGGTTCAACCAGCCTGCTCGACGTCATCGTAGAAAGCAAAACAGAATTAAGAAGGCTAAAGCTGTAGCTCCTCGTCCTGCTGCCGGACCTCTGCGACCGGTTGTACGATGCCCTACCGTTCGCTACCACACCAAAGTACGCGCCGGCAGAGGATTCACTCTTCGAGAAGTTAGAGTAAGCAAGTTTAGGTTTCCGTTATCCAATGCCTATAGCATTCTATTTGTAGTTCTAAACGTGTAATTTCGATCTCACTCTAGGACTTGTCTAAGTTTGTAACATACAACATTCATATAGAAGAAAATGTTAGTGCTGATAATTTATCCATCTTAGAATCCTCTACACTTATCCAAGTGTGATACTCATAAACAAATAAACAGCTGTCGTGTCAGTTCTACTTATCAATGTTAGTTTTTACTCATTCGGCATGTTATGAGAAATCTTTGATACTTAGCAAATTAGTTTTAGTTCTCTTAATATTATGAATGGTTTTGAATAATTTAAAAACTTAATTGTAACTTTATCATAACTATTTCTGATTAAATTTAGGCTGCTGGACTCAGTGCTGCGTTTGCCAGAACTATTGGCATCTCAGTTGACCCCCGCAGGCGCAACAAGTCTGTAGAGTCACTTCAAGTCAATGTGCAGAGATTGAAGGAATACAGAGCACGTCTCATTCTATTCCCCAAGGGCAAGAAGGTAATTTCTTATGTTTTACTTTTATTGGACCTCGGTAAACCTAGATGATGAACTTCCATTTGAGAGGAGTTCAGCTCATGAAAGTTATGAGAAAACCTATGTGCAATATACTAGTATATGAAAAAATATATGTTTGATGATAAGCCTATTAAAAAATGAGAATAATCACCCATTACTAATTATGTAAAAACTTAAAATTTAGTTTTTTGAAATTTATTACTATATAATAACTGATGGCAATTATAAATGCATTTTAGGTGCTGAAGGGTGAGGCCAATGAAGAAGAGCGCAAATTGGCCACCCAGCTCCATGGCCCCCTGATGCCAGTACAGCAGCCAGCCCCCAAGTCCATTGCAAGGGCCATCACTGAAGACGAAAAGAACTTCAATGCTTACCTGTACCTTAGAGGAGTAAGTTAACATGCCATATTAATTTATATGGATTTAGCAAGGGATTTAACATGGGCATGGGAACAGCACCATGGTAGCACCTGTAATCATGGAAAACTGGAATCTTGTTACATTTTAAACAGTTGAGTCATGTTAACATTAAATGTGAAAGACAAAATGCCCCATTTTTCCAATTATATTTTGGTGAACACCAGCCTAAGAAGAATCTGGCATTATAAACTGTGATCTAATTACATTTTTTATTTAAGGCACGCTCACTCGCTAAGCTGGTTGGTATCCGTGCCAAGAGGTTGAAAGATGCTGCTGAGAACCCAGATGATGTGACGAAAGCCCCCACTGCAGCTAAGGAACCCAAGGCTAAGAAGTGATTTAATAAATACATTCTAAGAATCTGACTGAACATTTTACTTTCCCTTTTATTATATTATGTGCCCTGTTCAAATAGGTATTAATAAATAATTGTCAAAAAGTTCCTTATAGCTAATGAACATAATCGTTACCTAGCTAGGGTATCTATTTAACTACCTACTTAGCATAATATTAGGATTATTCTGTGTGCCAATCAAAGCTTTTTAGAATCAAAACAGAAATGTTTTACCTGCTTTGGTTTGTAGGCCCAAGGTGAAAATACATCCAAGTCTATGTAGGAACTGCATTTTTGAAACAATAGCTGGTTAACTTTCATGCTTAACGCCCCGGCAGCCGCTGCGTTAAAATACGAAATTTAAACTCTCCACACACCGAAGGCGTGGCGGTTTTTCCTAATGGCACCGCCGCCGCCACCGCCTCACATACGGCAAAATGACCACTTTAGGCGGTCAAAAATCAAATATCTATACTTATAATAAAACTGTAACAGGTCCAATTCTGTACATTGAAGATATTTTGAAAATTTTTTTTAGAGGGCACTCTATTATCGATACTCAAGCCACAACTGTAATTTTTTTCATTCATGTCTGTCTGTCTGTCTGTATCGTAAACGCGCATCAAGCCGAAACCATAAGAATACTTACTTATTCTTATGCCGAAACTACTTGATGGATTGAAATGAAACTCGGTATGATTATAGGTCATACTACGAGGAAGGACATAGGATACTTTTTATCCCGGAATTCAGTAAGGTTCTCATGGGAGAGGGTATGAAAGTAAAATTCCTTTACCGCGCATCACGCCAAAACTGCTGAATGAGTTGGAATGAAACTCGGGACGATTTGAGTTCATAATACAAGGAAGGACATGGGATACTTTTTATCCCGGAATTCTGTAAGGTTCCCCTGGGAGAGAGGGTGAAAGAAAAAATTTTTAACCACGCATCACGACGGAATTGAATGAATTCGAATGGAACTCGGGACGATTGGACATGGGATACATTTTAACCCGGAATTCAGTTTGGTTCCCCTGGGCTATACGGGTTTTCAAAAATTTCTCACAGCATCACTGAACGACGCGTGTGTACGCGTCTGAACTGATAAACGCGAAAGTTTGTAAGTATGAATGGATAGATGGATGGATAGATTGATAGATGGATGGATGTTTGTTACTCTTACACTCAAAAACTGCAGAACGGATCTGGAAGAAATTTGGCACAGAGATAGATTATAAGCTGGAATAAGAAATACCTAGGCTTTATTTTATCCCGAAAATCCCACGGGAAAGGGAATTACGCAAGTAAAATCGCGAGTACTCCAAATACTAATCATGCGCAGACGAAGTCGCGGGCACCAGCTAGTGTATAATAATATGTGCATTTTACTTATAAAGGTTTCAGACCTTTAACTGTTATTTTGTGAAATGTTTTGACAAAATTGTTAAAGTACCTACCTACCTAAAAGGAAAAAAGTAAAGTAAAAAATAAAAAGTATTGAAAATAAAATTCAGTTTATTTTACGAAAAGTAACAAATTATGTTGTAAAAGATAAGAGCTCGTTACTGTCGTCTCGTCACGATCATCATCATCATAGGTCGTTTCTACAAGAAGTGAATTTGTCCACTGCGACTACCTGTGAAAAAGGGTCTAGTCTTAGGTGTAGTGTCACACTGAGTCGGTTTGAGTTCCTACAAATTATAATACTAACAGGCAGTGGAAATATTTAGGATAGAAGGCGGTACTAAGCGGAACTTTTTTTGAAAGTATTAAGGAATTATCATTTTCTTGTGAAAAGTAGGAGTGGAATGAAAAATGACTCTGAGTCTGGTCGAGAAGATAATGTGCAGCTGGCGCAAATTTCCAAGCTGCAAGGAATCCCAAGACTTGATGGAGGGGGATAGTTTAAGTTTAAGATAGTTTAGTTAAAAAATCATGCAGTAAAGTTAGAACTTTGAGCAATAAACTCTTGCCTAGGAGCTCCATTTATAATCAGAGGCGTTTCGTAGTATGTATTATAAAATACTAGCTGGTGCCCGCGACTTCGTCTGCGTTGGATTAGTATTTCGGAGTATAGTCGCGGTTTCACCCGCGTAATTCCCTTTCCCGTGGCAAGTCCGGGATAAAATGTAGCCTATGTGCTATTCCAGGCTACAATCTATCTCTGTCTGCGCTAAAGTACAGCCAGATCAGTTCAGTAGTTTTTGCGTAGCAGCGCCTCACGGTTTCACCCGCGTAGTTCGCGTCAGAAATCCGGGTTAAAATACAGCCTGAGTTATGCCGTGGTTATTCCAGAATTTGATCTATCTCTGTGCCAAAGTTCATCCAAATCCGTTCAGTTGTTTTTGCGTGAAAGAGTAAACAACATCCATACTTTCGCTTTTATAATATTAGTAGGATGTCCAGAGGAGGTATATTTCCGGCACAGCTTAACCTGTTTTTGCAGCGGCGCGGCGCCCCAGACTTCAATCAAGTAATCTTTAAGGGGTTTGTATTGGGAGGCATCCAGGAAGACCACGTATAGCACCTAAGGTAGCTGTCTTTTTATTATGGTTTCGATGTTCCACGTGAGTTTACTATCGATGGTTATACCCCCACAGATAATACCTAAGTACTTTTCTTTGTTGACCTGTAATGTTTCACTATTGATTATGGTTTCCGATTTTCTTGTTCTTTGCTGCAAATAGGTATGATGTAGCTTGATTTAGATGCATTATAGCAGTAGCAGCAATAGTCAATATGTTAGATTGCAGCCAAATATGTAACAAGTCTAAATCGTAATTTATCGTAAAACTAGCGACCCGCCCCGGCTTCGCACGGTTTTATCACTACATATTATAAAACAAAGTCGCTTTTTCTGTCCCTATGTCCCTTTGAATGTTTAAATCTTTAAAACTACGCAACGGATTTTGATGCGGTTTTTTTAATAGATAGAATTATTCAAGAGGAAGGTTTATAGGTAGGTATTATAAAACCGTGCGAAGCCGAGGCGGGTCGCTAGTTATACATATAAACCTTCCTCTTGAATCACTATCTATTAAAAAAAAACGCATCAAAATCCGATGCTTAGTTTTAAAGATTAAAGCATTCCAAGATACAGGTATATAGGGACAGAAAAAGCGACTTTGTTTTATACTATGTAGTGAGTGATGTAAGTTGGCAGCCCTTCCAAATGTGTGTTGGTTGGGTTATTGTCTTTAAAGGGGAACAATAAAAAGGCATCGCAATTACTTTAATTCACTTTATTTACTACACATGGGTAATTTCATTTTTACAATTGCGAAATTAGGTATTCACTCCCATTTAAGCTGAGTACGTAATACAGGGTACCCATACCCACTACTGTGCTGTAAATTACAATTTAAGAAGCGCTCAATTGAAAACTACTAGGAATCAAATTAATCTTCTAACAGAGGGTACCATACGTAGCGTACCATACAATATTTAATCATCATTGTGTATCAGCCCTACTATTTAATCTAGGGAATATGATTTATAACCTAAATAATTAAGTCCTATAGTTACCTTACAGTAGTTTTAAGAAACTGAAAAACATCATATTTTAAATTCTAGAATGCATTATTATGACTACATAATTCATATTATAATAATAAAATGCCGAAATAACTACGATACATAAGTAAAACCAGTCCTTTAATACACCTCTAAGCAGGGGTATTCACTTCTGTATTATTTTTGTCAGTAGATGTATCAGCAACACTTTCAACTGTTTCAGCAGCGTCTCCATTCTTTATTTTTTTGTCGCTTTTTCGGAATTTGTCATACCTGTAAAAGGAAGACATTTTTATTTCTGTCCTTGTTAACCAACTTCAAAAAAGGGGGAGTTTCTCAATTCCGCTGTATGATTTTGAGGGAATGGAGAAGAAAAACTATTCCACTTATTTTTTACCAACTCATGTCTGAGCCTAAGATTTAGCAATGATTGAGAGAGATTAGAGGAGTTTTTTGTGTTTCTATACAAAAAAAAAGATAAAGTTACTACTCAAATTAATAATAATATTTATTTTAAATCAAGCCTTTCAATATAATAGGTACAAAATATTGTGAATTGAAAACCCCCAGACAGTTGGTATTATATTTAAATGCAGACTAAATACTGATAAACATACAGCTATTTACCTGCCCTGATCTTCATCATCCCCACTATCTTCATTGCCTTGAGGGTCAACTTCACGTAAAAATTCACCAATGTCTTTGTCAACGTCAGCCCACAGTTTGTCTTCATTTCCTAAAATATAGAAATTACAGTATGTAACTAAAGTAAATAAGAAATTAATCGAAATGTGATATACATTTCTTACAATAAGTTCATATTCATTTGAGAAAAAATAAATAGTTATGTATTTACCTGCAGCAAGTGAAATATCACCCCCATTCTCCACTTTTTTTGTCTCATCAGATGCTTCTGATTTTTCACCTCTTGCTTTCTCACCAGATTCAGAAGCATCTTTGCCATCTTCTGTAACAAAAACACCCAAATAATTAAGCTCCTACCTTCATGTACAAAAACAGCCATTTACACATGCTAGTGGTTGGTTTATTTTTCACACCGAGTGTAGAAAAAGTAAATTAAAACTTTATTTCGTACTTGATAATTAATTAGCACATATAAATAAATATATGTGCTTATTTTGTAAGCCTAAAGCAATAGATATTGATTTCTGATTTACTCAGTGAGATGACTCATCCAAGAAGCATTGTCTGTGTGTTTGGATATTTCAACAAGTTTACTTAGTTCGTAATTCTACTTAGACTTAGAATGGCTAGGCCTAGAATAAAACATAGGCTACTTTTCGTATATACTTGTAGTTTGAAGCATGTATTTCTTTGATACAATAAACAAACACAACGCGGTCAAGTCGCAGCCGTCGCAGGTTACTACAATATTAGAGATAGAGTAATGGGTACAAATAACCTTTCTGCTGATGCAGCTGGCGATGTATGCGCTCGGCGTGTTTGCGCAGCGTGCGCGTGTCCCGGTGCTGAACGTAGCGCCCGAGGTGGATGCGCAGGCGGCAGTGTCGCCGCAGAGAGTCGGCCTCGTCCGCGCTGCCCGGCGTCGTGGGCAGGTATACGCGGCACAACTCGCAGTACCATACCTGATCAACATTTTTTTTTTTTAAATTGTTACAAAATCTAACAACAGACTTCACATTTCACGTATTATAAGGATAAATCTTAAAAGTACTGTTCATCTCAACCACCTCGGGATAATTGACAATATCAAAAACTACTACTGGTCAGATCTTAATCAAATTTAAATAGAATCACACGACAAGCTTTCATAGAAAAACAGAACCTCCTCCCTTTTTGAAGACAGTTGAAAAGAATCTGAGAATCGAATTTGCATATTTTTTAATTGATATCTTTGTCAGTTGTTGTTGATCACTATTTTGCTTTTTTCAGAGAAAAATATGGACGTCATCCCATAAGATTTGTATTCCTAAGTGATAACTGTCACATAAAACTAAAGAATCCAGTGCAAATATAACTCCGGAATCATCAAATTATTACTTTTGTGTGTGCTTTTGTATCGTATAACTGCAACAGATATACAATACAATAATATACAATATTCATAAGTTTAGTTGTGTAAACCGTACACATACCTCCATCTTCTTGATATGTTCACTGCCAATATTGATCTCCTTTTTCGGTTCCTTTGTAGAAACCTCGTCCTTCTTTTCACCACCAGAGTCGTCATCTTCAACTTCTAGACAAAGTAATAAATTAACATTAACACAATTTAGTCATGACCATTTTCAAAATCCTTGGCAATTTCAATTTATTTGCTTGCACAGAAAAATGCAATTATCATGCTAAAATGGAAGCAGTTGAGATGATAAAGTTAGAGTTGAGTTTGTCTTATTATATAGGATATTGTAAAATCATCTAAAATAACTAAGCAAGTTTTACCATCCACATCCCCAACAGAGTCAAGAGTCATGAAGTTCTCCAGATCGACATCCATGCCTTCATCTCCGCTAGCTTCAGCTTTAGGGCTCGCGACACGACGCTGTGCTTGATTAGACTTTCTCTGTAAATAATAGATAGATAATCCTTTATTAAATAGATTAGATATTACATACATACATTTATCATATAAAACATTCAGTACTTAATTAAACTTTATCTATAGAAAGCCAATGTAATTGGCAGCTTTATTGCTTAAATAAATGCATATTGATCACAATATTATACTAATTACTAGGATGGCAGTGGTTTGCTATGTTAAACAAATAATTATTCTAATACAGATACTAAATAGAATAATATACTAATATACTTATAATAGAGTGTCAAGAACTAGTTCTTTGAGAAATAAATCCCTTTAACCACAATGTCCATTCCCCTTACGTTATACTATCTATATCCTTGCCTGCCTTTGAGATCCACTCGGAAGATTGAGTACTTTCTCATTTTCTTAGTTTAAAAATATAAGCATACATATACATAGGATGGGAATACGGAATTCCTAGTATCAATATGGATGGTTTAGCTTTAATAAGTTTAATTTCAAATGAGAAGAAGATATAAGAAGCGATATAAATTTCTTTAATTCTCTAAGTTTACCTTCAAATGATCCAGAGAAGCGATATGATGTTCATAAATCATCGGCGATCGGAAAGAGAGGCGACAGATGCGACAGAAGGGCATCAAGAAGCGCTTCATAGCGCGGTGAGTGTCAGTGAGGTTGTGTGCGTGGCGCGTGGTGCGGTGGTTGAGGCGGCAGACGAGGCAGAAGGTGGTGCGCGGCGCCAGCTCCGCGCCGGCCGTGGCCTCCAGCTCGCGCTGCGCCCCGCGCTGCTCCACGCGCATGCGCAGCAGCTGCGCCTTGTGGCGCCGCGCCACCGAGCTCATGGCGGCGCGGTGCTTCGACGACAGCAAGTGCTTCGCGTACGTCTGTTCAAATTGGGAATATGGTTCTAAGTAGATGAGAAAATACATATTTATGGATTTTATTATGACTCTGTCACCGTTAAATTGCAAATAACGTTAGATTATAATCTATCTCGCGAGATTATAAACTGTCGATAGATTGTGAAACGTAACATTTCATTACAATTTAACGCATTATTTTTCGGTAGATTATAATCTATCGAAGTGAAACCGTCAAATCACAATCTTACAATTTTCAAACTGTGTTCTATACGAAGACCTGATCCCTGATTGGTCAGCCTTACAGTAGACTGCTCTGTGTCCATAGAGTTAGGAATGAAACATAGGTGTCAGTCAAATAAAATAAAATTAAATGCAATTGAGTTCTTGTTTTTTTTTTTTTGACTTCCGAATCAGATGTGGCGCGGTGAGCAAAGGTCCGCCTACGACACGGGAGGTTGCGGGTTCGATTCCCGCACCGGAACAAAATAGTGAACGATCTCCAGAAATTAATTATATTAGTCATCTACCTAGTACCCATAACACAAGCTCTGCTTAGCTTGGAGCTAGATGATGCTGTGTGAACTGTCCGGAATTATTTATTTATTATTAAGTAGGTACTTAATCAATAATTCTGATATCACATCGACACTCCCTACGTATAGTTGTGTATCTGCAAAACACAAATTTTACAGGAGAGCGTTTTAAAGATTTGAAAATGTTCAAATGCTTATATCTGGAGCCCTTTTTGAGATATTTCTGTGAAAATTGGTGAGATGCTCTTACTGTAGATCTAGTTTATGATGGATACTTTTTTTTATTTCAATCTATACTGGTTTAGATTTTATTACACTTACATATTTTTACGTGGTGCTTATAACCTCATAAAATGCTCTATGTGGCACATACACACTTTTTCGTGGAAGCTTAGGAGAATGACAATTTCGTAACTGCCTTTTACACGGTTATACTTAGTAGATCTATTTGAATAATTCTGTTTAACTGGTGCTTACATGTTTAAACGTTGGAAATTGTATAATTTAATAATATGCATCTACATATTTTGTTTCGACAAATTAGGCCTGGGGACCAATACCTGGTAAAGGTCGCCAGGCTCTAATTGCCGAATATTCACTTGCTTACGAAACTAAGCCTATTTTAAGGTAGGTAGGTAATTTTAGTAGTACCTAAAATGTAAAGCTGTATTCGTGAATTGGGTTTTTCCCACTTATCTTCTTATTTTTTTTCGCTAATATTGGTCGTCCTTATATTATACCTTATCTAAAATAAAACAATAAAAAAAAGCTCAAAATACAATTTATTAGGGAAGTAGGTGCTCACCTAATTATTATAGTACTTCAACCTAATTATTGCCGACAACCGTTGGGGTAAACGTGTTCTTGAGTGGAGACCGCGACTCGGTAAACGTAGCGTAGGACGCCCTCCGGCCAGATGGGATGACGAATTGCGCAAGACTGCTGGCAGATGCTGGATGCGTCAAGCTGAAGACAGGGCGCTATGACGCTCATTGGGGGAGGCCTATGTCCAGCTGTGGACTAATATAGGTTGATGATGATGATGATGATGAACCTAATTATTATCAAAATGTGAACACATAATTAATATTATGAAATAGCAAACTTGACTATGTCAACATCTAACGCCCGTAATAGGCCCGCATGGTTATGGAATCAGGAATGTGATTCCTGATTCCATTGGGGGCAAATGCTTGTAAACTTCCTTGAGAAAGAGGGACTGTTATTAATGAACTCCTTCTTTAAGAAACAGCCTCAAAGGAAGTGGACGTGGCAAAGCCCCGACACTGTGACTAAAAATTAGATCGATTTCATCATGACGGATAGCAAGCACATATTCAGAGATGTCTCAGTGATCAACAGGTTCAATACCGGATATCACCGAATGCTCCGAGGCACTCTGAATATCAACTGGAAGCTTGAAAGACACCGTCTGATGAAGTCCACGCTCCGACCAAATCCAATCCAAATCATGGCGGGCACCGAGAAGTTCGAGCAGCTACTCGGAGACAGATTTGTTGCCTTGGAACCCACTGATGACGCTGACGAGAGCCTACACAATCTGGTAGAAACGTTGAGGGATGAGGGCATCAAGTTCTGCAAAAAACAGCGAACTGGCAAGAAGTCCAAACTCTCGGATGAGACTCTGGGGCTGATGACAAGAGGACGGGAAACCACCAAAGCAACTTCGTCTGAGAGGTCAGACCTGAACAAGCGAATTGCGAAGATGGTACGGCGCGACCTTCGGAGCTCCAACACACGCCTCATTAAAGAGGCGAAAGAGTGAAACCGAGGGTCCTAAGTATTCACTCAGCAGCTTGGCAGGAGCTTCCTGGCGAAGCTTAAAACGCACGACGGGAGGACCGTACTGTCGAAACCGGAGATCTCAGCCGAGATAGAGGATTTTTATGGCCGTCTGTGCACTGCACATGCCCCTCGTTCCCTACCTTGATTCCAGAGCCACCCTGACACGTCACTATACCGACGAACTGCCAGACATCAGTCAAGACGAAACCGTGTTAGCTTTGAGGCAGATTAAAAATGGAAAAGCCCCCGATGAGGACGGTATTACTTCAGAGCTTCTGAAGGCAGGAGGAGCCTCCGTTATACAGGAGGAGAATGACATTAAAGAGGTGTTGTAACCTCTTCAATGCCGTCCTCCACAGAGTTTGGTGGTGCTCTTTTTTAAGAACAGTCATAAAACTCTCCTTAAAAATTACTGACCCATCACACTCCTGAGCCACATCTACAAGCTGTTCTCACGAATCGTCTCGCCAGGAGACTTGACGAGTTCCAGCCACCAGAACAGGCCGGGTTCCGCGGAGGATATGGCACCATAGACCACATACACCCAGTGAGGCAGATTATACAGAAGTCCGAAGAGTATAATCAGCCCCTGTGTCTCGCTTTTGTGGACTATGAGAAGGCCTTTGACTGAGTCGGAACCTGGGCTGTTCTGGAATACTTACAACGATGCCAAGTTGACTATCGTTACATCGAAGTGCTGAGGTTCTCTCATCATTGCTGTACCCTCCACCACAAACTTACAAGGAATATTGTAAGATATGGGAAGCTGGGGCATGCAATTCAGAAGATGCAGGACTATCACCGTTAGTGTTCGCAGAATGCAAGACGGAAATGCGCGGTGCAAGAAAAGGTTCTTCATCGCTGGCAGATATTATCTCACCCATTCGGCTTAGGTCATCCTCAGTAAAATGTTCTGAAAATGGCATTGGAGATATTACATTTGAAAAACAACAACAAAGAGCAAAATTAAATTTTTTATGAAAATCGACTTAAATTTCTTGGGAAGAGAGCACCATGCACTTTTGAAGTGCATTTCTGATCATAACTCTGAAGATCCTCAATATTTTAATGGGGCCACCCTTGGAATTATCTTCTTTCCGACAAAAAAAAGAATCAAAAAAATCGGTTCACAAACAACGATGTTATCCGCGAACAAAAAAATTCATATTGGGATTTTTTCAATTGGTTAAGGCGCGGTATGAAGACAATATTTAGATATTTTAGGGAGTTCGTCGCGTTATACAAATAAGGTTGAAAATGGCGATGCGTTTGATTTTAGTTGAATCTCTTGCTCGGCAATATGAATTTTTTTTGCAGTTTTTATTTAATTTAAGAATAAATACACCAGTTTGTTAAGACTTTTTTTACATATGTCTTTAGTTGATAAAATTTCCTTTTATGTGGTATTAAAATTATTAATGGTTGTCACTCAAAATATTGAGCATTTTGAGACGAAAAAGTTTTTTTTTGTTCTTTTTTGTGATTTTTTTTTCACGATCCTAGATCGTATTTATGATTTTTTTTTTGTATAAGTCTTTTTTCGATACATTTGACTATACACTGATTTTTTTTTGGGCTTGTAATATGTCGCAGTACGGCTAACTGTGCGACGAAAAATTGTACTTTTTACGGTGTCGCTCTTTGGGTAGCGCCTTAAATTGAAATTGAAATTGAAAATTTATTTATTCAGATATACATCCATTTTGTTAGTAACACAGTATAAATTTGAAAATGGTTAGTAGGCACACAAAATTACAAATAATAATAAGTCAATCAAATTAATTAATAATAATTTCAATTGTGATGTCATGATAGTAATTTTAATTTATAATTTAAAAATAATTGTTTTATATTAAAATAACATGAAAACACAAACACATAACTATGTAAGTGCATGGGTTACTATAACTTTAATTCAATAATTTTCCTATGTAAAACTATGTAAAAGTCAGTTACCGAATTTTGATTTAACAACTTTTCGAAGTATAAATATGTAAGTGCCTAGATACACCTTATGATCATAGTGAATCCCGATGTATAAATATGTATGTGCGTAGTTACACATTTGTACGTCGGTTATCAAAAATTTTGGGAATGTTTCAAAATGTACTTACTAATAAATTGTCTATTTAGTCAGCAATGAAGGCAATAACACACAACTGATTCAAAAAACCTAATAACTATGATTGAACATCAAAAAGTACAAAAAATTGGTAAATCATTAATTATGATTTACTTACCTGGTCTTGTAGTAGATATAGCTGGGTCTAGGATATCTACTTTTCCTTTCTTAGTAGCATCTGCTTTTAAATTGTTCAGGAATCGGAAACGCTCACTTGTTATTTTGGAGCAATCAAATATTTACGACTTGCACACGCATTCTATTCGTTGTCCGCGCAAGAACCGTGCAACGGGCAGTTACCGCTGCCCGCACCTCATTCCCCCCGCGTAAAAGTGTGTATGTGGAAGATACAGCATTATATGGCGGGAAAATAATGAAGTTGGACAGTTATACGATTAAGAAAAACGTACTTAGAGTAGACTTTTTTGATTTTTTGTGAGTTATAATGATAGATTGGCATGTGTAGATGCCAAAAATGCATCAAACGTATAAGTGTGTATCTGGCAGTTACACGAAGATACGTAGGGAGTGTCGACATGGTCTCAAAATAAGAAAATCAGAAACATAAAAATATTTTCTCCTCAAACACAACGAAAAATTGAAAAAAATAATGAAAATTTCTTATAGAAAAAACTATCACAAGTTTAAATCAAAATATAAAAAAAAAACAAGTCGAAAATAATATAGTAATGTTTTGACAACATAATTTTATTGTGTTGTAGTTACCAACTCGTCTAACAACTTTAAAACACTTTGTATTCTTTGATTTCTCCATTGTATTTTTTTACTATTTTCATTATGCCCGCTGTAATAGGTTTGTAATTCTGTGGTAAATTCATCCTGATTAAATCAGCGCGCTAGGTGCGTTCTGTTTTACAATTTGACGGTTTCACTTCGATAGATTATAATCTACCGAAAAATAAAGCGTTAAATTATAAGCAAATGTTACGGTTTACAATCTATCGACAGATTACAATCTCGCTAGATAGATTGTAATCTAACGTTAATTACAATTTAACGGTGACAACTCTAAGGCCACTGCCGCACTGCAAAATAGATAAAAAAAATGTATGATTTTTTTAGGAATGTTTACAATAAAATCGGCGGGTTACCTAAATATGATTAAGAATATGAGGCTGCTTACAATATTCTTAAGCTAGAGGTCTCTAGAGCAAAATTAAATCTATAAAAACGATATATTTGATCAGTTGTAAAATACAACTGATAGAGGAGTACAAATACAGAAACGCAAATTTGCAAGACTTAAAGCAGATATTTTGCTTGCTCAGTCAATATAATGTTTTTCGCCAATAATAATGAAACCAATAATATCTGAAGATTCTAAAGCACCATAAAGTACAATACACTACAAGAGTGTAGATAACTACGAATGCGATGCCAACAGTTCAGCAGTGCATAAAGACTGCCGAACTGTGTTGGCGACTTCGGTGTGTAGACTCCATTAGTGCGGTTATAGCTAAATGCAGAGAAATGAGGCGTAATGTACGCCGTAATTGACTTACTGCAAAGGTCTGGTACTTGTCCTTGCAATGCACGCAGAGCAGATGCACGTAGGTGCGCAGGCGGCGGCGCGGAGGCGCGTCGGACGCCGCGTCGGGCTCCTTGTCGGTCTCCTCGCCGCCGTCCTCACCAGGGTCCGCCTCCGACGTCGCCTCCTCCTCTTCGTCTTCAGGCTGACAAAATAATCAGCTATTATAATCAGTCTCGGTTGGAATCCAAAACATTTAAATCAACAATGGAATGAATAAACTTTTCACAAAAACTTTATTTTTTTACAGAAATCAATAGAGTAATCACTGAAATAAAAGCCCAATATTATGAGCATATCAAAAAAGGACATAATACTATGAGTTCAAAAACGAAAGCTGCAGAATATAAGCAAGCTGTTGCATTGTGGAAAAACATTATTTTGGCCCCAAATAAGGTTTTTCCACAATCAGCTTGGTGTAAGGATTGGTGAGTGTAGCAGAGGTATTATAAATACACAAAAAGAAGCTTGTGTGCCCTTCTTTTGGTAGCCTTTCCTTTAGTAGCGGGGTCAATTCTTACGCGCCGCCGCGATAACGAATAAAACTTAAAAAAAAATAAAAACAAAAAAAATGATTAGCAATCTGATTGTTTTCTTTTACTAACCTTAGGAGACTTAAGTTTCAGCTCTTTTTTATCTTCAACAAGTTCATCTTTTTCATCCGCATCCCATTCATCTTCAGTGGATGATGCGTCTTCTTTCTTCATAGGGCTGTGATAAGTAAATTAATTAGTAACAATGGGATGGACCATGATGATGGTTTATTCAAAATAAAAAAAATAAATGATATTATTTTACCCAGGTGCACCAAACAGGCCAACTTTTGGATCAAACGGTCATCTTAACTTCAATGATCATCAGTTGTCTTTTTTACGGAAGCACCTCAATACCTTCTTGGTCATATTCCTTGAGCCGAAGGAGCTCGAGCCGAGCCCTGGTCTTCGATATTTCCGCAAACATAAGCATTCATGTTCTATTTCCGCCTTCTGCATTAAAACAAATCAATTTCTACAAAAAGGAACTCAATATCAAATTACCTTCGGCTCTTGATAGGTTTGAAAGCCCTGGTGTAGGACAGGGATCTGTCTGCGAATCTTCTGGTGGTAAAGGAGGATCGGGCGCGCGCGGCGCCGCGGTAGAGCGTGCGCGAGCGCATGGTGCGGCCGCGGAAGGAGCGGCGAGGCGCGCGCGGCCGCAGGCTGGAGCGCAGCGGCTCTCGCGGCGGGCCCATGCCGCCGCTCGACTTGCGGAACCCGTCGCGGCTCGGGGACCGTCTGCGCTCCTCGCCGCCGCCGTACAGCCGTCTCTCGCTGCCGTACTCTCGGCTGCCGTACGATCCGCCATAATGACTGCCGCCATCGTGGCTACGTCTATCGCTCGAGGACCCCTGTACATAACTCTGTTTTGTTCTTCTACATGTCTCACACTTGTAGATAAATAGGTAATTAAAAACGCAATCCAGTAAATGCTCTCTCAGCTTGCCCAAAGTAAGCATACATTAATTTTGTGACTGCCTCACATCTTTCAGTGAAAACCTTTCTAAGACAGGAATATCAGATTCTTTATTTCTGTAAAGACATTTGAGTTTGTTTAACTGCCTCAGTCTGTCCATAGTAATTTGAAGAATAAATTCTGTGTTTTCTATTTTCAAACACACAAAATTGTGTGTAAGTGTTTAGCCAATTTCCTGTCAATATGTTCCATCATACTTGTGGTATTCATTGTTTCAATGCTAGTTCAATGCTCACAGCATTGAAGATACTATGACTTTTCTTATTGGGGACTCATCACATCATGTCAATAGATATAGGTTGTGACAGAGCTTTTCTGAATAATATAGCCGTAAATATTAGATCACATCTAGTTAGACAGAATATCATTTTGCTGTTCAATTTGTTCTGAACTTGTATACATACAACATGAAAGAAAACCAGCTAATTGAAAATGGATAGTGTCAATTTGTTCCTCAGGCATACCATGCACTCATTTTAGATTAGTCCCTTTTTGTTCAAATGCAAATAAGAGATTCATAGCATTTTAATAGCTGCTTTTTTTAGGTCTATAAAAACGCGTAAGATTTGATAGTGTGGGACAAGAATAGCTTTAGCAAATAATTGCTATCATAACCTTTCCTCAGTCTCAAGTTGTGACTCCTTTGTTGGCAGCTGTAAGACCTCTCTCTTAGACCAGTTGGTTCATCTAATGTAGATATCTATCTCATTGATAATTTTCTAGATCTAAGATACATTATAGTTTAACTCAAAGATTGGTTGGATGGTTTTCAGTGTATGATGCTACATATTTTGTTGGATCTTAGAACTCCAGCTCATGTTTCAATGTATTACCATTACCAGCATGGCCCTTTTAACTAATTCAACACCTCACATAAACCTGTTGGTTTATTTTCTTCTACATTTCTAGAGGTGCTTAGCCATCTCTAAAGGGCTTAGGAAGTCTTTTTCCAAAAATGGTGTTGGGAAACCAAATGCAGGGTTTGTTTTATGATGAAACATCTGCAACACCTAAACATGACTTTATACATACCTCTAATCTCATTCTCTTGCGTTCTGGAGATCCTGATCGACCACCATAATCACGGTTAGAATATCCACCTGTAGTTTCCTGCAAATTTCAATAATGTTTAGATTGATAAATATAAATGTGCAGATAGCCTTCTATTCAAAACAAATTGCATATATTGGGAATGTTACATTTACCGATCTGTAAGGTTTCTTGTAGGAATCATCAATTCTGTCCCGAGTGTATCTGGTACTAGAGCTGCTTGTGTAACGGGAATCGCTATTGTAAGAGGAATATCCTCCGCCGCCGCCGCCGCGCCCACCTCGGCTTTCATATGAGCCACGGTTGTTGCCGCGATAGGAGCCTCTGTACGACCCACGGCCACCACTGTAGCTGCCTCTGCTACTATAGCCGCCATAGCCTCTTCCGCGTGACGACATCCTAAAAGAAGTAATAGTACCATGACATACGCTGAGCTATGATGAGAAAAATAGAAGCGTCTATGCAATATGAAGGTTGTCTCAGGTGAACTAAAAAATGGAATGGTTATCATATAAAATTATATTTCTTCGGATCAGAGAGGTTGTGGCTTTGCAGAACATTTACAATGAGATACAGATAGATGAGATCATGAAAATATTACTCATTGACGCCGCGAGGCAGACTTGGCAAGAAATGGCGGTGCAGCAGTGCCTGTGTGACTTTTTAGAATAAGTTTTATGCACAGCTTGACACTTTATAGGATCTCTTTTTCCATAATATATATTTACTTACACTTAGATAAATCTAACTAAAATCTTTTTCGAAATACGGCAAAAATAGCACGCTCTTGAATAGAAATTAGAATAGAAATTCAATCAAGCCAAAGAGAATAAAACCCACATTCATGACAGTTTCTCAGTGTCTCCAACTCTCTGTGTCAAAATTACGGTGTGGCTTGGCTTGTCAAGAAATACGGTAAATGGTAGTGTTTGGGTAAACCGACTACGCGGCAAATATGCATTTCAGCTGCACTTGCATTGAATGCGTATTTGCTCGCGATTTCCCAAATATACTCAGTTCTTGTGTGTCAAGTGAATATAGTCCGTACCAAACCATACCAGTGACTTTCCTTGACCACCTACCAAGCCACTAACAAAGGGCAGTTCGGGGTTCAACCAGTTACACCTACCACACAACCCCGAGTTAACCACAACCCTTTTCATGTTAATTGCTTTTTTAGTTTGAATATAAATGAAAACAAATTACGGTAGTTTTAACTATTATTGATAAAATTGTACATGACAACTGAATTGTTTGTGATACTATAATTTTTTTTAAGAATTTAATTCTCTCACATTAATCAACTTATATTACTATAGATCAATTTTTTATATGCATACTTCTACACATTCATTTCTTTATCAGTCACGCATGAGCGATGCCTGTAAGTTTTTTGAAACTATTTAGAGGGCTATTAGCAAATTTTACGACGAAAACAATGGTGTATAATTTATAGAATATAATTATTTTAAATCATAATTAATCCCGTAAATTTGATTTTTCTGACGACGTCAGGAACCATTTTTGCCGGCGAAATCTAGTTTTGCACACAAAGTATTTTTCAAAGTCAAAATCTACGCGAGAGACGGGTAAAATTTGGGAATACCCCTGTCTCCGTCCACTATTGCTGTGTTGCCGTAAAAAAAATAGTAATACAGGGTGTTAGTGTGAACAGCGTTATCCTTGAAACCAGAGGTTCAGCATCATGAGTAGAGTCCAAAACCGATAAAAAAATATTATTCTGTTTTTACTTTATTTTTGAAACAAAAATATTCAATACACCTTCTAAGTGGTAAAACTACAACACGAGTACATTGACGGGTCCCGCGCAGGTGTCGTCCTATTGTTGATCAAACGAGCCGCCGCCATGCCAGTGTTGTACTTTAGTCTATTGAATTTTTTGATTATTCTGTGAATTTAGTCAAAAAACAGTTTATCTTGCCTAGAAACAAACCTGGAAACTTGCCTGGTTTTCTAGGGTGACCATAATATCGCGTACAATATCGAAGACATAAAATATCAAAATACTGCGAAACTAAAACAGGCATTAACCTTATCTCATAGGTTTTCGACACTTTTTTACTCATGATACTGAACCTCTGGTTTCAAGGATAACGCTGTTCACACTAACACCCTGTATGTAACAGTTCAAATGCTGTCATAATAGAAATATGGTCACCACCACAGACGTGCATGTACTTATTTAATTATGCACGTATGTACGTTCTAGCAAAGATGTATTATAGTAACGAAATTACGGTAGAATGTGGCACCGTAATAACATGTTTACGGTAGGTAGGCGGTAGATCTGGAAAAATACGGTGGGTTTACCGTAATTACGGCGTGGTTTTGGAGACACTGCCACTTCTACACTTCTACAGTCTTCACATTCACCCACCACTTGTATGTACTTACTTATTTAAGCACGTCTGTACGTTCTAGCGGAACTTAGTACTTGATCTTAGTTTTAGTACTTAATGCTAGATCTTAATATGCACAGATAAAACTACGCAACGGATTTTGATGCGTTTTTTTAATAGATAGAGTGATTCAAGAGGAAGATTTATACGTATGTCGCAGATCGCTGCGTTTCCAGACCTCATTCTATTTCATACTAGCGAGCCTTCGTTTTGATCACTGACCTCTATATATACAAGTACGCAGTGGTTTTGATACCATGCATTTCATAGTCAAGCAAGAGTAATAATAACTTCTTGATAATTATGTATTCGGTTCGGTCTCTTTGCTCTATAGGCGGCCAGGCCATAGAACATGTGATTCGAGCACTGACCTCTATCTTTACAAGCGTACTTGTATAGATAGAGGTCAGTGATCAAAACGAAGGCTCGCTAGTATGAAATAGAATGAGGTCTGGAAACGCAGCGATCTGCGACATACGTATAAGCCGATTCAATAAAGAAACGAATCTTAAATGGCGGCACTTATCATGGCCTCTCGCTTGCACACTAGTGCCGTCTATACTCACTCACGCGCGTACAGTATGCAGAAAAAAAACAGTCTTGATTTGCTTTCACGCTGTCTTGATGCGCCTGGTGATCTGAACTGTTACGAATTCGTTGTTATAATTTTCTGTTATCTTTCCGTTGTTACTTGTTTGTTATTGTTATTCTGTTGAGTTTTCGAATGTTGTCTTCAAAGAAGCATTATAAGGTATTTTGATCTACAAATTATTATAATTCAAGGAATAAAAAAACCACGCGGACGAAGTCGCGGGCATCAGCTATTTTGAAATAAATACGACCCGGTCTTGTTTTTATTACTTATGACTTGAAAAAATCTTTGATCTGAAATTTTGGATGCTAACTGTACTATCTGTGTCGCGCACCACGCGAATCGCCATGTAAAATATGGTAAGTGTCATTCATTTAGTTAATGTCAATATGTAATTTAGTGTGGCAATTCTAGACACTGTTTTGACTAAGACTATAATGTGGGTAGACGATAAAAAATGAGTTGATAACAGGCTATGGCGGTAAGACAACGGTTGCGAGAACGACACTCGAGACCGACACGTGGAAGGAGAAGGTTGAGGCAGAGGAGTCTGCACCAGGTGGGCAGACGGAGCCTGGAGATATTCTGTGAGTCCTTTTATACCTTTATATTATAAGTTAGACCGCGATAAAGGAATTGTACAATCCTTTAGGTAGATTTCTACCAATGAGACCAACGTGCATAAGTTGGTGGGTAATAGCTTCGGCTAACCCAGGATATGCGATGTGTATCGGCTGCACTACACATGGGCTGACGCGTTGGCAAGCGCACCGCCTGGCCAGCGCGCGTTGGCGAATACGCTGGCCTATGTGTAGAGGCAGCTTATTACACGGGAGCGCGGTCGACTTGAGTTGGAGCAACCGAGGCAGGACTATGGGGATGGTGGAGGTCCTCGTGGGGGCAATGTCCCCACGTCCGGGTGGTGCGGGGTCCATCCCCAGGAAGGAGCACAGCTCCAAGTAAGGGCTCAGCCCTGGACGGAGCATAGCTCCAAGGAAGGAGCATAGCTCCAGGGTCGTAGGCACCAGGGCACCTAGAGTGCTTAGACCGGAGCGAGTCGACCGCGAGCCCAAAGCGTATAGAACAACTCATTATTACTTACCATGTAGATAAAGAAACGGCAAAGCCGTAGGATGGGATATAGGCAAAGCCTAGGTAAAAGTACGTGGCACAGCCACCATGCGGGGTCACCACAGTGTCCCCTGCGTGTATGGGATATAGGCAAAGCCTAGGTAAAAGTACGTGGCACAGCCACCATGCGGGGTCACCACAGTGTCCCCTGCGTGTATATAAATGCGAAGCAGATATAATGTATATATTTATCTATATATCCTTAATAAGTATATTTAACATAGTAACCCTTTTTGTTGCCCTATTTTATTATGTAAAATTAGCTCTGACATACAATCGTATAGTGCAGAAGGGGCGACAAAATTTGGTGGAGATGCAGGGATCTGAAGGAAGCCAGATTCGTTCAGGCTATTCCTTTTCCCTGAGCCTAATTGAAATAATAATAAAAATTTACCTACCCTATTGTTGTTTTATTTCCAAATATGATATCTAATCTTAACATGTTTTATAAGATTATTAACACGCATGATATTTTTATTTTAGGTCTAAATTGTGCCCATATTGTGCGTATGTAATACTCTGTGGTAATACTTTACTTTGGAACTCGTTCAACTTAGAGCCATAATCAAGAAGTTGAAAATCAACTAAAACCCTTATAATTTTAGTTGGAAAAAGGGTATAAAAAAAAAAAAAAAAAAAAACTGTCTTCCTTTCTTTTTGTTAGGTTGGCAGTGCGGCAGTGTTTTAGCGCCATTTGGATATTTTCACCTTACAAAGCAAAATTTTCTCGTTTTCGGTTTCATTTTAAAACTTTTACAGCAAGTTAAAAGCCTTTCAGCACAGAACAGTGAACAAAACTTAAACAAAATAAAAGATTAATCTATTCAAAGTCCCGCGGAATAAAATACAATTGCGAAACGAAGTTTTTTACGTGTTTGCGTACCTGTGAAAAGGTATTTCGCAAAATCAGCAAATTTGATGAAAATTCTTTCACCACGCGCTCAGGTAAGACGTAGTAATTAAAAAACGCTATAAATTGTTGAATAAACAGTATTTCAGTGTGTGAGAGTTAAAATAAGGTTCTACCTGTAGTGTTATTTGTTATTTTCAGTGCGAAATTTACGTGGCTTATCTTGAAATCGGAAAAATCGAAGCTAGAAGAAATTGGAGAACCCGCGTGCCTACAATAGCATTTTTTTTACACACCTACTGATATTCGTTGAAGAGTCGAGTTTCTGTAAAAATGGAAGCAGTACTAATAAGGAAATTGGAGATGCGAAGAAGCCGTCTAAGCCAATATCTGGACGAGCTTAATCGTGATTGCGACGCGGGTCCAATGCCTTACGCTAATGCTGTACTTGCAGAAATAAACCTTCGATTACTTGTTAAAAAATTAGAAGAAGAGTTAAATTATTACACTGAAAAGTCATCATCGCCTCAAATGGAAACTATCGAAGCCGCAATGGAGATTCAACTTCTGGGTGAAGAACTACTGTCTCGTATTCAGGCTTCCATGAAAGAGACAGCGTCGTGTTCTACGCAAAGTTCTACTTTACCAACATCAACTAAGCTCCCAAAGCTTGAACTTCCAAAATTCAAGGGTGATCGCCTTAGATGGAGCGAATTTTGGGATAGGTTTAGTACGAATATCCATGAAAGAGGAATAGCAAGCGCGGACAAGATGGCATATTTATTAAGTTGCCTTGAAGGAGTAGCACTCGAAGCTGTTGCCGGATTAACTATAACTAGTGACAACTACACCATTGCGATTGATACATTGCAGAGGAGGTTTGGATCAACTGATACATTAATTGACGCACATTATTCTGCTTTACATAAGCTCTCTAAAGCTGAATACAACGCAGTAAGTTGCCGGTCCACATATGATGAGGTCGAACGCCATCTGCGAGTACTAGAAAAGCTGGGTGAGCCTTCCAACGGGAACCATTTTCGAGCCATGGTATTGTCAAAATTTCCTGAAAAACTGGTACATGAATATCACATCATGAGGCCAGATAAGGAAAATACCATGTCTACAATAAGATCTTGTCTACAAAGGATAATTACCGCAATGGAAGGTTCTCAAGACTTCATTCCAGTATCAACAGTGGAGATCAATGGCAGTACTACGGAGGCATTGCAGATCAGAACGGAAAGTGCACAACAGTCAAAATCTTCAAACCCGAGGAGACAAAATCAGAGAACAAACCTGAAGAGAAAGCAAACCGACTCTTCTGAGACACCTCAAGCCAAAAGAGGCAGATTTCCATGCATGTTCTGTAATATGAGAAATCATAAAAGTATAGATTGCAGGAAATACAAAACCCTAGAAGAAAGAAAAGGGAGATTAACAGGGAGATGCCAAAAATGTCTTTTGAGAAATCATAAAACTGATGAATGCCGAAGAAAAATCAAATGTTACCGATGCCAGGGGGATCACATGCAGATCATTTGTCCTGAACAAGAAAGTAATGGAATCAATTTAAATGCAGATAATTCTGTCAAAATCAACCACACAGTTAATAATACTTCTATTTGCTTACAGACTGCAGTGACAAAAATCCAAAACCCCAATAGTACAAAAGAAATCAAATGTAGACTTGTACTAGACAGTGGTAGTCAGCGGAGTTATATAACATGGAATGCATTTAAAAGCTTGGGTTTATCTGTTAATAAAGAAGACTTGCTGCTTGTATATACATTTGGAGCATCATCACCTAAGGAAATGTCTAGCCCTGCAACTGAGATATATATACATACAAAGCGTGGTGTGACAAAGGATATACAGGTAAATGTTGTCCCACATATAACAGATAGATTACCTATTGCCAAAATTACATCTGATAAAGTTGACATCTCTGCTGATGATACCACTGTTGGTGAATCTATTGATTTACTGATTGGTAATGATTATTATGCCAGTTTTATGAGAAAAGATAATTTGAAACTTGGTGAAAACTTTTATGCAATTGATACCGACTTTGGTTGGGTCTTATCTGGAACTAATAAAGATGGAACTGACCATAAAGGAAGTACACTTACAGTAACCACATATTGTCATTGCCATAACTCAAGCTGTCCATATTTCACGGAACCTGACCTGCCCTTGAAAAATATTGATATACGTTTCCTGTGGTCCTTGGAATGTATAGGAATAACGGATTCTCCAAAAACAACACGTCAAGAAGAAGCTGTCAAACACTTCAACGACACCGTACAATACCAAGCTGGACGCTATGAAGTGAAGTGGCCATGGATTGAGTATCCACCTCAAATTCCTAGCAACTTTGGTCTTGCGCTGGGGAGACTGAAGACTTTGATCAGAAGATCGGAAATGGATATTCTCGAAGAATATGATAATATTCTTAAGGAACAACTTACTTTGGGAATCATCGAACAAGCTGAACCTCACAATGGCAATCACAATCTTCTTCATTATCTTCCTCACCACATGGTCAAACAAACTGGAAAACGAGGAAGGATTGTTTATGATGCATCGGCCAAAACATCTGGACAGAAGAGCTTGAATGAATGTTTGTATAGTGGACCATCCATGCTTGAAGATCTAACAGCTCTTCTATTAAAGTTCAGAACAAAGAAAATTGGTCTTGTAGCGGATGTTGAGAAAGCATTTCTTCAAGTGGGACTTCAGGAAGAGGATCGTGATGTCACCAGATTTCTGTGGGTTAAAGATATTACAAAGGAAGTATCTGAAGACAACCTGATATACCTAAGGTTTTGTAGAGTTCCTTTTGGAATTATCTCAAGTCCATTCCTGCTGACAGCAACTATCAGACACCACATGTCTCAATCAAATGAAGATCTACTGAAGACAATTGCTGACAAGTGCTATGTAGACAACCTAGTTACAGGTGCTGATTCGGACAAGGAAGCTATTAAGATGTATGAAAAAACCAGAGAAACATTTGGTCAATTGTCTATGAATATAAGAGATTGGGTTTCAAACAGTACAGATTTTATGTCATCTATTCCTGCAGAACATAGAGCTCAAGTTACCCACATTGTTAAAATACTTGGATTGGAATGGAATGTCAGCAAGGATACATTAAGACTCAAGGTGCATGAAGACCACTTCAAACCAAGTGTGCCAGTGGTGACCAAAAGGAATGTATTGAGAACTCTAGCAAGAATCTATGATCCATGTTGCTTTGTCTGTCCTTTGATATTGCCGTTGAAACTCTTATTCCAGAACATCTGTGAACAAAAACACAAATGGGATACAAAGTTACCAACAGATATAACTCAGTCATTGGATGCAATATTAGAAGATTTGAAATCCGCCACTGAAGTAGAACTTCCAAGATGCATTACACATCCACCAGATGCCAACACAGAATATGAGCTACATAGTTTCTCGGACGCCTCAAATAAATATGCATATGCTGCTGTGGTATATTTAAGAGCTTCAAGTCTGGAGGGTACTACAGTGTCATTTGTCATGGCAAAATCACATATAGCCCAAAGTAAAGACAAAGATGAGTTAAAGATACCAAGACTAGAGCTGCTAGGTTTTCTGATTGCAAGCAGACTTCTGAAATATGTAAGGTCTAACATTGACTTACCAATAAAGAAGCAAGCTCTGTGGACTGACAGCCTTGTAGTACTCGGATGGATGAACTCTAATAAGCTGCTCCCTCCATTTGTAGCCAATAGAGTTGAGGAAATAAAGAGGAACCATCAAGAAACCAATATGTATTACATCAATACAAAATTTAACCCAGCTGATGTTGCCACAAAACCTGGTACATGGAAGCAAAACAAGAAACTGTGGTTGGAAGGTCCCGAATTTCTCAAATTGGATGAAGCACATTGGCCAGAAGACAGGTACTATGATACTCATAGAACTCTTTTTTCGTGTGGGAGGGCTCCGGACCCCAGTCCAGAGGAGGATCACACAATGGAAGCCGAACATCTGAGCCACAGCCAAGAGGAGTTAATGGATGGAGTGGAAGGCCCTATTGTCTCTGTTCCAGCTGAAGATGTTACTGTGGAAGGCCCTATTGTCTCTGTTCCAGCTGAAGATGTTACTGTGGAAGGCCCTATTGTCTCTGTTCCAGCTGAAGATACTACAGGACAGGTTACAGGAAACTTACAACATAAGGAAACCGCAGTACCATATCCACTGAATTCTGACATAAAGAAACTCCAGCTGCAACACTATCCAAATGAAATGGCAGGAAAAAGGACACATTTAGCAAGGAATCTAGATTTGTTTCTTGATGTTGATGGAATACTGAGATGCAGAGGTCGTATGGCAAACACCAACTGGAGCTATGACATGAAATATCCAATACTGTTACCCAGAGATAGTATACTTACAAATGCGATAATAAAGGAAGTTCATGAAGATAACTATCATGTTGGGGCAGCACATACCCTTACTATCATTCGAGAGAAATATTGGATACCACAAGGTAAAGTTCAAGTTCAGAAGGTGATAAGGAGATGTCCGCAGTGTGTCAAGCATGGAGGTGGTCCCTACCAACTGCCATCAACACCAGCGCTACCTCCAGAGAGGGTCAACTACAGTCCACCATTTACCTTCTGTGGAGTTGACTATTTTGGACCAATGTTTGTTAAAACGAAAAATGAAAAGGAAAAACGATGGGTAGTGCTTTACACATGTTTAGCAGTTCGCTCAATCCATTTGGAAGTAGTAAAAGACCTGACTGCAGAAGAATGTCTCTTAGCTCTTCGAAGGTTCTCGGCTACAAGGAATACACCAACGCGGATATATTCTGACAATGCAACATACTTCAAACTTACCTCAGAAGTTGTGGAGAATACACATTGTAAGGAGAGAGGAATACAATGGAAATTCATTCCTCAGTTGGCTCCATGGCATGGTGGGTTTTATGAACGCTTAGTTGCACTAGTAAAACACTGTTTGAAGCGCACCTTAGACAAACATCTGTTAAATGACACCGAATTACTAACGGTCGTGAAAGAAGTTGAAAAGGTAGTTAATTCGAGACCACTTGCAAAAGTAGGCACTGAAGTGGAACATATCCTAAGACCGGCTGATTTCCTAAGTTTAGGAAGTTGCTTAGACATCGAGCCTTCAGCAGCACCAACTGGCAGCTCTACTGTTAAGGTCGACTTGATTGGAAGCTGGAAGCGAGGAATCATGATTATCGACGAGTTTAAAAACATGTTCATCGGGCAGTATCTATCTAGCTTGAGAGATCGCTTTCAACATACTCCGAAGCAGCCAAGAGTTCGCTCTAGCCGCTCGCCGCAAGTTGGTGACCTGGTTCAAATAAAATCAGATGCAAAAAACCGGAACAACTGGAAAGTGGGTAAAATAGTGGAGCTCATTAAAGGTATCGATGAAAACTACCGAGTAGCGAAAGTCAAGTCAGGTGAGTCAATCCTCACACGCTCTATCGGCCATCTTTATCCATTGGAAGCGGAGATCAGTGAGCCCATGTCAGATAATCCTGCTAGTTCGGACAGGCATATGGCGGCACAGCTTGACGTGCCTCCACAAATCGATCCAAGCTCTAATACCGATTTGGAAATCATGGAAGTCGAAGAGCCATTAGTTTCGATTCCTTGCGGAGCGCCGCAAGAACACGAAGAGATGGCTCCTGATGAGAGTCCTGTAACAAACACATTCGAACCCATACAACTTGATGACATAGACGTGACAATGGAGGTGCCCGCTTCTAACTCCGACAGTGCGGAGAAGGCGATAACACCTAGTGAAGGTGAAGTCACAACTGAAGAAGGTAATCGGGAAGTGAGAGAGAAGAGTACACGGAGAGCAGCTGTTCGTGCCAGGGAGAAAATGTTAGAGTGGACAAGACACCTGCTTACTCTGCTTCACTAGACTTCTTTCGTTGTTGGGAATGTCGCGCACCACGCGAATCGCCATGTAAAATATGGTAAGTGTCATTCATTTAGTTAATGTCAATATGTAATTTAGTGTGGCAATTCTAGACACTGTTTTGACTAAGACTATAATGTGGGTAGACGATAAAAAATGAGTTGATAACAGGCTATGGCGGTAAGACAACGGTTGCGAGAACGACACTCGAGACCGACACGTGGAAGGAGAAGGTTGAGGCAGAGGAGTCTGCACCAGGTGGGCAGACGGAGCCTGGAGATATTCTGTGAGTCCTTTTATACCTTTATATTATAAGTTAGACCGCGATAAAGGAATTGTACAATCCTTTAGGTAGATTTCTACCAATGAGACCAACGTGCATAAGTTGGTGGGTAATAGCTTCGGCTAACCCAGGATATGCGATGTGTATCGGCTGCACTACACATGGGCTGACGCGTTGGCAAGCGCACCGCCTGGCCAGCGCGCGTTGGCGAATACGCTGGCCTATGTGTAGAGGCAGCTTATTACACGGGAGCGCGGTCGACTTGAGTTGGAGCAACCGAGGCAGGACTATGGGGATGGTGGAGGTCCTCGTGGGGGCAATGTCCCCACGTCCGGGTGGTGCGGGGTCCATCCCCAGGAAGGAGCACAGCTCCAAGTAAGGGCTCAGCCCTGGACGGAGCATAGCTCCAAGGAAGGAGCATAGCTCCAGGGTCGTAGGCACCAGGGCACCTAGAGTGCTTAGACCGGAGCGAGTCGACCGCGAGCCCAAAGCGTATAGAACAACTCATTATTACTTACCATGTAGATAAAGAAACGGCAAAGCCGTAGGATGGGATATAGGCAAAGCCTAGGTAAAAGTACGTGGCACAGCCACCATGCGGGGTCACCACAGTGTCCCCTGCGTGTATGGGATATAGGCAAAGCCTAGGTAAAAGTACGTGGCACAGCCACCATGCGGGGTCACCACAGTGTCCCCTGCGTGTATATAAATGCGAAGCAGATATAATGTATATATTTATCTATATATCCTTAATAAGTATATTTAACATAGTAACCCTTTTTGTTGCCCTATTTTATTATGTAAAATTAGCTCTGACATACAATCGTATAGTGCAGAAGGGGCGACAATCTGTCAACGCAAGTACAAGTCGCCATTTTAGATTCGTTTCTCTAATGAACCGGCTTAAATCTTCCTCTTGAATCACTCTATCTATTAAAAAAACGCATCAAAATCCGTTGCGTAGTTTTATCTGTTTTTTTTTCTTCTTAATGGACTTGCTAATCTTAGCATAATGGACAAATGTCATAAAAGAAAATTAATTACTTTGGTTGAAATAATGACAGTAACCATCTCTTGAATTTTTCTAAATTATTATTTTGAGTTAAATCGCATGATTATCGTAGCTACGCTTTATTATTGCATGCGCTCGTGCACTGCATTAGCCCAGTAAAGATTGGTGTACCGGATAACACCTTGAGTGCGCTTTCCTGACAAAACCACATTGATACTCGGTGATCCGGTTTTATGGAGATTATCATGAAGATGATCCTGTTTTCCCCCTCTATTCGACACGTTATAATAATCAAATCAAATCACCCCAGTAACTAATGACTTGCATGCTAAATAAACAAATTGAATTGTGATTAACAAATTGAATTGTGATTAACTATATAGTAACTTGGCGGACACTTTATTTCTGTTCTTGTTATTTAATTGCAACCAGATGCAGAGCCATAATCAAGAAGTCGAAGTCTTTGAATTCTTCAACTTCTTGTAGAATTTATTTGTCAATTCTTTTCTTTCTACTCAACGTAGAAATCACGAAAATTTACGAAGTATTTATATTCTCTTTGGTAGAAATCCAAAACATAAATGCAAACAATTTGTTGTATTAATTTTTTTTAGCTTAGCTAGGTCCTTATATAGAAAGTATTTATATAAACGGCACAAAGTATCTAGGTACCTACTATAATATAATAATACCTACTAAACATTGATAAATAAATGATATTAACGACCAATAGATACAATACAACGCAAAGCTCATGAAATGGGAAGAAACTCTAAAAAATATTTTCGCTGAACAAATCTGCGATTTTTCCTAATACTAGTCTTTCGTTGGGTATAATATAGATGAGCTGAACATGCAGGCAAAAAAACGTTTCGTCCTCCTGTTTTTAACCAGTGCTATTGTAATTTATTGTTACTTTGGAACTTATTATAAAAAATCAGAATTACCACAAAGTGATCGCCGTGCACAGCTGAAGTCGTTTGCCACTCTAGAAGAACTGGAAGAAGCTCCTTCACCCCAGCAAAGACATCCTAAACTGGCTGCCGGACCATGCCGAATGGAAACATGCTTCGATTTTTCGAAATGTGGCATTGATCCAAAAATATATGTATACCCAAGTGAAGGGCCAGTAAGCACATCATATCGTAAAGTGCTATCTGTTATAAGGGAGTCCAGATATGCCACTCGCGATCCCAATGAAGCATGTCTTTTTGTGCCTGCCATAGACACCCTAGATGCAGATCCACTGTCTCCAGAACATGTACCAGACGTGGGCTCTCATTTGACACATTTGCCATACTGGAAGAATGGACGTAATCATTTGATTTTTAACTTATATGCAGGCACTTGGCCTGATTATGCTGAAGATGCTTTAGGTTTTGATCCTGGTGAAGCTATTTTGGCAAGAGCAAGTGCTTCAGAAACTATTTTCCGAGAAGGGTTTGATGTTTCACTGCCTCTTTTCCACAAAGAACACCCCGAGAGAGGAGGTGCTCCTCCTGCAGCCACTGGCAATCCTTTTCCTGCTCCAAAACGTCACTTACTTGCTTTTAAAGGGAAGCGGTATGTTCATGGCATTGGAAGTGAAACAAGAAACTCTTTATGGCATCTTCATGATGGAAATAATCTTATATTGGTGACGACTTGTCGACATGGGAAATCTTGGAAAGAACTGAGAGATGAAAGATGTGATGAAGACAACAAAGAATATGATAAGTAAGTTTTTGGCAAAATCATTTTGTAAAACGTTTTCATTAACTTAACATAAAATACCAAAATTTTCAGATTTGATTACGAGCAGCTTTTAGCAAATTCTACCTTTTGCCTGGTAGCAAGAGGTCGCCGCCTTGGGTCATACCGTTTCCTTGAAGCTTTAGCTGCAGGTTGTGTGCCTGTGCTACTGAGCAATGGCTGGCGTTTGCCATTTGATGAACGCATTGACTGGCGCCGCGCTGTCATATGGGCTGATGAAAGATTACTACTACAGGTACACAGTTCTTGCCTCTGAACAACACTTACTCATCAAAAAATCTTTATTTATTTCAGTAAAAACAATAAAAGCATGGCGGGTTTGATTCCTGCCATGGGACAAATTTTTGTATGATCTAAAAATATTTGTTCTTGGGTTCTGGATGATTTCTATATTAAAAAAAATTCTATCTATGTTATATACTGTATTAAGTTCATCAGTCATCCATCAAGTACCCATAACACAAGCTCTGCTAAGCTTGGTGCTAGATGTTGCTGTGGTGATTGTTCAGAATTAGATTAATATGTAAAAATAAAATAAATAATGGAAAAATAATATACATGTATGGAAAACTTCTTATAATTTATAAAAAAGTAGTCTTGAAGTGGTTAAATCTTATTTACAGGTGCCTGAGCTAGTTCGATCTGTTCCACCAGAGCGTATTCTTGCACTGCGTCAACAAACTCAATTACTTTGGGAACTTTATTTCTCCTCCATAGAAAAAATTGTTTTTACTACCATTGAGGTAAGTTTGTGTTATTTTCATATCACACTGCGGATCGCTAGTTCATAAAATGACCAAACTTCACTTTATTTAGTCTTCACACCTAAGTCACCAACATAGGCTTCATAGACTTTTTATAGGAGTCTACACAACATTCTCTGAAATGGATGCACCATTTCAGAGAATGTTGTATTTTTATCCTACCTTAATTTTATTACTCTTTGAGTATTTCCTCAAACCTTAATTCAATTTTATTAATTAGTTTAGCAACTCAATGTTTTTGATTGCAATATTCGTTGTTAACAGAGAAATGTTTAGTAACCTAGTATCTCATTTATCTCAGTAAAGATATACAAATTATTTTCCAACCATGCTAACTGATCCAACATATAACCTACTTAATATCATTGTTGGATTCTATGTACGTAATCCTTGGCATTGAAGACTTGTAGTTAACTTGTAAATTGTTAGCAATACTTAAAAACGGTTTAAAAAAAAATTGTGAAGTGTAAAAATAAACTTATTTTGGTAGAACAACTTGCTCTGTTAATGATCATAAGCTCTACCAAACATTTATCTTTTTAGATTCTTCTCGAAAGAGTAACAGCTCATAAAACATCGAGACAGCGTGAAGCGCTGATATGGAACGCGTCGCCCGGCGCTCTAAACACCCTGGCATCGTACGGAGACTCCCGCGCACACTACCCTATCGCTGTCTCTGTTCCTCCTTCCCCGCCAGCCCCGCCCGCGCCGCTCTCCCCTCTCCCCGCGCCCACAGTCGCCGTCACCGCCCCGCCCCCTACTCCCGGTAATTCCTTCACAGCCTTGCTATACGTCCAAGCAACTTCCCCTGCACTGCATAAACTCCTTGCTAATATTGCTAGCAGCGAGTTTTGTGAAAAGGTAGGTAAAAATGCCCAAAACTCACACGATAATATTGCCATTAAATTTTGTAACATTTCCCGTACTGATTCATTTTGATGACCTTTGCAGGTTGTATTAGTGTGGGACAGCGAACGCGCTGCCCCTTCATTGAAGTCTCTGTCGCGTTTAGCTGGCGATGCCCGTGAACCTCTACCGGTGTTAGTCTTAGATGCCACCACACACTACCCTGGGTAACCTTCTTGATGTTTTCCATGACAATTAATTAAAAATTTATTATTTATAAGTTATTTATTTTTTAATAATTTTAATTCAAAGGTCCTTTTGTTAGCCTCTGAGTTTGGCTTATACCTGTCTGAAACTGGGTTCAGTAGAGGAATTAAAAGTCACATTGCAAGGCCGGAAATACACCTTCCACCACCCAAAATCCCTCGAGACCGAATCTTTGAATTTTTTTTCAGTAAATTTGTTTTTAACTAAATTCATAATTACTATTCCAGTGAAGGAGTGAGCGCGCGGTGGCAGCCTCTGTGGGCTGTGCCGACGGCTGGCGTGTTCTCTCTGGACGGAGACGCGCCACTGCTGGCTGAGGAACTGGACTTCGCCTTCCGCGTCTGGCAGAGCTTCCCCGAGCGCATAGTCGGCTACCCGGCCAGGACGCACTTCTGGGACGAAGCTAAGGTAATATTAGCGATGATGATCTTCAAAGAATTAGCAAGCTGAAGTGGCAATGAGCCGGCCATATCTCGCGAAGAACCGACAACCGTTGGGAAACGCGTTTTTGAGTGGAGACCGCGACTCGGTAAACGTAGTGTAGGACGCCCTCCGGCCAGGTGGGATGACGATCTGCGAAAGAATGCTGGCAGATGAGGGATGCATCAAGCTGAAGACCGGGTGCTATGGCGCTCATTGGGGGAGGCCTATGTCCAGCAGTAGGTTGATGATGATGACGATCTTCAGGGACGAAGCTAAGGTAATAAGTAAAAAATATTCTCTCTGGATAAAGATGCGCCGCGCTACTGAACTTTGCCTTCTGCTTCTGAACGAGCTTTACTGAACGCATTTACAAAGCTTAGAGTAGGTGCCCAATGAAAACAACGAAATTACAGTGCCAAATAAACTGCTGTTCCTGAAACACCAATTGTATTGGAGCAAAACTTATCGCCACGCTTGGCATTTTTCTGCAAGACATACCCATATTTTTTAACGTTGATTGATTCGAAATTCGGCGTGGATCATTCGATCCACCTTCGATCATTGAAAAGCGAAGGGTAAGATATAATAGAATAAATTGAAAGTGATCGAGGGGGGGCACAGAAGATCTGTTCTAGCCAAGCTTCTTTTAGGCACCATTGTCCTTGTAATCACGTATCACTATTACATACATACAATATGTTTGTTCCTTTGTAGATATGCTTAGATCTTTAAAACTACGCATCATATTTTAATGCGTTTTTTTTAATAGATAGAGTGATTTAGACTACAATAGATAGAGATGTATAATACACACACACGTGCGAAGCTGGGGCGAATCGCTAGTAATTTTATGTTTATTGGGCAGCAAATAAAGCGGCATCTCTTCTCTATGGTTTTTACTTCGTATGTTTGAATCTCCATCAGTTCATGGTCAGTGAGGGTGCAATCCGTAAAAGCGGTATTACACTACACGTTATTCAGGGCCCTGTAGTTAGGGCGATTAGGGAGCAAGGCTTGCCAGGTCCGTCCCTTAGGGACCCTAAATCTTATTACACCACTCTTAGTTAGGGTTACAGCCTGTCCAGATGGGGCGCTTTACGCAAACATTCGCGCGTTCTCCAGATACTAGAGCGCTATACATTCCGCGCCGCGATTCCGACGCGAGTGGACGTATTTGGAACGAAAATGGAGACTGATAATTTTGACATATGTATTTGGAATGCAAGCCACAACACGACTGCTTTGTCTGGCTCCATGTTCATAACTGTCCCTGGGTCCCTCCCAAACAAATCGCGCGTAGTAGCGCGCGTAAAACGCGGCATCTGGACACAATATAAATTGAATTCGCGAGGCTTCTCGCGCGTACAACGCCCCATCTGGACTTAGGGTCCCTGAATAACGTGTAGTGCAATACCCCTTTAAGTTGTGGTGTGTGTTCAGGGTTCATGGGGCTACAGCAGCAAGTGGGGCAGCTCGTACTCGATGGTGCTGGCTGGCGGCGCGCTCGTGCACCGCGCGTCGCTCGCGCTGTACGCGGCCGGCGCGCCCGCGCTGCGCAACGCCGTGCGCCGCGCCGCCAACTGCGAGGACATACTGCTCAACTGTCTCGTCGCGCACCTCACGCGCCGCCCGCCTCTCAAGCTGGCGCAGCGCAGGCGGTACAAGGCGCAGCATCACAAATACAGGTACCTATTATTATAATCCTGATTAACGCATTTAGAGCCTGATACTTAGCGCGTCACTAGCCAACGCCGCTCGTGACGCCAACTGTGACGGTATACTGCGCAATTATTTGTCGCGCATCTCACAAAGCTTCCGTGGTTGAAGTTATATATGTACCTACTATGAATAGTAACCTCGTGGGCATATAAATATCATAGAGATACTGGATTTTATTAGTTGGAAATTAATATTTTATTATATGATATAAGACTAGTCTTTCTGATTCCAAAGAAGTTTGATTGGCCCAAGCTAAGTAGAGCTTGAGTTATGGGTACAAGATGGCTGATATAATTAATACATTACATTACATAGATAGATATATTTTATTATAAATCGAAAACCCAGAACCCTCCCAGCGACACTGAGGTCCTCAAATTGCCGTGGCCGTGGTCGCGGCGTAAGAATATAAGCTCGTAAATGTTGTAAGGGCCGTAAGAATCCTCCACCACCTCCACTGCGATCTTCAATCCGTCTGACTAGCGTGGTTGCTAATTCACCTTGTTTGGTATGGTCAGTAGACTACCTATCAGGGCCGTAGTCGAACCGTAGTATTTAACTTTTGTGGTCTCCTCGTGCAAATGCAACCTACTATATCTACCTGTGTACTTGTTCAATTAAATTATTTTTTATTAGCTGTAACTGTATTCCATACTAAATATATATTTTTCCTATAGGTCCACCTGGAGTGATCCCGACCATTTCATCCAAAGGCAGTCGTGCCTCAACACATTCGCCACAGCTTGGGGCTACATGCCGCTGATGCGATCTGTCCTCAGACTCGACCCGATTCTGTTCAAAGACCCCGTCTCGACATTACGGAAGAAGTATAGAAAGATGGAGCTAGTCACTTCATGAACTTGATAATTTTATGATGACGAGCTGTACATTATCACGTTTACACTGAATGTAGGCAGCTGATGGCTTGAACACGCAAACGAGCGTTTACGTTTACTTTTCGCATGTTCCTATTACTACGCCACGGACTTAAGGAAAAGATTAAACCGGCCTAGTAAGAGTCGGTCTTGCACTCAAAGGGTGCTGTACAAAAATATTAACGTAAAATCACGCTAATATAGTATGGAACCCCCTAAATTTTTATTATTTATTATAGCTGCAACAGAAATACGCACTGAGACTTCTGATAAAATAGATGGACGAAGTCTGAGTAATATGGGTACCGTTGGCATCCTTTGAGTATGGAACCCTAAAGTTGGGAGCACAAAAAATATATTAGTAAAATAAATTAGACCCCATTGTCACCTGGTTTGCAAGCAAAGTTTGTGCTCGAGTACTAATTTATAGTATAAAGAGATAACAGACTTAACGGATGAATAATTCAGAAACATTTAGAACAACGGTCTTTCAGATTCAAATAGTACGAAAAACTAAATTGGTATATAAAATCAAACATTGTTATCAATATAGAGGTCGTGAAAGTAAACAAATTGTCAGGACAAAAAATTATGTATAAGTGACATCTGAGCAATGACTATCCACCGAATCCTGCTAACTAATCGCTTTACTATGACAACGGTATCGTGACAGAATCGATCATACTAAAGAAACTACCTATAATAGAGTTTTCGTGTGGTACCTATTATTTGAATGGAGACATTGATCAATCTTCATTCATACTTATGGCAGTGCCTCCCTACATCTGTAGTAATCTTTCGTAACGGGTAAAAATCAAATATTATCAGTCTCTAGACAATACCATTGACTTGCTGAAGCGATTAATTTAGTGAAATAAGGGTCCTGTGGTGCTCTTGGAATAATAATTATTTGATCAGCTATACAGTGTGCCAAGTATGTACTAAGCCACTAGGGGTGTTTCTCGATGAAAGGGGATCAGCTTCTGATGTATAAGTAGAATTTTGATTTTCAAATATTAAAAAAAAAAAATATGTGCACTTACGTTCTTTGTTAATTTAAAATACTTAGGTACTCATAATAATGTAAGGATACCCTTAAAAACGAGTATAAAGAAAAAGTATTTATTTTTTTCAAAAGCATTCATCATCATCAATCTATACTAGTCCACTACTGGAAATCGGCCTCCCATAATGAGTGTCAAAGCGCCCTTCGCATCTTCAATAGACATAATTACGCCAAATTCAAAAAAATCGTAGAATAAAAGTTAGTTCCCTCGAGGTCCTAAATCACCCTTTTGGATTAGTATAAATGTTACGTGGCACTTTGTTTAGTACATATTATTATTATACAATGATATAATGAATATTCAAATGTAAATACTGTATAGGTATAAAATGCTATGCTATTGTAGTAGTGTATGTAATCCACTTATCGAAAACCTTTCATCTATTTAACTCTACAATTATCTTTCTAATAAGAGGCAGCTAAATAATAATTAGTGACTATGAAATGTGGCTTCATAAAAGTTAACTTGTTTTGGGGCTCTACCTATAGTGGTGCCTGATGTTGCATCATTCCATAATGGGTATCATTTATGACCTCAGAATAGTTTTGAAATTATGTCACCTGATAAGTTTTACCATTATGGGATTGGCAACAAATACGCCAACTTAGTTTTCATTAGTCACACGATTAACCTTTGCATTTATAAGTTTTTTCAAAGCTTTAAGTAAAAATAAGTATATCTAGGTGCATACAATTTAAATAAGGATATCTTGATATTTCTTTTTAGAATATCTTTTTATTTGTTATTGTTGTATTGTTTTATATCGCAATATATTTTTTTTGTTTGAGTAGGTGTAGCTTATTTACCTAATTTAACACAATTTTTTTAGGTCTAAATTATGTTAATAATAATATTGAGTAGATTTCGAAACCTCGACACCAAATAAATGACATATCAATTAAAGTTTGTATTTATTCCACCAGTTTATTCAAAACGCTATCAGAGCATTTTCATGTTACACCTAAGATGAAATAAAAAAATGCTGAACAGTCTGAAGAACACAGGGTTATTCTAATCAACCTGTAGCAAAAAGCCCGATTAAGTTGATAAATTTAATAATGTGAATGACGGGGCATCGAACTGCATTGAATGATCGGCGCGTTGCATAAGTAGAACGCAACTGACATAATAAAACTAGTAGTGGGTAGGTAAGTGCTAACGCGCGCAACCACAGCCTTGGCCTCGATGGTGTTGCGTGGTCCTCGAAGGCGCCGCCGTCGCCGCTCCGTTCGCGCAGTCAAGTGTACTCGGCTCGACCGGTGGCGCGCGCTCCTCGTATCAAAGCTGCATCTGACCTTTCGGTAATAAGTAATAACTTCGCATTGTTGCAGTGGGTTTATTTAGCAGTTATTTTGAGTTTCGTCATGTGTAGTGCAAAATGTATTGAGTGCTTTGTGTTAAAGCTTTTAAAGGTTTCACTACTTTGCTGTTAAGGGTTAAGTGTATTGGTGGTAAATTCTCCACTATACGATTTTGCGGAGTAGGTAGGTAGGTACCTAAATTCTAAAATAAGTGTTATTGTTATCAATCTAAGAACCACAAGCAATATGCTGAGACATTATAGATAATAATAATAATAATCATTAATTATATTAAGAAACAATGCGTGTCACACGCATAGTTCATTGTTCCAGGGTTGTTTTACGTAGGTGAGTGCAAGGTTCATAACATTCATACATCATATTTATAATTCAAAAGACCCTGAAAACAGAACATTCACATTTCGAACTTCATTTATAGAGCGAACCAAGATCTCTAGAATAATATAAACAATTTAAAACTTCCAGCTCACAATAATTTTGTATTTTCTATGAACGTTATACAGTACTTAAAAATTTAGGTAAGTCCTTCAAACCCTTAACATTATCTTCCTACAAGACCCGTAACCACAGTAACAACTGTGGTTAAATATCTAGAAAATCTTACCTATCTAAAGTCACTCATCTTTCTTTATTAGGTATCTCCTTTTAGAAACACCTACATTATATAATAAATAAGAACATTAATTTGATAATAATCCTCTGTCAACATTGCAATATTGCGTGCACTAGGTATAGCTTATTATTTATTCTTATGGTGAAAAACTATGCAACGAATTGATTGCGTTTTATCATGTTTAAAAAGTGTTAAAATTGCGTTAACATTGCGAGATCAAAGTTCGGGAGGAACTACTAATTAGGTCGTAAGTGCGAGTGTGAAGCAAGTGTTTACTTACTCCGGCACCCACAAGTTACGACACACAATGAGTTCAAGAAAAGCCAACAGTCGTGATTATGCAACCACTCCTCCAAGTTCAAGGTCATGGACTTAATCTTCCGAAACAATGGTCGATAAAACTTGCAGTGCACTGCAAACATTTTAATCGGCGGCACCTTGATCAAACATCGGTTATAATTTTATAAGTTATCCTACTATAGATATCTAATTTACCTAAAATTATAGTAGAATGGTAGGTAAGTACTTACCACAGTAAGCACATTGACGACGTGTTCCAAATCTCGCTATTCCAACACATTTTGACGTTAGTTAGTCTGGGTTTTATTGGATTTCCATGATTGTTTTTATAACTAATAAGATGGGTTGTTAGACGCAATACAAACACTTGTATTACAATATGTATTAAAATATGCGCGCCAAAATTCCCAACGAGTTGGTGATGCAACCTTGACCAGTGGTTAATCACTGACTAACTTAGGTTCTTAGGTAAGCTAACCTTGACCTTTCACTCATCGAAACATTTCGATACCTACTGAGAATCAAACTCGCACTACACCTTGCAGTAGAAGCCTTTTCTAGGCAATGTTTAAGGCGCAAACTAGAGCCGATGCCCTTGAGAGAATGGGCGCGGCTATCATTTCGCCCCGCACCTTCCCCACATTCCGGGCAGCGCCAGACCCGCTGTCGTCGCGCTGAGAAATAGTCTTCGCGCATAAACCGAAAAAAGGAAAATATTCGTGACAGCGCGGGTGCGGCGGGCGGCGTGGTAAACGAATGGCAGGACGCAAGAAATGCGTATTCGATTCCCACTCCTAGATATTTTTTTACAATATCTGCAAATATTTGTTTCTAGTCTTCTAGTCTAGTCTTGTCTTGTCCTAGTCTTCGGGTTTATTGGTATCACGAACCACGATGGTAAGTAACCTAATCTGGGAACAGAACTCGCTATACTTAGGTATAGTTATGTAATGTGACTCTTGGGTTGATGGTGTTAGTAGCTGCTATCCGCGTTGTAGCTAGATATACCTCCATCAAAAGTAGTCTATAGACTACCTAACTACTTGAAATTTTCATTCACCACTAAAATTAGTTGATGTGGATAATATATAATAAGTGGAATATTCCAATCATTCAATAGTTTGTTCAAATCTATTTAGTAGTTACGAAGATAATGATAGATAGATTACCTACCTACGTGGTAAAGCCAGGGTAAAGGTAACAAACATTCACACAAACTTCTCTTATCTAAAATGAATGTTAGTAGGATATCAACGAATAGGTAGGTACTCATAATTCGGGTAGAATGATTTGATCCAATAAATTTCTGATCTACAGGAGAAAGGGCATAATGGAACAAGACAAAAAAATTACGAAAATTAGTAAATAATATCTTTATTTGTTTAGGTTTACAAAATAAGCACTAAGACAAGTCTTTATATTCTCTATTTACCTACTACATTTCATTTATTTACATTACATTACAAATTTACAAGTCAATATATGGAGGATCGTTATCGACATAAAATTTTGACCTGCACATTTTGCATCGCATTGTAAATTTGGATCGTAATCCTATCTGTTTTTACCAAGTACCTAACTCGATATCTACAAGATGACAAAAAAGGCGATGTACCGTTACCCAGTTTCCTTTACATTTCGAACCCCATTCCCATTTCATTTCAGAAAGTACACGTTCACGTAAGAAACTATTACAGAATTCACATATCCATACTCTATCGATGTGAGATTGAGTGTGAACTTTTTTTGAACTTAGCTGCAGGCAGCGCAGTTCCTAAATATTCTTGGATCGGATCGGAGTAAAATGAGTGGTGTACCTACTGTCTAAAGGATTCGATCCTGAATCACGAGATCCCGGGATCCTGGTCGATTTTCGATCCCAAAAATTTCGGGATTAATTTTCAAATCCCGGGATTGTTTGGATTATTTTTTACAAATCCCGGGATTTTCGGGATTGAGATTTTTTTTAAAAATAACAAAAAATTAGGCGTGTAAATGATCTTAAATTATAAAATTAAAATTATACCAAGTTCTTTAAAAATAACAAAAAGGAACATCTGATCATTTTGGTAAACATCGGTTTAGTTTTCTTTTTAAATTATGATTGTAATGATTGTAACTGTAATGATTATTCCTAGATTTTTTTTATCAGTAAAAGCTCTTTTTATTACCAAATAATACAATTTATAAAACCATGTACCAGTATACAAAAAAGCACTCTTTTAATAGGTACTCAACCGCCTCTACTGTCACGTCGTGGTAAAATTTACGTAAAATTATTTTTTTTTCAACAATCATGACATGCCTTTTTTATTGAAATAATACGTTTAACCGTCATTTAATTTTGTTTTTATTGACTGATAAATTAGTGATCGGATATTTTTCAAATCCCAAAGTTGGGGCGAAGACATGTAGGAGCTTTTAAAACCAACTTTTACAGGAATCCGAAGGAGCACGAATTATAAAATTCAAGCAATTTCTATAAAAAAAAATATATGTCACTTTAATCTGTTGTGTATTTTGTTGGTAATTTTTTTTTTGTGGAAATATCGATTTTAGTGAAAAACGAGTCGGAATAAATGTGTTTTATATTTGATGTATAAATAAGATTACAACGAAATAAATAACATTCTAGAACATTTTGGAATTCTTCGGAATTTATATGAATTCCCGAATATTCATGTTGTGTCGTATAAAAGAACGTGTCGTTGTAAGTTCATATAAAAGAAAAGCTGCAATACGTGGTGGCTCTTTGATTTTAGTAAAAACTAGTCTTAAATGTAAAGAAAGAAAAGATATTGTAAAACTCACTATTGAGAGGACTATTGAACTTTCTTGTGAGGAACTGGAGTGACATATCATTGTGTGTGTATACCGCCTTCCTGACGCAGATCAGGTTGCTTTTGAATGTACTATGGAAGAAGTTTTGCTGAAGTATTTACTTGTAGGAAGGATCTTATTGTTTGTGGCGACTTTAATATAGATATTTTAGCAAATCCCCTCGCCGACAGATTGCTTAACTTATTCAAGTGCTTTAGTTTACAAAATCTTTTTAATGATCCCACTAGGGTAACCCAAACATCTGCCACCTGTTTAGATAATATTTACTGCAGTCAAACTCCAACCAGCAAAGCAGTAATTAGGCATTTCCAATCAGACCCTTATGGTCAAAGTGTTAATTTTAGCTATGATGATAAAAATATTGTAGAAAAATATACCTGCAGGCCAATAACAGAGAACCGTATCAAGAATTTTCAAAGTAGAGTGGAACTAACAGTATCAAATATACCTTGTTCTGATGACCCCAATGAATTATTTTCCAAACTTTTGAATGTAATACACAAGGAACACAGTGAAGTATTCAAACTTAAAACATGCACAGTGAGAGAAAGGGTCGAGTTTATTGATTGGGCCACTCCGGGTATTTATAGAAGTAGGAATATACTATATGACCTTTATGCTTCTCGAGAAACTATGTTACTTGATCCTGCGTTTCTATTGTATTGTATGTAACCAACTATTCTAAAACATTTAAGAAAGTCTGCAACACAGCAAAATGCCTGTTTTTAAAGAATATTATAATAAAATCATCTAATAAAGTAAAAGCAACATGGAGACTAATAAATAACGAAACAGGTAAATCAAAGCCACGTTATAAGGAAATAAGGTTAAAAATTAATAATTCAATTCTTATACATGATAAAGATATTGCCAATGCTTTTGATGCATTCTTTTCTACTATTCCTAAAGTTGTTACCCAGTCTCTAAAATCATCAGCATCAATGGCTGTTAAATTTTTAGAACCTTCAGTTGCTAAATGTAATGAGAGCTTTAACTTTAGTTATGTAAATGCTGATTATGTAGTGAAAACCTTTAAATCAATTAACATTAAAAATACTGAGGATCTCTGGGGTTTATCCACCTAAGTATTAAGTTCAATTATTAAGGAAATGGCTCCTTGTTTGGCCTATATTTTCAATAACTGTGTCGACGCAGGAATTTTTCCTGATCTCATGAAATATAGTAAGTTAGTTCCTCTTTATAAATCTGGTAGCCACACCGATCCGGCCAATTACAGACCGATTTCAATACTTCCAGCAATGAGTAAAGTTTTTGAAAAAAATATTCTTACCCAGTTAACCTCTCACTTCAATCTTAATAGGTTATTTCATGAAAACCAATTTGGCTTCTCCAAGGGTAGATCGGCAACGGATGCTGGTACAGTTCTATTAAGGCATATATTGAAGGCCTGGGATAAAGCCAAAAACGCTATTGGTGTATTCTGTGACCTTTCTAAGGCTTTTGACTGTGTTGATCATAGTACATTAATTGAGAAATTAAAACATAAAGAAATTAAGAAAAAGGCTCTGGATCTTATGAAATCATATTTATCTGATAGAGTTCATAAAGTAGATGTTGGTAAAGAAAGATCTACGGGCTCAAATATTGAATTAGGCGTACCCCAAGGTTCAATATTAGGTCCCTTTTTATTTTTAGTAAACGTATATGATCTCCCCTTTCTAGCAAAAGATCTTTGTGATATAGTCTTATTTGCTGATGATACATCACTAATTTTTAGAGTAGACAGAAATAAATATAATTATGACGATGTAAATAATTCGCTTTCACAAATACTAAATTGGTTTACCGCCAATAACCTCTTACTTAATGCTAAAAAAACAAAATGTATAAAATTCATGTTACCCCAAATGTTAGAGAAATCCCAACTCAAATCATCCATCTGAAGCAACTGAACTTTCTATTCGTAGGTTTAAACAGTACATAAAACTAAATCTTATCAAGAAGGCTTTACTCCATAAATGATTACATCAATGACGTTAGTGCTTGGCCAGATGTCGCTCAGTTCCACATCGACAATAGTATTGAATTATTTATAAGGCAAACATGTATTAGACACATAAGTTATACACATGCTAGTGGTTTCTATTTCGCCTCCACTAGTGGACAAAAAAGTGAGGCGAACTGAAAATCAATTATCACATTATTTTTTATAATATTTTGATAATTATGTACCTATAGTATTAAATTTGACTTGTCTAAGTGCTTATTTTGTAAGCCTAAAGAAATAAAGATATTGATTTCTGATTTCTGTCGTCACTCAAAGTTTAGGTAAATAAACGCCTGAATATCCGATCACTGCTGATGACGTTACCATTATGTGGTTATTTAAATTAGTATTTTATATCATCTACCGTAAAAAAGTAGAATAAAAAAAAATTATATTATATTATTAATTATTTGAAAAAAGAAGTAATTGTGGTTTTAATTGATTTTTACTTTGTTTTTGAAAGTAAATAAAAGTTGATTTTCATATATTACTTCGATTTTATTTACCTGTCTACGGATCCCGGGATCGCCTTTCACAAATCCCAAAATCCCGGGATTGAAAATAAAGACCGGGATCGAATCCTCTACTAGTGTCTCACTACGGAGAGACATAAATCGTTGTGACTAAGTATCTACAGGTATTTACTTATTAGCTTTCAGTCTGCTCGGCTGCCTTTTCACGAAGTGTAGGTACCATACTAGAATTCTGATGAAATTCATGAACATAATTGTCATACTTACATATTTTATTACATCACAGCATACTACTAATATTAGCTAGGTCCTAAGTACTGGATATTTTACCTCTAGCATACTTGGCATTTCCTCTTCAGTTTCAAGTTGCTCAGTCACTGTACATCTGTAAATGAATAATAGTATAAGATATGTAATAAATGAGTAGTAGATAAATAAGAAGTAGGTATTTAGGTAGATACCTACTTACATCTTCGTTCATTTATTTTTACCTGGTACTACGCTGGACGATGGAAAGCGGACACCATAGACTTCCAATATACTATTATAAACTTTGTAGTTCCTTACTTGACATCATTTTCACCGTCCATTGTCTGAATATTTTCTTTCTGATGGATTAGCCTTTTCTTCGATCTCCTATAAAAATACATGATAAATCTAATATTGCTAATAGTAGCAATTGCACAAAATTAGGGAAATAAAATAAACGTAGGTAGGAAGGAAGTAGTTAGGTATACTTACATTATTTCCACCAACTTTTGGGCTTTCAGAGCTCTGGTCTTCTTGAGCTTACTGATTTTCTTTATAATTCACCTACACGTACACACAACAACACTGAGCAGTCAAAGTATATTTAGGGCGAGGGTATTATAAAAGTAACTTAGCACTAAAAGCGTCCTTGCGCGATAAAAATAAATATTTATGTACAGGTGATGTACAGCTTATGTACAGTCGGTTTTCTTATATTTTTACAAACTATTTAAACTAAATAAATAAATCAATATAATGCTGGACAATCCACACAGCACCATCTAGCCCCAAAGTAAGCTACTCAAAGCTTGTGTTATGGGTACTAGATAACTAATATATTTTTAATACAATATATACATAGATAGATATATTTTTTTAGTATACATATTAAACACCCAGACCAACGAAACAAATTCCTACAGATCGTGCACAAATTTGTTCCGAGGCGGGAATCGAACCCGCAACCTCCTGCGTCGCAGGCGGACCTTCGCCCACCGCGCCACATGGGTCGTCTAAAGCGTCCATGCGCGCACAACTTAGAACAAATAAAATCAATTATTAAAAACATAAATTCGACGAGTAAGGTGTGCGAGCACTAGGCAGACAAGCACAACCTCCCCGTACAACAGCCAGCGAGGCACTGCCGCCCGTCGCCTGCGCGACCACTTACGCCCACTAATCCTACGGAAAACTAGAAAAATAATATTTACAAGGTGAAAAACCGTCGCATCGCAAAATCGTACGTACCAATTGAAGACAAAGTTCTTGCCGACATTTAGGTGAAAAAAAAAGTACAAAATTCTAAGTCGTTTAGAAGTAGATACAAATTTAAAGTCCGAAACAGCTGAACTTTGTGAATTTTTTTCACAGGGAAAATGAACACGTAGAACATTTTTGTACGTACCATTTATAGATAAAATGTCAATTAAAGTCATATATTTTTTTCAGCTCATAAAGTTGACTCCTCTATGAGTAGATAGCCTCCAAAAATGACCATTCAGCTACTGTTTGCGCCTTAAACCTTGTTATTAGTATTAGGTATTATTGTTTCTCTTCATGAAAAATTTAAAAAGTCCTCTTCTAGATCTTTTTTTAAGCATCTGTTTCGGCTTCGGCGGAACATCCATATACATTACATATACTTTACCCACTAAAAGATGGCAGACAAAATTTAGAATACCGCCTCGGTGCTTTAGTATGCCGTATATTTTTCGTAACTTGCCTAAGCAGGCCGCCCGGTTTTGATCATACCATCATGATGTAAAATGAAAATGACGACAGGAGCTATTTGTACCTACCAAGTGTTGCATGCAACAGACCTCAATCTTATATGAATTGGAAATCGCAAACTAAATGTAATTAGGTAAGTATAAGTAAGGTACCATTATCTGAAACATAATCTCATTTTTTGTGTATGGAAACATGTCCAGTCAGTTCAGTTGTTACTTAATATCGAACTTACAATTTCAAAGAATGATGCAAAGTTGCAAAAATATGTAGGCTCTTACTTAACTAGGTAGGTAGATACTTAAAAAGGGATTTATCCTGTTGTTAGCTATGACTAAGATCATTGTTACTCTAATTCAGAATTAGGTAATTAGAAACAACTTATGTTCCTTGACAAGTTGTACCAGAGGAAGGCAGCAGTTTCCGTCTGTGTACTTTCAACCCCTCTAGTGCGAGTAGTGAGATCCCCCAGCCAGCGTGACCACTCGGTGAGACCCTATTTCAAATCCCTGGATGTACCTACATTACCAAGTCTAGTTAGGTCTGTTTTAGCTTTTTAGAGCTGGCGGAGGCAGGGAACGGACGCTAGCTCTTTGACCTATCGGTGCGTTGTTATTTGTTTGTATGAATCAAGCTAAACATATTTTATTAAATACGCTTTTAATGTTTTACATAGGTAAAGGTTTATTTTTACCATGATTGTAAAAACCTTGCTGCTGTGCTCAGCAAAAAATCAGGATTTTTTTTTGGAACCTACCTTCGAACATCCTTGGAACGAATAACGCAGTCGACGACAACTGCCGGGTTAAAGGTGTCACCTTTCTCTATTTATGTTTTAACATTTCAGAATAAATAAGCATTAAACCTTACCTTTACGCACGTAAAAGTTAGACGCACGTCTAGGAAGGTTTTTTCACAAGTGCAGAGTCCTGAGTCTGGTTGACGATACGAGACGTGATCGTGACGTCTCCTATTTTTCTATGGACTTTCGTAGAGCTATCCCTGTATCTATTCTGTGTTATCGTGCAGACAGGGAACTACGCAAATCCCATATAAAAATGACAATCGTGAGAAGGACTCAGCCTTCTTTGCATTTTAAAATTTAATTATTTTTATGTCTCAGTTTCAGGTGGAGCCATAGTGATGGCGTTCAGACGGCAAAACCTCGTGTGGATGACCATAGTTATATTGACCATCGTAGCACCGCACTTTACCGCTCAACCAGTTAGTATTCTATTTGCTATTCCTGTTAAAAGCTTCACAATACTCCTAAATAATTTTTCAATTACAGCCAACAGCTGACGATGCAATCAATAAAGATCGACAGTTAAGGCACATTGCATTAAAAGGAGGAAAGAATGTCGCCACCAAGCCGAAATGGGGATTTTTCGGCACTATTTTTAACCTTATTTTAGAGGTAAGGATACCTACTCGTGTTGACAACGTTAACAAATATTTAACAAAAACTACAATTAAATAATTTGTAAAACTAGTATTTAGGTACAATTGGACTGATATAGGTTGATGATGATGATGATTTACAATTGAAACAATCGAGCTAAATGCTGATGCAAACAATGATAACCAGTGATTAATTTTTCAGCAAGTTAACGACACTAAAAGCGCTTACAACCAAATTTCAGATTTGGTAAATGCACAATTTGTTCCAGATAACGTAAGTATTTACCTATCTGTTTCTAGTAAAATAAAAACTGCGCAAGAGCAGCCTGAATTCCCTCATTCAACTATCAAGGTACCTAGACAGTTTAAACGTCTGCTGAACCGATTTTTATCAGCCCACCAGAGGAAGTCTCAATCCCGAATAGCAGCATAATCAAACAGCGCCCTACAAAAAAAACTACACACGCGGGTGAAGTCGTGGGCAAAACTATAAAAGCTGTCGTCTTTCCGAAACCATAATGATTTTACTAAAATGTGATTGATGTTTTTCTTGCAAACCAAACAAGGATCGTAGTATACTACTAGTATATAAACCCGCTCACAGCTTAGACAATATAAATAAGTAAGGTTCACAGTCATAATGATAGTGTCGTTTCCGTCTGTGGCAGGCAATGTAGCTCCGAAGCAGATGAACCGATTGAGAGTTTAATTATTGGTTGAAAGGAGACTGGATCGAGAGTGGTCTTAGCTATGTTTGAACGCAATCTGTTCAGCCACTCAAATCTTATGATTCATTATGGCTATAAGTATAAGACCCACGAGCCACGTGTGTTGAAAGAACACCAACGTTTCAACCCAAGGGACTTCTTCAGGGTGAATGCGAACACTGCGCTGCGCATGAGAGCTCGTTGGTGTTCTTCCAACATAAACCAGGTTCGTAGTTAACCCGCTAAAACTACCAGAATTCGTCAAACGAATGTATGAAATTTAAGTATTTAAAATCTTATGATGGTTCAAAAATATTAAATGAAACAATAAAATGCTCGTTATTTTTTAGGTTCCAACAAAAGCACCTGTGGAAGTTAACGGCACTACAGAGACACCAAAGATTTCACGAGCAGATTTTTTGAAAATTTTAGACCGTAATTTAAAAGGGCTCAATCGACTTCGGAACCTCGAATGGAGGGAAGCGAAGAAAGTAAGTTATCGTTTACGTATGCAAGTAGGCATTTAAATATTTTTTTATGTTCTCATTTCAATTTACACATTATAGGTATACAGTAACTATAAAAATTTACAATTTTCGTTGGTCACGCCATAACTTGAGAAGTACCTATTTTGAACGATTTCATAAAAGTTTTAAAACTTAAGACTATTTCTTCACGAATTTGACTGTTCGCGTAATTGTTAAAGTTGTATTGAGCAGGCAGCTGTTTTAAGTTTTTATATCAAAATAATATGTACCTACTTATGATTTTTCATATCTAAGAGACAACAAACTCCTTTGACTTGAAATTGCGGATAATAATATGACCTTACTTTAGGTAAACATAAGCCATAACTTCGGTAATGTTTAGACGTAACCGACGTAACACAAAGCTTGATGATCATCGTAATCTAGGCGTCTCATGAGAACACATGCCGCCGTTAGCATAATGTAACAGCCGGTGCATTGTAGCAAAACGTGTTTCCATTCACGACCTTAAATCGAGCTTCCTTATTTATCTTCTGACTTTATGTGCTCTACATACTCAAGTTGATAAGCCAACGATCAATTTTGCTTTCTTAGTAAATAAAGATAGTCTATTAACGAAGACTATAATTTTTACAAGTCTATTGCAAAAATCTAGATCAACTCAACTGATCCTTATCTATAAAAATCAGAAGCGTCCCAAGACGTTGGCTATATCAGTGAAATAAAATTAAACTTTGATGTAATGTTCATTAACATTTTTCAGGATTCAGCTGCAAACTTAAGAGCTTACAAGGACGAACTATTTAGAGGCAAACAAAAAGGAAGTAAGAGATAACAAAATGTAAATCAATAGTAGAGTAAGCTTTAGAAAATGTAGAGAAACGAGTTTCCAACGATTTCAGTTTTAAGGCGTTATCCCGACTCATACTAGCACCGCCATGTATTTTATCTTATTATTAGGTTAAAGAAAGGAATTTTAGAAAAATCCGTCATAGGTTATTAATTTATTTATTTAATACTCAATTGCAAATAGTTAACAACATTAATCAAATGGCACGTTTAATGCCTAAACTAGTTATATCAAACTTTTCCTTTTTTTACCATATTATATTAATTAAAAATAAGTGGCGGAGCTAGTGTGAATCGGAGTAACGCCGTAACATTATCTATATCGTCGTAAATACCTACTTAGTTCAGTATCTTGAGATGTGAATATTAAAATATGTACATAATAAGTTATTTCTTTATTTTTGTCTCTAAACCTAAAATAAGGGTATTATTAGTTGAGAGGTTTAACTTTAAAACAACAAAATCTATTGACTTACTATATTTTTAACTTCTTCAACATCAATCGATTTCTTTGGTTTCACTTTCCTATTTGTATAAATATGTAATATCGCACGACAATCTGGGTACCATTCGTACTTTGTGCGTTGGATGCCATTTTTTATTCTCTTTTGAACTGCTTCTTGTTCGAGCATCAGTTGTAGAGCTTTTTCTTTGTGTAATGTGAGCATGTCAGTTGCTTTTATTTTGAGTTCACATCTATCCGCTCCATCCACCTGAAAAGAGCAATTATCACACTAATGTTTGGAAAAATATATATTAAAAACTAGCTGCGACCTATGTCTTCACCCCCGTGAATATTGATGAAAATGAGCCAAAGTTTTATTCCAAACCTAGAATCTATGTAATATTTCAGATCTAAAATCAAATCGATAAAAAATTCAGCTCAATCCGATCAGTAACTTTGCTTAAAGAGTAACAAACATAACCACCATCCATCCAAACTTTCGTATTTATTATTTCGATCGAATATGAAAGGGACGGCATCATTTTGGGGGGCGTCTATTAAATACGTGAGATGTTCAAGGGGGCGGTGATGCTAAATCTTTCTAAATCCCACTTGAGGGAGAGGCGGTTAAGAAAATATCAGGTATTTTTATTTAGTAGAAAACGGTGCATAATTGCGTGAAAGTAAAGTTAAAATATTAGAATTCAATATTCATAGTGCTTTCTTTCCTTAAGACTTTACAGGACACTTGGACACGTCATAAAATACACGTTAAAAAATAATTAAAATTATGATAAAAGTGTTCACTTTGATTATTGTTCACTTCGGTCTATTTAGGTAAAGTAAAGAAGCGAACAAGAAACCTTTACCTTGTTAGGTTGTTATTTTTAGAGTTGGAGCAAAACTCGTCCCAAGCTTTTTTATCATCTAAATAATCATATATATTAGTAAGCCTTTTTACAAAGAATAGTTTTGATAATTTGTTTGAATTTATTTACCGATAATTTTTGCAACTCACTTGGAGTTTTGTTGTAGAAGCGTATACATTGCTTTGAAAGATACATTAACTTTGTTTAATCTAGTTGTGGGCAAAGCTAGTTTAGAGTAAACAAATATTTATTAATTTATAGAATTAATGTTAAATTTTTATTACAGTATTTATTATTTATTTGTATCACAGTGATCTTAAATTACGGCTATACTCTCAAATACTATTCTTTGCTAATGGAACAAATTTTGGTTTATAATCTAAAGCGTTTTCAGAGAAAACATAAATTTAAAATAATCACACGTGAGATTTAGGATGGGGAGAGGGAGTTGAGGAATATCTTACATAATGACACCAAAGTGGGGGTCAAAAAATCCTGAAAAAAGCCTCACTTAATTTATGGACGCCCCCGAGACAGGTCGAATATTTCAATGTAGTGTAGTTTTAGCAAGATCTGCATTGACTAGCGCGAAACTTACTTTGCACATGTATGAGAGTTCATAATCATCATCCACTTTAGGCCAAGTTTGTTCTAGAACGGGTTTGTCCCAATTTATCAAATTGGAATTCTCGTTCAGTCTATTCGGAGCAGAAAGGAATCCAGCCCATAGCTCTGAGCAGAAGTGCGGGGTGACCGGCGACAGCATTACGATTAAGGTTGCCAAAGCCAACTCAAACTCTTTGCTCTTTGATATAACCTCTGGAGGTAAATTATTCTGGAAATATAAATTAAATTAATTAATCTGTCCTCTATTTACTTATAAGCCTTATATCTTGAAATCGGTATAAAACAACAACGATGACGATGACGTCCGATATGACGCAGCGGGCGAATGTCCACCTGCGACGGAGAAGGTTGCTGATTCGATTCAGATTTATACAGACTGCCACATAACATGTGTACTAAGCCGAAAGGCGATGATTCTGGAACCCGAGGGAAACTACCTACTATGATTTGATATATGATTTTTTACGTACGTTACGTAACACGTTGTAGTAGGTACCTAGTTCATTTGCGACTTGGCAGGACTACTGAACTGACACTGATGACGAGAAATTGGGCAGTCATTTGCCGAAGTTGGATGATCATCATCATATAAGGATGATTAATCCATTAGAAGGCTTTAAACGCTTATTACAGAATAAAAATAAGCCTCTACGTTGAACTGTATCTATGCAAAATTTCAGGTCGATCCATTATCTTGTTTTGGCGTGAAGAGGTGGCAAATATCCAAACATGCAAATTTTCTTATAAATCAAAGGGTAAGAGAGCTTTTACCATAGGCTGTTAAAACAATATATTAGGCAATTTACAACAAACTTTGGTAATACAGTCCTCAAAGCCAGATGAAACTTACTCTTAAAGTACTTGTCAGGCTCTGCAGTCTTGATATGGCAACACTTAATTTTTGAGTGTACTTGAAATGGTATGAAGCTGTTGCTGTGAAATAGTTCCTAGCGTCCCTTATCTTCTTTTCATGTTTCGTAAATTCTTCTTGAGTTATTTTTGCGTCCATGGGTTCATTTCTGTGTTCAAGGAATTGCCTGATGCTCAGCCAAATACGTTTTTGCCAGTTTAGTACTCCAGGTAATGCTGTAAGTGTAAGTAAAATAGGTATATTACTGTACAGGGTGTCACGTAACATGTGTATTCAAGGCCAAAAGGGAGCGATTTTGTCCCCTGGACCCTGAGGGGAACAACTCAGATATAAGATTTTTTTGGCACCCTATATACCCTTAATAAAATATAGCACTATCCTATCATAACTATTACAATCATAAGAATTAGTAAACTAAATTGATAGTGCGCCAGCCATCCCGCAGAACTGGCAACGTGGAGTCTACGACAAGGACAGCCCTCTATGAAGAGAGTGTTCACCAAGATAGTGCGTGAATGAAGAGGAGACGGCCGCATATGTGGAGTTCGACACCTAGTACGCTTAGAGAGGCATGCACCGGCGTCAGCGAGCTGGTGGCTTTCCTGTAGGATACATAGGATAGTATGGGCGGGTGGTTAGACTAGTAACCCCCTACCCGACACGCAAAAAGGGACCTATTTGCGGGAAACCAGTTCAGAAACCAGTAACAAGTGAGTCTGCGACACGGCAAAAGAAATGTTGGACGCCCTCCAATCAGGTGTGGTGCCTATCTCGTAGGTATGCGACGTCTAGGTATATATGTAGTATAATATATTAAGTTTATGAGTTACCTATAATAGCACCCACAATAACACAAGCTCTGCCATCTTGGGAATTTATAAAACTGTGCATCTTGGGAATCGATAAAACTGTGGAGACTTTTCCGCATTTATTTTTATTGTAATTTAGTACTCACTATCGTCAGACCAGCGCCGAGCTGTAGCAGGAGGGACGTCAGCTAGAATAAGCAAGCGAGTAGTGTCACAGCCGTACAAGGCTAGAAGTCTTTCTGGATTTTCCCCATTGTATTTAGACTTGCTCATTTTTTCCCACTGCACCACAACAGGCTCTCCAGAATCCTTTTCTTTAAATTCTTTTCCTATTTTATCTACACTTTCTGGCGGTATATATTTCCCTGATGATTTCAATTTATAAGATTGCCCCATAACCATTCCTTGTACTAGAAGCTTTTTGAATGGTTCTTGACTGGGGGTCCATCCAAGAGAATGCAGAAAATAACTCATAAATCTTGCATAATACAAATGTAGCACAGCATGTTCCTTTCCCCCTATGTAAATGTCCACAGGAGTCTGATTTTCTACAGACTTTCTACTGAATGGTTCCTTTTCATTGTTTGGGTCTAAAAATCTATAGTAATACCATGAGGAGTCTACAAAGGTGTCCATAGTATCAGTTTCTCTTTTAGCATTAGATTGACAGTTAGGACACTTACAGTTAACCCAGTCATCTAGCTTTTCCAAAGTCTGTATGCCAGAATGGGCTGAACTGATCACTGGTAGTTTGACTGGAAGCTCTTCATAAGGGACAGGAACGGTGCCACATTTTGAGCAGTGAATAATTGGTATTGGTGTACCCCAGTATCTTTGCCGAGATATTAACCAATCTTTTAGCTTTGAACTAACAAAATATCCTCCAATATTTTTACCCAATGAAATATCAATAGCCCTTTGATTTTCAACTTCGATATTGATTACTGTTGAGACTTTGACTGGTATGTTTAATTCAGAAGCTAGTGCTTTATCTTCCTGGTTATATGTAGTACAAGCCAGGTATGCATCTCTACCTTCTGGATAGTCTACATTGTCAGACACATAAATAGGTATTTCTGAACTGTTTACTGGATTCCTGGCTTTCAGTTTCCCAACAGAACCCAGTTTTTGCAGGAGTACATTACTTGAGCTCAACACAAGAAAGTCTCCATGGATTAATTTGTATGGATCACCAGTCCATACATCAAATGTTTTGCTTTCCCCATTAATTTCAACTGAGAATGTAACAACAATTCCATTACATTCACCAATCCAATGCTTTTGTAAGTTAATAATATCTTTCCAATTTTCCAGGTGTTCTTGATTTAGTCCATCATACAAGGGTTTGGCATACTTTGTTGTTTTTATATACCACTGGGTGAGGTATTTCTTTTCCACTTTAGCTCCAGATCTCCAAGAGCAGCCTATGTCATCCACTTGCTCATCAGCTAATACAGTTTTATCCACTGGATCCCAATTTACTTGAGCCTGAAATATTATAGTAAAATGTGTTCAATATGTAGTAAGTATTTATGATATTACCAACAAATATTAATTGTGGTTCGTAAAATCCCTTGCCATGCACCATTTTATCAGCAATAGAGTGATTCTTTATTTACCTACCAGAAGTAATTATATCAGCTAAATCAAGTCACACACTGAAGAGTAAACTACACAAATGTTTATGATAACAAACTAAAAAAGTGGTGCAATTACTAAATTCAACACTTTAACACATAGACACACCAGTCAGAGCTTATTAATTTTCACAAATAAAGAAAGAAAGAAATAAATAACATAGTAGTGCCGGAACAGATACTCACCAAGCTCTGATAGGCTAAGCCTTCTTCTAGTAATTTTAAAAATATAAACTGTGTCCATTTGTAGTACTGTGGGTCACATGTGGATATTTCTTTGTTCCAATCAAAATTGAAACCCAGTTGTATGAGTTGTGTTTTCATAGAACTAATGTTTGATTTTGTCCAACTGCTAGGAGCTATGTTTCTCTCAATAGCAGCATTCTCTGCTGGAAGGCCGAAAGCATCCCACCCAATGGGGTGAATTGTACTCTTTCCATTTAAAATTTGAAATCTGGCTATGGCATCTGATATTGAATACACTCTCACATGACCCATATGTAAATTACCCGATGGGTATGGAAACATAGGCAGAACATAGTATGGTTCTTTTTTTTGTGTAGATGTTTGACTTTTTTTTAAAACATCATCTGCCCAATACTTCTCAATATTTTGTTTGATATCTGTATTGATCTCTTCATGCTAAAACAGAAAATGGTTTTGAACAATAGAAAAAGACCAAATTAGATGAACTAAATAGTTAGTTAGGATCTGAAGGATTCAGAAATGAACCTTATTATATGATTACACTTTTTTTCAGTACCTGCTTACTTGGTAACAAAAACTATATGTAATGTTTCCACTGATGATTTCAGTACCTGCCTAGTGCTTACAGTATTAGGCAACATAAACTACATATAGATTTTAGTATGCTGTATGGAATGTCTGGAATTATTTATTTATTTATTCGTTCGACTCCCACCATGGGCAAATGTTTGTATGATCTGCACAAATTTGTTCCAGGGTTCTGGGTGTTTCCTATATACTTATAATAAAATATATTTATCTATGTAATGTATTATTATGTATATCAGTCATCTAGTACACATAAGCTTGGGGCTAGATTATGCTGTGGATTATTACTATTTTTTATTATATTTACTTATTAATCTTATGTAATAAGTAGGTATTTCTGGCAAACAAAAGCTATAGTTAGCTTGGGTCTTGATGAGGTTTGAATCATTCAGTACTATTTAAGTATTCATTATTTTAATACAAACTTAATTTAAATGATGTTTTCAAGTGGTTTTCTGATAAATGATAAAACCTCCTATTTACAGAAGATACCTAAGTTTTAATGTAAATGGATGGATAAATAATAAATAAATATATAAGGTAGGTAGCTAAATTATGCCTATAGCAGTGAGGCTACTGTTTATTTTATCAAAGAACCATTAAGAGCTTGGACGTGGTTATACATTCGTATACAAAATCAAAAGATAAAAAAAATCTTACCCATAAATTAAGGCTTGATTTTCTCCTGATAGAATAAGATTGGTTTCGTAAATAAAACTGAAATACATGCCAGCGAGCACCGTTGCACACTTGATCCCAAATCATGTTATTAAATTACTTTGTACAGAAGACTTTTTTAAATGTAATACCGTTGTTTATTATTTAATGATCACGGGGGGGCATGCTACTTATAATATAATAAATAAAATAAACTAACAACAGAGAAAATACAATAACAGATGAACACGGTTATATTTCTGAGAGAGAGAATCCTGGAGAGAGAAGCCACTTTAGCCACTTTAAAACTATCCATCCAGCTATATAACCGAACGGAAACACGTTTTTTTTTCTCTTTGACGTTTTGAGCTTTTCACTGTCAAGCCTTCACCCCACACAAAAAAAATCATCAGACCTTTTTGCGATAATCGTTGGGGACATTTTGTACCTAAGATCTAGCATTACACGTTTGTTTTGTCTAAGTAAGACGCATGCATACCAACATTAGACATCGTTCAAACGGGCGTTTTTTCAACGCCCGTTAAAAAAGCGTTCGAATAGAACAAATGCAATTCCAAGTATCCGTACGAAGCGCTTTTAAAGTGCGACGCTTTTTTATCGCGCAGTGTTCCATTTTGAGCGCTGGGCTTAGCGGACGTTACGGGCGTTAGAACTCATTATGCAGTGTTCCATTTTTAAGGTCTCCACACACTAAAGCCGGAGGCGGAGCGGGAAAGCCTACAGCCATTATACAATATCATCATCATATACATGCCTCCGCCTCCAGCTTCTGTGAGTAGAGACTTTTAACGTCGGCGTAGGCGCTTTTTTAGCGCCCGTGCGAAACGAGGTCACAACTGCGTCTCTTCGTTTTGTGGTTTCTGTGCGAAGCGAAGGGCGTCGTTTGCAAGAGACGGTTTGGTGCAGTTTGGGTGGAGGAGGGCGTCTCGGGGCATCTAGAAATCTCGCTTTGAAAAATACGGCTGTGTAAGGAATCGCGTACGTAACACAATACGTCGTTCAAAACTGCGGCGCGACTGTGGGGTGGGTGGAGTCTTCAAGCATTTTGGCTAAATCTCCATGTATATTGTAGTCGATCGATATGGGACGGGAACGACCTACCTTTATCTAAGTACCTACATAACTTCCTATTTCAATTTTAAGGAGGTTGCAAATCATGTAATTTTCTAGTGGCGAACCGTGCGTGATCAACTCAATATTCGGGTCTAGAAACTAGTAAGTATTGCTAGAATCTTTATCCATCATCAATCTTTTAATTTTTACCCAGTCTAGTTTTCTGCGAAATAGTCTTGACAACTAGCAGTGACATTTTTAGTCATCTGATTGATCAGCAGCATTCAATTCCTGAAGAAGAAGCCAAGTCAATAGGGTGACCATTTGTGGCAGATTTCTGCCATTTGGGCAGATTTGGCTCCCAAATTTTGACTCTGACACAAAGTGCTGACGAATTAAAAATGTGTCAGATACTGGCAGATTTTAAAGATTTCTAGAAAAATTGTGAAAAACACCAGTTTAACAAAGCTAGTGACTACACAAAGTTGCCAAATCTTTCATCACTCATCATCAGTCAATGTATAATTAAGCTTCTACAATAAGGTCCCCGACACTATCCAAAGCTTACCCACGCATAAATTCAAAACTCGTAATGATTCCTACTAAATAAAGTGTTTTGAAATTTTTAATTTTTAATTAATTAATTTTACTCATTAAAATACCTCATTAAACGTATATTTATTTATAATTCCCGCCCCCATAAAAGCAAATTATGATGGCATATTTTGGCATTTTCTGATCTGAGACGATTTTGGCAGGTTTTTTGCGTGAATCTGGCAGATTCGCCATTTTTGAAACGGTCACCCTGCAAGTCAATTCTTTTTGTTTGTTGCGAAATAGGAAGGTACCTACGGATTTTATTCTCGCCTTGCCTTGGCTAATCGATTGCTTTGTTTGGTAAGACATTTTTGAGATTTTTCGCATTACCTACCTATTCAAACCATTGAAGTGACAAGAAATCTCTCATAATGGCCAGACCTAGAAACGAAGACCCAGCTGAAGACGCAAAGAAAATCGTAGATGATGCAAAGAACTTCATCGAAAAAGCTATTGCAGACATCGGCCAAACTTCCGCAACAAAGCAGCTAATTTTAGGAACTGCGTCAGGATGGTAAGTCAGTGAACACTGCACTTTCACAATAAGTAACTCGGAGATTCAGACAGACATAGGAAGGAAGGTATTTGCATTCCTCTTGTGTGAGCGATAAATATTTATTAGACGTCTGAAAATGGCTGTATTGGGTCGAAAAGGGGCCATTCCTGAATAGATAAGCTAGAACATACTTTTAGGTATCATATTGGAAAACTAAATTTTGCACCCATTATAGCTACCTTCGCATTGTCAGTTCCTTTCTTTCTAACAAATCTTTTTATCATATTCTGAACTTTACATAAGGTTTATTTTCATTTTAGTTTTGGTATAATACTATGCTTCTTACTGCATGCATAAATTATGTATGTTGTTTAGGTTTAAGTCATCATTTATGAATTTAGTAAGTGATGACTCAGTATCAGATCAGCCGATGATGTAATGTTTATTTATTATTTAGGTATCTTACAACATCATGTACTGATTACCTATGTGTTATTTTTAGGGTAACTGGATTTATTTCCATGAAAATAGGAAAAGTGGCGGCAGTGGGCTTGGGTGGAAGTGTGATTCTTCTTCACATTGCAAGTCAAAAAGGGTACATTGATATTAATTGGGATAAAATCAACAAAAGAGTTGACAAAATCACAGACAAAATTGAAAAGGAAGCAACAGGCAAATCACCAAACTGGACTGAAAAAGTAAGTTGTCCAATGATAAACAATGAAAAAAAAATGCATTTTAGTACCACAAACTAAGGTTAACAACCAAGTTATACATTCCTGTTGATACATAGCTGATATTCAGGAGAGTTACTGTTAGTTGTTTGTCTCAAAATAACTAGCACTTCAGGCAAGGCTCCTCTACTGAACTTGTCATCATCTTCTATAAGAACAGGTACTATTGGTTGATGGCATTAACTGCAAAATATTCTATTTCTATTTGTTACAGGTCTTAATGTTTGTCAAAAATAATTCATATTATTCAGCAGGATTCACTGGAGGATTCTTTTTTGGTATCGCATCGTCATAAATTTAATTTTTTATGATAATAATAAGGCGAGTAGCTATATAAATCGTAAATACAATTGGTCATAATGTATGTAAGTACATATTCTACATACATTGAATAAAAAATGTTTTTCTAGGTGGTCTTGCATAATTTTCAATGCATGTATTAAGTAATACAAGGCACTTACAAAGAATGCATTAAATATGTCGAGATATCAGCTATGTATGGACTTTGGTGATTAAAATAACTTATACTTTTACTGTTAAAGACAACAAATTTTACTAAGGTTATGTATTACATTTTATTTTACAGATTGAACGGTTTGTTGATAGAAAACTAGACAAAGCTGAAGAACTTCTAAAAAAGAAAGAAAAGAAAGCTAAGAAATGGTATAACAACTTTACAGGCGATGATGATTACCGTGCAACTGAGAGTCATGTGTTTTTGGCGTCATTTGTTGCTGGTATGGCATTGGGTCTCATTTGCGGAAAGTAATTAAGCTGAAGATAATAATGCCTTCTCTCCACTGATTTTATAGTAATCACATTGACAAAAGTCATCTTGTTATTAGTCATTTTATTAGATCTAAACTATATTAACTAATCAGCCTGCTGAATCCCACTGCTGGTCAAAGGCCCCTGTTAATTAAAAGTATTATTGTTAATAATATGCAATTAAATTAAATATGAGTAATCCAATGTTCTCACATACTAATATTTAAAATAACCTAATGACACAATTGCATTGCTAAACTATTATGCTCTTATTCCAAAATGTTTGTATGTTAGTTGTTTGAAATTTCTTAGATATTCCAATTTATAAGAGGAATTAGCAATAAAATTATCTAAACTAGTATGTGTATAAGACTTTTTAATCATGGTTCTAGAAACTGACGACCGATGTGGCGCGGTGGGCGAAGGTCCGCCTGCGACGCAGGAGGTTGCGGGTTCGATTCCCGCCTCGGAACAAATTTGTGCACGATCTGCAGAAATTTGTTTCGTTGGTCTGGGTGTTTAATATGTATAATAAAAAATATCTATCTATGTAGTATATTGTATTAAGTATATCAGTCATCTAGTATCCATAACACAAGTTCTGCTTAGCTTGGGGCTAGATGATGCTGTGTAGACTGTCCGGTAAAAAAAAAAAAAAAAAAACTATACCTTACAAATAACCATTAGCCACTTTAATATAGATTAGAACATTTTTGTATAGTAATCAAATAGTTGTTTTGAAGTTAAACTTTCTAAATATGCTTTGTAATGAGTCACAAATTCTTTCTTGATGCGGCATACTGCATGTCCATAAAGTCTTTTTTCTCTAGCAGTTAATGATTCATAAGCAACATTATTTGTTCCTTTTCTCGAGCAAAGTAATGCATATAGTTCTTTTCCATTCCTGCAATAGATTCAATAAATTATTAAACAATTGATTTTTATTTCAAGATAATAGGTACCAATTAGGGAATGCAATCTCGTCTCGCCGAGATCCCGATCTCGCGAGATCCCGGCCATATATTACGAGATTGTATCTCGTCAAATTTCGTACGAGATCACGCGAGATAACGAGACGTGTATTTTAATAAAAAAAAGAAATGAATTTGTACGAAGCTGGTGAAGTAAGAAGGGAACTTTTAAACTTCGTACATAACTGCCTCTCAACTGTGGTTCCCACAAGTGTTGAGGCAGAACGAGCTTTTTCAGCAGCAGGGTATTTGGCATGCAAAATCAGAAGTCGTCTGTCAGATGATACTCTCGACATGATGTGTGTGAATGTCAGCGTGAGTTTTAAAATATTTAGGATATTGCTTGACAAAGACACAGACGTCCCTGATATACATGCATGGCAGCGGAAGGATCTTAAACCTTCTAAACAACGGCTTGCAACTATCTGTGCTCCAGAGTCCACAGATAGCTCTCACACACTTTTTCTGTGCTTTAAAAGCTTTATCAGAGTCCACCGAGTTACCCCATATTAGTAGGGCATAAGCCAAGGTTGACGAAACGTAACCATGGTAGGCCGTGAGGGCTGCCTCAATTGAAACCCGAAGTCTTAGGCACTTTATAGCATATACAAATTTGTCAATTTTTTTACAGACTTGTTCAATATGTGCTTTCCAGCTTAGGTTTTGGTCTAGTATAACACCTAAAAATTTCACAGACTCGGCTTCCATTATATGTGTCGTGTCATAACTAATACTAAAAATTTCTTTAATTTGTCGGTATGTCCTGAATTGTATTACACTAGTTTTATTAAGATTAATATTAAGATTATTGTGTTCTAGCCATTCAATTGTCTTACATAGCGCGTCATTAATATCTCTTTCGAACGTCAGTTTATTTTGTCCTCTAATAATAATCGTCGTGTCATCTGCGAATAGTATCGTCTTATGTCTAATGATGTCAGGAAGATCATTTATATACAAAAGAAAAAGGAAAGGACCGAGAACGCTACCCTGTGGGACACCGTAGTTGCAAGTCTTAAAAGCGGATCTCACCGAAGTTTTTTTAGTGTTCATCGTTTTTGTTACCTCGACGCACTGTTGGCGTGACTCTAAATAACTTTGCAACCAGTCGTAGGCCTTTCCTCTAATACCATACGTTTCTAATTTGAAAAGAAGTGTTTTATGATCCACAAAATCAAATGCTTTCGACATGTCCAGAAGCAGCGCCAAGCCAAGCGCCGCGATAAGTAATGGTCCTATTACTTTTAATTATTGAAACTAAAGTAATAATTTACAAAAGACTAAATATACAGGGTTACAGGAAAAATCGTGCTAGATCCGTTAAGGGCGTGGAGTACCCATCATTTCTGACTTATTTCACTATGAAACACCCTACCCTAAACTTAACCCTTTTCGAGATATTCGACTTTTAATTTTTTTATTAAAAATTGCCGATTTTTAGGCTACTAAATTTATTTTTGTTTACTTTGTGTATCTTATTATTATTTTTATTGCATTTTTACATGTGTAATAAGATGCTTTAGGACGTCAATCATTAAAATAATGCATAAATTAATTGAATAGACCGTAGTAGAAAAGTGAAAGTTAAGAAATAAAAAAAAAATTAGAAAGTTTATTTTTCTCTAAGGGATATCTAAAAAAAATATTATGGCAATTCTTCGGCAGATGTTTTTAAAAATATCTACGTTTCATCAGCTATCTAACGAGGTATAATAATCTAGGGTTTTATTCAATTGCATTGAAAAAAAATTAGTTTTATAGGCGACAGTGGAGAAGAAAATTTATACTTAGCCCTAAAAAGTAAAAGTAAAACAATAGGTAAGCATGAAATGTCATTTATTAAAGGTTTTCACACAACTTTTTCTTATTCTACAGTTCATGTTCAACATGGCCGCCTCTATTTCTGATACATTGTCGCATCCTTCTACGGAGACCAGTCTTCACTACTCCAGTGGTCAACGTGGTCCTCATTTTATTTGCTGCATCCACAATCCTTTCTCTTAGGTCTTCCACAGACGAAACTGGATTCGGCTCGCTGTACACAAGACTTTTCATGCACCCCCGCACACATGAAAATCCATGGGGGTTAGGTCCGGACTTCTTGCTGGCCATGGCAACGGCCCACCTCGTCCTATCCATTTGTTTGGATAATTTGTGTCCAGCCAGTCTCTGACACTTCTCCTGAAATGGGCAGGGCAGCCATCGTGTTGGAACCACATGTCCCTGATCAGGTTGAGTGGCAGATCATCCAGCAAATCACTCAAGTCTGCTCTCAGGAAATTTTCGTAGCTTTCCCCATTTAAATTATCCGGTAGAAAGTAAGGTCCAATCAAATGATTGGAGATAATGCCCATCCACACATTCACGCTGAATCTTCGTTGGGACCCCTTCACTCTTTTCTTATTGGGATTCCTTAGTGCTTTTGGGGCCCAGTAATGGGCGTTGTGATAGTTAGTTATGCCATCTTTATCAAATTTGGACTCATCCGTCCACAAGATATTTCTTAGAAAATCTGGGTCTTCTACGTCAGCATTTAGCATAAATCTGCAAAAGTCCAATCTTCTCGCGGGGTCTCCTTCTTCAATAACGTGTACCGGCGTGTAATGGTATGGGTATAGGCCAGCAGTATGCACTGTAAACCACACTCTCCATTGCGAAAGTCCCAGATCACGGGCAACAATATTAGTGGAAGTAGTCGGATCCGCTCGAAAGCGTTGCACTATCTCATTGTCCTGTTCTTCGTCGTCAATTCGTGGTCTACCCATGTCTGTATTACGTCTCAAAACAGAGCCAGATTCTCGAAGTCTTCGATAAACTCTGTCAAAAACGGCCACATCCGGCACTCGACGACCGGGGTAGCGAGTTACGTATTCGTTGCGAGCTTGCGCAGATACACAATCGCAGTATCCGTAACAAATAAGCATATCAGCATATTCCTCAGGTGTGTAGGACGTCATCTTCAACACTTCCGTATCACAGGTACAAATCAGAGTCCGGTTAACAAGTATAGTAGTCACAAATCAGAAGAAATAGTCCAGAATCACAGCCAAGTCGAGAAAAAGAGCAAAACGATATCACATCTACTATGTACGAAGCACAAAAGCAGACTGACAACCAAAACAATACCCCCTGTTGTATTCCCAGCCCTAACCGGTCTCTACACATTTTTTCTTTCATTCATACCTACATAAATCGTCACTTGTCTCGCTCTCACGGTGTGTCTGAACTTGAAGGACAATAGGCGCGGGACCGTTAGAACTGCTACCTGGAGCGTCCCAACTACTTTTTTTCCACGAAATGTAATACAAACCCTAGATTGTTATACCTCGTTAGATAGCTGATGAAACGTAGATATTTTTAAAAACATTTGCCGAAGAATTGCCATAATATTTTTTTAGATATCCCTTAGAGAAAAATAAACTTTCTAATTTTTTTTTTATTTCCTAACTTTCACTTTTCTACTACGGTCTATTCAATTAACTTATGCACTATTTTAATCATTGACGTCCTAAAGCATCTTATTACACATGTAAAAATGCAATAATAATAATAATAAGATACACAAAATAAACAAAAATAAATTTAGTAGCCTAAAAATCGGCACTTTTCAATAAAAAAATTAAAAGTCGAATATCTCGAAATGGGTTAAGTTTAGGGTAGGGGGTTTCATAGTGAAATAAGTCAGGAATGGTGGTTACTCCACGCTCTTAACGGATCTAGCACGATTTTTCCTGTAACCCTGTAGATAATTATTGTTTTGTCACCAATATTGTAAGAATTCGAACTGATTAGCTACAGTAGGTATAATATTTATAGACATAAATAAAAGTTATTAGATTTAGAGACAAAATAATAAGTACCCTGTTGATTTTTAAAATAAAACTTACATTATTTTGATAACTAAGCAACGCAGTTTCTATTTAATTACATATCATGTCAATTACTAGTTCTTAAAACAAGCATTTGCATGTTTTAAATGCGATTCTCCCAATCTCGCGAGATCCCGTAATTTGCGAGATCTCGCGAGACTGGGTTTTGAGTCTCGCGTGATCTCGCTAGGCGGAAATCTCGTACGAGATTGCATTCCCTAGTACCAATTTTGATTACATACTTTATAATAGGTACAATGGGCTCTGTTGGCATGGACTGTTCTGCCTGTTTTTCATTTGTATTATTTTCTATTGTTGTATTAGTATCTTCATCTATCACACTTATGCATGTTGTATTTTCCAGAGCTTCGCTTACATGAGGTTCATTCCTGTGTAACATAAGAAAAGTAATTCAATTTATGTAGTCAATAAGTTATTAAAGTTAAGTAGTTAACTCACCGTGTTTCTTCACTTCCATATTCTACTTCGGTTTCCTCAAGTGCTGGGCTTACAGGTCCAAGATTATTGGATTCTGTTGGAGATTCAGGTCCAAGATTATTGGATCCTGGTGGAGATCCATCTCTAAGAGCAAACAAACAAAAATACCTATTAATAAATCTTATTAGGTCTGTAGATGTTTTTGTATAATTAAATTAACTTTCTATACATATAGGTACACTACTAGGTAATGTATACAAATAATTAGTGTTATTCTTACTTTTTCTCTGACACTCGTGTTTTTTTAAATCCTCGTGAATGTATTGTCTTACATAATCTACATAATATAAACCTTTATTTAGACTTCTTTGTTGATGGCAACTTGTGTCGGAACCCTTAGTGAAATATTATTGAAACATTATTTTTGTAAACCATTTTACTCACATGTTGTTTTCACAGTGACTTGTCTCAAGTGACTTATCTGTGCTATCACATTCCATTTTGTCATACTGTGTTGGAAGATCATTATCCGATGTGGAAGGTTCAGGACCAGGATCATCATTTTGCTGACTACCATTGTCATGTACAGTTAGTCTTCTTTTTGGATTATGGGGACTCTTAGGTTTTAGAAATGGTTTTGTTTTAATTATTCGCTGAGCTTTCTTTAAAACTGATTTCTTTGAAAGGGTGTTGTAGAAGTGACTTTTTTTTGTTAGACTTAGCGATAGCCATGATTGCGTTGCATTGTGGATGCATTCCTGAAAATTTAAATAAATGAACTGATGATTTGGGAACTTTGTTACCGTGTATTCACTGTTATATTCACATCTACGTAACAAAATATATTTGATTAGGTATAGAAAATCACACATCCAAAAAAAACAAAACAAACACTTGTTTCTCCGCCTCTTTTTTCGCAGTAAAGCTGAACGTATAAGTCCTTTGCGGTGTTGGGTATTTGAGTTATCTTAATCTTCTTCATCGGAAGAATTCACTCTTGATTCTTGATTCTTGAACTTTGGTTTTGATTTTATTTTGTGAAGAACTTTGTTTTCTTCATAGATTTTCTTTGAGGGACTTGCTTGTGTCAGATTATGCCCACAGAGTGTGACCAGATTAATTTTTGCGAAAATACCGAGGCACCTCCAGAAAATACGGAAATATAATGACCTATGCAGGGCAAATATACCAATAAAAATACTGTAGGTACTTCATAATATAGTGTTAAATGTAAAGATGATATTGATCTATATAATTATTATTTTATACTAGCTGACCCCGCAGACTTCGTACTGCCTCATATGGGGTTTTCCCGGCAATTCGATTTTTTTCACCTTTTAAACCTTCCCTAGACCTCCACGAACATTTCAAGACCAAGATAAGATAAATCCGTTCAGCCGTTCTCGAGTTTTAGCGAGACTAACGAACAAGCAATTGATTTTTATATACATAATTATATTATTATTAATATAGATAATTATTGTAATGTCTTTATATCAACTTGATAGTTAAACTTAGTACATCCAACTAGACGCTAGATGGCGATAAAAAGAACAATGACGTTTCAATATTTTATTTTCTTCAGTTTTAACATCCATGACGACATCTGTGGCACGACGGGCGTCACAGGAGGTTGCGGGTTCGATTCCTGCCTCGGGACAAATGTGTGTTCGATCTGCAGATATTTGTTCAGGTTGTTTAGGATGTTTTCTATGTACTTGTAAAATATCTACCTATCTATGGAGTGTATTGTATTAAGTACCATATCAGTTGTCTAGAAGGTACATAGTACCCTTAACACAAGTTCTGCTTAGCTTGGGGCTAGATAATGCAGTGTGAATTGTCCAACATTATTTATTTATTTAGGTGTGATATCGAAGTCAATCAACACATCGATGTCAAAACACCGTTGTTTTCTAACTACTAACTAACACATCGATGTTTATTCACTATCGATGAATATCGATCATCCTTAAGGTAGACTGAATCCGGGTTTTATTAAGATAGGTTGAGGTTCACCGAATCCCCGAACATTGGTTTGCGACGACCGACGTTCGCGAGGACCATAATCATAATCATAATCATTTATTCATAAGATATTAGGTAGGTACAATTTGTGGTCTTATAGTAAATAATGTGTAGTATCACTAAAATCTTACCCTAGGGGCGTATGAATAGTTAGGTAGGTACTTAAAGATATCTAGGTATTCTATTGTATCATTAAATCATAAATTATTTTTAATTGTGCTCTATTATAATAACTGAATTGAACATTAAAAACATAAAATTAAAATTGAAAAAGAAAAATATTATATAAAATGTCAAAATTATTAAGTAAATCTATTTTTTATTATTATTATTGTCACAATAGTCCATGTATTCTTTAATGTCATAAAAACAGTTTTCTAATAACCATTTTGTCAGTTTTTTCTTAAATATAAGTAATGGAAGATCTTTGAATGATTTGGGTAGTTTATTGTAAACTCTAATTGCATTGATGTATGAATTTCTTTTATGTATGTCAAGTTTAAATGTGGGTAAGTGAAGTTTATCTGGATTTCTTTTATTATATTTGTTTGGAACTATGTCAGATTGTTTCTTAAAATAGTTAGTATTTGTTTTAACAAACATGCATAGCTCCCTTATATACATGCTTGGCAATGTCAAAATGTTAAGTTCTTTGAACAGTGGTTTGCAACTCTCCATAAACCAGACGCCAAAGATAGCTCTAATACACTTCTTTTGAACTTTAAAAGCTCGCTCTATATCAACTGAGTTACCCCACAGCAGAAGACCGTACGAAAGGATAGACGAGACATATCCATGATACGCCGTAATAGCAGCTTCTTTTGATACTGTTATCCTTAATCTATTCAAGGCATACACAAACCTATCTAATTTGTCACAGACGTGTGATATATGTTTCTTCCAGTCACAGTTTTCGTCTAGTACTATTCCAAGAAACTTCGTTGAGTCTACTTGGTTTATAACTGTGTCATTGTACTTAATGTTTATGTCTACTTTTTTCCTTCTATAGTTATGAAATTGTATGCTTGTTGTTTTATTCAGATTGATTTGAAGATTATTGTGCCTTAGCCATGTAATCACTTGTTTTAATGCGTCATTTATTTCATCTTCAAAAGTTTCTTTATTCCTACCTTTCACTACCAGAGTAGTGTCATCAGCAAAAAGGATTGTTTGATGTTTTGTTATATTTGGTAGGTCATTAATGTACATGAGAAATAAGAAAGGACCCAAGACACTACCCTGTGGTACTCCCCTCTTATTCAACTGTAGTTTCGATCTAGATGTTGTCATAATCCCTGACTGTATTTTAGTTATCTCCACGCATTGTTGTCTATCATTTAAGTAAGAGTTAATCCAGTCGTTTGCTCTTCCTCTTATTCCATATTTATCTAGCTTCATTAATAGCAACTTATGATCAACATAGTCAAAAGCTTTGCTCATGTCAAGGAAAAGCCCCACCACTGGTATGTTATCATCGATAGATTCCGTCAAATATTTTATCAGATTGAAGCAAGCTAAAGTTGTAGAACTATTTTTCCTAAAACCAAATTGTTCATGTCTAAGTAGGTGTTCTTTAGTTACGAAATCATTAAGCCTATGTAGCATTGCTTTTTCAAATACTTTGGAGAAGATTGGTATCAATGTAACTGGCCTATAATTAGTCATATCAGTCCTATTCCCTTTCTTGAACATAGGCTTTACTATAGAATTCTTAAGCAGTTTTGGAAACGTTCCTTCTTCTATGGAAATATTTATAATGTGGCTTAATGGATGACTTATAAAGGGAGCTGTAAGTTTAATTACATTTGTTGTAATTTCATCTGTCCCTACAGCATTAGTATTATTAAGTCTTTTAATTATTTTAGTAATTTCATTACAGTCTGTTGCCTACGGTGCTACCAACTCATTACCAAGATATACCCAAAAATACCGGCTTTCGGCAATATACCTACAAAAATACACTATTAATATTAAAATAAAATATAAATAATTGTCAAAGAAAAAACAATACAGAAAAAGTATTAAGATATTGAATCTGGTCACACTGTTACAGAGGCCACAGCCAGATGACCTGTGTGAAGTTGGCCCCCCGACTTTATTATTTTAATCATTTGATAATGCTAATCGTTTGAGAATCGTTTGAGAGGATTTTAGAGAAAAGAAAAATTGTTTTAGAGTAATTAGTTTTTGTGTAAAAACGATTTCATTTTTTAGTGTGAAGTTGGCCCCTTTTTCCTCAAAAAGCGACTTAGACGTTTGATTTATTTTTTAATCGTTTGAGAATCGTTTGAGAGGATTTTAGAGTAAAGAAAAATTAATTTAGAGTAATTAGTTTTGTTGTAAAAAATATTTTAAGTTTTTCCTGTTTAATGTGAAGTTAGCCTCCAATTTCCTCAAAAATGGACTAAGACGTTTGATTTTTTTACTAATCGTTTGAGAATCGTTAGAGAGAATTATAGAGAAAAGAAAAATTGATTTAGAGTAATTAGTTTTTTTGTAATAAATATTTTAAGTTTTAAATTTTTAGTGTGAAGTTAGCCTCCAATTTCCGCAAAAATGGACTAAGACGTTTGATTTATTTTTTAATCGTTTGAGAATCGTTTGAGAGGATTTTAGAGAAAAGAAAGTTTTATTTAGAGTAATTAGTTTTTAAGTAAAAAATATTTAAAGTTTTAGATTTTGTAGGTTAGAGTTGTAGGCGGTTTTCGTGATGTAGCGCCATCTAGGATAGATGAAGAGCACTTGATAGTCTTTGAGTTTTGGTAGTTGGTGTTGCTGTAAGCAAAATAAATATGTTTTCCTTAATGTTGCTAGTTATTACAATATTTGTGAAAAGAATGAATGATTTGACATTGACTTATGTACTCAACAGGTCTATCATGGCCAGAAATCAGCGCAATTTAAAAAAAAAATACGAATCTTTCTGTTCTTCCAAGATGTTTGTTTGTTTTGATACAATAGTTCTCTTGCTCTACAAAATTATTTATTTTATTTGATTTGCTCTGTTTTAAAGTTCAAAAAGTCTTTGTATGCCGACATGCAACGGCCCACCGCACAAAATCTCAGTAAACTTCGCCTAAAGGAGCGCCTTTTCGCAAGATTACATGCAAACAAGGAAATGAAATGGAAAAACTGAGCAAGGGCCAGATCCGCGAAGCGAGGGCGAGATGGACCTGCAGGGCCAGACCTTAGTCACGAGGACAACAAAGTCCAAAGAGAATAAAACCACTACAATTAAGTCCTCGAGATCATTGTTTGGCCTGTATTTGGTTTTTGCAAGTGAGAGTTGGTAAACTGTTTCATTTAATAGTAACTTACATTTGTATTCGTATTTAGTTATTTATTAAGCAAAAAATCTGAAAAATATTCTTAATAATAAAACACTTTAAACCAGAGAAGGTTTGTCCAGTGTCCACAGTCTCAGTGCAGTGTCACACATTTGGTAAACTTAATACATAAATAAGAACTTCTAATAGTTCAGTCAAACTTATGTCTAGGATAATATAGTTATCACTATAAAATCCAATACCTACTAACCACATTTCTTATCAGTACAAGGTGACTAGCGGTCACCATCTGTAATATATCACACATTAAAAGTAACATTACATTTACATTTTACTTATATAATATATATATTTATATATATAAATTATTAAAAATTATCTAGGAAGTATTTCTTATACACATAGTATAGTACATAGAAAGATGAACACTTGTAACTAAAAGTAAAGTCAATTTATTTGAAATACATTTTGTTTACCTAATACCATGACAAATACAACACAAGGACATTCATAAACGACAGGATGATTTTACCCTAAATTTATCAAAATAGAGCATAACTCAAGAATTGTGAACATGATCTTATGATAATTACCTTTTCTTGTTCTTACACTCCTGCATTTTACAGGATCTGGTTCCTTTGCCACCATCGGTGCCTTCATCACCACCCTATATGCTGCCTCTACCAAAAGATGATGCGACCGCTTGATTGCAGACAAGCCAGAGCGGCAATTCCATCAACATCATCGAAGCTAAAAAAATGCTTACTAAATCATAATAGAAAGGACATGCATATCCTGGTGGGAACACTAACAGGACACTGCCCACTAAATAAACATCTATACACCATCAAAATGATGGACAGGCTCATCTGCAGAGGATGTCTCAGCAACAACAAAACAACTGCTCACATACTCCGGGAATGCGAGGAGTAGCAGTACAATGAACAGAAATCCCAAGATCACTCTGCAAAGCCTGCTAAGATCCCTGATAGATTCTGCGCTTCTGGATGGAATAAGGCTGGCTATGCTAGCAAAATGTGGATATAAGTATACTTCAACTATAAACCATCCTGAAATACTGTGGCAGAGTGCCTCTCTGTGGAAGTGTTTTGTATGGAGGATGAATGAAGGAACCTATTTCCTTGATTGATTATCTTCGGCATTTTTGTTCTTCTATTCAACTCTGTGCCTAGTAGTTGTTGTTTTATAAGTGTTATTATTTTAACTTATTTTATTGTTGTAAATCAAAAATTAACCCATTGTCTGAAATAAAGCATTTGTATTTTTATTTTATTTATTATTATAAACAATCTACCAAATGAGCTGAGCCAGAGCCGTTCCCTAAGAAGACCACCTAGCTGGAGGGAATCCACCACATACCATATGCTGCTTCATCAGGGCTTCTCGACCTCCAGTCAATCAAAGTCTGATTGAAAGTTCAAGCGAGAATGACAGGCAGATAGGCTGCAAAAAATCAATAACTTTATTTCTTTAGGTCTCTGAGAACACTAGGGGGCACCACATAGGAAAAACCACTTGAAATATGCTACGTTGGTAATCTGTTAGGTAAGTATATATTGTATATTTTTTTTTGTCATTTTTCAATGCACTTCGGATTGGTACTAGAATTTATAGAAATCAATAAATTTATTTATTTAGGCTTACAAAATAGTCAACAAGTCAAATATTAATGTATTATTTTGATAATTATTTAAACTTATTGATATACTGGTACTTGATAAACCTTAGATTTAAAGATGAAACATTAAAAAAATCTCATCTCACGAGTTTCTTTGTACCTACTTAGGTAGGTACACATTTATCAAACATAAAAAAATAAAAAATCAGATCCCACGAGTTTCTTTGTACTTAGGTAGGTACACATTTACCTCTGTGCCAAATTTCATCCAAATCCGTTCAGTAGTTTTTGCGTGAAAGAGTACCAAATATATTATGTACAATAACAACTATTGCGTTTATAATATTAGTAGCTATTGCGTTTATAATATTAGTAGGTACCCGCGTAGTTCCCGTTTCCGTGGGAATTCCGGAATAAAATATAGGTAGCCTAAATCAGACTATAATCTATCTCTGTGCCTCATTTCATCCAGATCCGTTCAGCCGTTCTGGCGCGATTGAGCAACAAACATCCATCTATCAATCCATCCATCTAACTAAACCTTCACATTTATAATACTAGCGGCCCGTCCCGGCTTCGCACGAGTAAATCAGAAGGTATTGTTTATGTAGCCTATGTGCTATTCCAGACTATATGCGCTATCTATCTCAGCTCCAAATTTCATCCCGATCCTTTCAGCCGTTCTGGCGTGAATGGCGTGATTGAGTAAGAAACACTCATCCATCCAAACTTACATTATTATATCTAATAGAATAACGTTTTCGTATACCTAGGCAAAATATTCAGGTACCTAGTTTGCGGGACCACAGAATAGATATACAAGTATAGGTTTAAAAATATGTACTGTACTGTACAAGCTATCGTATTACGTAAGGTACACGCAGTACACGCACTCTTGCTTGCTGGACGACGCAACAAAGTACAACTCAGCGCGCAGAGGAACTAAACACGCTGACGCTGTGTCCGTGGGTACGCTAGCATAGGTAATCAAGCTACTCGTAGCTAGCGTGTAGGTACAAGGTACACATGACCGTACCTACTCGAAAATGACTCGTAGGTACTAGAGCAACAAAAAACACACAAAAATAGAGTAGGTAGATGCAATGCAATGTGGTAGATTACACACAAAGGTAGGTTGATTACAAACTGTTTAAAATATTAATAAATAAATTTAAATTTTAACCAGTTTTTTCTTTCCCGATACGCCATAGTTTAACATGAAAAATATGAGCTAACTATTTCTATGAGTCTCTTCCTTATACGAGTGTTGGTTTCAAGGTTTAGAATGGTTATATTTTAATTTTATTTGAACTTCATCTGGCATGCTATGGGCCCACGTCGTGGGTCATCTTTTCGAATTATCAAACGTTTTTTTTATGATGGTTGTAGGTTATTGGTTTCATTGTACCTACCTATGTTAGGTTCTTCTGTTATTAAAGTAATTTAAATTATTGATTCATACACAAAGATCCATAGATTAGAGTAGTAAATGTCACACAGATAATCAAAAAATAGAGGTAGGTAAGGTACACAGTCATTAATAAGTTAAGTGTAAAGTCAGACGCTAGCATTTCGCGCTCAATTGTTTTCTGTCTGCGCTCGGTGATTTTAGTAAACAATTATGTAAGTTCTCAGAAGAGCTCAAATAGCTACGAGCATTATTTATTACTCTTACTAAATTGTGTTGACAGTGACCCTTTGTTCTGCGCGCGCGCCACGTGTGACGCAAGGCAAACAAAGTAGTTTTTTTACGTGCGGTCAGCCGCACCAGCGGGTAGAGAAAAATGATATTTATGTCACAACCGCATACCATATGCCGCTACGTGGGTCTACCTATATGGCGCATGTGAAATACCAATGACCCTCATGGTGGGTTCTGTTTTCAAATGTGTGGAGGTAGGGTTATGTTTTCAAATGTGTGGAGGTATCTCGATAGAGCAGAGAGAAAAGTGTGGTGGTGTCGTTGTTGTGGAGTTATCAGTGTTTCTCTCGCTCAGCATCACCAACCAACCTAACCTACCATACCTATAAATATATACCTACCTACCTACATCCGTCCATCCATCCACCCATAACATAGGTAGGTACCTGTCATGTCGTGTACATATGAATACGACATGACAAGTAAATTTGGTATGTATATACCTACCTATACAAGACACAAAAAACTAAAATTCACTTGCTTGGCGTCGAATTTTAGATATGAGTGTACGAAATATTTAGTGAAGGAAGGATCTTAAATCGACAAGTAATGTAAATTGCGTATAAAAAGGCGCGGCAACAGAGTGTATTTTAGGTTAAGTATGGGCGGTTTGTTTACAAACATTATACATCGAGTTTGGCTGATGTATAGTAGTAGGTATATATAAGAACTGTTAAAGTTTAAAACCTATCTACCTAGTAAGTAACGTTGTTTGATATCACTTGAATTAAAGAAATAAAACTAGAATCAAGATTTAAAAATGTTGTTTTTATCAAACATTATACCTACCATCCAAGTTTTTAAATATACTATGGAGAGAATAATTAAACACGTATCTTTTATTTTTACACAATAACCCCCAGGGGGTGTGCAATAAATTTCTGAAATTTGGACGAAAAAAAACTGGTTCGCGGGCGAAGCCGCGGGGCGCTTCAAGTAAACTATAAAGGAATGGTCATCAAACTTAAAACCAATCAGAATAGGTATAGATTTACACAAAAACAGATAATAATAAATACTAGCAGATCAGCAGTAGCAATTGTTGCTGCTATAATTTCAGCAGCCTATCTGCCTGTCATTCTCGCTTGAACTTTCAATCAGACTTTGATTGACTGGAGGTTGAGAAGCCCTGATGAAGCAGCATATGGTATGTGGTGGATTCCCTCCAGCTAGGTGGTCTTCTTAGGGAACGGCTATGGCTCGGCTCATTTGGTAGATTGTTTATAATAATAAATAAAATAAAAATGCTTTATTTCAGACAATGGGTCAATTTTTGAGTTACAACAATAAAAGAAGTTAAAATAATAACACTTATAAAACAACAACTACTAGGCACAGAGTTGAATAGAAGAACAAAAATGAAATCAGAAATCAATATCTTTATTTCTTTAGGCTTACAAAATAAGCACTAGTCAAATTCAATACTACCTATCGGTACATAGTTATCAAAATAATAATAATAATGATGCCGAAGATAATCAATCAAGGAAATAGGTTCCTTCATTCATCCTCCATACAAAACACTTCCACAGAGAGGCACTCTGCCACAGTATTTTAGGATGGTTTATAGTTGAAGTATTCTTATATCCACATTTTGCTAGCATAGCCAGCCTTATTCCATCCAGAAGCGCAGAATCTATCAGGGATCTTAGCAGGCTTTGCAGAGTGATCTTGGGATTTCTGTTCATTGTACTGCTACTCCTCGCATTCCAGGAGTATGTGAGCAGTTGTTTTGTTGTTGCTGAGACATCCTCTGCAGATGAGCCTGTCCATCGTTTTGATGGTGTATAGATGTTTATTTAGTGGGCAGTGTCCTGTTAGTGTTCCCACCAGGATATGCATGTCCTTTCTATTATGATTTAGTAAGCATTTTGTTAGCTTCGATGATGTTGATGGAATTGCTGCTCTGGCTTGTCTGCAATCAAGCGGTCGCATCATCTTTTGGTAGAGGCAGCATATAGGGTGGTGATGAAGGCACCGATGGTGGCAAAGGAACCAAATCCTGTAAAATGCAGGAGTGTAAGAACAAGAAAAGGTAATTATCATAAGATCATGTTCACAATTCTTGAGTTATGCTCTATTTTGATAAATTGTGTTGTATTTGTCATGGTATTAGGTAAACAAAATGTATTTCAAATAAATTGACTTTACTTTTAGTTACAAGTGTTCATCTTTCTATGTACTATACTATGTGTATAAGAAATACTTCCTAGATAATTTTTAATAATTTATATATATATATATATATTATATAAGTAAAATGTAAATGTAATGTTACTTTTAATGTGTGATATATTACAGATGGTGACCGCTAGTCACCTTGTACTGATAAGAAATGTGGTTAGTAGGTATTGGATTTTATAGTGATAACTATATTATCCTAGACATAAGTTTGACTGAACTATTAGAAGTTCTTATTTATGTATTAAGTTTACCAAATGTGTGACACTGCACTGAGACTGTGGACACTGGACAAACCTTCTCTGGTTTAAAGTGTTTTATTATTAAGAATATTTTTCAGATTTTTTGCTTAATAAATAACTAAATACGAATACAAATGTAAGTTACTATTAAATGAAACAGTTTACCAACTCTCACTTGCAAAAACCAAATACAGGCCAAACAATGATCTCGAGGACTTAATTGTAGTGGTTTTATTCTCTTTGGACTTTGTTGTCCTCGTGACTAAGGTCTGGCCCTGCAGGTCCATCTCGCCCTCGCTTCGCGGATCTGGCCCTTGCTCAGTTTTTCCATTTCATTTCCTTGTTTGCATGTAATCTTGCGAAAAGGCGGTCCTTTAGGCGAAGTTTACTGAGATTTTGTGCGGTGGGCCGTTGCATGTCGGCATACAAAGACTTTTTGAACTTTAAAACAGAGCAAATCAAATAAAATAAATAATTTTGTAGAGCAAGAGAACTATTGTATCAAAACAAACAAACCAGTGTGACCAGATTATTTTTTGCGAAAATACCGAGGCACCTCCAAAAAATACGGAAATATACTGACCTATGCAGGGCAAATATACCAATAAAAATACTGATTCTCATAACATATTTTTTGTAATAATCATCATCAATCATCGCTATAAATTTTGGAGTTATAAATATTTTAACGATCTTTTCGAAGGATTAAAATTGATGAATGTTTTCAGTATCAAATAAATTAGTCTAATAAATTTATGAAATTAAAATGACAAAAAAAATACAAAATTCCCAGTATTTTTTTCTTACACTGTAAAAAATTTTTTTGACATGTGTTTTCTCTTTGGTATGTTCAAAATAACAAAAAACTTACTCCAAAGAGTCATGTCAAGTGTCGAGTCGTGTCATCTAGTGGAAAATAGTTGAATTCGATATTGATCTAATGACTATCTAACTTGATAGTTAAACCTAGTACATCCAATGCTAGACGCTAGATGGAGATATTGGCGATCAAAAGAGTAGCTAATGACGTTTACCTATATTATAAATATAATATATACTTTTTTCAATTTTTACATCGATGACGACCTCTGTGGCGTGACGGGCGAAGGTCCGCCTGCGACGCAGAAGGTTGCGGGTTCGATTCCCGGTACAAATGTCTTCTTCTGCAGATATTTGTTTAGATTGTTCTGGATGTTTTCAATTTTTAATAAAAAATCGACCTATGTAGTGTATTCTATTAAGTATATCAGTTATCTAGTATCTACCCATAACACAAGCTATACTTAGCTTGGGGCTAGATAATGCTGTGTGAATCGTCCAACATTGTTTAATTATTTAAGTGTAATATTGAATCCGATGATATCGATGTTTTCTAACTAACACAGATGTTTATTCACCATAGATGAATATCGATCATCCATAAGGTAAACTGAATCCGGGGTTTATTTAGATAGTCGATATTCACGGGATTCCCCGAACATTACCATTGTTCGAGGACCACTGCTTACAGTGCTACCGACTTCATTACCAAAATATACCCAAAAATACCGACTTCCGGCAATATACCTACAAAAATACTCATATTCAAAATAACCGACAAAATATACTGAAAAAGTATTAAAATACTGAATCTGGTCACACTGAAACAAACATCTTGGAAGAACAGAAAGATTCGTATTTTTTTTTTAAATTGCGCTGATTTCTGGCCATGATAGACCTGTTGAGTACATAAGTCAATGTCAAATCATTCATTCTTTTCACAAATATTGTAATAACTAGCAACATTAAGGAAAACATATTTATTTTGCTTACAGCAACACCAACTACCAAAACTCAAAGACTATCAAGTGCTCTTCATCTATCCTAGATGGCGCTACATCACGAAAACCGCCTACAACTCTAACCTACAAAATCTAAAACTTTAAATATTTTTTACTTAAAAACTAATTACTCTAAATAAAACTTTCTTTTCTCTAAAATCCTCTCAAACGATTCTCAAACGATTAAAAAATAAATCAAACGTCTTAGTCCATTTTTGCGGAAATTGGAGGCTAACTTCGCACTAAAAATTTAAAACTTAAAATATTTATTACAAAAAAACTAATTACTCTAAATCAATTTTTCTTTTCTCTATAATTCTCTCTAACGATTCTCAAACGATTAGTAAAAAAATCAAACGTCTTAGTCCATTTTTGAGGAAATTGGAGGCTAACTTCACATTAAACAGGAAAAACTTAAAATATTTTTTACAACAAAACTAATTACTCTAAATTAATTTTTCTTTACTCTAAAATCCTCTCAAACGATTCTCAAACGATTAAAAAATAAATCAAACGTCTAAGTCGCTTTTTGAGGAAAAAGGGGCCAACTTCACACTAAAAAATGAAATCGTTTTTACACAAAAACTAATTACTCTAAAACAATTTTTCTTTTCTCTAAAATCCTCTCAAACGATTCTCAAACGATTAGCATTATCAAATGATTAAAATAACTAAGTCGGGGGGCCAACTTCACACAGGTAGCCAGATGCCTGTCTGTCTCTCGGTCGTGTCGCCCGCCAAAACTAAAATTCAACTTCTTGATTATGGATCTGCATCCGTTTTATACAACATCACAAGGTTTTTTATGGACACTGGCAGAATTGTGGCAAACTAGCACAGCAAGCCAAAAACCAAAGAAGTTGAAGTTGAAACAAGTGCACGCACATTAGGTACATACCTAAGACCAAGTAGGTACCACATACATACATGCACCTGTGTTGCCAAATTAGCCCTTTCGGAGCTAGATGTAGCCCTTTTTTGGCTTATTCAGCCCTTAAAATGTTGATTTAGCCCCTAGCCCTATTTGCCCCTATGCCCGAAACCGTGTAAGAAAACTTATATGGCCCACAGTACAAATATTTAAAAATTCTTTATTTCAAATACGATTTGGTCTTATAAAATTCGGTCAATATTATCATATTATGATATCCCAAAAGATGTCAAAAAAAAGATTGGATCTGAAGAAAAATATAAGTTTTTTTCTGAACAAGGCCCCTGCTAGAACTGATAATCAATCTCTTCAACCATCAACTTCGCAAAGTATAAGTGAATTGTACGGCGAAAAATCCTCCTCCGATGAGGAGATTGAGTTTTAAGTTCGAAACACACAGAAGCCGGAGGCGGAGTGGAGGCGAAGGCGTGCGAATTGTATTCTATGGAATCCTATGAAAGCCTACACACACACCGCAGGCGGTGGCGACGTGGTGCCATAGGAAAAACCGCCACGCCTTCGCCTCCGCTTCGCCTTCGGCTTCAGTGTGTTTCGGTGTATTTTAAATTTAAAAAGTTGATTTTTTTAGTTTTTTGGTTAATATTATGTAAACGGTTATTCAAAAATCACTTATTTTATTTGATATCAACGAACTTTTCCTATTTTAATTTATTTGGCTAAATCTAGCCCCCATCTAGCCCTTTCTAGAACTCCATTTAGCCCCAAAACCTTACACCGGGTTGGGAACACTGACATGCACAAATCTGCGAGCGAAGAAGCGAAATAAACAACACAGTACAATCCCAGATTAATCTAAATAAAGTATTAAACACAGTGCTTTTTCGGGAAACAAACACCTTTTGTAATCAACAACATCATTGTTTTGAAAAATAAATTAGATACGTGCACGCACGGTTACACTCAATCATAAACCTAGCTATATAAGTACCCAAACAACGACGACGACATCAAAATGAATGATAAAAAGTACCTAATTATTTGTATTCGCTTCTACTGAGTTAAACGGAGGTACACAATCCTAATAAATATTAAAAACTGGTTTCGTTGCAGGTACGGTCTTATTCTTGCGGAAAAGAAAAAAGCTCCCAGTTTTCAGGCAAGCCGTAATGTTTTTGGTAATGATTCGGATTCTGAAGAGGAAACTTCTAAAAAACTCTTTCTGTTACGGCCAAGTGACATAACTAAGAGACAGGTGCTATGGCCTTTATTATCATTTACAGTGTACTTATTCAATAGATAAAACAATGCGGTAACTATTTAGAATGGGTTCATATTTTCAGGCAAAAATAACTCAAGAGAAAGTAGTATTAGAAGACCCAACAGTGTATCAATATGATGAAATCTATGACGAAATGGTTGGCGCAAAGGAAAAGGAAACAACTAAACTAAAAGAAGAGAAGAAACCTCGTTATATTGAGAACCTTATAAAGTCTGCAAACAAAAGAAAAATAGAAAATGAACGCCGCATGGAGAGACAGGTACCAAAAGGATCAAAAATAATATAATTCATTATCATCAGTTATTGTAAAGTATGTCCAATGAATATGGCTCCCGATAATCGTACATATTACATTTTAAACTAAACAATAGTTATTTTGTAATATGTAAAGAACACTGGAATTATTTACAGATTCAGAAAGAGAGAGAAGAAGAAGGTGAGGAATTCAAAGGCAAAGAAGTGTTTGTAACTTCTGCATACAAGAAGAAACTGGAAGAAATGCGCCAAGAAGAAGAAAAAGAGAAACGCGAAGAGTACTTGGAGAGGATTGGGGATGTAACTAAACAAAGTGATTTAGGTAAGTAATAAATAATTTTATCTATATATATATAAAAGTTGTGTTTGTTACAACACTTATAACTCGAGAACGGCTGGACCGATTTTTATGATTTTTGTGTTTTTGGATTTGTCTTCGTTGGGAATAGCATATTTTGTATAAAAATATGATATTTGACAAAAAAATAAATTTCACCGCGGGCGATGCTCCATGGCGCAGCTAGTTTTAGATAAATTTAACCATTGAAAATTTTTCTTCATTGAACTGAGTTGCTATTTTTTAGTGGTTTAAAATTTTGGATGAATAAACCAAGTTCTCTTTTTATTTTAGGCGGATTCTATCGTCATTTGTATGAACAAAAGCTAGGAAAGGACAAAACTACTGAAAGTAAACAAGAAACTGCACCTGAAATAAATGCCCCTCAAACATCTTCCAAGAAAGATAAGGCACCAATTGTTGAAATTTCCAAGAAAAGGAATTACAGGAAGAGGAAATCATCTGATCCCAAGTATGATCTATCTGAAGGAGAAATTGTAGAATCAGATGAAGAGGTTAATCGGTTGAATCTTGAAAACATACGACTGAGTAAGCAAAATAAGAAAACCGAGGAAAACATTGATGCGGATTCAGATTTTTCAGTTGATGACCCTAGTGAAGAAGAAACTGAGAAAGAGCCAGTAGACAAAAATAAGAAAATAAAAATTCAAGATGCTAAGACTCCTGAAAGGTCTCTTTCACCTGAACTCAAACCAGTTATTGAAAAAGATGATCAAATATTAAAGAAAGAAGTGGAAAAAGTAATTGAAGAGAAGATCATCATTGATATTTGGAAGAAGCGGACAGTTGGTGACATATTTGACCAAGCTTTGAAAAGATATTATGAAAGAAAAGCAAGCAGAGGAGTTTAATCTACCATGTGAACAATAATGATGTAGTTTAAGTTTGCTAAAGTTTAAAAAAAGCATTTTCACCTCAAGTAGTGAGTGTATGCTTTACAACTTGTTGGCAGTGAGATAAACATGCCACATCATCAACATCTTTATAAATTAGGTACCTAATTATAGTCTAGCAGAAAGTTTTTAAAATAAAAGTATTGTTACAATGATACATAGATTTATTTTGCTTATGTCAGTACTCATACATACAATAAAAATTAAATCATAAAATTTTATTTATACTAAAACATAGTGAGCCTTGCAGTGAACTGTAACAAAAGAAAGTAGAGTTAGTTGTGTACTTATGAATTTAGGAGTATGTTGGAAGAAAAAACAGGAATAGGGATCGCAATATATCATGATAGGAGCAGTTAGGCCTAGCTAGATCAAGACTGCGAGTGTTCGCGTGATTCATTTAAATAAACCATTCAGCTACAAACTTCTATTATTAATTTTCATCAAGAATTCATCAAGATTTTAAATCATTACACAAACTGCTCGCCTCTGCCGTGCTGGCCGCGACCATTTTTGCGAGTTATAACCAAAGACAATAAATGGTCATAAAAAGCACTAGAATATCTTTGGCTTTGACCCTCAATTATTTGAACATAAAGCTCACCTATAAACTCAGACACAGGATCGTTTTCGCCTTCAGCGCGCATAGTTCCCGTTATTTCCTCATTCTCAACCATAGGTAACACGAGCTGTACGAATTCAGGTGTGTAAGGCGGTGCTATGGCATCAAGAACCTGAAAACCAAGGAATACTTTCAACAATCAAAGAATTCAGAACTGCCTGCAGGATATTGACTTGTTTCATCCTCCTTCATCTGTTTACAATTTGCAAATATGTAATTATAAACTTACTAGCTGCCCCCCTCTGCTTCACTCGCGTGAAATTTGTTGAAAATTTGCCTATTTATTCCAGGCTAAGTGTATTCTTTAGCCAGCATTATGCTGAGTTAGGGTCCTTTTATAAAGGTTTGCTGGAAGATAACTCTTTTTAGGGTAAAGCTCGTCTTTGCCATAACTTATCTAGTTTTAAGATTTACTTTTATTATGTTATTTGTGAAATGAAGAATTAAGATATTTTTCTAAATCTCATTCCGATGTTTTGGCGTAAAGAGGTAACAAAAATCCATCCGAAATATAGCATTATTATATTATTATAGCATTTATAATATTAGTGTGATTGCCGTGGCTGTCACGGCGTGATGAAAGATTCTCCAACTCAGCCCGGATGACGGAACTCAGGTTAAATTTACCTACATTGCGGCAGAGTGGAAAGGAGGTGAGTTTTGCTACGAAATTGTACAAAGCATAATTAACTTTATATCAATACATAAAGCTTTGTTCCCAAAATGTTTGTGGTGTTTGTCCACCATGTATGCTGTGGATATAAACTTACTTCAGTGATGAAATATCGAATCAATGATATGTCGGTGTCGCCGCGTTGCCAGCATTGCTTGATGTACCTAAGGACTGGCACTACGCAGCCTCGACTCAGCAAGTTGACCATACGATCCAAAAGCATTTTTCTCAATTCCAACTGAAACAAACTTTCTTTTTAGGATTTTCTTTAATATACGGAATTTTTATCAACAGTCTTTAAAAAAGGACGAGGTTTCAACTGTTTTTTTTTGTGATACCTCAGAATTTTTTTCTAGTTGAACCGATTTGATGATTCTTTTTTTTATTTGGTACCTATTGCTTCTCATCATCTCATGTGGTCCCATAAAAATTTAACAAGATCTGACCAGTAGTTGTAGTGTGAATCGACGACCTTTATGGTTAAAGTCAGTATGCGTAATGCTGGACAATAATCACACAGCATCATCTAGCCCCAAGCTAAGCAAAGCTTAAGTTACGGAGACTAGATGACATAATATTATATACTTAATACAATATTTTACATAATTAGATTTTATTTTATTATACATAGAAAACACTCAGAACCCCTTGTTACGTTAGTATTTAACAAGACTCGTTGTACTTAGACTTACCTGTACCAAAATTTCCAATTCATCTTGCGGCGACTCAAACAACTGGACCAATAACCTCAGGAGCCGGTGGTGCAATAACTGATGGCAGGATGCGACCTCGTCCAGCAAAGCCAAGTGCACGGGGCAGTGTTCTGTGCATAGCTTGAAATACGATGGTTCAGTTACCACGCATTCGACCCATACTAACACACCCATCCCTACTACAGGGAACCTGAAAGATAGAGATTGAATGATGATGGACAATTCAAGCAGCAACATCTAGCTAGTCCCAAGCTAAGTAGAGCTTGTGTTATGGGTTCTAGATAACTGATATATTTAGAGGTGTAAATGAAATAAATAATTCTGAAAAATTTACGCAGCATCATCTAGCTAGTCCCAAGCAGAGCAGAGCTTGTGTTATAGGTTCTAGATACATGATATACTTAGAGGTAAAAATAAAATAACTAATGCTGTACAATTTGTGCAGCATCATCTAGCTAGTGCCAAGCTAAGCAGAGCTTGTATTATGGGTTCTAGGTAACTGATATACTTAGTAAATATCATACACTAAGTACATACATATCAATTATTATATCTTACCTTATGCAGTGATACAACGTCGGCAGCTCCGCAATAAGGTCACTGGAGCTGGCCGAGCTACAAGTAACCGCGTGGACCTTCTCGATAGCCTGCACTGTGGCCTTCAGCTCATCCTTCACTGGCTTCCCTGGAGACGCTCCTTCGCACACACTCGCGGCGTACGCGAGCAGGTACATGTACTTGGACTTGTGCTCTGGGTTCAGTTTGCTTCCGGATTTGAATAAGGAATCTACAAGAAGTTCTGTAAAGAAACCATAGCTGAAGTTAATGAAGATTGTAGCTCATTTACTTGAGCACCTCGCTTCAGCGAGCGGTGGACGCGGCTACGACGCGCAAGCCTTTCGACATTGCCGCAAGTATTGATCAAATGTCAGTTGCTTTTTGATTCATTACTCATTAAAGCGAGCTTTTACCAGCGGCATTACCCCCATATGATAGATAAATAAATAATGCTGATCGATTTACTCAAGCACCAAACTAACCCCAAGCCCAAGCTGAGCAGAACTTGTGTTGTGGGTTAAAGATAACAGTTATATTAAATACATTACACTACAACTATAGGATAGATAATTTTGTATTTCTTTATTTACACATTTGGTAAACTTGAGAAATAAATAAAACTATAGGTACCTTTATAAACATAAGTATTTACATAATACTTAAAAGGTGTTTTCAAATATGGTTAAGACTATGTATCTTTTATTACTGAATAAAAACATTTATTATATGTAGTTATTTTTATAAACAACTTTTTACTCTATCTACCTACATAGAAAACAACCAGAACACCCTGAAAAAATATCCGCAGGTCGTACAAACATCACGAGGCGGGAATCGAACCCACAAGGCGGACCTTGGCCCCTCAGAGGTCGTCAAGATTTACCTAAAAACTGTGGAATCCTCAGTAAATGCACTGGCGGCGGGTCGGACTGCGTGTAAGCTCGGAACAGCACGGAGATATCGGCCGGGTTGAGAGCGCCGCGGGACAGCATGGCCGCCAGCGCCGTGCGCGCGTTCCGCCACGACTCGCCCGATGTTAGAGCGAGGGTTATCGGCGTCACGTCGTGACCACTGTTCAAAGAGCTTATTTTAAAAACATACAAAAAAATATTACATGTTTCTGGTTAGTAGTACAAGACTGTGTAAGACTTATTTACTTGCGCGCATGGACTGTTTGTAACCGTTTACAATTAGTTCAATTGTTTATGCTAGTTTTAATTTCTTTCTATTCCTTGATTGAAATTTTCTTTTTTAATATTGAAAGTATGTTGGTCTAAATGTGGTTTCTTGTCGTTTTCACTTTTTACGCGATAAATACTCCTTATTATGTTAATCCCGAAAGTTTAAAAGGTTTTACTTAGATTCAGTAAACTGACTGATAACTAAATGCTGATTGTTTCAAAGCAATATATTTATGTTTATAGTAGGTATAGCTTGTATGGTTTACCTTTGCTGAGCACATCTGGTTATTTCTTGGCACAGTCGCTTCATGATGGCTCCACCTCTTGGTTCTTGTGCCAGTATATGCACAATGACTTGACTGTACACATATGTGTGAGCACCGTGACAAACCATTTTCTACAAACAAATTATATGCATTATATTTATTAGCAAAAGTCATGAAATAGCTAATACATATAGCGATAAAGCCGCCTATTGAACAACACTTTGTTTGTGTGTTTCAGTCCTATGTTTGTTTTTTCTTGTGCAATAGACAGTATTTGTATTGTATTGTCATCTTCATGAGCCTGTACTAATCCACTGAAGAACTGTCTTTTGGAAAGTAATGAAAAGAGCAACAACCTCATTGGCGCGGCGGACAACGATCTGTTGTAGACACACGAAGTTATGGGTGTTCCTCCTCGGGAAATACATTTGTATATCTGCTGATATTTGATCATGGTCTGGGAGTATTCTATTTATATAAAAAATATAGATCCATGTAACATATTAAGTACCTATGTATATCAGTCATCTCGTATTCATAACATAAAACTCTGCTTAGCTTTGGGATGTAAGTATAATGTTAATTAGTTAAGGATAACTGACCAAGAAACCTACATAAATATTTAGTTTTTGTGAAAACTAAATAAATATCAATAAAACTTTTGCATTTTATTAAAAAAAAGCTACTTACAGCACATTCATTTACACTATTTTGCCAATCATCAGAGCTTTGCAAGAATCCAACGATAGCTGATTTAAGTACTCTTGAAAATACTTCAATTTGCTGAGCAGCAGTGGAGATACTAGTGATTTCACCTTGAAACCCAGCATCAGATATAAGCTGTAACAGAAAGAACACAATACACTCAGTTTACTTCATCCAATTTTTAAAAGTTTTTTTCATACTTTTTGAACAAACAAACTTTTTCACTAGTATACATATAAAGTGGTACTTTTCTTTTTAAATACCTTGATAGTAAAGTTTAACATAAGACAATCAGGGTACTCCTCAGCTAATCTGTATATTAAAGACCGCCAAGTAGGATGCTCAATCATTTCAGTCAGCCAAGCTGGAGTCTGTAAAAGTAATTTATAACATAATATATTTACATAAAAGTAAATTGAGTTAAAACTGCAAATCTGCATTTTTATAATCTAATATACCTACATAGTATAAAACAAAGTCGCTTTCTCTGTCCCTATGTATGCTTAAATCTTTAAAACTACGCAACAGATTTTGATGTGGTTTTTTTAATAGATAGAGTGATTCAAGAGGAAGGTTTATATGTATAATAAAACTGTGTGAAGCCAGTTTATAAATAAAAGCAACCATACAAAGAATCAATATTGTTATATTTATTACTTTATGATTCAGTGACATACCTCACCCTCTTCAGTAAATATTGTATCAGCTTTTTTAGGATCAAAAGTTTTTAATATCATATCTTTCAAGTGATTTTCCACCATGGCTTGGACTTCAGTTACTTTCACACCTGTGAAATTGTTATGGTTATAGTCAACAGTAAAAGCAAAGCATTGAAGGAATATTTTCAGATAATGTAAAAAAAGGCCTTAGTCACTACATAGTATAAAACAAAGTCGCTTTTTCTGTCCCTATTTCCCTATGTCCCTTTGACTGCTTAAATCTTTAAAACTATGCAACGGATATTGATGCGGTTTTTTTAATAGATAGAGTGATTCAAGAGGAAGGTACAAACATATAATAAAACCGTGTGAAGCCGGGGCGGGTCGCTAGTTGTTTATAAAATAGAGGGAAGGCATAATATTTTTCAGTCTTTACCTGCTAAAATTAACCATTCTGCCAATAAATTTGCCATTTGTGCTACAGCACTATAGTTAAGTGATAATTGTTCAATAACTTGTTCTGGATTGCCACCAGCTTGAAAATAGCGCTTGAGTTGCCCAAATATGCCAGGTTCCATAATGTAGTCAGGAGTTTTGAATTTCTCCAAGCATTCAAGTAATACTTCTTCTGGGTTTTCGATAACGTCTTCACTGCCTTCTTCCTGTAATAAGTTAGTAGGTATTGTAAATATTTTGAGAAATTCTAAACCAAGTTACTGAAACCGCTGAAACATTGATTATTAACAATTAATTTTAACATTTACCTCATACTGATTTTGGTTAGGGCCTTCCCATGTACGTTCTTCTTCGTATTGGGTAGGCATTTTCCCCGGATTGTATTTAGGAAGAAGAATACTTATTACAAAATTCAAGAGAAATTATTTTACTGCCACAAAACAACAAACAAAACAAACAAGTAGGTAGAATACGTACATCAGTGTTGCCAGATGGAATTTGAAAAAAACAGTAGAAAGTTCAGTAAAAAATCAGTAGATTGGCATAAAAATCAGTAGGTAGGTATTAATGACTGAAAATTGTAGTATGTATTGTACGTATTGTGTTTCGCGAGAGTATTTTGACTCGCATTTTGGCTGGCGACCTTTTTTTTAGCTGATATCGTAAAAAGGAAGCTTTTCCTCTTTGCATTTTTGCCGACAACTGCAACTAAACATAACGTACGTGTTGGCGCCTCCTAAAATTACTATTTAATCACGAAGCTATAGGCGCTCGGGAAAATCAGGTAGATTTCACGAAATTTTAGAAGGCGCTCGGGAAAATCAGGTAGATTTCACGAAATTTTAGAAATAAATCAGTAGATCGGTAGACGCCTGAAAAAGCAGGTAGATCTACTGATAAATCGGTAGATCTGGCATCGCTGACGTAAATTCACATCACAGACTAAAAATTAAAAATATGATTTTTTATTTATTTTAATTTGTCCATTTTTTATGAACAGGCTAAAGCCATATTGCCTTGTCTGATGTTTATTTTATATTCTTAAATGTTTTGTGTAAAATAACACGTCTTTACTGATCAGCCATCTTTCCGGAAGTCTTAAAAATATGAGTATAAAGTCATGTCTTTTCTAATCTAAAAAGACATGACATGTAAAATGTTATTGTGAAACATTTAAGAATATAAAATAAACATCAGACAAGGCAATATGGCTGTAATATGGCTTTAGCCTGTTCATAAAAATGAACAAATTAAACTAAAAAAAAAATGTCTATGGCTAAAAATGAAGACATCAACTTCTTTTGATTATGGCTCTGCGTCTGGTTAAAAAATTTAGAGGTATGGATCCCCAGTACACCAAGTACTGGGTGTTTTCTTGTCCAATAAAATATATCTATGTGTATAATGTATTAAATATATCAATTATCTAGTACCCTTATCACAAGCTGTGAGTAGTGCTGTAAGCTGTGTTCTTTGGAGCTAGATGGTGCTGTGAATCCGAACATATATTAATTATTTTTTTAATTTAACATTAATTTCCATGAGGGCGAAGCCGCGGGGCGCAACTAGTAATAAATAAGAAGTCGTCGAAGTTAATGCTGTCAGCCATAGACTATAGTTGGAGCCTCCACTCCACCAGCCACGATTTTAAAACCGCGTTTTGTGTCGCGCTATTTGTTTGCAGTACCTAGGTACATTTTGTACTTAGACGCATACAATCTTACACATTGCTGCGATTTTATCGATGCGATGGAAATTGAATTGTGCCACGGATATCCGCAGGACGCATGCCATCACAGCTGCTGCATCTTGCGATTTGCGCGCGGGGAGGCGGGGTAGCCGACGCATATCTGGAGTCTCCAGATAGGTATGTCTCGAATGGAGACGGTGAAGTGAGGTCTGGAGAGGAGAGGTCCCTTTACCGTCTCCTGCAGAGAGGCGCGCACGGTATCTAGAAATCGTCCTCACTAAAACGCAATTGTGTGTCTCGCTCTACAAAATCTCAAATATCGTCGCAGCTGTGGGGTCATAATATAACGTACGATAACAAGGCTTCTTATTCTGATAAGGCTACATTAGCGGGCTACGGCGAATATTCATGTTAACGCGATGAATGTATGTGGCCGGCTACGTAGTGTCATCGCGTAGTATTTGGGCGAAGACGATGTGTTTATCGGGGAGCTGTTGGTAAACTGGCGCAGATCAAAGGAATTTGTCGTGAAAATATTGGCTTGGATGGCTAAACCTACGTCAATTCAGATACTCACCAGCTCTCGGGTCACCACGAGTCGCATCGACCAGACGTTCAGATTTTTTTTAAACCCGCAGAGCCTCGCTACCTCATGCACCTAGGTCCTTGGCTCTCGACCCGAAGGGGAGCAAATGCGTAGGCTCTGTCGAGATCTGCGTATTTGCGCCTCTTGAAATTGTTAGCCAAATCTGCAGCCGCACTAGCCCTCGCGGATGACATTGGAAAATGGGAAGGCGCTTGTGTGTCGACGCATGTAGCGTTCCTCACAATGGGCCTCCCCAACTTCCATAAGACTACTTTTTACTATTATTTTTAATTTCGTACGTATTAATTCATTGATTTATCTCGAACTAGCGACCCGCTCCGGCTTCGCGCGGTTTTATTATGCGTATAAACTTTCCTCTTGAATCACTCTAACTATAAAAAAACGCATCAAAATCCGTTGCGTAGTTTTAAAGATTTAAGCATTCAAAGGGACATAGGGACAGAGAAAGCGACTTTATTTTTTATTATGTAGTGATTTGACAAATAATAACCACGTTATAAAATAAAGACAGTTGATACCTAAACTTTACGAAAGAAAGTGCCCCAGAGACGAGCGAAAAGTACTTCTGAGACGTTTTGTTATCTAACTGGTGAGTGAATATCGATGGTTAGGTAGATCCATAAGCTCTTGATTGATTTGCTCAGATTGGGGTAGGTATAAACTTACTTATGAATAAAACACAGTAGTTTTTATTTTCATATTCACTCGCTTTATTGTACGTAAGTACCTACCTCCCTACTTAGGCAGGTAGGCCTTTAATGCAATGAGACTTTTAAGCAATGTCTCGTTCGCTTTGTTTTCTTTATAGAAAATCTAATACTTAGATGCTTAGTATTTACCTTTTGGCCAAAAAGCCATTTGAAAAGATACTTAATAATGCTTTGAAAATACTAGAAAAAGATTTGACTAGGTAGGTTAGCACAAATCTACACTAGAGCCAGTAATAAGCAAGTACGAACAATTTATTTCAACCAAGGCAGTTAAGTAATTATAGGAGGCACCAGCACAGCACAGAGAGTTACAGTGAGAGACGTAGGTATGTAGGTAGATAGTTAAAATTCATCTATAGGAGCCCCTCCACGTCTGTTCAAACGTATACTGGCGTATGGTGTTGCGGTGTCATGAACATACCTATTTAACGCCAACAGTTTTTCATAGACTTTGTGAATGATTTTAAATTCAGACAAGAGATGGAATGATTTAACAGGAAATTAAATTCGTTGTTTATCCATGTACTTAAATTACTTAATTTAATAGATATAACAGTAGCATAATTACATATTTTTTGAATTTTTACTCTTTCAGGAAGAATTCCTTGAGCGTTATTGTGATGTTACAAATAAAAACAAATAAAAATATACAGGGTTTCAAAGTTGCTAGGCCTACTAATTTAATATGTATACGACACCTACCTATATAAATAATTTATTTAGTTAAAGATTGTTCTAAGAATGGCTGAGTAATTGTTACCCTAGATTATCTAAGTACAGTAAATTACGCGCGCGGTAAATTAGAATTTTCTTAACTACCTAGATACTTATTGTAATTATTATGTTCACTTTGGGTCCATTCCTAACTTGAAAATATCTGATCAGTTTTAGTCTTAATACATCATCATTCTCTTCTCATACATATTTTAGCCATACGAGGGGTTGGGATTTCTTCAACTGGACTTTTAGTAGATTACTAGAAATTAATAAGAGATTTTTACTATGACCCAAAAAGCCTTAGGTATAAGGAACAGTAGACATTTGGTGTTATCGTGATAAAAAAGTAGGCTGTACACATAATAAAGTAAGTTTTACACATAATAATGTAGGTAGGTACATTTTCTTGAAATGAGACGCGAATGAAGACGCGATTTATAATTATTTCATAAATATTATGTAAGCATATCACAATTTTTCTAAGGTCTAACAGTTAGGCATAAGTAGGTCCCATTGTAACTTATGTTTTATTTATTGATGAATAAGGTTTTACAATTATTCGATTTCACATGTTGAATTATGTACCTACGTCTATGCAGTGTTGTTAGAATCAACAACGAATTGTAAAGCAGACATTTTACAAACTGTGTCTAGAAGGTATAATGGTGAGTGCTGAAGATAAAAAAATATTTTCCTAAGTTACAAGTTTCGTGAAAGTTTAATAATTTCATCGATAATACTCTTAAGTCTTACTTAGCTATTTAATATTGGGTATCTCAGGCAATTATTACCCTGCGTATTTATTGAGAAAAATGTCCAAAATTTTCAAAATTGGTTCAAGAATAGGAATTTCTAAGTAAATATGCACCTATACAAGTTATTTTTTATGGTCTCGCTTGTTTATGATTCGCAGCACAATAGGTACCTACAATAGTTTGTAGAAAGTGGCTTAGAACAAAACGCAATAATTAAGTGCATATTTATCACAGGTTATTTATCAATTCACCGATAACAATTTGTATTTGTGATTTTTATAGTAAAATCCATGTACCAGCTTAAAAATGCACGTAACGAGTCTCAGCAACATCATGGACCCATTTTCATACACTCTGTAGTTTACACTATATTTCGTCATAGATCTTCTGAAACCTCCAGGAAACCTTTTTTGTTTTGATTCGTAAATGAAAAAATCAATAAAATGGATATTACAGGTTACTACGTAATATTAGTACTAAGCCGAATGTGGGAGATTTTTTTTCTGCTCATTACACATGTTACGTGGAACCCTGTCTTTTGAGCCGTTTGGCACGACGACGCGCGATGGCGAAGCCTCGGCGGCGCCGGCAGCCGGGAAGCATTTTTATGTAATTATATCGGTCTTACTACTTGACGGCGGCGGCGCGGGCACGTATTCATAAATAAGTAAATATTTATTTTGCCCGGTTGTCTCATGCTCATAGAGAGTGAAACTGTAAGGTAGCTAGAGATGTTAGAAGGTCATCGACAAAATGCAATGCCACCAACAACTTTATTTACTATCCTAAGCTTTTTCGTACATTCGTACGTACAAAATGATTTAAAAAAGCTGTATATGAACTGAAAGTCGTATTAAATTAAACAAACGCCCTGCATTATTTCTTTACATAACTGTTGCTTACCAGCTACAATTTTTTGGTTGGTCCAAGTCCTTAGACATGAGTGGTTTTATAAGGCGTAAAACATCACTGAAGAGACAAAATCCGTAGACTACCTACGAGCTATGGTGTAGATACTCGTAATATCCGTAGACCAACTACGAGCTACGGCGTAGATAACATCCGTAGACCGTATACGAGCTACGGCGTAGACCGTCTACGAGCTACGGCGTGGACCGTCTACGAGCTACGGCGTAGACACCCTTAATATTCGTAGACCATCTACGAGCTATTGTACATCTCCGTTAGACCAAACAAGCATAAAATATGTACTTTAATGAATGGGCTAACGATACAGGTTATTCAGCTCTGGAGAGATTTTCTAGTCTATTCACAGCATGTATTATTAAATTATATATATTTTGGGAAAATATGGTACAAAAACATAAAAAAAATTGAATGTTGAATGTACTCTTTAGCTAGTTTTAGTTAAGCTTGTAAAAAATTAGACGAACAGTAGTTTGGTTTGAAATAGTTACAGTCAAAAACGCTTGTAGTGTAAAAAATATATATTGTTTAAGAGGTTTCAACCTTTTAAATAATATATATTTTTTACTTTCTTTGGTGGATGTTGCATTCAACATATTTATGAAGTTAGCGATACCTAGCTTTACTATTTTATAATCTACGTTAGCAAATATCTAGGCCTTATCGTATAATATTTACACTTTAACAATTATCATTTCATTGGTTTTTCAAATCCATAAAATTAAAGCACCTAAGAGTAATAGAAACATTTTCATTGGTTCAATTAATAAGATCATAAAAGCAATTGATTTAACTACTTATTTATTAAATTAAACGAGATAAGCGTAGGTATTTTAAAATCTACGTAGAAATTTCTATAGTACATCGATTGGAAGTGACGTTACTTCATCGCTCATGTTAACACATATTTCACGATCTCGTTGTATAATTTAACGTAAGTATTCGATTTTTAAGTAAGACACACTTCAACCAATATTACCTTAATTATATAATAAATTCTTATACATAGCTACCTAATCTATGATTGCTCTTCGTAAATAAAGCACCTATCTAAGAGGAAATTTGTGATTGGACAGTTTGTGTTTGTTTTGTATTATTGTGCGAAAAGGCCAACGTGGGAATGAATGTACCTACTTAATGTGCACCCAGCGTTTCTTTGCAGGCGATATTTCCGGAATGAGCATTATTTGTGAAACGGAGGTTGTAAAAATATGATGCGCGGCAAGATAAATGTTTTAATTAGTTCTTTTTCTTGTGAATATGAAACAAATGCACAATAACAAGTCGGTACAAACTTGTCGCCGCGCGTATTACAGAACGGCTGAAAGGAAAAGCTGAGTGCGCTATAAATGGCTAGAGAGCATAGGGTCAGACGTCAGGGCGTAAAAGGTGGAGGTCGACGGCAACGTCACGTTTTTGTGTGCGCAGGATTCGTGGGGCGGCGGCGAGGGCGCGGCGCGCGTCGCCGAGCAGCGCCGCGTCTTCGGCCAGCGAGTCGCCGGAGCAGTATCCCCGCTCCTCTCCCCCCTCCGCCTCCCCCTCGCCCCAGGAGCCCGAGTTCGAACTGCCGCCCGCCTCCGCCTCAGTCTCCACCTCCACGGAACAACTCGCGCAAGCCTCTGCAATTTACAAGTCAATGTTCATGATCTGCATCTTTGTTTGTTGATTTAGATACTGTGTCTCATTTTAGTCATCTTTTGTTTTAATGAAAAGTAGGTACTTATGTAAGTTCAGGAGTTATTGAATCTTGTTTTTGTTTTGTTTAGATACTTGGGGAATTGTTTTATGCTTTAGAATTTTATGTGCTTAATGTTACAGTTGAAGTATCAAGATAATTTGATTGCGTGTAGTTTAAATACTTTAAATTCATTAGTACTGAAAAACTAGTCGTGAAATATTTAAAATAAGTATATTTAAAAGGCCTGAAATAGCAACAATGAAATAGCGTATGCGAAAACCAACAATGGCCAACTGACTAACAATAATTTTCGCTAAATTCCCGCTGGATAACGAGCAGCTCCGTGTAGTCATTACATTGAAATAAAGATACCTCTAACTATTACGAAAAAGGAATCCGTATAAGAAAGTTAGAAGAGGAAATAAAATATGACTTAATAATAATAAAAATAAATATGATTAAAGAAGATACAATCTATTCCATAACTAGATATTACAAAGCTAATCTACTTGACACGGCATGCAGAGTGGATGCAAAACATGGTTATTGCATATTTTTGTATGCACTGAACTACTAGAATATTAAAGTACCAAAGTAATAATAACGTTTATTCGTGTATACGAGCTAAGGCCGCTTAACATGTGCGATAAAATAATGTGTTACGAACCACTGCTACTTACCTAATCAAGTGCAATAGTTATCTATGACGGCATGAGTAAGGTATTCATGCATTTTACATGAACACTGTTAACGTTTAGAGCAGATGCTTTATTGCGTAATAGATAAGGTACCTAACTGCAAACGTATCGAAGCTTAAAAGATGTTTTTTAACATTCAGAAAATTATTTTCTAGTGTCAAAAAAATCTAACCCCAAGTTTTTTCCAAATTCATGTTCTTACAAGCAAAACAGAACAACACAATTGTTGCTTACAAAAATTATTAGAAATCAACATATATCTACCAAGTTAAATAGGCACGGAAGTTATGAAGAAATATTAATAAGGAAAGTCTATTATGTAAAGAAAGTCTATTAAGGGGGAAATAAACAATAATTTTCTACCTAGCTATCTATTAGTAGGTATATATTTTACCTATAATAAGACTTCTTCACTATGTTAATAAAATATTGTACTGATGGTAGTTATGTAGGTATTTGTGATGTGGCAGATTGATTTCTCTATTATAAAGGCAATATTGATTATTGACAGCCTGATAGTACCTTTGTATTATAAAAAAGCGAACTTGGTACTTAAAATTTTGTTGGCAAAGTAACACACATAAGAAAATCACGAACCTATTAACGAGCTAGATACAATTAAAATAGAGAAACACAAAAAATACATTCCGAGACCTGTTAAATATTTTGTAGAATGTTAGAGGGAGTCCACAAATAAAGATAAGAACTAAAGACTAAGTAACATTCCACATCGATATGGGTAGGGTGATGGACTCACGGCGCCCCCGACGTCCGATCGGGACGGGGCTCTCCCAAGGTGGCGGTCAGAGAGAAGTAGACGACGAAAAATCTTCATAAGATGCTGCAATTTTGTAATATGCGCATATTTATACCTAAGGCAACGACGTGTAAATGGTTAATCAGCATACAGTGTGATAGCTATCCTACGAAGTTATGTAGGTGATTCGGGGAATAAATTTCATAGTCACCTAATGCAACAGTGATGTGATTGTGTTAGTGTTTACTGAATATGCAACTAGGAGGTTAATTAGATTGGTTTGATGCGGACCTGAGCTGTCAGTGACGAGGCGCGCTGGCGTATCACCCCGGTCCGAGGGCACCACGATCACTACTTCGTCATCCCTCGGGGAATCTCCGTTTCGGCTTGACGATGTTCTGCAAATTGAATACGTTCACTCTATTTGACATCATCGTGTTAAGGGCACATCATGCTTGATATAAATTTGTGTGTGTGATAATATGTTGATTGTTGATCTCGGAATACAACCAAGTTTTTACGCATTTATTAATAAGTTTGAACGAGTCACCAACATTATTGTTACTCTTTAGTAACAATAATGTTGGTGACCTTGTTGGATAGTTGGGCTTTATTTGCTCTCCCAGTTCTCAAATAAAAATGTTGGCTTCGAGCGGTTATGAAAAGGTCAAAGATATTGTCAGAGATAAACATAGTCCGAGAAGATAACCTTATTTAGGGTAATACGTTTCTAAAAGAGACAAATTTAAGCTCTCCAAGCCCTTGTCAACGAAAAACACCCATTAAACGAAACTAGTTTTATCGAGTTTACTCCACAATATAATCTTTTGTTATTGAAGCTTTTATCAAAAACATTATCCTTTTTGAACTGAAAAAAACTTTGAGAGTTGGTCTAATAAAACTAATAAACTAACGATACGAGCATGTGGCCCGTTGCAGAGTTGAGTGGCCAAGATGAAAAGAAAGGAATGGATGCTTTTACCCAGCAGTGGAACTAATAATAATAAAGCTGAAAATCACACTGATATTAAATGCGAAAGTTTGGATGGATGTATAGACGCTTGTTACGTCTTTACGCCAAAAATATTGAACGGAACGGGCTGAGATTATGAGTAGTTCTGGACCTGGAATAAAACAGGCTACTTTTCAGCAATTTTTACGCCAGTGAGTCCATGGGGCGCAGCTAGTGTAATATACTTACTTAACAATGACTTTTTTCCGTACGAATCTTGTCCCGAGATCTGAGTAGCCCCTGTTCATGGGCCGTTTGATGGGTACTGGAGGGGCGGAGGCCGGCGCCGGCTGCTCGAAGCTGCGCGACACGGGCGAGTTGGGCTCCGAGCACTGCTTCTCCGTCAGCGCCGGCCGCATGCGCAGCGCCAGGCGGGTCTCTCCGGAGTCACCACCCCCTGCTCCGCTCTCACCACCCATCACACTTATACTACCTATCCTTCTCATCCTTCTGTCCTCTTCATATAACTCTAATAAATGATCCAACTTATTTTCTATATCATCTACCTGAAATAAATAAGTATGTATAGAAACAGATCAGTGAGAAAAAAAATTAAGGAAATTTCAATATACCTACTTGTCTTTCAATTTTAACTACTCTGGAAGCAAGACTGATTTTGGATGCGTAGACGTCTTTAGCTTTTGACCCTTGCTTACCAAGAATTTGGTCTAACCTGTTCAAAGAATGAAAATGGAAATTAATATCACATTTTATTATTAAATCTGTAAAGTCAGACTAGCTTAATTACGTACAACAACTTCTGACTTGATTGATAAGGGTTAACCGTTAGATATAGATAATACAATTCAAAAACAAAACATTTGTTGTACCATCCTAAAACTTTTAACCCTGTCATAATTTTGATGTTACATTCAAATAAAGTTGGTATGTATGTATTTTAGACGTTGCTCGGCAACAATGCGCTTGTCCTCATTCTGTCACAAATGACAAATCGAAATAATTATATCTAATAGTTAACAGACTAAGTATAAACGGCGCTATAATATGATAAAATGATAGTAACTTATGAGATATTAGTGAAATGTTGAAATGCATTGCAGATTTGAAATGACAAACAAGATAGCTAGGTAATAAAATGATTGGTAAATCTATTCAATGCAGGATATTCTACTCTTTAAACTATCAAAGCGCCAAAGATGTCTCACAAAAGCAGAGTGCAGAAGCGATACAAATTGAAAAAGATTATTATTTCTCTACTTTTGAAAAATTGACACTCTTATCATAACTATTTATCAGGCACATAGATGCGTACAAAAAAGGAACTGTCAGATTAACAATCCTACCCTACTACTACTATATTAATAGTACATTATGCATTGATATTATTATTTTATTAGTGATGTAGAACTTAACGACACAAAATTACACAGTTAGTAGTCCATGACTTTTTTCAAGATTCTTATAATATGTAATGCTATACTGAAACTCTATATATGTATATAAACAACACATAATGCCTTCGTCGTTGTATTTTGTTTATCCATGGTTCTCCACCTCAAATACTGTGGCTGAATTAGAACACTACACAAATGGGGCTGCAGGACATACATAGACCGAATGCCTATTACAAAAGCTTCACTCAATAAGCTACTCCATATGTTGCTTCAATTATCCAGCAATACTTATTTACTTGTCCAACACATGTGATACCTAGACGAGGTTGTGACATACTATTCAGAGTTTGTGAAAGTTTTGTATATTGTACAATGATGAGTTACGAAATTACGAAGAGGCGAATGAGTAGCAGTGGATGATAGCTGGAGGCAGGGCGCGGCGCGGGCGGGGCAGCGGCGCGACGCTAGTTCCCACATTTCCCACACTCATCTTACCTATATTGCAGATTCTTGGTGCGGTTTAGCAGGTCCGCGTGCCCCGACGAATATTGCTCAATGACGTCTTTCACATCGTAAGGTTTCAAAGCTTCTCTAAACCTCTTGCGTGCCACAAAATACTTGAGCTGCACGGGAACAAAACATATCCTGATGGCCAACGTCATAGATTTATCCTTACTCTAGGTACCTAAATTTAATCAACGTTTATTTGGGGATTGTGAAGTTTTTGATTGGTAGCTGTTGTTGGTAGGCACCTATTCGAGATTTTCGAAACACACGTATGTTATAGTTTAGTAGAGGTAGTAAGGATGACCTGTAAGTATATTAATCTGCCTAGTTTTATTGCGAAACGGCGCTAAGATAAAAACTAACATCCCTAAACCGCTATTATTAAAATGTCTGACAGTGCCCTAAATCACAACTTAATTTCTTTGTTACTAAAGGTGACTTGTTCAGTGACCTATAATCATTGAAATGTCATTTCATTAAGGCCAATAAATGCTTACTCTGCAAAAATAGTGATTAACGCAGTGCACAAACCACAATACTGACGCAAAACTTTTGGATGTTTTAAGTGTCACAAACTTTTAGTTCCTACTTCTAAATCGCTGTAACGAAAACTGCATTAGTGTCCTATTTGTATGATTTTATTTTTATATTTATTACAACGATGAGTTAAAACATGTTAATGTTAACTTCAGACATGCACATTAATGCGATGAATTAATTTGTAACTAATTTTAAAGTGCCAGTAAGTAACAAATTAAGAATATAAATCTTCAGCGATTTTGAAGCAGTCATGAAAATAGGTTCTTATTCAAAATTATGCATTAAGTTTAGCAATGGCATTACAATCTACGCTATATAGAAGACAGGAGGTTTGATGCCAACTTTGACTACAAGGTAACATGACAAAACAGGTTGGTACAGTCCAGACAGAGAGCATGGTAGGTAAAGAATGGCGCATGGTGGTGCAAGGTGGTGTCGGAAGGGTTACGGCGGTAAGTACCTAGTCTGGACGTTTTTCACCCGGCCCAGCAGGTCCACATGGCCCGCAGAATATTGTTCGATAACGTCCTTGACGTCGTATGGCTTTAGGGCTTCCTTAAATTTACGTCGGGCCACAAAATACTTCATCTGTCAGAATTCCATAATTTTAGTAAAGTATTTGTCATCTCAACTCAATCCTTAGAGAATGTTTAAGTAGAATGCTGTTCTTGATTTGGAATGCTAAGAGTCCGTGTAGTAATGAGTGTGAAACATAATAATCTTGTTTGTTATGGAGGTAGGGCCTCTCTATTATCCATGCTGTTTTAGTATCTAATGTGACCGTTAAGTTGGACCATCTGTCTCGAAACTTCACGCTCATAAATTTGTGTCAAGTATATATTGAATAGTTTGAGCTGATCTGATTGTATTAGCTGCGAGTGTATTTTAAGTGCCTAATGAATAATAAGTGTTGTGTTATATTGACGTACCTTTCTGATGAAGCGAATGGCGGCTTTGTGGCGCGACGTCAAAGTCTCACAGCGCGGCTCTTCGTCCTCGTCTGCGTAAATCAGAAAACTTTTGTTAAACTGCGGAAAATTAGGGTACAAAGGAAAATGTTGAGGATAAACACTTTAAACGTTTTTTTCTTTTGAATGTTACGTTAACATTGATAAACATTTTCCATAAAAACTATCGTAGTTTAACGAAAGAAGATTCTGAAGAAGGCCGTTATGCTATAAAATGGTGGTGTTCTTCTAACACAAAGTTCGTAGTTAACCCTTATTACTAATAAGTTTAATAAGGGATCATTATTTTTTACAATCCTTAAGGTGCGTAATCGAGAAACCGAAACCACCAACTGTAATCAACGAGACAGACTGTCTTAACAACCACTGTGGCAGTGGAGGATTTAACAAAAAATTGGTTTAATTTTATCCAATACCTAGTAGAGATTTGTTGAACCTATAATGCAGATTCGCATTACTGCAGTAAACTATATCTACTTCATTATCTACGTAACCTACTACTGAGTTTATCTGCAGTGGCTTTGTGCTATTGAAAGCCTTGGATATTTGCATAAGTATGCATAAGTAAAAGCATCGGTGTATTAATCGTGTTGGCACGTTGAAACGCTTTGACATCAAAATTGAAATAATCTAATGAGGTTTCATCTAAATAGGGCATATATTAGACTTTAAATAATTTTCCATCTCATTTATAATAAATAAATGTATTATGTATTATAATAATATGCTTTTAATCCATAGTTTTATAACACCATCCAGGAAAATTGAGGAATTGATGGAACATCATCTGTATTTTTTCTTCCTTAAGAAGCATATCAGTCTAGCTAGTCAAATAATAATACGCTCCAATCTTAATCGATTAAACGGATTTAAAACACAGTAAACATAATTTGTATTTTTATTCCTTAAGAAACAAGAACAAGAATCAGCCTAATTAGTCAAACAATAAATCGCTCCGATCTAAATCGACTATCCATCTACAGTCAATATTGGTGTTGGACAGTAGCCATACCACCGATGTAATACAATGTTGGCTAATAATATGAATTAGCTACTTCTTTTAGGTGTACAAGGCAAAACGATGATTTATTGATGTGTCATTATTTCTTTCATTAGCTGTCATAAAAACAAAGCCTACGGGTTTTATCTATACCCATTCGTGCAAGTTTTACATGACTAATGTTTCGGAAAAAATTTAAAGTACCTACCTCTAGCTGCGAAACTAACACGTGGATCGAAATATGTTATGGGCAAACTACTCATAATAATATAATTATTGTATAAAAGCTCTGTTTTTTATCTGGTGCCTTGTATTTTATTCTTCCTATGTTTCCATCGCGTTACAGCGATCGCATCGTGGTCACGGGGAGACATAAATACTACAATCGTTATTACGCTAACAAACCGCGACAGTTTAATTGTTTTACTAATGTCACGATTCAGGCAATTAAAAATAGGGTGCAGCAATGCTAATGCCGCAAAAAGTAATGTCGCAGAAACACTTAATGAACGCTAAGCTGGTAATTAGCCCTGATACCTTGGTGATAATCTTGCTTATCACTACATAATATTAATGTGTAATATAAAACAAAGTCGTTTTCTCTGTCCCTATATCCCTATGTCCCTTTGAATGCTTAAATCTTTAAAACTACGCAACGTATTTTGATGCGTTTTTTTTAATAGATAGAGTGATTCAAGAGGAAGGTTTATACGTATAATAAAACCGTGCAAAGCCGGGCCGGGTCGCTAGTTATAATATAAATGGGAAAGTCTGTGTGAATGTGTATTAGAAGTCATGTCCGTAACTACTTAAGTTATTTATATGAATTTTGATATGTAGATAGTTTAGGGCCTAGAATAACGCATAGGATAATAAAAATTTGGAAATTTTTACCTCTGAGGGGTTTAAATTGGGTGGTAAAGTTTGTATGAAGAATTATTATTCCTTGGTTTGATTCACTCAAAAGTCGGTATAAATAAACTGCAAAGTAAATAATTAAACACGTTTTTATATTTAAACGAAACTACCCCCTACCCCTAGCGAAGCCGCGGGGCGCAGCTAGTGAAAAATATAATGAGAATTTATTGAAAATAGAAGTAAAAAAATTGGCGAGGGTAAAATATATCGTGGTAGACGTGGATGCTACGGCGGCGTAGACACAATCTGCAGAACTGCAGATTAGTACATTTTGATTTTATGACGTAGATAAGAGATCTCCAGCGTAGACAAGGGATTTCCAGCGTAGACAGCGGTTATACAACAGACATAATATAATATAAGGCGTAATTATAGGAGTTTTATAAAGTAAATAATAAAACTTAGTTGTGTGTATTAACTGCAGTATATGAACACTGTATTAGATATGCCCCAAATCGGTATCTACCTACCTAGGTATTTACATAAATAGTAAGCTAGTGTTAAGATAAATCCATATGTTCAGATTCCTAATAAATTAATATACTTACTAGCAGACAGAACCTACGCATTTGCTCCCCTTGGATTCGAGACCCTAGGTCCGTGGGGTACCGAGGCTCTCCGGGTTTTTAAAAAATTATCTGAGCGTCTGGTCGATGCGACGCGTGACCCGAGAGCTGGTGAATATCTGGCTCAGCGCATCAGCATTGCCATACAGCGTGGTAATGCAGCCAGTGTCTTGGGGACGCTTCCGACTGGTATTGACATGGATCAATTGCTACCTTTAGACTGTTTGCAACCGTCTGCAGTTAGCTCAATGGTTTCAATTGTAAATAATAGTTGTAATTTTTCTATTCCTTGCTTGTAATTTTCGTTGTTAATAAACTTACTAGCATACAAATATTTTACGTCTTATTTCAATACCTCGTTGCTCTACCCGCTTGAGTATCGACACGTTGTTTGTATACATTAACTATTCGCGTGCCGATGATAGGTCTAATCGTGCGTAACGTTGTACGCTATTCGTGACGCAAATCGTAATTATGCTTGTAAAAGTGAATCAGGGCAAATATTTCCCGAGCACGTCACATCCAATCTGATAATGGGTTATGTAATATTAATTTTCTGAGCATAGTTTATGGAATTGTTTTATGGAGAACTAGATATATGCACACTATTTAACCCACGTAGCATTTTATGCGTTTGCGCGGAATCCCAAGCTGTTTTTTTATTATGGCTTTTTGGGACTGAGACAAATCTGAACGATCAAACTTCATTGAAAATGGTTCAGCCGTTTTAGAGCTAAAGTTAGTGGTGTAACTAACCCGAAGAGTTTATTATAACATGGTGTAAGTCGATCGATGTTTTGAAGTGGTTAGAACTTGTCTGCAACATATTGCAGACAACGTAGCACTCAAAATCTTTTAAATACAGAAAATAAAAACTTTTAAATAAAACAAAGACTATATTTACACCAGTTTGTGCTGAAACTATACTCACATTGAAATGTTGAATGACTGACGGAAGAGATTTATAGACGAGAATACATTACACTTCTTTTTTGCAAAAGCTTTATTGTTTTTTTATCTCTGACTTTAATTAAATTCGTTTGAATTAGTCGACTACTACACTAAAATCAATAAATTATCAAACACATCACAAATAAGACACCATACTTGAATATAACCCGAAGATTTGGACAGGCAGTTTTCATAACATGTTTTAACTGTTACTTGTATTTAGTTTTTCACAGCTAGAAGAGTTAGTGAATCATTTCAATTGTTATCTCTAAATCTAAGTGAAACATACGTTTGTGAAGCAACAAGGAATTTGGAAAAGTGGCAAACAGTGGAGACGGGTGACATCAATTCACATTCACTATAATAGAACACTCGTACAAAGTTTCTAACGAAGATCAACTAAAGCGACAGATAGAGTTGTCAGTGACGGTTTGAATTTAGAATGGAAACACTAAAGAAGTTGACACATCTGCAGGCTAAACATGGCGCTTGTTATCTAGGGTAGAATAGACAAAAATGACATCGCATCGTCATACATTGCGTAATTTATTGAAGTTGAAGGAATTAATTTCAAATGTTTTACGCGATCGATGATGATGTGAAGTCATTTTTCTCTATTCTACCCTAGACTACAAAAGCTGTGCTTGGCCTACTGTGATCTTACCGTCGGAGTTTTTCTTGGAGAGTGCAGTCTCTGCCACCGAGTCTTCACTGTGCGACGGGTTGACGGGGCGCGCGCGCGCTGCACGCCCGTGCGTCGCGCCTGCAGAGCCACACAACGCTCACTTCAACCATTACCAAGTACCTCAAACTTTCCCAATTTTTACCAAATTATTTCCAAACTATTAAGCTAAACTACCTCTAAATAACCCACGAATTTATTTACGAGTTATCTAAGCCTATATTAGGAAATTCAACGTAAGTGTTGCCAACGTTTTAATTATTCTCACGATTTTAATCTGTTCCGGTATATTGTAATTGTTGACTATTATTTAAGCATTAATTTACGTAACTGCAAGACAAGAATACTGTAATAGGTAAATGAATTAAATGCTCGCAGAAGAGTACATTCTATAACTTAGAGACGAGTTTTAATAAATTAGATTTCACCTTATATCTTTTAAGTAGGATTCACTCATCTTGATTCATATTACAGGGTCGTATAAAACCTCTTAGGAAAGGAAAAATTCTTTCATATTTTCTCATAAAAGCATGTCATTACGTATCCTGCGTCATAAAGCAATTTCTTAGGGATATAAACTCGTAGTAAATGCTATATATTTATACCTCCTCCAGTATCCTATTTATTCTTGCAAATAGATAATTAATGTATTCATGGTCAACAATAACATGACGTTTATTGTTTTTGGTTTTTATATTATGAACGAATGCATATTACATTTAATAAATACGAAAGCTATAGATTCAAATAAGTACTTAATGATTTTTCTTATGAAGGATAGAAGATCAACGCCCAAAGAGAGGGTAATATTTTTACTTGGAAGGAGAGAAGGGTTAAATTACTTAGTACCTATAGGGAACTATTGGCACCCTTCCTCAAGGAACCTAAGTAGACTTCAAATCACAGAGAAGAACAAAACAAACACGCATCACTTTGATCAAAGTATGCATAGTTATTGAAAGGGAGCCAATCGTTCCCGCAATTATTACATGAAACCGCTGCCAATATTAATAGAAGGAAGAACGAACTTTACAAAAGTTATAATAATATCCAACAGATACAATACAGCACTGGTAAGTCAGTGTTCACAAAAAGTGTAAATAAAGTATAGCGCAACAAATCTATCTTCTTTACTTCCGTACTTAGATTTAGATAATGCCTATTATCTGTGAGTATGCACTAAGTATTTTGTATTCAATTTATTATTATTATTATATTATTATGGTGCAACACTTAAAATTTTGCTCCATGAAAAAGTTCATTTTCTTCTGGTTTTCGTGAGTAGGAAAAAAGTAATTATAATAAAATAACATTCAATAATTTTATCGTTGACCAACATCAAAGAGCTTCAAACGAGCAAGTGAATAGACCCATTGGATTCTAAAGTGATTATCAATACTTTGATTTAGGTCAAAGGCTCTTGCTTTTAACTATGAGACCTGGTTTTACACGGCACGGACGATAAGGGCTTTCAACATCAAACACAAGATTTGACTAACTTTTTGTAAATGTTCTATATGATATCCTTCGTATATGTAACATGTTCTACTTAACTTGGGGCTAGATGATGCTGTGTCAAATGCCCAGCATTAGGTTTATTTTAATCTAAGATAATGTGAGAAGTCAAAATTTACCATTCTGTGAGATTTATTTGGGGTACACGAGGACGTAGAATTTAAACTATTCACTGTGGAGGATAATAAAGAAACACCTTTATTATTAAGGCCAATGCAGCAGTTGCTATTTAATGTCTCAGGCAAACTATCGATCTATATGCCGTCTCTTTCCTCCTTGGGGAAATCACTTTTGTGAATAAAACTTCAAACCGTATTTTATCGATTCAATGAAACTTACCGATTGAAAGTACAGAATACGTTTTAACTAAATTCTCTGGGGATATAAAATTTGTAAAACCTTGATATATTTATGTAATATTAATTACGTGAAATGCTTAGAAAATCCGTTAAAAATTTGCATGTCGATAACACAATTAAGATAACGCACTGACTGTGGCTAGGGACCTTCATAGATATCAGTCCAATGGCGTAGCGTGTCGATGTCTATCATCGTCATGTAAAAAGTAGCAACCGTCAGAACTGTATAAACAAATTACGGCCACAATAGTTTGCTATAGCCGACCGCTACATTAGAAACAAACTGACCGTGTTTTTATGACAGCAAAAGTTGTTTACTAGATATAACTTCAAGCCCGTTATTATTTTTGTGATGGAAAATATTTGCGAGGTTTTACTCTTCTGCCGATGATGTGCTTGGGTCAGGATTGACAATAAAGTTTGGGCCAAATGTGCCTTGCCTACTTTTTTCAAATAAATTCTAAGACGAAACATTTACAATGTTTCCGAGGCACATGTTAACCAGTTGACGTACAATATAAGTTGTCCATTATTTTGCTGCCCAGTCTTGAGGTTAATAATATTCGCAATAAGTACTCTGTGCGCTCATATCCTAAATAAACAAGAAAAATGTTATCTTACACACTCCTATGAGCTATATCTTGCATGCATAGTAAAAAATGCAAAGCGGTGTGACATTACCGATTATTCTGTTTTTTTAGGTAGGTAACCGAACTCAAAAGACAAGCTTTGATTGAAGCCATTCCAGTAACATGAAGTTCCTAAACTAAGACGCTTGTAATAGTTCAAAAAGTTTTGTGATCCGCAGTCTATGATGCTAAATGAACGCAATTGGGCAATCCTTGTAAAATCATCCCAGTCTCTACCTCAGCACTTACTATTACGCGAAAGCGATTATTATTGAGTAGCCACTCTGTCAAAAGAAATACGTGAAGCTTCATTGCAATTTAGTATTTCATAAAGTATTTCGAAGCGTTTTTTCAATCTACGCGAGTGCATTCATATTTCAAAAAAGTGAAAAAATAACAAAAGGAAGAAGTAGAAAGTTGTAGGATATTAGCATCGTGTCTGGAGCTAAGAAACGTAGCCATTATTGCCGGGCTGGAGTTTGGTCCGGGCTAAATGTTACGTTCGTCATTTTACATTCGTGTATTCACATATTTTGGGAAAGTTTATCTAATAAGAATTAATAAGAAACGCAGCGGAAGTTTATGGACTGTAATATTTTCATGCCATAGTGCCTTCTAAGATATTGTCATAGAACCTTTAAAGCAGCTTTTCCAACAATGGAGTAGGCAACACGCACGGTCTCCTCTGGTTGTATTATCTACGGAACAGGGTAACAAATAATATAACTTTCCACTCCAACAAGTTTGTAATATTATGAGTCTCTATTGTTGTAAAGCGAAATGTCATTCAGTAAAGTAGATGTGGCAGAGACTTTAGTGTTTCATTGTAGTGTTGGATACTTTATCAATAGCTGTTTGGAAAAGGAGCCACAGGTTGCGCTCATTTGCACTGAAAAAGTGTGACAAATAATGATGTGTATTTTAACTTTTAATTTGATACTCCCCTCCCATTCGTTCGGTTTGATTTACTGTACCTGCCTCTAAACCTCTAACTTGTGAGTTAAAAGAGTAGAATATAGAGAAGAAACAATTATAATTTCAGAGATAATACTTTTACGGACACATTCCCTGTATGCTCTCAGATGAACAGAAACAAATACTTTTCGCTGTGATATTAGTAGACGTCGTTTCTATTAAAGTTTAAATAATTTTCGAACGAGTTGCGTTTTCGTGTGGGTATACATGAATGTCCTTAATTTTCATATCAAGTCCGGTTAATTTTGTTTTATTTTTGGCTTACGTATTAACTTGGAGAAAATGCTGTTTAATTTGGAAAAAAACATTATCTTATTTGTGATATGCCTCTTCAGCGACAAATTAAACAAAAAAATGAGGTTATCTAATCGATAAAAAAAACTAAACTGAAGGTATGTGTAGCTTAGCCTGATTAGTGAAGTGGTAACTGAGGTTTCGCTGATATCGTAAGTGGCCGCAAAATTGCAACCGATAGTCAGTTTTAACGAGACACAGAGGTATTTGATAAGTATTTGTAGTGTGAGTTAGCATAAATAGAGAGAGAGAGTGTGATATAGCGGGTAGTGTGCACTCACCGAGGTTCTCTGCGCTGGCGTTGACGTCGTAGCGATGCACGGCGGGCTTGGAGTGCGGCGCCGGCGAGTGCAGCGACGTGCTCTTGTGTCGCCGGATCGTCGGCAGCCGCGACACAAAGGACGCATTGTTCTTGAACGACGCACTCATCACTCGGCTGTCAAATATACATACAACTCATCACCGCTCTAACCACTCTTGTTCCAAGTTCCAACATTTGAATGGTATTTTCCAATTGCAAATATCGAATAAGTGACTATTGAGACCGTTAGCGGAAATTAGGTTTCCTGCTCCATCTACTTTTAGAACTTGTTATTCACGAAGTGGGCAAGTGTAACAAAAGTTAAAATAGGACAGGTGGGTGGGTATAGTATTCCCACTCCTCACATCTATAGAGGTACTTTAAGTTTGAATGTGGCTCCACTCACTCGTGTTAGTGTTAGTCGTGTTCGAGTAGACGTCAAACAAAAGCGGGCTAACCCTCAAACACGGTATTCTAAAGGTTAATTGTGTTGAGCGCAGAACATATTATTCTGAGTCTTGCTATCAAGTAAAACACTTTAAGCCTCAGTAACTAGCCTATTATCGTGGCTTCGCTCACATGGTACCTACAAAAAAATTTAGAATCGGGATACAATTTTGATTAGCCAAGTAGATCTTTTTCTAAATTAGATTCAAAGATATTCTGAAGACTGTTTTTTTCCTTCATTAAGTGATAAGAACTTATTTTGTAAGCCTAAAAAGTTACTGATTTCTGATTTCTTCGAACTCAGAAACTCAAACCTGTTTTACTATTAATTTTCGTAGACGATTGACTACTACACCAATACAGTAGGGTAGACTATACTGTCGATGAATTTTTTCAGACTCAAGCACGGAGAGCCCAAAAAAGGTCCTTTATAAGTAGTACCTGCTCTGTGGACTGGGGAGTGGCACATGGTGTATCTTCCAGGTGGCCATGCTGGCAGAGTTCTCGTCTGCCGCGTAGCAGCGCCACAGCGCCTGGATGAGGCTGGCAGCCGGCTGTCTCCGTCGGATCATGTGCTTCTGCCGCTGCTGCTGCTGGACTTTTAACGCGAACCCTGACCCTAAGATACCCTGGGGATGATAAGTTATAAATTGACATGGATCAATTGAGCTAACGTTGGACTGTGTGCAACCGTCTGCAGTAAGCTCAATGGTTTCAATTGTATATACTAGTTTTAATATTTTTTTCTATTCCTTGATTGTAATTTTCGTTGTTAATAAAGTATTTTCAAAGTTACATGTAAATTTTGCAATTCACATAGCATCATCAGATACGAAAGTACCAAAGGAAATCTATTAGAGCGTAAGTTCCTTCTGAGAAGCTAACTCCAACTTGGGGATAGAATAGAAAAAAAAAACTGTTTTTAAACTTAAAACACTAATATGATGAAAATAATACATGAATTACTACAAACTATTTATAAAAATATAGACGAACTAGCGACCCGCCCCGGCTTAGCACGGTTTTATTATACGTATAAACCTTCCTCTTGAATCACTCTATTTAAAAAAACCGCACCAAAATCCGTTGCGAAGTTTTAAAGATTTAAGCAGTCAAAGAGATATAGATAGGGAAATAGGGACAGAAAAAGTGACTTTGTTTTATACTATGTAGTGATAGTTATAAAAAGAAGGCAGTCTTATCGCCATAAGCGATCTCTTCCAGGCAAGTTATGGACGGAACATGAGCGAACAATAAACCTACACGGTGGTAGTTGCAATATATCTGTATAGATTAAGGAGAATAAAAAAAGAAAGATCATCTTACTCAACGTAATATACCTACAAAACCTAACCTACAAACATTATTATAAACTAACAGAGAAATAATAAGGCCGGCTATCTAACTTTTACACGGATATACAGGGACCAAACAGGGAAGTCATAAAAATCCGATGATATACCTTAATATTTATGTTCCCCGTTTTGTTATGGAATTTTAGTTTTTGTTTTTGTAATATGATCCCATGAACAGTACTTCATTGATTATTATCTATGTTGTTAATTCTTTAAAATAAATCAGCTTTCTAACAGTAATGCAAATGACAAAAAGTTGATCAAATATTTGTCATTTGAGCGAGATAAAATTGAATTTTCAACAACAAATCAAAAATCAAACGAAATAAAAAGTCCATCGTTACTGCGTGATTATAAAAAGGTTGCTTGACTCCTAAACCTTTTCGTAAGGGTCATTGCGTATCACAAGTGCTACTTAATTGCTGTTTTTTGATATAGAATGAAAGAAAATGTAATAATTTAAAGATTTGACATGGAAAGAGGCTATTTGAGCTGGGACTTTTATGATGAGAGTTTCAGAGAAACGCTCATAGAGAGAGAGAGAGAGAGAGAGATATATATTTTTAAAAGGAATTCGAAACGCTCCTTGCGATAGAAAGGGCTCGGGATAGAACAATACACGGTAGTATGCGAGTATTTCTGCGAAGTCGGATGGGCTCTCGCAATTAGCGCTCGAATTCAGCGCGATATTCGGAAACGTGGTCTTATTTGCGAAGGCCAAATATAAACACGATACTGAAATATTTGAGGTGCTCAAGCTTGTTTAATTGTTCTTCAGTGAAGTTCGGACCTCGGCATAATCGAGAATGGAAATTAAGCAAATGGGACCATCACCATCATTATCAGCCTATATTAGTCCACTGCTGCACATAGGCCTCCCCTAATGAGCTCCATAGCGCCCACTCTATATCATAGTAAAACTGTTCTACTTCGGCGGGACTTGTACCTGCGACCGTACAATATGCGCTTACCAATTGCGCCACGAAGCCAAGTGACCACCGAGTCGAAAATCTTGGCGACTCACTCCGGAACACTCTAGTTCCGACGAAATCGATTTTTTTTTGAAAATATTTAATTTCTTAAATTTTACTAATAGTGCGAGGGCTTATGCACTATGATCACATAATCATCAAAAGGGATAAGGCCCTAGTCAGTAGTGTACTGACTTAATGAACGAAATAAGAATGTAGATTTACCTCCCTTAGGTACTTATATGAGGAATATATTCTTGTTTTGTCAGACATTGAGATTCCAAATGTTCCTTGCGCACATAAGGAACCCTTTGAACTTCAATATCTACACAAAGAACCCTTCCAACTGAAAACCCTTTGAAACGATAAACAATGCAGAGTCAAAAGCCTTTGCAAGTTAACATCAATTTTATAGACTTTGTAATTGATGTTTTAGTTGCTAAGTTAATAGAAGCAAATTGCTATTTGTTATGCATTAATTATAAAGCTATCCAATCCGAATGCCTTCGGAATTTTATTACTGAATAAAAAAAAAATTCTTATGAAAAGTAAGTAAACACAATGTATACAAAGTAAATCAGAACGAAGTTTTTTGAGAGCAATATGATATATCAATTACAAATCAAATCAAGGGGGAAAGGATAGAGGTGTTTAAAGGACAGCTAAATATAATAATGTGGTCCACAAATACGCCTTTACATTAACTTCGATCGCAAAACACAAAGGCAGGAAAATAAGTTATCCATTTAGTTGGTACCTACTTATCAATATAATTCGCCCTCGAGCACCTATTGTGAGGCATGGGCCTACATTTCGACTTTCTGTCCAGTCCTGATCACCCATCCTACTTTACTTTCATGAGAAAAGCATAAGAAATAAGTAGGTATTCACCGCAGGGAGTGCAAAGAAGGATATTCCCAGCAGCGCGCAGAAAGAGGCGATGAATTTTCCCTGCCACGTCTGCGGAACCATGTCGCCGTACCCTACGGTGCACAGCGTGATCTACAACAAACGCTATGCTCAAATACTTCCATTCATAACCAAATCAACAAAACAACACTCACAAAAAGGGTAGAGATATACATATAGGCAGTAAAAACGATACTCACAACTCCCCACCACAAAGCTTCGGCGAAATTTTTGAACTTCGTGTCGGCGACGTCTTTTTCCGCAAGATAAACCAAGAACGATGCGAATATCAGCCCTAAGAATCCTATGTATAACGTCGTTATTAACTCCTGAAATGAAAGAAAACCGATAAACAAACATGAAAGTATCTACATAAAAACTATGACGCTATCCAGTTGCTTTTCTTCAACAAACATAACAAGCTAACTAAATAAAGAATTTATTTTCTCTTTTTGCGATGCAAAGGAAGAAACAAACCGATTCTGTATTTCAACTTGCGCTAAAACCTTTTTGAGTAACTAGGTCAAGTGGCTAAGTATAAATGAATGTAGAATTTCCTAGCTTAGCCAAGTTATCGCCGACACCTGCGGTTAGTTAAGATGGGCCTTTTTCGTACGGAAAGTAAATATTATATCGAGGAGCGGCGCGGGCTTCGTTTTATTTGGTCTGCATTGTGATCATGCAACTTTAACCTGAGCCGATTGTAAGTTGATATTGAGTTCTGGTTTTCTATAGGTAGGTATATTTAGCTACTTACCGACTAACACGGTCGCCACCACCGCACCGTGGCAAAGGAAATTGCGGTCAGATCCGCAACGTTGCTTGCTTACTCAGCATGGTTATGCAAAAAAGAACCAACGACGGCGAGCGAGCCGTGCTACCGCATTTTTTGTATGAGGATAATCAAAAATATTTTTAGCCCGGTGTTTTGAAACTCATCTTTTATCCACTAATATTGTTTCATCCGCATATTGTGACTCCAACGATAACATTCAGTTTTTACAGTCAAGACAGCTATTTCTAAAGTCAATAATAGCAGCAATATTGTTTCTGATATTAAGTCTATAGACTCAACAATCCGGGATGTCTCACCGACCAAAATAAATATTAGACAGATATTCTGAGATAATTGCTTCGGGAATGTTTTAGTCACGGTTATTCATATTGTTTGAGTTTTAAAGTCGAAAGTTGGACTTCATATTTTAAAAACTTTAGGTAGGTATTTGAAAGTTTGAAATACTATATTACATGTTTCTAAGCCTAGTCAATATTATTATTAATTGATTATAGTTATCCTTTGGCACGTTCATAAATTTATCTAAACTTTTGCGTATATAAATCAGTCATCTCGAGCCATCTGTTCATATTAGTTGTAAGTAAATGTTGTTAGCATCCATCGTAGGCGTGTACACCACTTAGTTTTATCGACTTGAGTTGCTCTACAATTTACACGGCCTGATTTTAAATTGCATCCACACAAAATAATGTTCGGCGAGTCTAATCAATAAATGTCTGGTGTTGGAGTTATTGTTCTACTCCACATAGTCCATTTGCTTAATTCAATGGATCAATACAAAGAACTTGGTTAATCAAGAATCGCAGTGGCTTAACGTTCTCCGCTTTTGTGTATTACGTTGACTAGATTACGTTTCCACCGCTTTCCGATACACAAGCCGTTGCCTAGGAATGCAAATTTCATGAAAAACGTTTCAACTTCCGCATTGAGTTCTAACTCCTGACGGCTGTAGGCTTTGTGAGTCCGCTAACGAGGATTTTATTCATGCGTGCTAAAGGGTAATGTCGTGTCGGGATATGTATACTCGTACCATCATAAAGTCTTTGGGGACATACCTAACATATATTTTGACCTAGTTACTATTTTTTGGTTGGTTTTGTTTGTTTTAAACACTCGTTGAAGTTAATGTTCCTATGAATAAACTGTAGATTCCAAACATCAAAAATTGTCACATAGCCAAATGGGGTATTTAGTGTGATAAACTCTTAATTATTCCCCGAGCTGAGGAGCTCCAGTATTGCGTTTATTATTGTTCAGGTTCTACTAAAACTTTATGGTAAAAATGTATGTATTTTAGGTAAACAATTATGTAAAGAGTATCAAGTGCAGTCTTCGGTATCGTGTGTTAACCTGTCGATGTGCATAGACGACGGAGCCGAGCAGTTTCCAGGTCCCGCCGCGGCGGTCCATTCGCACCATGCGCAGGATTTGGAAGAAGCGCAGGCCGCGCAGCGCCGACGCCGCGAACACCTGCCCCGACGAGCCCATGCCCAGCACCACCAGGGATGCCAGTATCGTCGTCACATCTGCACGTTATAAATACCGTCCGTGAACTTTCCTCATTTTTAATAGCCCTGTAAAAACAGGCGCATCGAAATCACATAACATTGCGAAACGCTATTACCTCTTGCATTATTGAAATAGTCTATTAAGATTTCGATGAATCGTCGAACGTTCGTTAATTGCTTTTTCATCAGTAATATCGTTTAAAATTTTATACAGACAGCAAACACGGCATCGTTTGCCGAGAGAGTGCAAAGAAACGCATCATTAATAATCCAGGCACCACTGAATAATTGTGGAAGGTCTGTTTTATAGTCGTCTGTGGCATAGCGTGGCGATGGCAGCGCCTGCTCCCCGGGGAGCCGGCTCCCTGGCCACCGGCAGCGGTCACACGAATTGGCCTCTGGGGACAGGGAGGGCAAACCGAAAATGCGAAGGTCATCGCAGATTGCTCGCACTTAAAAGTGACCCTAGTCACTGCGTCACGTGTTATAGGCGAAACGTGACTTTTACTTCACGATACATATTAAGTATTTTATATATTCCATTTGTGGCACGAAAACAGACAAAAGATAATGATCTGTCGACTTTACGGAAAAATGAAATTACATTAAGCAAACACATATGTTTCTCGCTACGCAAACAAACAGTCGGCCCAAAATCCTTGGTGAGTTCTGCACGAGCTTTCAGTTAAATTATCCACGGTTGGTTACTTTCCATCTTTCGTGAAATCAAGTTATGACGTTAAAAGTTTTTGCTCGTGTCAGGGTTTTTTATTTGGCATGCTAATTTGTGAAAATAAAAGGTTATGGGTTGGCATTACTTTTGTAGGCCAAGGTTTTTTTCTTTTGTCTTTTGTTATAGTGGTAAACTTTGACGATATTTCACCTCGGTATTCGTTTTAACTTATTCGATAAAACCTTCTTTATTGGTAGGAAGTATCCATTGAATTGAATAATTTCATGACTTCTTGCTGTCTCGTGAATTTTTGCGAAGCAGAGTCGAGTCACGGACCGTTGTGTGATTTATACATTATGCAGAAGCGCCTGTTGCAGAACTCGGATGCTATTTTACAATGCAATACAATTTTAAACTTTACTCTTCCCATTCGCCTACTTACTTTAAACCAATAGATTCGTAACATTCATAATAAATAGTAAAAATCTATTTGTAGAAGAATTAAGCTTACCTATAATACAGAAAGGCCGCCGAAGAAATTTCAGGCGGCCCATTGAGCCTTGATACCTCGACCTGCATCCTGATGACCATAACCTGAACAAAACAAAACGTACATTTCTCACAATTTCCGTTTCACCATAGTAATTATAATTTATTCTGCGGTATAACGGTGCGGGCCATAAATCCCGTGCCGTAACATATTTACGGCGCATGGTTCACTTGCGCGACGGTAATGACTAAAAGGATCATTGAAATGAGTACACACGTCTACTAATTTTGATTTATTAACCCTAAACTATGTCCATTTGGATTCTTGTTTGATTGCCGTATTTTTTTATGTAATTTTTAAACCGTCGATAGATCGTCGCTTCGATTTTCCTTCCTTTCTTTCTTTCTTTCCTTCCTATATTTTTATCGATAGATCGATTCGATTATATCGTAAATAAGGGTGGATATACTCACTCCGTAAATTAAATGCTATTTTGAACAATTGAATAAGAGAAAATGGGAAATGAAACCATGAAAATATAGTAGCGTTGAAAGCGAACATAAAATATATCGCGTTGAAATAAATACCAACAAAAAGTGACTATACGCAGCGATCCGTCTTCGGTGAGTGACGAATTACTTGCCTCTTGCGCTACTTCTGACGTTTATCTGTTAGAGATGTTTCTGTTAATTCAATTTGCGCTACGCTTGTGTTAAATCGAATACCTACAAAAAAGTTCATGTGAATAAATTGAAAATTATGAAATTTCTTTTCCTAGCTTCGTTCTTGTTATCTTATGTTCAATGTTTAAAAAGTCTATGCGTAACTATAGATTTTTATGTTGTAAATAAATTGCATTTTTTCGATGTTGTATCAACGCGGCGATTTAAGACTGTTTTAAAGCGCGACCGTCCTAATTGATCCACCTTCCTAGAGAAGCAAGGTGATTTATTGGCCCGATGACAAAAGGCTTCCTGTTATGTCATTCTTTACTGAACTTTGTAAAAGTATAAGAAAGGTATTGGAAATCTGGTTGGTGGTTTTTGAATATTTCCAAAACTTAAGTACTGCAAAAGTGGATGTACCTATCTATAATAGGTACTTTGTGCGTAACTACTCCGCTAAGCGTGGTGAGGGGGCACATATGCCATTAAAATAGGTGGTATAAATGACAATGGTGTCAATTGATGTCAATAAAACTAAAATGAACTGTCAACACTAAAATTATCTTTTTTTATCGTTATGAAAGAGACGGCAACAATTTTAATGCTGTCAATTCAGTTCAGATTTGCCGACACTGAATGTAGATTCATTATACCGATAACATTTAACTAAGTCACGATAATTACAGATCGATTCGGAAAGTTCGGTCATACGCCGAACGATTCTAAGCACGTCCAATGGAGTGGATTCTAACAAAGGAATTGCAAACGTTAGAGAACAGATTAGGCAATTTATGAAAGAAACTGCTGATAAAAGCATCATTATTATGGTGCTATATAAAATACGTACATTCATATTCTTTACAGTATACAACGTTATGTTATGAATAAGTTAAGGTAATGAGATTATTGATCCGATATGACCCTTATTGAGGTTCGTAGCAGGTAAGTACGTAGAGGGTTCGTAGCACGTGTGTACCGCGTAGCGAGTACTGCTACTATATTCAATGCTTTAAAACGTTTCTTGGAAAAGCTTGGAAAGTAAGTGCACTCCAATCTAATCGATATGCGCAAAGTTCCATATATGCCGATAAAACACTTCTACCTGACTTTCAGTTATTAATGAGGGCATCGTCTGCGATATCGTTTTCTGATAACTTAAAGTTAAAATTGAAATGCCAAACGAACGGGGTTAACGTTCACGCTTCAGACAAAATAATTATTGATTATCATGAATAACGTATGAAGTCAATTCATTTTTTGATTGGTACCTGAATGGGAAAGTCATTATGAAAGTTTTGTTCAACTGTTCAAAATAGGTCAATAAAAATACAAAAAGGTACTTATTAGTAGGTTATTGAAGAAAAACAATAGATTCTGAAGATTATAAATAGGCTTCTTTAGCACAACATGGTCTGTTTTAGTATTGTTATTGTATAAATGTATACAATATAATATAAGTACAAGTATTTGGGTGATTCTCCCGGGTTTCAAAAATACATGTCCGGCTCGAAAAATCATACAAAAAGTATCCCTAGCCCTTTGATTTTTTTTATGATAGTAGATTAGACAAAGATAATAGGGGAGGCCTTTTTTAGTTTTTTAATATTCTTATTTTAAATAAGTAAAAATAAATAAAATCCTTGGAAATTATAACTTCCGTGGTGCGTCCGGACCTCATGTTCCTGTGTTAATAAATTTTTATATCATTTCCTAAAAACTCTGGTACTAATTTACATAGGTTCACATTAACCCAGATAGTTACTTGCTTATTTGACGCTATTACTACGCAAAACTAAGCTTTAGTTGACAAGTTACAACGAGATAACTTCGCGTCCGTCGTTTAGCTCTGATTTCCGTGGTGCGCACTAAATTATTCATAAATACTGTACTTTAATATCTGCGTAAATAGTTGTTAGATTGAGAGAAACTATCAGTCACGCCCCATCAGTGGTGTGTACAACAAGTGTGTATGTCTCCACGTCACTCTGTTATTTCAGTACGTAATCACTTTCCGTGGCTTGGTATCTAGAAATTCTGATTACCATGTTGACTATAAATTTATTTATGCTAATCCTATTTTTTTTTTTTTTTTTTTTTTTTTAATTCTGGACAGTCCACACAGCATCATCTAGCCCCAAGCTAAGCAGAGCTTGTGTTATGGGTACTAGATGACTGATATACATAATACAATATACTACATATATAAATATTTTTTATTATACATATTAAACACCCAGACCAACGAAACAAATTTCTGCAGATCGTGCACAAATTTTGTTCCGAGGCGGGAATCGAACCCGCAACCTCCTGCGTCGCAGGCGGAACTTCGCCCACCGCGCCACATCGGTCGTCAATATTGTTTTATTAATGATGATAATTCATGCCTTTTGTGTTCCTAATCTCGACTGCATATTTCAATGTAAAATAAACCAGCAAATTAAGAAAATTTCTAAGATTTTGTAATTATTTATGATTTCCGTGGATTTTGCGGGTTCATTAACATCTCAATAATATTTTTTTACAGTTTTTATGATGTTTTTAAGGATAAAAGTTTATAATAAATACAAAATGAATAATTATAATATTTTTAATACAAAGATAAACATTATTAGTGTGATTTTTGTAAAAAGTTACTTGTATTTACAGTAATGATTTAAAGGTGTTTTTGTAAAAACTGATTAAAACTACAAACGTCAAATAATTGGTCCTTAGCTTAATAATCTACTTACTACCGAAAACACATATTTTTATTGATAAACCAACCCATATTTGATTTTGGTGATATAAATTCTGATTTCCGTGGACACCATATTTTTAAAATTGAATAACTTCGTAACCATAAAGCCAATAAAATAAAGTTCCCTTCACTACCAAAAAATTCAAAATTAAATCTTCATTTAGAATATACCATCATTATGTGCAATTTCAACAAAAAAAAATGTGCCACAGAAGTCAGACAAAAAACCAGTTTTCGTAGAATCACCCATTTACGATGTACCATTGATGGTATATTTATCACTCACTTCCGTCTTCCGACACTTTTTCGGGGATAAAAAGTCTTACCAATATTTTAATTAATAAAATGAAAACATTTTCTATGAAGGTCAGATCTTCTCGACCCTAGTTATGAAATAGAAAAATAGTCTACTACTTGTAAAAGTCTTTTTTGTTAATATTAAAAAAAAAATTTATTAGGTTTTCTTAATCTATGCTTTCATTTAATCCCAGCTCGCAAACTAATTCATGATTTGCGCTTGTAGGTGTGATGGGAAAGTCATAATAACCTTTAACCTGCATACGTAAAAGCTTGACACATCCATTGTTACATGACGCTTCTCAAAATATCCGCATCTACATTGGAAGTAACAAACTGTACTGCAAGGTACAACTTTTTATATCAGCTTTATCAGAATTATTTTATAACTAGAAGCGCCCCGCGGTTTCGCCCGCATGTCAATTTGTTTGTCAAATTTCAGAAATTTAGTGCAGGCCTCCTAGGGGTAGTTTCGGAAAAATAAAAAATACGTGTTTAATTATTTACTTTGCAGTTTATTTATACCAAGTTGTGTGTGAATCGAACCAAGTAATAATGATTTTCCATTGAAACTTTATCACCCCATTTAAGCCCCTCAGAACTAAAAATTTCCACATTTTAATAGCCTAATATGTTATTCTAGGTCATAAGCTACCAAACAAGCTACAACAAGCTACATACCAAATTTAATTTAAATAACGTCAGCAGTTACGGAGATTACTTATAACAAACATTCACATTCGCCCGCGAAACAGAGTTTTTTTCATACAAATTTCAGAAATTTATTACACAACCCCTAGGGTTTATTTTGTAAAAATAAAATAAAAGGTGTTTAATTATTTATTTCATACTTTATTAATAATGAGTTTTGAGTAAATCGAACCAAGGAAAAATATTTTTCCAAACAAACTTTACCACCCTATTTAACCCCCTCAGATGTTAATTTTTGAAAATTTTACTAGGCTATGTGTTATTTTAAGCCCTAAACGATCTACGTATCAAATTTCATATAAATAACTTAAGTAATTACGGAGATTATTTATAACAAATATTCACACAGACTTTCCCATTTATTATATTAGTAAGATAGTAAGAAATAGTATATATTATAGTAGACTACTTTTATTAACTTTTATTTTCATGCCTCTTCTTAACTATTTGTTGTTTGGATAAAATGCATAGACATCTTGATAGTTTTGGTTACCAAAGTGCCTGATACGTGACCTAATTAATACCTACCAACCTACGTACCATTTTGTAGTACGCTCGTCACCCAAATAAAATTTACTTTAATTAAGTACTTACTTTCTTTTAGTTAATTTAATTAGCAATAATTAGCCCTAAGGTGACGTGTCATTTTAAGAGTAAAAAAGGGCCACAAACGTTTCCGTAGAAACAAAGCATGCGAAGCTGCGAGCAGCAACTAGTAGTTTAAGTCTAAGAGGCTTTCAGACAAACCGAATCACGGTTTTAGTTAAGCTTTTTAAATAAAATAAGTGGTTATTTGTATAAAATAAAATAAATAAAAAAAAGTGTGAAATAAACGGCGCAGTACACCAATCACATAATTGCTTTGATTACAAACCTTAAGAAGAACTCAATAGCGAACCAGATGACGACGACAGTTTCCATGTAGAATAGCACGATGCCAGCCTTCGCTTCGTACTCCTCGATGGTGGAAAAGACCGAGAGCGACAAACACATGAACACCATCAGAAACCTGTATAAACATACATTTGATTTATTTCATTAGAAAACGTCGATGAAGCTAAAAGCTCCCGTAATGGGATTCCCTCAGGTGAATGAGCGGTAAATTGCCAAATACAGCTCGCTGAATATTCACATTGGATCAATGTCTATAATTTAATTTGCTTTCAGAAACCGGTAAGCGTACGTTTAGTCAACATGAATACACTTAGGGAGGTGGAAATGAGATTTTTAATAAGGCAAGTACCGATTCTTTATTTCAAAGCATAATTTTTTTATCGTTTACACACTGTAAAATGTAATAAATACCTACACAAGTAAAATATGTGGTGGTAATAGTGAAACTATTTAACATAAGGCCGAAGGATAAGTGGTAGCTTCTCAATTGAATTTGATGTGAGTGGTTTAATTTTGTGATGCGGGTCGCTTAACGAAATCCCCTGTGACGAAGGAGGTCTTACACGATCATATGATAGAGGACAGCTTTCACACCCCGCGGCCTTTCAAGGAAGTTGTAGATCTTGGATTGTATCCGGCGGTAGCGCGCGTCGCGTCGCGTGGCGCGGTAGCTGAGCGGTTTGCCCAGCAGCGACATCCGCGGCGTCGCCAGCCGGTTGCCGCCACTCTTACACTCACTGCAACCAACGACATAACTACTGCGCTCAGCTGATCCTCCCTTTCAATCACAAACCATCATACCACGTTTATGACTTTGAATTTCATAAGCGACAGCTTTATAGCTTCTTATTTGAATTTAAAATACTTTTGCATCGTAAACCCTGTAGGCGAACAGCTTCAGATCTTGCGGTTTATGCAGCCTTACTTTTAAATTATGGAACGACCGACGGGTCGGCCAAAACAATATTAAACCTATTCATCATTTCTGAACTTCTGCAACTGTGCTGTATCATGTGTTTTGGAAGTGATACTACGAATTGGTAGTACATAGTTGTAATGGTGGGTATCTTGACCAAAAGTTTCTGAAGAACATGGGGCAATTTTTCCTATGGCTACTTCCTTTTTATTACTTACGTTTTTTTACTAGCTTTACTGAAAAATAATTGAATGATTTTAAATTACAGTACCTACCAAATTATTTTAATTAAACAACATTAATTTAGTGCAGAACTGTAGATGTGAGCCCAGATTGTTAAGTTTATGAAGACATCGGAAACGAGATAAAATCGAGGCGGCAAACTTGCCACCTTGCCAGGAGCCGACCCGTCTTTTGAAATCTACGAATGTTCAAACACCTAGTTTACGAGTATCACGTCCAAAGTGTGGATAGAAAGTTTCTGTTCAGTTTTGTTTGTATACTTTTTGTTGAATTGAAGAGTTTGCTTTTGCCGCAATCGTTCAGAGATGTAGCGAACATGCAATAGCATTCAACTAGAACGAAACTTTGTAAACAATTTAACTTTTGAGTTTGTAACAATATGTTGAACTTTCAAGGGGATGACACCGCGGTGAGTTCAATAGGTTATTTACCTTCTTGTGATTCAAATTTCTACCTTCATCTTTTAAGAAAAACAAAAGAAAGACAAAAGAAGTCAAATTTAATACTGTAAATAATTATAAATTAAGAAATAAATTGTTCATTTATTGATTTTCTCTTCACAGGTACTATAAATAAATAGGTAGACAATAAATAGCAAGGAATGTAAAACCAGAATTTCAGTATCAAACGGCATTAACTGAATGATGGAACAATCTCTGCATAACATAACTATTCCTGGTTAGATAAGCGTTCTGTATTTGCAGATAGATATTCATTGTCAACGTTATACCTAAAGTTATTTTTTAGTCCTAGTGTCTGCGCTTGCCTTCGCATGAAGTTGCGTTTATATGTAGTATAGTTAAAGGTTATTTCTATCCCATGGAGATCGATTTATGTAATAAAAAGTAGCCTATGTTAGGATTTATCTACAAAAAACATCTTTGCCAAATTTCAGCTTGATCCGTTCAGTAGTAGTGGCGTGAAGAGTATGATAAAATGAGTGTGATAATTAGTAGATCCGTTATTTTAAGCACGTTGTGACATCTAATAGAATGTCTCAGCCACACACACCTAGGACCACTTTGTACTGTTAAGATTTCATGCTTTAGAAAATAAAAGGGCCAATCCACTCAATATTTTGATTACAGTTAATTTATAACACATCTTCTGTATAAAAAATATAAATATTTACGTGACCCTCCACTATTTATACAAAATAATGGAGTGTCATTTGGTTAGGTAATGAAATGAAATACGTCTCAGGTCTCAGCATAATAACTTCGTTTTGTATCAAAGCTTTATTTATGTAATCAACACTCGAAATATATTTGATAGGAAATATAATGCAGGGTTTCTTACATTTATGCTTACTCATGTTTATATGTAATATTATTGCTTTTACACATATTCCTTTTATAAGGCCTTTCATTGCTTTGAGGTTACGGATAAATACTCCCACGGTATCAAGTAGGATTGTCTGTATCGAGATGTTTCGAGGACTACAAAAGTTGAAGATCTTTACCCAAATTCCAAGAAAATAATTAATAAAAATATTAATTCCACGTATATTATGAGCTTACCTATGAACTATAATTTTACGACTTCATGCTCGAAAAAGGTTTGTTCTTTTATATTTCTTGTAACCAAAAGAAAGTGAAATAAAGCCCTGTTGGGCGAAAAAGGAGAATTTCTTAATATGAGTTTTTTTGATCAACATTTGATAGAATCTTTATTAACAACGAAAATTACAAGCAAAGGAATAGAAAAATTACAACTAGTATTTACAATTGAAACCATAGAGCTAACTGCAGACGGTTGCAAACAGTCTAAAGGTAGCTCAATCAACATTTTCATACATATTTTGATTTTCCTAAGGAAACTATCATCATCTGGGAATATCATCATCATCATCAGCCTATATAAGTACACTGCTGGACATAGGCCTCCCCTAATGAGCGCCATAGCGCCCTGTCTTGGAATATGCTTGGGAATAATTAACGGTATATAAAAGATAATAATGATTTGAAATGTGGATCATCAAAAGGCGGAATATTACGAAACTGTTTTCTATTTTTTAGCAGAATGTGTGACATTCTCCTTATGCGTAAAGCTGTCTTGATTCCATGCCTCTCGTGATCAAAATTCCAAAATAACTCACAAGAGATACGGGGGGCTTCGCTTGTGAGATAGGTACTCTAGAATCCTTAGCTGCACTCAGGATTCAAAGATTCGTGACGTTAAGACACTGCTTTATGCCCTCGGTGCATAGGTACTCTACAATTTTTTGATCCTATTAAATGATCCAACTGCAAAGCTTCTTTTCACTGCTTAAGTCAGATTTTGGAACCTACTTTTCCTATTGGGCAGTTCTGTCCTTCTTTTTTAAAGAAAATTGATTGTTTGTAGTTAGTTTGTCCAAAATTTTCTAAGAACCCATCTACAAATCTCTGATCTTTTAAAATATTAAAACAATACCCAACCCACCCTTATTAATGCGCCTCGTATTTAAAACAAGAGGCAAGCTGACAAGACGAAGGTAAGCAAGTTGTTATCAAAGTCTGTAAGTTTCGTGTTTAATTATTCTCACACGATGAATATAATATCATGTAGGTACAACAAGCATCTGTTACCCTACCACAGCCATAGCATAATAATAATTACGTTTATATGAAACTAGCTGTACCCGCGACTTCGTTCGCGATTGCCATGCATTTGTCCACAGTTTCTCTTATATTAAACTACGCTGAGCAAAAAAAAAACTTCAATGTGTACTATTAGACCTGTTACACTTATAAGTAGGTAGGTACCTATATTTACGTCAGTACTTAAATTGTGTATAAGTCGTGTAGATAAAGAAAAGGATTGTTCAATACCATTAGTGCCATTATTATAGACACGGTTCATTTTAAATAACAGAGTAAAACGCTAGTTCTCCAAACAACTTTCTTTAAATAGATCCGCAATTTTTTAAGTTTTGTTCAAATCTTTTGTGCAACAATTTAAAAAATGATATTGAGAGTATTTACAATACAATTTTGTTTCGGATCCCGTACGTGGATATGTGCTCCAATACCCTCAGTATATCTAGTAATAAAATAGACACGAGTCAATGGATGTAATGTAATGACCTCGGGTCGGCTCTCTCCCGGGATCAAGGTTTGGTCCAACCTTAAGCAACCTTAAGTTTATTATCCTATAAATAAGATTACTAACATACCACAGTCACCTGTATTTTATGGACACAATATTATAAGGAAAGATAGTATGTAGGTATAGATTTGTGAAGTCATTCCTGAGAAAGGGTGCAGAAGTAGGAAATGTGGGTAGTCGAATAGACAAGTGTTGGACCACAATTATTTAGATGATCCTAAGTAAACATTCAGTTAGGGAAGTTGATACTATTGGGTGGGTAAGGAAAGAACTCTTACCAAAACTGTTCACGATTCGGAAAAAATTGCTTATTAAGTGTGCTTATAATAGTTAGAAATCATTTATTGTGGATGGTGTAAGTGATCAAGACGCTATACTGTTTTTGAGATTCAAAGTAACTAATTCTTTTTAGAGTTTTGTTAGAGTTTCATGAGATTTAATTATAAATAGAGATATATAATTATTATATATATAATTATTATATGTTTGATGTTAAAGAAGTTTGTTTATTAAATAATAATCTTAAAAGTAAAAATCTAGATAGTAGTGGTCGTATGGTTAATTTATGAAAAGCAATTGAAGGCAAACAGCCAAAAAAAGGAATGTATCAGTAGGTATGTAATTTCATTAGTGTTAAAAGGCGTATGTAATTACTCAGACAAATCACAGGCATCTATATTTTAGCACACGAAATTCACGGCTATTTACTGTTGGTTTATTTATAAACAAGGCAGTAAACTACTAGTTAGTAGGTACCTACACAGTTATTTCTCTAGCTACAAGTTCAATAAGTTAATATGTTACTCTAATGCCAAAACAAATCAAAGAAAATAGGAGTCTACTTTATGGCTACTGAAATAATATGAATGCTAAGTGTTACGTACAGATAAATGCATTACCTATGACGTATAGCATCTTCATGTACCCGCACACGCCTGGATGTTTTCATTTTCACCTAAACATTTATGCCAATAAATAAATCATAGCATGTACGGGAAAATTACGAATAACTATGCATTGAGTATGAAGTATTTTCGCACCAAGAGTTACTGAACTAAAATATCTTAACTATCCAAACAGGTGCTTATTTGGAAATAGTTGCTGACACTTTGGAAGTTTTAAGTGCTCGTTAGAACGGAGACGACATAACAAACAAGGCTATTAAATATTTTACAGAACTAGTTTGGATGTTACTTTAAGTATACTGAAAGTGAGATTTGTGCTCTATCTAAGTACTCTGTGGCGATATAAACTTTAACTGAAATTAACCTGTAAAATCGCAACTTTAAACTCTAGAGCTCCTACATATATAATCAAGATGTATATCAACTGCAGAACTCGAAGCTCACTGGGGTCAAAGTAAAAGGTCAGAACTTAGTCATTCGTTTAGGACGCTGCTGCTGTAATCCATATTTAACGAATTTAATAAAGTCACGGGACGAGTCAGAAAAAACCTATTTTTTAATTTTATTAAATAAGTGTATTGTTGTTTAAAAGTGAGAAAAGAGTAGTCTAGAGTAGTGACAGTTTGTAGAGTTCGCGGCGGCGCATTGTGGGTGTCAGTTTCTTGCGGCCGTCATATTTTATTAATACGTGCAAAAATCAGTTAAGCTTAGGTACATAACTACCCACTACTTTAATGACACCTAAACTATCGATCCAAATAGTGACTATAGAAGGCCATTTCAAACGCCGTTAGAACATAAGTCATCGTTAGCAATTATGTAGAGGCACAAAGAACTACACGATACAGAAAAAGCATTCCGTACGTACGAGTATAATAACATCATCCAAATAAATAATTACGCCAGTTTCATGACAAGTTTTACTATTATTTCAGTACTAAAATGACGACAGGCGTGCGAAATCGAAACATCAGTAATTACTTACGTACCTTAAAATTCACAGCCAATCTAAACAACTGAAAACTGACATCCATAAATATTTACATTCCGGTAGAGGCGAGTTGGAGTCGCGCGGGCGCGCGCTCGCGAGTCGCGGCGGCGATGCGGCGAGTGCCTCGGCCGGCGCAAGGGGCTCGCGGCACGTGGGGCACGGCTCCGGGCCGCCGGCATAATACCCGCGCGCGCTCGTCCGTCTGAGGCGGTGCTCCCGCCGGACGAGAGGCGCGGGACGCGAGCGCCGACTGACGCGCCGCCCGCCCGGCCGCACGCTCCGACAACGCCCGCCCGCCCGCTACCCTACCCTACCCACCCAGGCCCCGCACGCAACTCTAATCACAATTGTTGACCATCTCAAACGAACCAGGTCATCGTACCTGCATTCGATTCTTTCCCGTGAGCCGGGTACGATTTGCATATTTAAAGTTTGATTCGATCCGCGTTGAGATTACTCGCCTACCTGAACTTGAATAAAAAGTAACTAGCCTATTTCTTACATTATTTATTTAAAAGGAACCCTAACGAACCGGGATTGTTTTTATTTCCTAATTGGTGCTTCCCGACTGAGGTAGATATAAGTGACTTAAAATTTTAATGTTTGCCTTCATCCTTACCTAATATTAAACTTGCCATCATAAAATCGTCTGCGTATTCAACCAACATTGTTATATCAAAAACTTTTAACACGATTCCGCGCAAACAAAGCCTGGAAAGTAGACCATTTACTGCAACACGATCTACGATAGCAGCTCGCCTGAAGGAATATGTAATAATGCGGAAAGGAAAAGCTCGCGGGCCCGCCGCCGCTAATTCTATTGTTTACGAGTCGAATTCAAATGCAGCCGTATTTCAGAAACTGTTACTGCTATTTTGGTGCTCCATTTTGTACAAAGTTTAAAATATCGAGGAATTGCAAGGATCCTTTGTGCGAAATAGGATTCGACTTTTTCGAAAATTTACTTTAAAGTGAATCGATTTAAATTGCGTGGGAGATTAGGTATATAGGTACATGCTGTTTTTAATGTTTCTGCGTTTTACATGAAAAGATTAGAAGGAAAGTAATGATAGATAGCGAATCAAATACCACGATAACTGTCTATGAACTCATGATAAAACTAAAATAAAAAGTAATTAAGTACAAAAAATGTAAACGTAACTGATTATTGGTAGGTACTTTTGGAACATTTGGAAATATTGGAGATTTAGGTTAAACTTAAATCGTAAAATAGTAAATGTTCCAAAATTTCCTTTTACTCGAAGTTAGTTCGTAAAAAATGGTTTACGAACGGCGATAAGAATAATTTTCTGCAACTTTGATTTATTGTAAGACCAAAAATAAAATCAGTGCAATGTAAATTGATCCTCTTTAACAAGACTAAGAAATATTTGGAACATACCTCTACCCAACTCGATAGCCCAAAAGTTTTCATTCAACAGTATTTCATTACTCGATAATATGAACATAAAATTGTTTCGCTGTTGTAAGCTAAAACGAGCAGTACTGCATAATAGTGGAAGATATTTTGTAAACAATGAAGCGTGAGTAGGTATAAAGCTGATTTGCTTACATTGCGGTCTACGGAACGTGTGTTCATTTTCACACCGTATCGAGGTAAACTTATATGTATATAATTAAGCAGGATGTATACATGCACGAGGGAATAGAGACGGGCGAAATACAAGAGCTCCACACCGGCCGAGATCGCCGCAGTCCATGGCTGCTCCATTGACCAGTCTTCCACCGACCACGACCACCGTGTAAGTGATTATTGTACCAATAAGTATGAATGTTTTTGGATCATTAAACTATGCTATATTTTACTTGGTCATCCGTCTATCACGATCCTTGTTCTGAGAAACGCGTGGAATTCAAATGTTTAACAGTCTGCAATTCCTTGGAGCAGTGAGGAAATCAATCTTCTGTCAAGTCCATACAATCAAAAGATACGGCCGTTTATACCGCGTATATTGATACTTATACTATATAAAAACATGAAAGGTACATTATGGGTACAGTCGAAAGTAAACTGTACGGAACCCTCGGTCCTCCAGTCAGCGCAAGTTGCGCTCGACCGGTTTATTTTAAACTACCTTCCTACTACTTTTTAGATAGCATTTAGCTGGCATTTCATGGTGATAACTGAGATAATAAGCCTAAAACCTACGTACTCGAATTCAAGTGCTAGATTAGAAACCGTTTATCAAAGCCGTGCTTACAATATATGACGATACGCTACATGCTACGAGAAAATCCAATGTAGCATCGCGTGTCGTAGCGCTTTCGTAGCAGTATCTTTAGTCTGAGTGCTAAAAGTGCATGCAAAATGGACTGTTGTCGTAGCGCTTTCGTAGCAGTACCTCTACGCTACGTGCTCCAAGAAAGTCGAACGTAATGTAGTGTCGCGCTTTTGTAGCATCTCTATGCTACGAGATAATCCTAAACGTAGCGTCGTAGCGCTTTCGTAGCAGCATCTCTCCACTACGTGCTACAAGAAAATGCAGAATGTACATTGTACGTACAAGCGCTTAGTAGCGTCGTCGTAGCAATACCAACACTACCATAGCATGACATCTAGCAGGAAAACACTGCAGATCCTTTTAAAAGACAGATGGCGCTGTCATAATTCTACCGGTACTCGGGTTGGCGGTAAGATAGCGCTGAACTATAGGTTATGGCTTAGCCATAGAATCCTACTTATATTATAAACGCGACAGTTTGTAAGTATGGATGGATGTTTGTTACTCTTTCACGCAAAAACTACTGAACGGCTATGGATGAAATTTAGCACAGAGATAGATTATAGTCTGGAATAACACATGCTATATTTTATCCCGGAATTACGCGGTTGAAACCGCGAGGCGCTGCTAGTATACAATAATACGAACCCTTTAGTTAGAGGAAAGCAATAAGTACCTATACAAATATACAGTTATAATACGAAACTATGCTCATCACATCCGGCCCAACGCATTAGCCGGTTAGTAATCTCTGTACAAAGAACAACTTATGCAAAGCAAGAGATTAAAGACCGGCCGACAAAAAAAGTTTGTTTTCTACAATATATAGTTTTGTAAACGGGGTCAATTCTTACATTGCAACCGTCACGGCTTATAGTTACCTACTAGGCCTTAAGGACATAGTAATGCCTGTAGATACGTCAGTACATAAAATGTAGCCATTGACCTCGTATAAAATAATCGTACGGTCCGTGACTTAAATGACCTCACCATCATCACCAAGTTTTGATGCAAAACAAAGCAAATTCTTAGCCGTTGACTTTGTTTGATGTAACTAGGATTTTAAAACAAGTCTTGTTTTGAGATAATTCGTGATCCTCGACTTCCATCATCATCATGTATGTAATAAAGTATTAAATATTTATGAGGGGAATTGAATTTAACAGAACGTAAGAGTTAAACAAGATGTAAAATAATTTGTGAAGTTTATTGCATTAGTCATATTTCAATCACTGCAGTTTGTCTGAGCCAACACTTTCACATCACATTCAACAAAACAACTAGTGTATTAACATAGCTATTGTATACTAACAGGAATTGAAACTTATCAATAGAGCAGGACCAGCTTAATATACAGAAGTGGAAAACTCAGCTCAATAATTTCTCTACTTAGTATAAGATTACACAGGTGAGAAATAAAAATGAGATTTAACTATTTTCTAGGTTCTAAAAGTTATTTCGATAACAGATAAGAAGTTTCCACATTGTAAGACATTTGCAATGAACCCATGCTAAAAAAAAATCATTAGATGTTTGAGAGATCAACAGTGCATTGTAATAACTCTCCTAATGTCAATAGGCTCCAATATGCCAGTAAAATTGATAATACATTTGTTTTAGGGTTATTGGTTCATAGCTAAAGGCTTACAATAGTGGCAAAAATATTTATCTGGTAGCAAAATTACTTAAAGAAAAAAGAAATCATAAAAAAACCGGTCAATTTTTGAAATAGCAGTGCTATTTCCCACCTTATAAGATTGACACACATTTTATAATATTGTTTTTAATGTTAATGGCAAAATGTGTTATAACATTTTGTCATTAAAATTAACACATTCATCAATGTAGTGTTAGAACAATGTGCTTGTACTGTAAATATGTATGAAGCTATTCAAATTAATCTATTAAAATCAAAGCCAACACTATCCACCTTTCTTCCACTTTTCTCCGGGAGTATAATCAGTCATAGGTTTGCCGGATATGCCACAGGTACCTATTCCAACTCGTCCAGTCAAATTATCGGGGGAAGCAAATATGCTTTTTCCTTTGACTCCAGCTTTTTTAGTTGCTTTTGTGTGGAAGTTAAGCCATTTATTTTTTTCACTTTCCCTTTCCTCTTCAATCTGTTTGAATCTTTGTTGTTTCTTTTGCTTTTTCTTTTTCAGGTATTCTCTATTGTAGCCTTTTCCAGGTCTGTAACAGTCATTCAATAAAAGATATGATAAAATTCTTACCTAGAAGTTATTCCAGGTTAAGAAAATAATGGCTACTTACTTTTCATCTGAGTTTAAAGGTCGTTTAACTCCAGTTCCCAGAGGTTTTACGTCATTGATTGACACAACTTCCAATGTTGTGTACCCATCAAATTTCACTTTCAATGTTTCTTCTGAAATTTCTTCAATCAAGGCTTCATAAAACCTAAATAATAAAGAAATGTTAGTTATAATTTGTAGCTTGTATAAAATAGTACAAGTTATAATAACGAGCATGCAGTTGGAGATTAAGAACAGTGGTATATTCTACAATGCTTTAAGAAAAAAAGAAGCTATTAGCACCTACATAAGTAAATAAAATAATGATATAAACTGTTAGCTCATATACAAATCCATAAGCCTCTCTACTTCAAGTTTTACATCACTACATAGTATAAAACAAAGTCACTTTCTCTGTCTCTATGTATGCTTAAATCTTTAAAACTATGCAACGGATTTTGATGCGGTTTTTGAATAGATAGAGTGATTCAAGAGGAAGGTTTATATGTATAATAAACCGTGCAAAGCCAGGGCGGATCGCTAGTGTATTAATAAAAGAAAACTGTGTGAATCATCGAGATATTTCTGACTGAAACTATGAGAGCTACGAAGCTCTGAATTTGCATGGAGGTTTCTTTTTAGGACGAAGGCACCCGCTAGAATGGATTTTTGTAAATTAATATTCTAAGGTAAGTAGTTAAATTAGGGTATTACTAAAGTCCATGCGAAAGAAATCGCGAGCGAGTCGATAAGTATTATATAATTAGAATTACAGTTGGTAGAGACACAGTGCTGCACATAAGTAAATAAACAACTTATACTCTGTCCACTTATTTATTATCTTTTCAATGCCTGCACACCTATAAGTTCCCTAATTGATGTCAGATGTGTGACTGCAATACAATTCTCAGTAAAGCTGCCAAAAAAAATGCATGGACGGATACAAATAGTCAAGTTCATAAATTTATTGGATGATAGCATCATTATGCCAACAAGTTCGGCCAACTGTGGAACCTAGCATACTGTTTTTATACTTACATAGAGTCAGCTCGCCATTTGGCAAGGCATTTCTCTCCGACTTGCCACTTGGAGTAATTCCTATCCGAGTAACTGCCTCCTTCCTCCGCCGCCAGCAAGGAAGCTGTAACATCATCATCATTACTAGCACCATGAATATTAGGCACTTTTGGTTCACCTTCTTGAGTTTTAATAAGATCTTGTGTTAACTCAATTACTTCCTCTAAATCTGTTTTCAACTTCAATAATTCTTCATTCTCGGGGTCGGTCAGCAATGCTGCTTCTACCTAAAACACCACATGAGAAGATTATTGTTTGCTAATGTAATTTTCATAGTTGCATAGCAGCAGCAACTTGTGATAATTATGTTTACCTGCTGCAGTTGAAGCTTGTAATTTCTTAAATCATCTGCCATGTTTTGACGCGAAGGTTTAGGCAATAACCAAACACATTGATTGACTGTGTTATACCAAGCTTTAAAAGAAAAAATGCGAAAATTTTACACAACAGCACAACAACAAATTATATCAATAAATTCTAGACTTCAACTTCTTGTAGAATGACTCCGTCTAGTCTGTCTACTACAGTGCTTCCAGATCCCAAAAGTAAAATTACAGTGTTGCCAGTAAAAAAACACCAGTTTCTAAAAATAATACAGTAGATTTTAAAATCGATTACAGTAAAATTACAGTATATTTTGTTTAAATATTGTCGGAAAAATAAGCTGCTTCCTGAGATTAAGTCATTAAAGTCAAAGTCATTAACATATATTACGATTTAAAACATTATTTATTTACTTAGTCCAGAAAGATTTGCTCATGATTTATCAATATTTATCTACGACCGATGTGGCACGGTGGGCGATGGTCCGCCTGCGACGCAGGAGGTTGCGGGTTCGATTCCCGCCTCGAAATTATTTTTTCCCAGCATCGCTACTGTACTACGCACATCACTTTCCTCACTGCTTGAGCTCATTTTTACAGTAATCTCGCTATAAGTTTTAAGTTTAGAGCTTATCATCACTGCATACTACCATGGCAAAACAAGTTTATGAATAAATAGACGAAAAATGCAATGTTCCTTTGTAAGACAGAGACGGCTAATAATGATAGTTGCGTCCCAGAGTGCTCTACGATAGTTCCGTATTGCCAGAGAATTCCCCGCAACTTTATTATAAACAGATTAACAGACCTACTGTAAAATGTAGATGGGCGTCAAAGACATTTTCCACTGGACGCGATACTCGGCAAATCACGCCTCATACCCCGCTGTCACTAGGTTAGCCTTTTAGCCTAATAGACAGAAATTGTTTGTTAAACCAAACACATACGTTTGGTTCTCAACGACAAACTATATCGAAAAAATGACTAAGTGCTGCGTTTTGTTTTGTAAAAGTTATAGTGACCGATCCGTCAATATTTCTTTTCACAGGAAAGTACAATTTTACCCCATAAAAGCAGCTATTTTTCCATAAAATCTAATAAATATGATAACAATTTTGCATTAATACCACCATTTAAAAAAGGTACTCAAATTTGAACGTAATTAACTGTACTTGAGACCTGCCGAAAAAAGTAGCATTATATCGTTCTTTTTCCATTCATTCATTTTAAAATTGTGTAATAGGGCTTGACACTATCGATGAAAAATATCGATGTTAATAAATAAATCAACGAAGTTACGTACTTTCAGATTTCCAATTGATCCGCTAAGAAAGAGGGAGTGGGTAAAGTCAGCCCGCAGAAAAAAGGGAATGGATTCCAAAAAAATACAGGAGTATATGTGATTTACATTTTGAACCAGAGTGCTATAATACTAAATAAAAAAAAAAGAAACAACTACACAAAAATGCTGTTCCTACCTTAAATCTGCCCGAATTTGTAGTAGTGTTTGAAATATAAAACTAGATCATAAAAATTTGTAACTTTATTAACAACGAAAATTACAATCAAGGAATAGTTGATGTTTTTCGAGTGTATGTACGGATTCAAAGAAATAAATATAATGACAGTACCATGTCAATATACAGGGTGTTAGTGTGAACAGCGATCTCCTTGAAACCAGAGGTTCAGCATCATGAGTAGAATCCAAAACCGATGAGAAAAGCTTAACACCTATTTTAGTTTTGCAAGATTTTGATATTTCATGTCTTCGCTATCGTACACGATGCCATAGTCACTCTACATACTTTAAGTACCTACGTAAATACTTATATCCGCGCCTTACTTGGATCGTAACTTCATTACTTGAGCCCTTCAAAAGACGGGATATTCGCACAAAAGGTAATCCGATACTGAGGTGCACATGCCACGTGTCGCCTGGTCAAAGTTCTTGTGTCACGTGTTTGTGAGCAAACGTTTAGTGTTTTATAAAAATTTTCTTTAAAAAATGAGTAAAAATAGAATCATTTTTTTTATCCGTTTTGGATTCTACTCATGATGCTGAACCTCTGGTTTCAAGGACAACGGTGTTCACACTAACACCCTGTATTTATGAAAACTGTTTGTACTCATAAAAATATTAACAAGTTCACTAAAAATAGCGACACATAATGTAAATACCAGAAATAAGAATAAACTCGCTTTGTCCACAACTAAATTAAACAAAGTTAATGTATCTTTCAAAGGGCAATGTATACGCTTCTACAACAAAATTCATATGTAAATAAATTCAAATAAATTATCAAAACTATTCTTTGTAAAAAGGCTTACTATAAAATATCAGATTTTGTAGCTAGAGGATAAATATGCTTGGGACGAATTTTGCTCCAACTCTAAAACTAACAACCTAACAAGGTAAAGGTTTCTTGTTCGCTTCTTTTATAATTTCATAAAAAAAATTAAGATGTATTTTTTGATTAAGTTTTCTTGTTTTTCTTACTCAATATATTTTCTAATATATTACTATATTTTATATATTTTTTAATTGTGTTACAAGTGGTTTATAAAATAAATAAGTCTCTACGCAGCATCAATATCCATTACGAAGTAACAATACCTAATCTGTGCCCGGGATAAAGGTGAATAGTAATAAAATTACTTTAAATAATAATAATAAAGCCTTTTATTTCCACAACCAGTTTAAACACTAAATTTGACTTATGACTTAACACTTATTTCGAGTATAGGCTTCCTCCAAGTTTTTCCATTTTTGTCTGTTCTGAGCGTTCTCTAGCCATGTTTTACTTTCACTTCAAATAACTTTGACTTTAAATTATATTGTACATAGTAAGTAAACATAGGTAAATAATCAAAGTTACTACGATAAAAAATCGTACTCAATCTTACATTTTCCGTCATTCATTCATTTTTATCGATATAATTTCATCGACTGCGTCGTTCACTAGAGAAAATTGTTAATTAATTAATTGTAATTGACAAAGCTATATGCGGAACTAAAGCAGCAACAAAACATTCCTCCCGTACCCCGCAAAAAGTGGTCGACTGTGATTGCATAGTATTTTAGGGCATGTCGTGTCCCGTGGAAAATGTCTTTGATTTTAGGGCATGTCGTGTCCCGTGGAAAATGTCTTTGATGGGCGTAGATTATCTGCGTTTCGTTTTACGTATTAGAATGATAAAGTTATAAGAAAATTAAATACAGTATATTCCATACACTGTATTTTATCATTACAGTATACAGTAGAAAAGTCTAAAATACAGTAAATCTACTGTAATTACAGTGAATCTGGTAGCACTGGTCTACTATGACCACGACCAAAGAGAATATAAATACTACCACGACTATATGAGACACGGATACGTACATTTGAATAAAAAAAAACAGTGATACGTATTAGGGATGCCTGCTCAAAGATATTAACAGCAGACAACCCTTATTTGCGGCCAGATTTAATTAGGCAACCACATATGATAATGAAGAGAAAAAAAATGAGCTTTAATTTGATATATAATTTATAAATGTACCTACGTTATGAACGTAAAAATGTTTCGAAATCATACGTTTATATCTGACTGCGAAGAGGTGCGGCCAGGTGAGCAACGGCAACTGTGAGTATGTAGAGGAACTTTACATAAATAAATTGCCGTCATGTACCTAGACGTTATTTTATCTAAAAAACAAGTGAACGTAGTGAAGTATTTTCCAAAAATCTATGAAATATAGGTAAATTAATTAAAAATATTTGCGGCTAAATTATGATAGGCAACCTGGTATACAGGGGTACAGGGGTGTTTAATAATAATAATAATAAAAGCGGTTCTCCTGGATTCGGCGCGTATCGTCAGGAAGTTCCTCTGTCTGCAACCCTAGTCACCGGCTGTTTGAGCCTAGCTTCGCGGCCGGTGATCCACCGTTTTGATATATTTTTTACTGTAGAGTAGTTTTATAATTTTTTTGTATTTTCTATAGTAAAAAATTTATTTTTTAACGAGTATTAAAATAAATAAAGTGAAATAATAATAATAATAAATTCATTTATTTCGGACAACATTAGAACAAGTAGACAGATCTTATATAACTTATTCTACGGTCCATATCAATATATACCTTAATGATAGGCGAAATGGGTAAATCAAGACTAACAACTTTGTTCTACAATTTTTTCTAATTCAATATATTTTTTCCCCATACAAATAATAATATAAGAAAACTTCCAGTTCTAATCTTCTTAGCTCTGTCTAGGCGTCACAAATTGAGTCATGTCGGTTCGGTAAATGACCTATAGATCTTATGCATATATCTAGCAAAGAAAGAAAGGGGTTGCGGCATAAGAATAAACAAAAAGTTGCGGTGAGGCGAGCGGGAGTTGATAGAAATGCCCGCCAAAACTAAAAAAAATTAAACTTTAAAACGTACGTTTTGGCAAAAGTCATAGAATAAAAATTGTTAGTCGTGATTCACCCAAGTCACCTATGTGAGGTTAATCATTAGATACCTATAACACTGTATATACAATAGGTACAAATACAAAATATTTTACTTCTATAGCTAACTAGCTATTTTACTTCTATAGCTACTTATATATCTAATAGATACATTTCAGTGGTATGGGATGGGACCCTCTTTTAAGTAATATTATACCTGTGCTAGAGGGTCTCGCTCTGCAGAGCGGCTATCTTAAAGAAAATTAACTATTTAATACTGTGAAGACAAGACATATATTCTCCTTCCTAAAAATAAACAGAAAACTTTGGTTTTAAGCAAAAAACGATGAGCGGGCTAATCCTGCAGTCGGATCTTAGACCAATTCAATCGGTACCAGATACAGCAATATTATGAGGATCAAAAAGATGAATCAACAGGACCCGTGAAGTCAGAATGAATAATGATGGCCCCAAAACCGATACTTACAGGGTACTTAGGTTCAATTCGTTTGTGTTGGATGGACCTACCCACACAAACTAATACGTTGCGTGAGAAGAGAGAGCGAAAAGAAAATTTCTTATATTATTTCGTTACTTTAGTTTGAAATTCGACTTGTCTAAAAGTTCTTATTTTGTAATCCTAAAATCCTAAAGAAATAAAGTTACCTATTTGTGTTTCTGTTGCCCTTGGTGGCCACCAAAATTAATTTTCGTACCTATTCTAACTCTTCCTAAATTAAAAAATATATATTAAAAACGTTAGTTCAAGACAGATAAAAGTTAACGTTACAATATTAAAAATTTCTTTATTTAACCTATTAGGATAAAATTAGGGGCGCCGCTGGTGTGCTTCGGGGTAGAACCTTAGCCATTAACTCACAATCGGCTTGGACAGTATCATCATAACTTTAACAAGCCCTCCTTGCATTTAGACAATTTTGAAAGGGTACCATCAATAAAACAAATTATTTAAAAAAATCCTTTTATATTAAAATTTATGTATAATGTAAAAATACTTAGTACCTATAACACAAATTAAATCGCTTTTTAGGAAAAGATAGGAAATCTAAAAAAAATGGAGTGAACAGTATGTAGGAGGTAACAAGTATGTAGGAAATGATAGCATTTGATTTACTACAATGTTATAGGTAGGTATTAGGTATCATTTCAGTTGCCTTGCTTTGTCATAGTCTATCCAATCTAAGCAAAATGCATCCTTGATCACTGTTAAATAAGTTGATGTAGCTCGCGATCTAGCTTGTATCAAATGACCTGACATTTTATTGGTTTATATTAAAAAGTTATAAAGGTTCTTTATCGAATTTTCTGGAAAAATACACACGCTAGAGTGCGGAGACCTGGGAAGTGTTTTGTGATGTAGCTTATGATTGTCGGTAAAGTTAACATAAAAGTAACAACCTATTTCGATAGTAAGGTAAAACTTACCTTGATTCTTAATTTCGCTTTTAAAATATAAAAAAATAAATTATTTATGCCATATAATTAATAACCTAATTTTTACTAAATATCATGTAAATGAAAATTCATCTTTCAAAGTTAAAAAGTCTATTATGAATTACAATATTATTAAAATATATTTAAGATTCAATAAGTTAATAAGCTTAACTAATTAAATGTTTTTTTCACTTAATGTTAACACTATGAGTGCCACCAACTGACAAGCCCATGTTGATAGAGTTGTAGTGTAAGTGTATCAGGCACAGCGCGGTGCTTCTTTGCAGAGTCCTGAGCTAGTCCGAGTTTGGTTTCTCTGTCATATCGAGATGTTCTATTTGTTATGGGATTTGTGTAGTACCACTTCCACACAGCAGAGGTGCTATATCAAATACCATACTAAATTCTCGGTCGTCTCGATGAGACGTCTCTATAATATCGAGATAATAAACTCAAGGCTCAGGTAACACCGCTGAAGCTTGGCAGGTAATGGTTTAATTAAATATACAAGATGAATTGAGCTACCTCTAAACTGTTTGCAACCGTCTGCAGTTAGCTCATGTTATTCAATTGTATATACTCGTTTTAATAAGTTACTAGACATAGTAGCATCACATTACGATTGTCATCAAAAATAGTTCGCTCGTTATTTTTGCTAGCGTTACTTAATAAAAAAATATGGATTTATCTCTCATCGTCATCGACAAGTATGATTTCTACTGTCCACGGCACAAATCGATCGTAATTGTCCGTTTAAAATTTACGTTTATGCAATTAAAATATGGTAAAAAAATAAATGCGAACAAGTGAAATCGATTCCATGTTCCATTTAGTGGATTAACTATCGACGCTGACGAGATGGCTCTGTAGCGCGGTGGACTGGTGGTAGCGGCGTCGCGACGCGAAATCTTCATTGTCATCGTTCAATCTTTCTTGCTCCACTGAAATGTCACCATGCACTGGCGTCACAACCAACTGTTCGTACTCCAATGGCCTTTTCCTGGAAAAAAAATTACTTTTAAATCTTTTGCTTTTGGCAACTAATTTTTCTGGAGCGAGCCAAAATTAATTACTTTGCTAGAATAAATAAAAAATAATTTAATGTCCAATAGTGTAACAGTGGTTCTTAAGTTATTTTAAAGTAATTTTATTATTATGTAATCAGAAAACGAGCCTAAGTTACAGATCGCGCGGGTTATTGACCATGTTCGGGTTCGATTTAGCTGGACAAACGTTTGTACCAACGGTATATGTTGTAACGGGTATATGTAGTACTTTAAAGATCATAACCTTATCACACACTCTGCTAACTTTAGGCCCAGATGATTATGTGTGAAATGAATATGTTCAGTGTTATTTTTAACTAAATAAAAGTCATCTCACAATACAGGTTTAATAATTATATTTTCTATGCGCTTACAAAAGCTAACTAATCTTAAGTAAACCTATTGTGAAGAGGAAAATAAATAAGCTTTTTTCATCTATCTATTGATGTGTTCATTACTTACCCGATTGCCTGAAGAAAAGATATCTTCAGCCATTGGAAGAAGCGGAACTCCGAAGCCCGGCCGGGCTTCACAGCCGGGTTGGCGGCTCCGATGTAGAACCACAACAGCCATAGAATACTGAGGCAGCCAAGCGCATACCCCCAGTTCACTAGGAACATCAGCAGAAGCTTGATTGCCACCTGTAATTCACAAGATAGATGATAAATATCGAGCTAAACTTAATGTACATTTCAAATTGTTTTCGGCAGAGCGAGATTCCCCAACACAGGTAAAATACATTACTTAAAAGGGGGTCTAAAACACTGTTATATATGTATTTTAAGTTTATGAATAAAGATTTGTATTTTTTATTTTTGTATTTGAACTAGCGACCCGCCCGGCTTCGCACGGTTTTATTATACGTATAAACCTTCCTCTTGAATCCCTCTGTCTGTTAAAAAATCCGCGTCAAAATCCGTTGCGTAGTTTTAAAGATTTAAGCATTCAAAGGAACATAGGGGCAGAGAAAGCGACTTTGTTTTATACTATGTAGTGATATCATAAGAGTTTGTGGAGGTCCACCGACATCGGTATCGTGGTCGGATAACCTCCTCGTGAGCTCATACTGCTACTGGAACCTGGGGATCTGTCCCTCGGGACGGTAGCAGGTGATGGGCCGGTGCACCCCGCTAATAATTGGATGTTATGAGGGATATTGTTAGTGGTCAAAATTCGATCACGCAAGCGCAACGGGGATGATAATCCTATAAATTATAAAAAAATATGATGGAAAGGCCGAACGAAAAAATACACATGTGTAAATAGTTAATGTATTTTTTTATCTATTATAATACATATACATACAATATGGGTACCTATCTGTTTTTTATTTAATTTTGATCAACTAATCAAGGAGCAGGATCATTTTGAAAAAGTCGCACCTGCCGGTTCATTCCCGTGGTCCATCGCGGGCAATGGCCGTTCATTCAAATGTTGAAATGTCAGAATAGTGTTTTCATTCAGAAAAATTCAGAAATAATCATAATATTAGTGGCTTCGACGGGACTTGAAGCCTCAACTTCTTGTAAGCTTTCAAACAAGTAACATAAAAATATTACCCCAATAAGAGACAGCCACCGGTTGCAGAGATGCGAGTACCAGTTTTTGTTCTTTGAATGGACACTGATACTCGGCCGGCGCACATCACCATTGGACGATCTTCCGTTCATTATGGCAGGGTCAGTTGGCGAGGGTGTAAAGTCCTGATGAATTTTAATTAGTCATAAATTATAATCAATACATGTAATTAAGAAAAGCTGAATAATAAAATGAGTAGACGGGAGACGAAAAAACATTAAGTGTAAAATATTTTTGCAACAAACATTTTACAGAAAATGCGCTTATATACATAGGTTTTTTACTTTCTTTGATTTTTATGGGAGGACGGGTTAGATGTTTTAGCGCGGAATGTTTACTAAATATTTTAATGTATATATTGTCTCCCAGTCAGATTTAGCCTGGGATGACGGCCGTTACCTTTTAACAATTTTTGTGTGTTACGCCTGTCTTATATTTATATTTAGATGCTTTATTAAAAGGGGTTGGCCAAAGTAGTGTAGGACGACCTTCGCCCAGGTGGAATGACGATCTAAGAAAGCTGCTGGTAGATGCTGTATGCGGCAAGCTGAAGACAGGGCGCTATGGCGGTCATTAGGGGAGGCATATGTCCAGCAGTGGATTAATATAGGCTGATAATGATTATGTTGATTAAAAGGGGTAAATAAATTACAGAAATGAATACTTACACCAACATTTTTATGCCGTATCCTTTCCGGAAATAGTAAATCAAGGTCGCTTCCCGTAGCGCCGTACACTTGCGGATCTCTTGGTGAATGTCCTTGGAACCTGTTTTTAATTTAAGTTTATTACATGATCTATTTAAATACAATAAAACATTTTAACTTGAAATATCCCATAGAAATATTCCGACTTTTATGATTCGTATATTCATATTATATACCTGCCTTCCAATTATTTATATTTAGAAATTTGGGAGAATAAATCTGATGGTAAGAAATAAAATAAAAAAAATACATACCTCATTTCGCGCTTGTGTTGCAAATCAAATGTTTGGGCGAGGGCAAAGTAAGAGTAATCAATGCTAGCGTAGGTAATGAGAAACGGCATGGTGACTATGGGTGCGAGAAGGTTAATGTCGCCAATGATGATGAACGTAACTGTCACTATTGCTACTACGACCATCGAGTACAGCGGCACTTTGTTCGGCCCTCTCTGGAAATAATTCAACAGAAAAAACAACTTAGAAACGAAGAAAAAGAAAAAATATAACATGGGGATTGCATAGTCAAAGCTTGGGCAGCCGAGAATTTAAATTAAAGGTAATTACAGGAAAATATATGTAATCTTTTGATTGAAATAAACAAATAGATTAATGGTAACATTCAGAAATTTCAGAATTTCAGAAAGATCGAGACAAGTTTTGTTTAAAAAATCTACATCTTCACACCAACAAACAATCTACTAGCCCGTTATGCACGACTTATTATTTTAAAATAAATAGAAATAGAAAACATTTATTTCGACACATACATAAATAAATTACAAAAACTAACAGTGAACATGGAGGTCTATACAATCACAGTAACATAAATGAATGCGCGTCAAATCGAGTTTCGCCTCTATGACTCTGTGCCGAAATAGGTAATATATTTTGATGTTTTTATTCTCCTTACTATAACAATAGTATTGTCGTAGAATTGGAATCAAAATTGCATGTTATGGTAAAACACTCAAGATATTGTATGCGGCACCCACACTATCTGGAGTGTATTTCATCTAAGGATTTTATGCGGCGAGTCTGCTACGATTCCATAGCCATAGAATAGCTATTAATCAGCTCACTGGACCCTAGGACTTTTCTTTGAACTGTCAAATTGTAAACGATTCACAAGACGAAAAAACTTACGGCTTGAGCCTTAAAGTGAAAATGAGAGCTATAAAAAAAACTTACACCATGTCCGAGAAATTCGAGTCCGGGTATAACTTTCTCGTTTGCAATACTTTGCAGCACTCTAGGCGTGCCATACATAGCGCCTAGACATGAACTCATGGAGCTCACATACAACCCAGCTAGAAGGAGCACTGTCAATGCTGATATCTCAGCAGTGATTGAGTAATTAGTTAGCAGTGCTTCTCTTGTGACTGTTGCTGCTAATGTTATCACAAACATCAGATACAGGAAAGTTCTGAAAAAATAAATTAGATCATTAAAATATTGATAATTTACAGTAAAATTTATTAAAGAATCTGTAGAATCACATAAGAACTACAGGTTTTTTGCCTATATTTTTTATGTTTCCAACTTACTTAATATATAATTTAATCCTAAAATATTGATAGATTATACTTTAATGCATCGCTTAAATAAGAAACAGGAAGTACTTAAGACATACTTATAATAAAAAAGAATGCAGAAGAATGCATCGCTTAAAATAAGAAACAGGAAGTACTTAAGACATACTTATAATAAAAAAGAAAAGCAATGGAATTAGCGGATTTATCACTCATAGTGATTTCTCCCAGGCTACCAAAAAATAAAAATATAGCCTATCTTCTATTCTAAATAACTAAATCCTATTCTTAATGTTTCTACTAAGGATGATTTTTTACTCGTCATATATATTTCTTACCCAGTCCCTATTGCCGCCAATGATCCATTTGGGATATTAACTGATGGATTTTTGAGATCTCCACTCATATTGATTCCCGCCAATATGCCAGTAATAGTAGGGAAAAAGACACCAAAGCATTTGAACCATGTGTAGTTATCCTGATAATTAGCCCAAGTGTTGTTTGCTATGGTACCACCCAGCCAGCCTTTGAACTCCACAGCTGAAATGAGAATTTACTATTACAGGTTACACTTCTTTTTTGTTTGTTTTTTTGCAGACAAAATGAGGTTGTTTCTTAAATATTTTAATGATTAAAATTTTATGCTCAATCATAACATGTAAAAACAATAAGAAATAAATATGAATAAGTATATCTAAAGTTGCACAATTGGCCTTATCGCTTCATGGGTATAAATACAATGCTTGTTTTTATATTTCAATACATGGCCAAAAATTATTTAAAAAAAGTATTTTAAAATTATTTTCAAAACTTACTTGGCATGCTTGTTAGTGAGCCCACAAAGAAATCCAGTGCTGCCAACAAAATGATGACAAGCAGTAGAAACTGCAGTTTAATCACCCATTTAACACCAGCTATGTTTATGGTCCCAAGGAGTATTACAGCGGCCACTGCAAAGGCTCTGGCAGCCCAAGTATTGTCAGTAGATACAAGGTTTGCCATGGATTCACCAAAACCAAACACATTTAAGGCACATCCCACAGCCTGGAAAATTTAGTTATTATCAAATAGGAAATAAAGTGTTTATTTTCTTTTCACTTTCATTTGGTTCCACTTGTGAAAAAGATACCACTAGCAAGTTTAATTATTTATTTAGGTTTAATTTCTTAAAAGCAAGGTTCCAATTTAGTTCCATGCAATATAGCATTGAAGAATTTCTGACTACTTGTTTCTGAGACAGTAATAAATATAATATTGAAAAACATACCTGTCCAAAACAGTAAACCATGCCCAGAGCTCCACCCATTCTGGACCCTAGAGTATGGGCTAATATAAAATACACTCCCCCACTTTCTATTCTGCATCTTTCACAAATACCAACAGCAGACAGCACGGATATCAGTGCCACAAAAACTGGAAAACAAAAAGAAAATTAAACTAGATTATTTATGCTTTTTGAAACTTAGAGTCATATGTACAGTGGCTGGGAGGCCGAACTGCAATTAGTAGGCCATCAAATGGGTGTGAAAGGATGTGTGATTATCAGAATACATATGAACATATGCTTTCCTTTAACAAGGGTGTTTTACCATAATCACCTATCAGGCAGATTGGTCATTGCAGTTGAGTTATTAAAATCCAAGAAGAAAGCTTAGATGTGTTAAAAAAACAAATTATTGATGGGCCTATACTTACCAGTAAAAATTACAATAAGAACAGCATTCACAACCCCTGCTTGTCCAACAATCCAGCCAGAACGTAGGAACACAATCACACCGAAGATGTTAATGAGGCACGAGGTAAACACACCATCCCAGGTTCCAAAAAGCACCGGTTGCGATATAAAGAAGTTGGATTTCCACCAAGGAACGTCACCCTAAAATGTAAGTAAACCATGTTTTGATTGAGAGAAAGTAGACTGTGGTCTGTTGATGTGATTACAGCTATGTTAGTCATTTATATGTAAGATAGAGATTTATAGGTAAGATTCTTACTTGTATGTCTGCAAATATTTCGTTTGCCCCAGACGCCTGGTGACCACCTGTTCCGTACTGTGATTCATTTCCCAGATCCACGAAACCACCTGATTGTCTTCTCATCCGTGTTCGGTCAAAACTTGGTTCATCGCTGCGAAAACTATCTATATCAAGATCAGTCCTTCTCGGTCTATTAATTTGGTCCATTTTAATTTATTTTCGATGTACATTTATTGTATTTTAATCTAAAATCCACGCCTTTCAAATTATATCTAAATCTCTCTGTTTACAAATTATACCTACAGACGTCAGACAGTCGTGACAGCATATCGCGGAATCTATATGTCAGTCTGACTGACTTTGACATATCAGTGCTACTAGTTGCCACCAACAAAAAAGGTACAAATTTAAAAAAAAAATCATAACTTCTGGAGTATAAAGATAAAGCACAAAAAAGGGGACGGGTTTTGCTCCAACTCTAAAATTTAAATTAAATAATATTAGGTATGTAATGTATTGTAATAATGTAATGTAATGTAGAAGTCAATTTATTATATGTCAATACAACTGTTGACTGTTTGCAACCGTCTGCAGTTAGCTCAATGGTTTCAATTGTTTAAACTAGTTGTAATTTGTTCTATTCGTTGATTGTAATTTTTGTTGTTAATAAAGATATTTATTTTAAAGAGTAAATCAATATTTACTACCCACCTTACAAAAAATGTTCAGAAACCTAAAGAACTGTTAACCTTTAACAATTTAGCTTGAACTATGTATAGTCCTGTATTTCAGACGAAAAAGAAAAACAAGAAAAAGTAAATTGAAGAAAAATGAATAATATAAGTATCTGCTTTTGGTGAACCTTATTAAAAGATAACCGGCTAAAGGTTCTTCTCATCATGTTCATGTTAATGAAAATGTTTAATTTGTCTATGTGTCCTCTATCTACATAAATACTTATTAAATATTATTCAGTAAGTAAATATATATTCAGTAAATATAATGAAGTATGCTTTTACTACCTACCTAAATAACTAAGTAAATTACATAATGTATAAAAACTGGTTGTTTTTACCAAACAAGAAACCAACAATCTTTTCCTTCTTACTTTCAAAAACTGATATACCTAATTAATATCGACTTCTTTTACGGAGTTCGTTATTAATTAGCGATGTCGATAGTCAGAGCCTCAACACTAGCATGTATTGGAGACTAAAAACCTACCCGAATTACCCCGCGTGAATGAATTTTAAATAGTTTTTTCTAGAAACTGAACCCTCTCAGTAGTTTAGAAGACTCAAATTCGGATGTACTGAGTTGTCCAGTTTGTAAAGCTTCTAGTTTTACTATTATAGCAACATTGGATCAAATAGTACCTGCCAGAATAGCGGGCAATTAGGACATTTTACCGTTTTTTGTTTCACCATTAATTTCAGCGTTTTCTTACCTATATATCAAGATTATTAAGAAAAAGGCAGATAAAGATTAGTTAGAACCAATTTGCGAGAATTCACGAAACGCTATCACGGAGAAAACTACGAAATTTTAAAATTTTGTCTGTTCTTTTTTTGTTCAGAATTGCCCCTCAGCACCTTATCAGTTTTATGTCCATGTCCATTTTAATTTAGAGTCATGAGACTTTTTAAAGTTATTGATTTACGGCAGTACCTACCTATGTATGTACCTAATGAGTATCATTCTTTGATTCTGTGGAAAAATTATCATCAACGTGAACGGAAACTTATAAATATTTTATATATTTTTTTAAAGTTAGCTATAATAGGTAGGTAGGTACGCAAAAGCCCTTGGTATATTTAGTCTGATAGGGAGGTAGGTATCTACCGTACCGTACCTACGTGGTGGGTCGTCGAGAACGGGCGTCCGAGATTAGGCTGGAGCAAAACAGTTAAGTTGCGGTTGAGATTGAGAAAGACCTCCTAAAACTTCGTGCCCTCGTCGTTTAAACTGAAACGCATTGGACTGGGCAACTATGGCAATCTCTCTCTTGGAGGCCAAAAGTCACATATCTAAGAAATTAAATACCTAATAAATGAAATAAAAAATTTCATTGCGCTCGACGGGGCTAGAACTCGAGTCCTTCCTAAATAGAAACTCCCTGAGCACGAGGGCTTGTTTACGCACTATAATTACCTACGTACCTACATAATAAAAACTCAAGGTCAATACGACAATAATTCCACTCGACTAATAACATAGAGGCCTCCAAAACAGAAAAACGCATTATTTTCCTGAGCTGAAAAAATGCTACAGTTACAGTTACAGAGCTCTCAGAGTGAAGTGAGGGATTTTGTTTTTAGTGTTTTTTTATTAACAATTGATCTTCGTTTGACAATCTCACGTGGTAAGTGACGACGTGGCCGAAGATGTATCACGAAAGTCTAGAAGACACCTATTCACTCTCGTCTTGAAGAGACTCGGGTTGTAGTTGGCCGGGAAAACTGAAGCAGGCAGCGCATTCCATTCCTTAGCGGTACGAATGATTAAGGTGGAGGAGAACCGCTTATTACCTTGCTGTAATTTTTTTGTGTTATGAGTTTTTATTAAGTTTTCAAATCCTTGGTTGACATACCAAAGAACCGAGTATGTAGGTATGTATAGGGATTTAATTAAAATTATTACCTAATAATGGCTATATTATTTTTTAAATATAATGATGTATTTTAGAGAATTACTTCGCGATGTCCACTTCAATTAAACTTTTAAAGATGTATTAAGTAGTAATGATGAAATAACTTTGTCATAATTCGATTGCGGTGTTTGAAACTACTTTATAGGTAGGTACCTACTTAGCTCTAATATTGGGCCACTTAATACCTAGAAAGATATGGGGAGGACGATTTTTGAAATGTATCGCAATTTTTCACGCTTGTCTATAGCAGTTTAGGCTAAAGACGTTTCTATTAAATTGAAAGTAGTGAAATAAATTAAAAATCACGGGTACGATTGTTTCTTAGACTTTTTTGTCAGTTATCAGTGGTTCACTAGAATCACCAAATGAATCACCATAAATCACTCTTGAACATTGAGAAGAGCTAAGACTTCCGTAGACCCTCTACGCCGTAGACCATAAAATTCGATTGAGTACAAAAATGTCAAGCCCAAATCAGAATTTAGAATTTAAAAAATGTTTGTTGTACTAATTAGTACTTAAATTTCAAACTAATCAGATGTTTCCAATAATGATTTAATAGAACAAGCAGAAAACTATAGACCAACGAGTTTAAAACCTCGGGAAGATTGTTTCGAAGCCCCAACTTGTAAAGATATTTTGCAAGGTCACATCTTTGATTATATACATAATCAAAGGGTCACATATAAAAAGCCTTTCCGCCGCGAGCCCTCTCAGTAATATTGGAGTTTCTCTGTAAAGTACATAATATTACAGAAAGGAAAATTGGTAGGCAGGTAATGGCCCGAGGCAGGGTCGGCACTTCGACACCATTCCCCACGCTATCTTAATCGTCCAGCGTTTAAGCATATTTATGTAGCAATAAGTTATCAGAAGGCTAATTAAGGCCGCGAAACCACCTGTCCGCTATCATCTGTACATAGGCCTTCGCATATACTTCCGTGCGTCTTACGCGCGGCCCCACCCCCCGGGCGCGATTGGCGGGCGCGGGCGGTGCGCGCGCAGCGGCCCTCCTCGCAGTGGCGCGGGATGCCGAGACTACGGAGGTCGCGGTGGCGGGCGCGAGCGCGATGCGGCTCCGCGGACAGTGCTCTCGCGACCACGCTCACTGCCGCCGCATCCGACCGCCAGCCGCCCGCGCCTTCGTTTCGTCGCTCGCACTTCTCGACACTTGCTGCTCTGAGTTCGCGACAAACACCTGTCAACTTCGATAATAAAAATATGAGCCCTTAAAACACTTCTTAAAAATTATCTACCTAAGACATTTTGAATTAATTTAGACAAATAGTTTATTTTAAAGAATATTAATTTAAAAACTTTATTTGGACATGTTCAGCCGGTGATGTGCTATGGCTAGACGTAGTAAGCAGGAGGGTTACGTAGGGGTGCGCTTGCTAGTCGGCTGCGCGTGGGCATGCGCGCTGCTCGCCGCGACCAGCGCCGAGGCACACGCCGATGTTGATACTTCCACAGGATTGGGCGATAATACACTTACTAATTCTGGTAAGTGGCCCTTACAGAGTTTAATCTTTAATTAGTTTATCTAAATTTATTACGCACTCTGAATCTGTTACAGTTACCTAGAACTTTTGACGTTTGTGTCATCAGATGTAGAGCAAGATTTTAATCACTGGCCGACGAATGGAACTTTTGGTTTTACTTAAGTACGTAGTATTAATGATAATTTTAATTTGAAATCAGCTGTTCATTATGTGTCTGTCGTTATGTTTTTGTCTCTATAGAAATATTGGGTTGAATTATTAGATGGCACAAAAATTGTACGAAACAATAATGATATTTTCAGACTCTTAGACAATGGTGGGCGGCGACTAAACAGAACAACACCTTCTTTTTCAGGGACTATGTAAATGACAAATTGCTATTTTACACTTGAAGTACCTTATCATTGTAATTTAATTTTGGTTAACGCGTCACTAAACGATGCAATTATTTTCGAATTCAGTTTTTATTAAGAATACGCTTATCCATATTTATAAAAGTAGGTTCCTATTATTTTGTGTGTTGAAATATCTTTTTATTCATTGAGATATGTAAAATAGGTTTTCTTAATGAAGTAGTTTTTCATTTCCATAAATTCGTTAGAGAAACTATGACCGTAGCGTAGACTGTAGCATCAATTTCTTTACTTTATACCAATATAGTTATTTTGAATAATTAAAATAAATGTGTTCTTCCGTAGAGAGAGCACAGTTATCTAGCGCTGTATGTATCATGAAAGTGAATATTCTAAGTTAAGGCTGTTGTATGGGCTAAAGCGCCTTTTTCAAAATGATATTTCTCCTTGATGAGTGGATGAAAATGTATGAAAAAAATATATGTTGCAAAATAGACTTTTATTTATAAGTTGTACATATGAAATGATTGAATTCATATTATTACTATATAAAAAAAATATCCAAAGTAAAGCATTTCTTGTTCTAAATTTGGATATTTCTTCTAAACGGTGTTGATTTTGAGTATTTTTCTTTCACTCAAATATTTGTCAAAGTATTTTGCACAAATTGTACATTTGACGAATAAAACAAATCATTTATACGGCTGCAATTAATTATTTTGTGTTTCCACTATGAAATAGAACAAGCGGGTCTGTGCGCGGGCGACGGGCGGCAGTGTGGCTCGGACTGTCCGACGTGGAGGTTGTGTCACTCGTCGCTATTTTTGATATAATTCCGATATTTGAAATAAACATTATTGTTTGCGCATTGACGCTTTAGTAATAGGTTTGTATTCCTAGTTTGGTTTGAGCTCGGACTCTTGTTTAGGTATATGATTCGTTGAACTAGTTTAGTAAGGTCCTTTTTTTATTGAGTGAACTGTAATGTGAAATAAAAAATGGGGAGGAAACGTAATATAAAGAAAATGAGAGCTACGAAAGCTGCTAAAATGCACGAAGTCTTGTAAGTACCTACCAACTTGCATCCAAGTATCTACCTATCTATCTGATACCTAACTAAAGTGGATTAGTTTAAAGGTAGGTAAGTTTATTATACACTAGGTAAGTAGTAGGTATTTAGGAACAACTATTTCTCGCACTAGCCAAACTTGATGTAGAAGTTTGTAAACAAACCACACAAAATACTATAACTCACCATCAGCTTGACGTAGTCTCAGATTGGTACAATATTGGACAATACCTGGGAATCGATGAATGGAGTAGAGGTGGCTTACTATGTGGTTGGGATAGCCAATGTCCAGCTGTGGACGTCTTGTAGGCTGATTGATACCATGATATAATTATGATGAATGTTGAATGACGGTAGTAAAGTAACTAGGTACTTTTTGTGAATATAGTTTTTTATTATCGGTAGGTACCGGACTACCGGTCTACCTTTCGATGCCTTATTTTTCTGACTTATGGTTTTGTATTTTAGAGAATCAAAGAAAGAGAATCCAGAGCAAGGAAATAAAACTGCTGTAGAAGTACCTATCTAAACCGAAATGTTTCGAGTAAGTAAATTCAATATGTAGGTAGTAGGTACATAGTGTACATACCTAACTACTAACTAAGCTACGTTTCAATGACAAATATTTCTGCATAATTTATTTTAGAATGTTGAGGAACGAAGATCTTCGAGCACGAAGTATTACAGCCGTAGTACGTAAGTACCACTACCAACACATAATAATATCGAGTAAGTAGTATCCAAATTTATTGTGTTTTCGTTTCAGTCATCGCACCTCCGCGGTCCGCGGATCGCCTCCGTGTCATTCAAAGCCAGCAACTAAAGTTTTTGAACACGAACTCCATAAATAATTTTAAATTAGCATTAGTGATCAGAGCCCTTAGTACCAGTCGTTTACTATTACGAAAAAAGTTTTCGTCTTTTTACATAAATTCGGCGCCATGCATTGCAGCTAGAGGATTCGATCCCGGGATCCCGGGATTCGGGATCCCGGTCGATTTTAGGTCCCGAAAATTTCGGGGTTATTTTTTCCTAATCCCGGGATTTTCGTGATGGATAAAAATTGTTAAAAATAACAAAAAATTAAGCACGTAAATGTAATAAAACAAATTATAAAATAAAAATTTAACCAATTTCTCATATGAAACATTAAAAATAACAAAAAGGAACCACTGATCATTTCGGTTAAAATCGGTTTTTAGTTTTCTTTTTAAATTATCATTAAAAAAACTGGAATGATTATTCCTAAATTAATTAAGGGTTATAGATTATCGTAAATTTTAATGTCATTTCTTGTATCCGTGTTTCTGTGTAATGAATAGACTCAGTATATCGCGCAATCTATCTTTTATTCAACCAGTCCACAGTAGCGTAATCTACAGACTTGTAAAATAAATACAAAAGGCATGTCATGGTTGTTGACAAAAAAGAATTTTACGTCAATTTTACCACGATGTGACCATGTAGGCGGTTGATTACCTGATAAAGGAATGCTTTTTTGTATACAAGTACATGGTATTTATAAAATGTAATATTTGTTAATAAAAAGAGCTTATACTGATAATAAAATTCAGGAATAATCATTCCAGTTTTTTTTAAACAAAATTTAACAAGAAAATTAAAAACCGATGTTAACCGAAATGATCGGTTGTTCCATTTTGTTATTTTTAATGTTTCATATTATGAGAAATTGGTTAAATTTTTATTTTATAATTTGTTTTATTACATTTACGTGCTTGATTTTTTGTTATTTTTAACAATTTTTCTCAATCACGAATATCCAGGGAAATGGAAAAAATAACCCCGAAATTTTCGGGACCTAAAATCGACCGGGATCCTGAATCCCGGGATCCCGGGATTCGGGATCCCGGTCGATTTTAGGAATTAGCGAAACGCGTTTGCGCCGCGTACTATAAGCTAAACTGTGTCACCACATGCCTTGTGAAACAATACGTTTAACCATCATTAAATTTTAATAACAAAGTTGATTTTTTTATATTTATTTATAGTATTAATTAATTGAAAAAAGAAGTCATTGTGGTTTTCATTGATTTTTACTTTGTTTTTGAAAGTAAATAAAAGTTGAAAAATTTTCATAATTCGTCGATGAAAATTTCAATTGGCGTAAAGGACAAAATGGCGATATTGAGTTATACATTATAGTGCCGTTATCAGCTCGCCGAGATCTATCGAATGGTATAGTCAAAGTTTCTAAATTCCAATGTTTATGACCTTTACGTCCAAGCATTTTATGGCATAATTTGGTGAGAGAAAATACATATTGTGGTGTAAAGTTTTGCATTTTTTTTAATATGGGTGTACAGAACATCACAACGAAAAGGGATGGTCGTATACAACTTATTTTTTTGTGATGGCCTATACGACTCAAATAACTAATAGAAATTAAACAAGCTTTAGCGTTTATTCGGTTAAGTTTTTTCTTTAAAAACCCGGAAGAATGTGATGCACTGACATACGACGTAAAACCTGCATACCAAGACCGATTGCCCATATCTATAGCTAAATATAAAGACTTGGAAAAGCTTTGTGACAATAATACTATTCCAAAGCGCTTTCACAATGAGTATCTAGCATTACGTTGAATCCCTACATAAAGTTGAAAAAAAAAAGAAAATTTACTGAATTAATGAAAGTACCTAATATTTTTTTTTTTTAAATACAAACATTAATAGAGTTTTGAAAGTAATCTTTCTGTCTCATCATACGAAAGAGTAAGTAACCACTTGCTGTTGCTGATGAACTTTTAGAAACCGACGAAGACGACATCAAGGATTCAAAGAATATACAATTAGTCATATTCACTCATGAGAAACAAAGGCTGCTTTATGTTTGTTGAAGAGTGTAAATTAATAAAAGTTAAGGTACATTTACTCTATACTAACTAATGGTTGTAAGTGTGCATGATTCGACGAAGAAACGGTGCTACGGTCAGAGTAGTGTACCTACACAATATAAATTAATAAATATAAATTAAAACGAAGTCTGATTACAACAATTATTATTATGATTATAATCTTAAACTTCTACGATTTCAAATACACAACATACAGGGAGTATTCGTTATATTCCTTTAATTTAAATTGAAATCATTGAAAAACTTAATTTACATGAGCTTTCAATTAAATTAGTTTAATTAAGTTTGCATTAGATTAATTTAAAAATGATAATGCAGTGTTGTCTTAGCTCTTAAGTGTTTTTTCAAACAAATGTCCTTTATTTTGATTAAATACCTTTCTTTAGTGCAAAAACCCAACTTAAAAACCAAACTTTAGTGCCCGTCGATCAGTGCCCTCAGAAGGCTTATAGGCATCTGTGAGTGTTATGCGGAGGCTCATGGGCTCAGGTATAACGCGGGCAAGAGTGAACTGATGGTCTTTAAGTCGGGTTCAAAAACTTACGCCACAGTCCCACCAGTTACACTCAACGGCAATCGGCTGAAGCGCGTGTCAGAGTTTAAGTACCTGGGCCACTGGGTCACCGAGACACTCACGGATGATGTAGACATGGAGAGGGAGCGGAGGGCGTTAACGGTCCGAGCTAATATGTTGGCCCGTAGGTTTGCGCGTTGCAGTGCGCAGGTAAAGACAACACTGTTTAGAGCGTACTGCCAGACCTTCTACACGTGCAGCCTATGGATCAAGCATACGCAGAAGACCTAAAACGCCCATCGCGTCCAATATAACAATGCCTTCAGGTGGCTGATGGGGCTGCCGCGCTTCTGTAGCGCATCAGGCATGTTCGCGGAGGCGCGGGTCGACGGGTTCACTGCGATCCTGCGCAAGAGAACGGCGTCGCTGATGCGCAGGGTGCGTGGCAGCGCCAACAGCTACCTGCAGGTCATTGCAGGAAGGCTGGACACAGCTTCGCCCTTCATGGAATACTGGTCCAAAAATCATGTATTTAAGCTAGATTAAATAAGTTCGTAAATAAGTTAGTATTATTGTTATTATCTATTACTCTAATTTTGTTATTATTACGTTCATTTGTCAAAATTTGTTTATTTAATATTATGTTTAATTTAATTTATTACAATTTTTTTTTTTTAAATATTTATTAATTCTTGTATTGTAAAAAAAAAACACTGTATGGACTATGTATCTAAATTGTATGTAGGTACTGTCTGAAATAAATGATTTGAATTTGAATTTGAATTTGAAAAACATTGCTGTAAAAATTTCACAAAAATTACCAATAAAAGAGGTTTATATCAGATGTAATTGTATTTACTTTTACGTGGAAAATATCTTAATTTTATTGAAACACAAAGGTTTGAAACCAAAATTTTGTCCTTTACAGCTAATTTTTATGAGTAAACTAGCGACCCGCCCCGACTTCGCACGGTTTTACTATAAGTATATAAACCTTCCTCTTGAATCACTCTATTAAAAAAACCGCATCAAAATCCGTTGCGTAATTTTAAAGATTTAAGCATTCAAAGGGACATAATAACATAGGGACAGAAAAAGCGACTTTGTTTTATACTATGTAGTGATTATCGACTTAAGACACAAATTCAGGTATATTATTACTAGAATGTCTGATACGACCAAAATGTTTAATTTCGTTAGTAAAAATAGACCGCGTATGTCTAAAAACTACCAAAATTGCTACGTCGTAAAGGACAAAAACTTTTTAAATATAGCATGTGGAGTAATTTTAATAAATTATCAACGAAGAGCTTGTCAAATAAAATATAGTCCCTTTAGAAATGTTTTTTGTAAGTACAATATACATAAAGTTAAAAATTATTTTATAAAAAAAAATGTTTTTTGGCTCTCCTGAAAAGTTGGGTTTTGTCCTTTACGCCAATTGAAATTTCCATCGACGAATATATTGCTTTGATTTTATTTACCTGTCTACGATCCCGGGATCCCGGGATCGTCTCTCACAAATCACGAAATCCCGGGATTGAAAAAAAAGACCTGGATCGAATCTTCTAATTGCAGCTCCACTACTGTGTATTTTTATGCTTTGAATTTTATATCTTCTTTTTTTAGATGCCTGGAGATGGAGAAAGATGCTGAAAATCATCTGCATGTAGAGTTACTTACTTATCAGAACTTCTGTAGAAATGATCTTGAATGGCTTTGGCTGCAATAAAATAATGCCTAGTCCTACTAATATTATAATATAAACGCGAAAGTTTGTAAGAATGGATGTTTGTTACTCTTTCACGCAAAAACTACTGAACGGATATGGACGAAATTGGGCACAGCGATAGATTATGGAATAACACATAAGCTATATTTTATCCCGGAATTCCCACGGGAACGGGCTGAGTTCTACATGAGTAGACATAAAATTATAAAGCTTTCTACCTAGTAAGAATTATATCATAGTACCTATGAATAATTAAAATATAATTGCATAAAGATAACCATGAAACTGTAGTTTCGTTTTTATGTACCTCTAGATACCTATCCAACCCTGCCTATCTTTCCTATACTTACCTTATTAGTATGTACTTAGATAAGTAGAGAAAATAATATAACTAAGTAGGTAATTTTGTACGTTGTAGTTTGTAGTCAGTAAGTATATTTTTAGGTAAGTTATCATAAAACCATCTTGTGAACCTACACGCTGAATAAATTATATTATTATGAGCAGTGTTCTCAGGTATTTTTTACCAGGTGATACATAACCTACCTAGTAAAAAAAGACCTACGCGAGGAAACAGCGCACCTAACCCAAAACTAAAACTAAACTAAACTAAGCGACCGCATGCCATGAGTGCAGACCGCACTCTGCGTGCGTAAAAATGTAGCAGGAATACGCGGTTGGCGCGGGGGAAAATTTAGACTCCGCCCGAATCCTCAAGGCTGTTGGCCCATACGGGCACCTTAAACCAGCTTAATTAAATTACCTTGTATTTGCGTATTTGCTCTATCTCCGAAGGTAGTGTCTCTTTGGTTTTACGTGGTTTTGCGAACAAAAAGCATAGCAAAACCACATAATTTCCTAGTACAAGTAGATTAGTTTTTATTTTTAGTGTAAGGCCAACGGTATATGACCTAACAATGATGTGGCTTAGGAAATAAAAAATGTTGCAGAACAGTTACAGATTTAGTTACCACGCGCCAGTAGTTACAGCTGATGACAAGTGTTACTGTATGCACAACATCATCGGTAGTTTGACGAATTCATTGTGACTGTAAGCGGGTTATCTACGAACCAACTTTGTGTTGGGAGGTATTCTTCTAACACAAACTATGTTTGTAGGCTCTTAGCACCTTGCAGTCATAATGAACACGCCATTACAATTGGTGTTAGTTTTTTTTGAAGTATTTGATTAGGAAGACCAATTTATTGATGCCTGTTGGTTGGTATGTAGGTATACTTGTGTTATGTATGTACAGTCTAATGGGGATGAAGGTGAAATTTGTTGTGTAGTAACACAGCAACTTTTTGGCTTGATTGGATTGCGTTTGATTGGACGATTTGCGTATGAATACAGGCAGATGCTGGATGCGGCAAGCTGAAGACAAGGCGCTATGGCGCTCATTAGGGGAGGCCTATGTCCAGCAGTGGACTGATTAGGTTGATGATGATGATTTTGATTATTATAGAGACAGACTACCTACCTATGTAGAAAGTGTTTTCTCCTAGAGGCGGTGTTATGGAGTGTGTAGAGTGTGGAGCCCACAGGCACCGGATTTTAGCTCTATTTGATGTAGATCACGACCGTTTGTCTATTTAATTAAAAGCTTGTACTTACCCTACGTACCCACGGAGAGGAATTACCTACTTTGTCAGGTAATGAAGTTAAGAGAAACGAATTTAAACTGTCATGCTTATTTGCACTTCTAAAAATATTTACGGTGTTTTAAAATCAAAAATAAATAATATACCATACAAAACAAAGTGACCTCTTAATTGATTATGCAAAAGAGTTTGTGGTTGCAAGCTCTACTATTGTTCGTAGTACTAAGTACAAAGTTAATTAATTTTTAATTGTTCATATACAGGGTGTCCCGAGAGACTGAACGTCAAGCCGAAAACAGAGGACAAGGGGGTTCACGACCATTAAAACTAAAAAATCGACCATTAAAACTAAAAAATCAGAGGTCTAACTTCAATGGTTTCCGAATTATATAGAACTATTTTGAGGAACTATAAGGTCTTTTTTCAGAAAATATTTTTTTTTATTGTTTTTAGACAAAAAAGTGTAACGTATGAAACTATTTTGAAATCTAAGATAACTGCGCCAACTTTTAACAGAACATGCCGGCCTACCGTTATGGATTTTTTTTCATTATGACTAGTCAAAGTTAATCGATTGAAAATCATCGATGCAACATCTGTAGTCACAGCATCAAAAAGTTTGGCACCGGACACAGAATTTATGATTTTCAGTAAAAAGCCGGAACTCTGTAGCCATTGAAGATAAACCCATGATTTTTGTTTTTTCTGGGTTGTCGTGATCTGTCTTCTGTTTTTGGCTTGACGTTGAGTTTCGGGAAACCCTGTATAAAGGAATAAGCGATTTTTGGAGACAACACCCAGCCCAAACAGCTGAAGCTAGAAAGTTGAAAGGAATACCTTTAACTCCACAGAGACCTCATAACAATTTTCGGAAAAAGCACCCCTAAGGAGGTGAAAAGGGGGCTTTGAAGTTTTTTGGTGTTTTCGTAACCAGTGCTGTAGCTCGATTTGCTTCAAACTTACTTACTTTAAACTTACTTTACTATAAATTTAAAATTACTGAACACTATTGCAGGATTTAAAAAAAAACTAACGAAATAGGTGTAAAACAGGTTATTCAAGATAAGATGCATGCTTTGGCTCCGTATTGACAGATTTGTAACTTTTAAATGTAGGAAGATTATGACCATATTTTTTTAGTATTTCTTTATATAATCATAAACAAATACACGTGTGTCAGGAATTTTCAAAAAAACCCATAAATATAGTGAAATGGGGCTTGACGTTATTGAGATTTTTTAGTAACTTTCAACGCAAAAAGCTAGCTGTTCGTAAAGATGAACTTACATAAAGATGTTTTATAACCAATGGAACATAACAACAGTTAAAGTAAAATATAAAATTAAGCCACCAATTCAATCTTAATTTGACACGGACCTATGTTTGTTAAACTGGCACCACTCACTGGTGTTGCCACACTTGGGGATGAGGTACATGCATCAAATAGCCAGACATAGTGTTGCCAGTAATTTGGTCAGTCATAAATAACTCGTTAACTGAATTACACGAGTTGAAAGCATTCCGCCATAGCCCACTGTCCGTGCGACTGAAATACTTAATACATTACAATTAACAAACCGTTAGGTACCTATACTACCACAAGCATACGAAATCAAATCGCAAAACAAAAGGCAAAACTTAAAATATTATGTTGTACCCGCAGTTTCGCCCGCTTCGACAGGAAAAGAATCCTTTCCCAATCTTTTTCTATAACAAAAGTAGCCTAAGTTAGAGGTAGAGGTCTCAATTCGACTGTATTTTTATTATTATTGTATTTTATAATATTATCCCCACTATCAGGTAAGTGTAACTTTTTATAGGTGATCTGATTTTTTTTTTATGTCTAACTATATTTTCATTTAGATCTGGTCATTTTGTCCTGTCTAATTTGAATTTAGTTCTCTGTCGGATCATTGTGAATCTTCCTTCAGAGAAACTCTGAGCATCGCTCTTTCCATAGCTCGCTGAGCGACTTTGAACTGGTAGACCAGCCCTACCGTGAGTGTCCACGTCTCAGCTCCGTAGGTCATAGGCACGGGTAGGACGCACTGATTGAAAACTTTCATTTTGAAACATTGCGGTATGGATGACGAGATTTCACTCACTGTTTTTAAGTAGCATAGTAACCGTTTTAGAATGAGAATAGCGAAACTGATGTGTTGGTTCAATTTTATTTTTTGTAGCATTGCATAGTTTATTATTATTTTAGGATACTCTTGAAATGTACATGTTTTTGATGTATAGTACACGGCATCTTAGGTTTCCATATCTTTTTTTTTACATTGCATAATAAAATGAAAAATTTATTTTTCTACTTTAAACCTGCCTTGAAAATTACTGGTCCTAGTTACCAAAATTATTTCAAAAGGTGTTTAAAAAAACTGTTTTCTTTAGTATATAACAAAACCAAAAAAAAAAAAAAATTTTAAATTGTGGGCACAAAAAATGCGAATAAAAATGTGAACAGAGGTTTTTTTCATATATAAAAAATATTAAATATATTATCCGAACGGGTCAAGTTAGAATAAAAATAAAAAATGTTTCTGATTGGCCTTCACTTGCCGCATGAGCCTTTCAGGTTATCCACTCATTATGGACACCTTGTATATCCATTCGTTCATATGCAAGTAGTCAGGATAATTGAATAGATTATCTAGATCATTTAGAAGCAGTTGTCTGAGACGAAGTCTAACTTTCTTCATCTTTTTTTAATATTTATTTTAAGATTTATTTGACAAAACCCGTAATCTTAATATATAAAAGAACAAGCGATTTTTTCGAATTTGGGGGCAAGGTACCTCTTACTACACAGACACCTAAAACATGTTAGGCTTCCCAATTATTTTTTAGTTGATTTCTTCAGCTGACCGAGATTTTAAAGAATAAAGTAGTCAATTAATTTGCTGCTATGATATAAGCCTAACTTGAGGCCAGCAGTGCAGTACTTTCAGACGAAGGCTTATAATAGTGCTTTACAATACAAAAATAGCGAGATTCCGTTCGTCATTTGTAACCTCCTTCGTTTATACCCAAAATGACTTCCTCACCATTCTTCTTTTAAAAACTTTTCACAGTAGTATATTTTGCTTTAGGTTTGTTGGGAACACGTTTATCGAATAACGTTATAAAGACCCTTTTGAGTCACTGTTGGTCCACAGTACTCTTGAGCGAAAGACACTTGCGCGAGTGACCATTTGCACGTGTGACATTTACGCGAGGGGAGACTTGAGCGAATGACACATTCGCGATAGACACTTGCGCGAATAACAACATGACAACTTATGAGGAATTGTAGTATGCAGTAAGAAATGTGGGGCTCGTTGAAGTCTTTTGTATGCTACGCGGCACTATCGTAGCACCGTAGCACGTGCTACGAAGGTCTACGTTAAAATATGTTTATCGTTATGGGGTAAAAAGAGGAAAGGGTATGGGAAAGTAATATGTGTCAGATCAAAGAGAGCATCATAATGATAAAATATCCACAACTCTCGACGAAGTCTATGTCGAGAGATATTTAGAGTTTTGTAATTTTTCAAGTGTCCACTCGCGCAAGTGGTAACTCGTGCAAGTGGTTACTCACGCAAGTGGTAACTCGTGCAGATGGGCAATCGCGCAAGTGTCTGCTCGCGCAAGTGTCCACTCGGGCAAATGTCATCTCGCGCAAATTTCCCTCGCGCAAAGGTTACTCGCGCAAGTATCTTTCGAGCAAATATCCTGATACCATCTTCAACTATAGGCAGAATTTTTACACTACAAAGCCTATGCTTACCATATTCATATTTCGAAATCTCCAATTTCGCATTAATCAGGAAGATACACTAAGTAAAGCTGGCATCCCAAAAGCTAGATGTGCTTATTGTTATAGCAAAAATGTATTACAATGCTGGGCAATGGATGGGTAGTCTGAGAATGGATGTTGCTACATGGAAAACTATTGTCACGTTTGGGCTGGAGCGCCTGGAAACTAAAATTGACCCTTTGTATGTGTGTTCTATTCTACCGCTTGAACAACGGGTTGTGTTCTGATGAACTATATGACATGGTGCCTGCGCTTTTCTTTCTACTCACGCACTGCTTACCATCGGCAGGAATACCAACCACATGAAGTATTATACAGTTGGCGGACTTAAGGTTCATGAGGAATTTCCTCCCGCGAACACCAGATTGTGGAATGCCCTGCCGAGGTTTCCCCTCAGGACTACAACATGGGGCTCTCTAAAAAGGGTTTTCTATGTCATTGAAAGGGTCGGCAACGCTCGTGTAATGTCTCTGATGTTGCAGGCGTCCATAGGCTGCAGTAACCACTTTCCAGTTGGTTCCTAAATGGACAAACTCTACGTTGGTGGTACAAAAAAAAATCATCTTATTAATTCCACTGATGATGGTCAATTGGTGGTAATATAATTTAATGTTAATGCGACTTCAAATTTCACGCGTAGGTATTTTGAGTAGGTAACAAAAACGATCAAAGATCAGCAAAATCGGTTCTCCTAGAAATTAAATTATAATACAAAGAAAAACTAAAAAACAGTCGAATTGAGAACCTCATCCTTTTTTAAAGTTGGTTGAAAATCCGCATTATAAGAAGATATACGAAAATAGACTTCGGTGGCCACCAAGAGCTCTTCCTTCTAAGATCAAGTACCTACGTTTTTGTCTTCCATAAATTAAATAGACAATATTAAACTACTACATTATATTAGAAAAACCTTATTAAACGTTTTATTTTCCTTGTTTATTATGTGTTGAACGTTTGATTCTGAATTATTCCTGCGGCGCTAGGTGGCGCTAGTGTACCTCCTGGGGATAAGAAAGGATCTTGCCCTTAAAAGAAGGAAGACCTTTCGTAGAGATAGAAGTTTTAGTTTAAAGGGAAATCAGAAACTCTTTATTTTATTTTTATCATCACCATTAACATTAACCTAAATTAGTTCACTGCTAATTAATTTTATTAAATTCAATCGTAAATTTTTCTAGCTTTTTTTCTGAAAATAGCCCATGCTGTCTCCCAATCAGGTTGGAAACTCGTGGTCTCCATCTGTCTGTTCATGTTTCATACATGAATATCTCAGAAGCTATTGAAGCAGTGCCGTGAAGCAGTGAATTTATATTTTTTATATGTCAATCAACGGCGGCAGCGTCCTAGGGGGGAGACCGCCCCCCCTAGGACGCTGCCGCCCCCCTAGGACGCTGCCGCCCCTAGGCCGCGGCCTATACGGCCTATTTACAAATCCAGGACTGTATTGAAGCTATTACCTTAAAATTTCAAATGACAACACTACAATACCTATACATTAAGTAAACAACAAAAATTTTAAATAAATTGTAATGTAAAAATAAGATGAGATGCGTAAATTAAAGGTTTATATTCTTTGTTTTGGTCCACTGCGACGCAGGAGGTTAGGGATTCGCTTCTCGCCTTGAGACAAATGTTTGTACCATCTGAAAATATTTGTTTCGGGGTTCTAGGTATATTCTATGTCGTTATAATAAAAAAATATCTATCCACGCAGTATGATTGTATTGAGTACCCATAACACAAGCTTTGCTTAGCTTAGGGCTAGATAATGTTGTGCGGATTGTCCAGCATTATTTAGGTATTTTACCAAATGTGGGTTGTTGGTTGAAGAAAAATTATATCTATAAAACGTAATTAGGGTGTGTGTTCTGAGACAGGTTGTTGGAGTGATATCTGAACTCGATAAAAAAGCTGAATTAGCGAATCGCGTTTGCTCCGCGTATGTACTAGTTCGTCACTACAAAGATATCTGTTTGTATAGAAATATTTCTAGGTTTAATAGTTTTCTCTTACTTTTTGTCAGTTTTACCTGGAGGGCAAGATACTGAAACACTTAATATTACTTGCGCTCCAGGAAACGTTGGTTCTCATAAAATTTATTGATTGAGGAAAAATTACCTACCTGCTTTACTTTTTTCATGTAAAACCTTAGAGTAAAACTACATACAATTAATTTTGAAACATACATACATAAGTATTAAAGTAAATAATGCTGGACAATCGATACAGAACCATCTAGCCCCAAACTAAGCTACTAAAAGCTTGTGTTATGGATTCTAGATGGTTGATATGTGATTTTTATTTTATTTTTATTTATTTGGGAAACAAACAGTTATAATAATTAACTAAACGTAAACATACATAAATAATTTCTAAACCAGTTAAGTTTCCTCCTTTAAATAATACATTATTTGGAAGCAGACAGTTCAGAACACATTTATAATTTTTTTTTCCTAAACATAGAAAGACATTTTTTATTATACATAGATAACACCCAGATCAACGGAATCTATTTTTACAGATCGTACACAAATTGTTCCGAGGCGGGAATAGAACCCGCAACCTCCTGCGTCGCAGGCGGACCTTCGCCCACCGCGCCACATAGGTCGTCAATTATTTGAAATTTACTGCAAAAACTATGATAAAAACACCTGTATTATTATGGCTCCTATCGATAGCGTCAATAATAAGAATCACATCTGTCATATGAACATTGCATAATTAAATAATAATAAAGAAGGACATGAAATCTTTCAAAAACTGTAGAGAAGTAGCACCTTTTATAGCTCCCAATGAATAAAATTATACTTCACCCAATGATTAAAATAATTCATAGATAGATTCATAAATCACCAGTGCAGTTGTAATTCTAAAACTAAACCCCTTTCAGTAAACTTCCTCCACCGAACCTGGCAACTTAGAACTGGTGTAACGAATTAATCAAAATTTCACCTTCCAATATGAGCCATGGTTTCCGCAGGAGAACAATAGTGGTGGAGGCATATTTGATTCGAAGTTGAATCAAAACGTGTTCGAGGAGTTCCTTTGTTACAGAGCGCAGTAATGAAAGCTCTAGCTGATAATAATTTACGAACAGCAGAAGTGTCGCTGTTTAATAGTGAAAATAGGGTCCGAGAAGCATTCCTGAGGACGGGCGCTGGTACGGGGCGCGCCCGCTTCGGGAACAAACTAAAATAATTATCATCATTGACCCTGGCCACGGCGGCCGCTTTAATTGTTCATTTACATTTGCAGCGATGATACCAGTTCAGAACTATTTCGCTCGACGTTTATTTAACTCTCACCCGCTACCCGTTCCGTGCGTCCATGTTATTGCTCAGAGTTAATGGTCTGAAAAATAGAAATGAAACGCAATTTGTATGATGTTATACTACAAATAAGTAAGTAGGTAACATCCATTACATTAATTGGCAAACACTAAAGTTTCTTCTTGTGGAGTTAAATATGTAGAATAGAATGGAAAAAAAATATTTCGACACATACTTAGATTAATTACAAAAACTAACAATAAACAAGGAGGTCTACCAATCATAGTAACCGTCAAATCGAGTTTCGCCTCTATGACTGTGTGCCAAAATAGGTATAGCTCAGCATGTGCTGAACGGGGGCCGCTCAGCGCTGTTTTTCAGCCAAAAACCTTTCCTGTTGGCGTTACGGACGCAAAGTCGATGACAAGCTTTTTCAAAATATGACTTATTTTTATTATATCACTTATATCCTAATACTATTTACAACAAGACAATAAATGTTCTTCAAAGATAGGTAGGTAAGGCTCAAAATATATAAATAAATAAATATATTTTTGTTAATGTAATGGTGTTCATATTATTTACATAATTTAAATAGAGATATAATAAGGTGAGTTGTCATTTATTTTTATGAAGTTCCATTCATGTAAATCTATTATCAAAGTAGACCATTTTATATAGTAACTGTACACGTTGGTTTATTTCTTTGCATAAGGGATTAAAATAAGAACACGACATCAACATCAGGACGAACATAACCTATACTTATACGAAGGGTGAGTCTCGCATTGTAATGTTTTCCCTACGAGAGGGCCCGTGTGGTATTGCTAAATGAAATTACAAGAGAAACTCGCAGAGTCCTCTCGCGGCATTAATTTGTATCAAGAATTTGTAGAGATTTAGCTTGAGCCGGGCAGAGTGTTCTTCGCAGCCGGCGAGCGTTAACACTTATTGAGGGGGTGCATCCCTGCGACAGATGTAGGGGAGGCCCGCCATTTGCGTAATGTCAGGAATGGTTACACTCGATTTAATAAAACTCCGACAGCATTTCGTTCTGAAGAATTTAAGAGTCAATTCATTTTAAACGCCACAGTAGCATAGCGAGAAAAAACCGTGAGCCGAAACGTGCCTGGAATACATTGGCGAGGCTTGGATTTCTTATCGGTAGCAATTGAGATGAGTACTTATGGCTTTTCGAGTGGCTCGGCTTCGTTTAATTTGTTGTTTCAGCGTGGAATTTTTATTAACGTCTCCCCTCACTTTGCATTTTTAGGGACGTTGTTCTTATTGCCGAGTCAAGGTGAAACTTTTACTTCCTTCCGAGTTCCTTTTACAGTCTTGTTGAGAACAGATAATATAAACAGTAGGTAAATAAAATTCAAAGTGGCTTAAATCTTGTTGTACTGTCAAAGCCAGAAACCGTTTGTTTGTTTAAACAAATACTTCTTAACCCCGTGTACACTTGGACCAACGAAAACCGCTATAACAAAACATTCCTAAAGCTGCATAACCCATAAGACAACAGTAATACTTAGGATTTTGTGAGGCACTAGTAATAGGCATAAGTACATAACTTACATGGGTACTATTCTTATTATTTAATTTTTTTAATTCATTATAGTACAAAGGATGGGCTGTTGACGAATTTTCATGAAATAGGCAAATGATTTTTACAATGGATTAAAGTATTTTAGTTTTTAATTAATTTTTTATTGTTAATTAAGTATAAAACATACTAAATATATATTAATTATATATTTATTTCGTAAAAATAGAAATAAATGTGTATACATAACCAACTAAAAATAGAACTATGGTTGAATAGGTAAAACATTTCTTTCTTTCATTAAAATCATTTATATGGGACCACGCGAGAAGCACCAGCTTACAAATAAAAATTATATAAAAACTTTGTCCACCCCCATAAAAATTTGACTTACTTAAACACAGTTTAGGTAAGTCAAATTCTCTTCTTACGAAAATGCTTGCGCGACATATGCCAACTTGCCTAACCTTACTCTTTCAAAAGTATCAAACGACTCCTAATATATCAAATCTAGAAATATCTAGTTCTTGAATCTACCTCCGCCCTTTTCGTATCGAAGATATCGTAGCCAATACAAGTTCTTCTACTTCGTTAATTTATGCATTATGTTCTGCAAGTCTTATCAGTTCCTCGTCAAAGGTTATATCGCTCAGTTTTTATATGACATAAAAACTGAGCGATGTTGGTATATAACTTTATGAGGACTCCTCATCAAAGTTCACACACGGATTTTCCTCAGACATGATAATGGACTGCATAAAATTATAATCTAATACGCATTTTACTTGCAAATATAATCACATTATGTGCTGCTAGCTTTGTCATAAGGCGGAGAAATTAATAGCAAGGTTGAGCGTGTGTCGATCGAAAACACAAGGGGAGCACTCCGCAGATGCTTATCGGCACTCGCTCGCTCCGCCGTTTGTGCTCTTACGTGCCACTGTCAATAGCTGCTTAGTATCTTACTTACCATAATAGCTGAACATGCTTTGCAGTACCGGGCCAATTAAGTGGATCTCTAATTTTATGACGTAAATCAGTAAGCCATTCCTATTTTCGTGCCTGCAGCATTTATTTTCATACAAATTTTAATGTGCTAATCTTTTATTATTTATTTAATATAACTGAAATTGTAACTAAACGTAGTGTAGGACGCCCTCCGACCTGGTGGGATGTTGATCTGCGAAAGACTGCAGATGCTGGATGCGGCAAGCTGAAGACAGGGCTCTATAAATTCAAAAAATTCAAAACTCAAAGTGCTTTATTTCCTTAAGACCTTACAGGACACTTGGACACGTCATGAAATACATATAGGTATGTTAAAAAATAATTGAAATTATGACATAAAGTGCTCTCTTTGATTATTGTTCACTTCGGTCTATTTAGGTTAAGTAAAGAAGCGAACAAGAAACCTTTACCTTGTTAGGTTGTTAGTTTTAGAGTTGGAACAAAACTCGTCTCAAGCTTTTTTATCATCTAAATAATCAGATAGAAAAAGGCTTACTATAAAAAGCCTTTTTACAAAGAATAGTTTTGATAATTTGTTTGAATTTATTTACCGATTTATAGCGCTCATTAGGGGAGGCATGTCCAGCAGTGGACTAATATAGGCTGATGAAGATCAATACAAATACAAGTACCCTATATCGTTTTAATAAAAGCGTAACTTGTGTTGGAGAAACACCTTCATGCTCTACACCTTTGTAGGTATAGATTCTGATTCCTTTTATATCTGTCTAGATTTGAATATGTGACAAGTTGTTGATCTTGGTTACCGGTTTTTTACAACTGTCTGATGTGTCGTTGTATCCTACTATTTTCCTAAGTTTATTTAATACACGTTATATCTTCTACTGCGACTTTCACTCTGCCCCTTTGACCCAACAAAGGTTATGGGCCCAGGACCAAAACCAGATGCAGCCCAGATGATATATGAATGGCGAGTATTTAAAATAAACGTTTGTATGTGAAAAGACAGCCATGTCGGGCATACGTATCGAGTTGTTGAACAGAGACAACTACGATAGCTGGAAAATCCAGGTAGAGGCACTTCTAGTAAGAAACGATTACTGGGAATACGTAAGCGGTGAGAAACCAAAACCAAAACCCACATCTGCAGCCGTTGATGGTGTATCATGGGAGACTAGTGATAGAAAGGCTAAGTCTGAGTTGATACTGGCTATAGATCCGAGTGTAGTACGTCACGTAAAAAAGGCGACGACTTCACGAGAGGTATGGTTGACACTGGAGAGAATGTTTGCGTCTAAAGGGCCTGCGAAAAAGGCAACCCTGATGAAAAGGCTCATGTTACACAAGATGAGTGATGAGCAGAAAGTGAGCGAACATCTCGATTATTTCTTTGAGGCAGTGGACAAGCTTGAAGAGATGGATATCAAAATCCATGATGACCTGATAGCGATCATGCTATTGTATAGTTTGCCTACGTCATACGAGAACTTTAGATGTGCTATTGAATCTAGAGACGAGCTTCCAAAACCAGAAAATCTCAGAATAAAGATTCTTGAAGAAGAAAGTTCGAGAAGTAACCACGTTGAGAGTATGGAAGGAGCAATGTATGTAGACAAACACAGTCGGAATAAAGGGCACGGAACAGAAGCAAAATTTAAATTTAAATGCTTTAAATGTCACAAATTTGGTCACAAAGCATCGGATTGTAAAGTGAAAAAACAAACTATGCCTGAAACTAAAAATGTAGAGTCGTGTACAAATGTGGAAAATAGTACAACAGAACAGACTTATTCCACTTTTCAATTTTCAGATTCTTTCGCGGTTGATTGTAATCGTCGTGAGGAATGGCTTTTCGATAGTGGATATACTAATCATATGTGCAACGACGTGGCAAGGTTTGATGAGGTATTGCCTTCATGTGATCAGCTAAAATTAGCCACCGATTCATTAGCAACAATACAAGGTAAGGGAGTAGTAAAGTTAACAGCATGTAATAATGATAGTACGCGTAATATTCAGTTAAAAGATACGTTGCTGGTTCCTGAGTTACGTAGTAATTTAATTTCGATCGCGAAACTTACTGATAGCGGGCATACAGTTACGTTCAAAAGTGATTCAGCCCATGCAGTAAAAGATGATAAGGTCATGCTTACCGCTGATCGGCGCGGTGATTTATATTACTTAAAGAAATCAGAGAATGCATCAGTATCAGCAGTGTCAGGGAATAATAATTGTGATTTATTTGAATGGCATGAGCGTATGGGACATTTGAATGCTAGGGATTTAACTAAACTACTGAAAGAAAATGGTGTAAAATTTTCAAATATAAACTTGTATGATTGTGATGTGTGTGCGAAGGGAAAGATGACCAGATTGCCTTTTGCGAATTCCGGGAAACCCTGCAATGAGAAGTTGCGAATAATTTATTCCGATGTGGTCGGTCCAATGAGAGTTCGTTCGAACGGAGGAAATATTTATTTCGTTACTTTTGTCGATGATTGTACTCGGTGGTGTGAAGTTTTTATGTTGAAGAATAAGACTGACGTACTGACAAAGTTCAAATTTTTCAAGTGTCAGGTTGAAAATTTGACAGGTATGAAAATAAAATATTTTCATAGTGACAACGGCGGAGAGTATAAAAATAAACATTTTGATGAATTTTTACAAGAAAATGGGATTATTCGGAGGTTTACGACGCCATATACACCCCAAAGTAATGGCATTGCAGAGAGGATTAATCGCACTCTTTTGGAAAAGGCACGGTGCATGCTTTTATCGTCAGGATTACCGGCAAGTTTTTGGGCGGAAGCGGTAGCAACTGCATGTTACATACGTAACAGATGCCCAACTAGCGCTTTAAAAGGTAAGATTCCGTATGAAAAATGGTTTGGTAAATCTGTACGTATTGACCATTTAAGAACGTTTGGTTCAAAAGTACATGTCTTAGACAAAGAGCCAGGAAAAGATAAATTTGCAGCACGTAGTGTGGTCGGAGTTTTTGTAGGCTACCCAGCCGAGGCTACAGGATATAGAATATGGCTACCGGAGAAACGGCAGTCCATAGCGTCGAGGGACGTGAGGTTTCATGATAAGGTGTTACCTGTGAGTCAAAATAAGCTCGAGTTGTTAAATGAAAAACCTGTAGAGCCTGTCAATACAAATAATTCGGCGAAGAGAACTGTGGAGTTTGAAACCCAAACTGAAAAACAGTGTAATGTGCCTTTGATGAATGTAAGACCTGAAATCCCATTGATTAATGAAACAATCGTGGAACAAAGCGATGAATTAGTGACAGACCCTGTTAGTACTAGTGAACCCGAAACTAGTGATGATCTTGAACCCGTAAATATAAATTTAACCATGAAAAGAGGTCCTGGAAGACCGAGGGTAGAGAGAGGTCATGTTGGTCGTCCGCGTAAGATATATAATATGATTGAAGTAGAGGATGAAGTTGCAAGTGATTCCACGGACGATTTTGTTGATAGCATTGACTTTGCTGGAGTTATTGAGACAACGTTGAAAAATGCTTTGAATAGCGAAGATAAGGTGGATTGGGAAGAAGCTATTGCATCAGAAATAAGAAGCCTTGTGAAGAATGATACATGGAAAATAGTTACAAAACCACCAAATCGTAATATCGTTGGATGTAGATATGTGTTGACAACAAAGTTAAATGTTGATAAGACAGAGAAGAAGAAAGCTAGACTTGTTGCAAAAGGATTTAGTCAAGTTCATGGGATTGATTATCATAAAACTTTTGCGCCAGTCGCTAAAATTGCAACTATCCGATTGTTAGTGGCACTTGCTGCCGAAATGGGCATGGATATAGATCAAATAGACATTAACACAGCTTACCTTAATGGAGACTTGTACGAAGAGATATATATGAAAGTTCCAGAGCTACTGGAAGAAAGCTTAGAAAAGCTGTTAAAGACTGATGGAGCTAATACCGATTTAGGTCAAAAGGTAGAAAAAATGCTGAAAGACATAAAAGCGGGTGGTAATAGCTGTCTTTTGAAGAAATCTTTATATGGACTAAAGCAAGCTGGCCGACAATGGAATATCAAACTTGATACAAAGTTGAAGGAGTTGGGACTTAAGCCAACAGTAAACGAACCATGCTTGTACCATATAAAGAACAAAGATGAATCAGACCTTTTTGTAGTAGTGTATGTCGATGACATTTTGATTGCGTCGCAAAAGAGAACAGTCATAGACAAGTTCAAGTCAGACTTAAAGAAAAGATTTGAGTTGAAAGATTATGGTACAGCAACGTTTTGTCTTGGAATCGATATTAAGAAAAATGGAAATGAATTTTATTTATCACAAGAGAGGTATATTAATGATATTCTGAACAAATTTTCCATGGAGAACTGTAGGCCTGTGAAAACCCCTATGGAGACAGGCAAACCAGTGATATGTCAAAAAGAAAAAGTTGAAGGGAAATTCCCCTATAGAGAACTTATTGGAGCACTCATGTATTTAAGTGTGTCAACTAGGTTGGACATAGCTAATGCTACAGCAAAACTAGCACAGTTTGCGGACAATCCGACGGAAACGCATTGGAAGGCCGCAAAGAGGATCCTTCGGTACTTAAAAGGTACATTAAATCATGGTTTGATTTTTAAACCTACTGGAAAATGTATATATGGATATTCGGATGCCGACTGGGGTAATTGTACCGAAGATAGGCGATCATTTACTGGATATATTTTCGTTTTAGGTGGTGCGGGTATTTCCTGGTGTTCGCAAAAACAACGCATTGTGGCTACGTCGACGTGTGAGGCTGAGTTCGTTAGTTTGGCGGAGGGTATGAAAGAAGCTGTGTATCTAAATAGTCTGATGAGAGAACTAGGCCTACACAAATTTTATAAGGTAAGAATGCATGCTGATAACTTAAGTGCTATTTGCCTTGCTGAGGATCACGGTGTTTATCACGCGAAGAGTAAGCACATCGACATAAGACACTTCTTTATTAGGGATGTACTGCGTGATAATACTAACATAACGTTGGAGTATTTGGCAACCGATCAGATGCTGGCAGATATACTCACCAAACCTTTGCCTCGCGTGAGACATGAGTTTCTAATAAATGAGCTAGGCTTGTGTTTGCTAAAGTGACTTTAAGAGAGTGTTAAGAGCATTCGTTGAGGGGGTGTGTTGGAGAAACACCATCATGCTCTACACCTTTGTAGGTATAGATTCTGATTCCTTTTATATCTGTCTAGATTTGAATATGTGACAAGTTGTTGATCTTGGTTACCGGTTTTTTACAACTGTCTGATGTGTCGTTGTATCCTACTATTTTCCTAAGTTTATTTAATACACGTTATATCTTCTACTGCGACTTTCACTCTGCCCCTTTGACCCAACAACTTGAAGTACCTACATATTATTTAAAAAAATCTAAATGACAACAAATTTAGTCTAGTATAGTTGGCCTGGTGTCAGTTGCAAATCCTACGGATTGTTAATTATAAATTGGGAAACTAGGATTTTATTTTGTTTAAACTAGCTAACTATGATTTAACAGTTAGGTGCGTGACGTCAGCAAGTAACGAGGGTGTAGTGTTCTGCCACAGCAACATGTGGCGTGTAAATGTGACTAAACGTAATTAATGATCGATTGTAGCTTGTCGGCCATAGAGAATGGGCTGGAACCCTCCGCAATCTTTGCCGACGCAAAATAGAAGGCCCCTGGGACTACCGGGCCTTTTAATTTGCGAGTATTAGGGGTGCTCCCTACGATACTGACGTCCTCAGGGCTATTTTAGAAAAAATCGATTAATATTTTAATGTTAGAGTAGGCCCATGTCGAATTTTTAATCAGGTTGGTGAATGAGTCTGTGGACGTTGTAACGCCCGAGGTTAGCTCCTTTATTTAATAAAGGACGCATATTGTATTTAAGGTGACTTTATCATCATGTTATATGAATTTTATATAGTATGAAGTCTATTACATGTTCATTTAAATTTTACGCCTGTTTTTTACCGTGTAAGCAGCAAGTACCTAAATGTATCTGTATGCCTAATTTTAAATTAGGGTCAACCAAAATCTAAACACTATGCATGTACCAAGTGTGTATACCTACGGCATTAAACATGAGCAGCGTAGAATCCAATCGTAAATCAATTTTGTGAAGGAAAAAGGCGATATCGATATTGGTAAAACCACACACGCTCCCTCAGTATAATATGAGATGGCAAGTCCGCCGTAATGTTTATTTGATACATGTAATCGCCACATGATGTATGGAAGCGATCGCCGGTGGACGATCGCAGACGCGTCGCGGCTAACCACTCTCGCTGACGTAAGGTTTATGATGATTATTCCATCTAAATGATGATTTATTACAGGATTAGGTAGGCACGCGTCCATTTTGTGGGGATATTGGCATTATTTATAATAATAAATCCTTCTGTTCGTGGGTTTAATGGGAGAGAAATCAGTGGTGTTGTTCGATAATACTTATTAGATTTATTTTCTACGAGATTTTATTGTATTGAATTTTTTATTTTTTTATTACTTTGGTAGTTTGAAAATGAATGAACTTTATAAACTTACTAACCTACCTGGCAGGTTAAGTAAAGTAAAGTTAGGTTAAGAAAATTACCTGCCCAAGAAATTTGCAACGACAAGCATTTCACAAATCCCAGTTGGTATTCCTAAAACCTTGGTAATTTAATATAACCTCTGACCGAGATTTAAGAATTTAATATTGGCAGCAGCTTGTTTAAATGGACGGATGCTTTTTTACGTTATGATAATTTAAAACCAGACATAATCAAATTATGATTTGAGAACAAAATGTGCCCTGAAGACGGTTTCAAGTGCCCTCGCTTTGTGTTGGGCATAAAAATGGGTACCAAAATAATTAGGTAGATGTAATTAAAAAGACATCCCCCTCTTTTGGGAACAAAAGGACGAAAAATCATGTTATTTGTCTTGTCTTCAGGCAAATGAGGATGCGATGCCGCAATACCGAAATTATAATTACTTAGGTACTTTTTTATGAGAGCCCGAAATAAAATCTTGTTTTTCAATTGAGTTACTTTATCTTTTCATAATGCATCGCGATGAAATTATCACATTTTCAACGTCGCTTCATTTTAGCAAAAATATAAAATGCATAACTGCTAACTTCAACCAAAGAATAACAAAGACGCCATTTAAATTACTTCAATATAAGTTTGTTTCTTTGAATAGCAGCGTTGTTGAGGGGAAATTTTCGGAATTTATTTTAAAGCATTTCTTGCAAAGTAGCATCCGACGTTTCCCGGAGTTAGACGGTTCACAACATGTTAAAAGTAAAATAACTTGGTGTACCTATTCCTGACAAACTAGACAAGACAACGAGTCATCGATATGAGCGGCGGACATCAGCTCAAGGATATTGATACATGTTTATTACTAAAATTAAAGTTGAGACCAGAAATCTCCAGCAGCTCTAGACTGTTTAAATCTTGTTATAACAAAAGAATTGTATTCGTAGCGATCAAATAATTTCCTTGTTTTGAGATAGCAATAAAGTCTTGAACATTGATAAAACAAAAAAGATGAGGAGGCCCTATCAGAAAAGATTCCAAACTGCAATCCATAGTAGGTAGTATAGGTAACATGCCCCGCGGTAGCCATCGATTCGAAAGAAAGACAAGAAGAAAGTTTCCTGCCGAAGACATGAAATCATAGAACGATTTCTTTTACGACTTCGGTTTCAACTTCATAGCGATGAATTATGCAGAGAGCAGAGAGATTTCCTGCGATAAAAGTCGTAACACCCAAGAGTGTTCTAAAAAGAGCTCTTAGGATATGATAGGGAAAACAGTCAATATCTTTGAACGTATAGCTTACGAATATGATATTCTTTGTTTAGAAATGTTTAGCGGAAAGGCGTTACAAAACAGTCTTAGCCAAGCCTTCCCAATGCTTATGCATTTGTGAGCCGTTTTTTTCGATCTGCCTCTTAGTATTAAAATTCTTATATTTCTTAGTTTCCTGAAAACTTTTAAAGGGCACCTAGTCGACCTTTGCGGTGCAGCGGGCGAACGGAACGTCAACCTGCGACGTGGTTGGTTGTAGGTTCGATCTAAAAGTATCTACTTTTGTATATATATATATAAATATTATAATGTATTAAGCATATCAATTATCTAGTACCAATAAAATAAGTTCTGATAAGCTTGAGGCTAGATTATGCATGTGTTGTACAGAATTATTTTGATTATTTATAGACAATTGAAAAGTTTATTTAGAATATACTTCAAAAATCCAATTATAATATCAGAGGAACACGTTTATCATAGACACGTAATCTGATACAATAAATACAACGATGCCATTGGTATTCCAATAAGTTAATTCGGTAACCTGTACAAGTACAAAGCGTGTGTTTAATTGGCGTTGCAATGCGGTGGGTATGCGAAGGCGAGCCAGGGCGCATCAGCTAGCTCGACGCAACGAGCGGGCGCGATCGCGTCCTGAATACCTAATTGACTAATATTACTTGCGGAGGGGAACTTCCTTATAGGTGAGCGCAAACTTGAGACAAAGAACACGTACGAGCTTTGCAAGGGCTATTTTTAACTTTTAATACGTGAACTTGGGCTATTCGCTGCACTCGATACAGAATTTATTAACTTATTTGGGTTTAATTACAGCCGTCATAGCCCACCAAACTAATAGGGAACCGGTGTAAATTAATATACAACACAAACACCTATAGTGGGAAAAATGATTCAACGTTTTGTAAAGCCTGTTAATCAGTATGTATTATACTGATTAATCAGCTTTTATGTTTATATACGTATATACTTGAATCACTTATTCGATTATATATTGACGGTCCGTCGAATATGTTCATGTTATACGTCAGTGAAAAAAAAAGAAGACAATCGCGTAAGATACAGATTTATGAATCATGTTTCGATTATATATTGACGGTCCGTCGAATATGTTCATGTTATACGTCAGTGAAAAAAAGAAGACAATCGCGTAAGATAAAAAATGAATCATGTTGGACAAACTGCACTAGCATAATATGGCTCCAAGCTTACCAGTGTGTGTGTTATTGATACTAATTGATATATATATAATACAATATATAACATGGATGGATATTTTTATTATACATAGAAAACACCCTGTATAAACATTTCCAAAACCTACAAACATTTGTTTCAAGACGAGAAGCGAACCCGCGACCTCCTGCATCACTGGCAGACCTTCGCTCCCCGCGCCACATCGGTCTTCTAATATTTAAAGAAATTAAATCAGAAATCAATAAATTTATTTCTAGAGGCCAACAAAATAAGCACCTAGGCAAGAATTAAATTTAACTTCAGGTAATCAAAATTAAAGAAGAAATTAATAGATTTTCTGTAAGCTTCACCTTTTTGTCCATTAGTGAAAAAAAAGAAATATAAACCACTTATGCTTAACCGCTTATGTATTACTTGTGTCTATTAAAAAAACTAGATCAAATTCCGATGCGTAGTTTTAAAGATACATATGGACAGACAGACAGACAGCGAGAAGACGTTTTTTTTCTTTTTTTAACAAGGGTTTGTTCGAAAAAGCGAATAAGACACCCCTAAGCGACTTTGTTTTATGCTATGTTGTAGTGATGATTATTCTATTGTCGGTGTGGAACTGAGGGACATCTGACCAAGTATTAACGTAATTGATGTAATCATTTACGAAATGTTTTTTTTTAATAGAACGATTTTAGATAGGAACTCAGTTGCTTTAGATGGAAAGCTCATCGTAGAAGCGCACCCAATTGCCCATAAACAATTTTCCCGAAGAATTAAAACGATCGCACTTATTTTAGAGCTAAAAACGCTAATTAAAGTACCGATGACTATTTCAAATGCACTGACTCTAGCATCGCAAACAAATATCCAATTTTTGAAACTTTTATAATAGGAGATGAAATTCCATTAGTGTAATTGGGGAAAGCGAATTATTGGAGATATCTCGTTTGGCTGCTCCAAGAGTAGAAGCATGTCATCGTGTGCGCTTCGAGGAGGCAAAGCATATCAAACTTTACCTCCTCAGAAATTCTGCAGTAACAGTTTTCTAAATATTTTTTTTTATTTGTATGCGTAGAAGTAAAAAATATAGAACGTACACAGATTTCCAACTTGTAAAATCTACGCATCTCTGAATACAGTTACACAGCTTACTTTGTTATGCTAATCTTCATAATTCTTCGGGCGGGAGAAGTTTCGGGAGTTACTTTTTTCAAAATAAGTTATAATTCGGTCGTAATTTGTAACTCTGTAGAATGTTCACGCGCACGTATAAAGGGAAGCTGTGGTTATTTCTTTATTACAACATTTATTTTTATATCTTATTTTTCATGTTTCCTTTGTTTATTTTCTTTATCAAGTCACTCAATATGTTAAACCTAAAATAAGAGCATTGTGTGTCTTCTCAAACTATCGCTTGAGTCTTGTAAAGCCATGCCTTGTTCAAATTAGCAAAGAAAACTTCTCGATCAAGTCTCTCCTCTACCTGAAAACACAAAGTAAACTCCGAGCCTTCGCAACTTATCCATTAACTTAAGTAGAATCTGTAGACAGCAAGGAGAGAATAGTGGCTCCTCCGTCGTCGTCGAGTCGAGTTAGTTTCTCGTTCAACTAAAGAAGACTGGCGAAGTTCTTTGACTCTCAGCCCCACCCATTTTTTGCCGCGTTCATGAACGAAATCAATCAATATTCATACAACTTAGCAAGACAAACAAAATGATATTAGAATTTAGCTTCTTAAAGTTGGGAATAAAAAGATATTATATGAACAATGAACGAAGTTAGGTTATAATAATATAGGTAATGAGTTATTGTCATTTCCTTAGAATAATTAGGCTTAGAACCGCAGTAGGCTCACGCGAAGTGAAGCCATTTCAAGTTAGCCTTTAAAGGCTAAGTTGTATGTACATCGCTCGACTCATCAGTGCATTATGTCAAGTCCTACGGGGAAGAGCTCTAATAAAAATTACTTATTGTGCAGTGAAAGGGTGTCACAACTCTTCACATAATCATTAAAAACAGTCCAAGATTCAACATAAATAATAACAACCTGGAATCTTTTATGCTTGAGTAAAACATTAATTTAGGTACAAAAATCAATCGTAAACAAAACAGACGCCATTACAATAAAATTTTGAAAAAATATTTTATGGCTTCAAGTTAAAGCGGAATTTTGTGTGAAATTATCACTCTATGTCTAGTTACTCTAAGGTCATTTCCTACAATAAACAACATAAAACTATTTTGTGACCATTATTTTGACTCCCCAAGACTCTTTCATTAAAGCATGACCCTACAGTTATCTAAAACAGGTAAGTAATGAAATCAATTACTTTTGCTTTTCATGAATAAGTTGTACCTACCTACTTTTTTGACTGGGTACTTTGTACAGTTGTACCTACCTATATCTAATTGACATTTTTATCTAAATCTTGTGCAAATTCGATGATGATTTCGAATTTGATGATGTGAATCTGAGACTCATTTTATCAAGATCTAATTGAAATCTGTAACAAAATCTACATATTTATCATCTTTTAATAATAATATACTGACGAGTTGAGAGATGTAGGTACGTAGCCTTTATAGGCTACCTTTAAATGTCTCCGCTTCGCGTGACCCTACTGCGGTTCTAAGCGTAATTATTCTAAGCTATAATATATTAGTCATCGCTTTGAAATTGGCAATTTGAAGTTCCTGTCCCATTTAAGTCCTCATTCACACGTGAGCTTTTTTAACGCCCTTTTATAAAGCGTACTATTAGAACAAATACACTTCGAAGTACTTGTTCATACGACAGCGCTTTTAAATCGCGACGCTTTTTTATCGAGCAGTGTTCCATTTTGAGCGCTGGGCGTTGTGCGTTAAAGGGAATAAGTACATCATAATTTATGAAACTTCATTAATTGTTTTACTTATCTCAATGCCAGTCGTTGTACAGTATAGGTGATATCGCAAACCCAGTAATTTAGCAGTATAACCACTTCGACGTCGTCGTACGGAAGCGTGAGAGGAAACATAACTTAACTATGTTATTTAAAAGCGCCCATATGAATAATAATTTCGAGAACGTTATAAAAGCGTCGAGATTGAACGCAAAGCTTTTTACGATGGGATTGAACGCAAAGCTTTTAAGCTCTCGTGCGAATGAGACCTAAGATTATTCGAAAACAAAATCAAAGTCAAAACGTTGCACGCATGTCAACTGACTTTGCCATTTGACACGTAGTTTGACGTTTGAACGTTCCATTATTGGCACTTATTTTATTTCTCTCGCTTTTTTCCATCATTTTTTTCGTTTCTTTATTACATTTTTGAAAATATTAAAACGTTTATAACTTACGATTCCCAACTTTAAAAATTATGAGATTTTCTGATTAAAAGCCCCATAATCAAAGGAATGAATGTTCCAATTTCTGACCATGTACGTTTTCTCAAATTTTTGGGTCCATTTTCGCCATTCTTCTTTAAGATATCAGATTGATTGGCTATATATTTAGCGACGAAGGTCTAGATTTTCGCAACTTCTTTGAAATAAAATCATTGCAGTTATTTTTAAATCTTTCGAGTACCTAATTTGATACGAACCTCTTCGTTCGATTCATCGAAAAGTCATTAATGTTATAAAAGTTAAATTATGTGATTTTGAACAGGACCCCAAAAATGAAAAATAGCTTTATATTTTAACTTCAGTTAAAATCTGCACCCTGTAGTCGACGGCCGCTTTGTTATTTATGACAAGGAACACGGAACTCATCTCGAGTTATAAACTTCTTGGAATTTCTCCTGAAGTAATACAGAGCCATTATTATGATGTCCCCACAAAAAATGTTCGTGTAGCGGGACAGGGTCGCCACGCAGGGGCCAGGGGCAAACGAGCTCGTTTGTTGAAAGGTGAACCAGTCGCTTGCCTCGCTCATTCAGTCGCTCACTGCCCTCTGCGGAGGGTAGACGGTTTTTGATCAGAGCATGAATAGGATCCAATTATGAGTCAGCTGATGTAATGTTTCTTAATCTGAAACCGATGTGCCTACTTATAATTTTTAACAAAGCTCTAAATACGAACAAAATTAAAAGCAATGAACTGAAAATAGTTAGAAAAACTTCTGATACTCGTACCATTGATTTTTTCCATTATTCAAATTTTATTTCGTAATCATATAATTTTAAACTAGTAACTAATAGTTATGAAGTATTAGTAACCTGCAAATGTTTAGGCAGCTGCTAAAAATCAATACCAAGGTACACTTAGCATAAAAGATAAAACTTCCACATAAAAAGCTCACTCACAAAGAAATAGTTCATTATTACACGCTCGACTTCCATCCGTACAAATGGTACTCACCTACACAAAAGAAATATGCCTTAAATGGCCTGCGACAATAAAAAAACTTTCTCTGATGTTTTTCTTCCAAACCACTTAGCAAGCTTGGCGCACGTAGACATGTTTGCGTCTTGCTTGCATTATGACACCGTGGTACTATAAGATTTAGAGGGGACAAAAGTGAGGAGACATTGTGGCGCCGGAGCCTTTGTCATAACTGCTCTGCCGAGGATGTGTTCTCCTAGTCTTATGCGAACATTCCATTTGATCCACCGTACGTTTCCCCCTCTAGGATATTAGTGGATCTGGAAACTAGAGCTGGCATGAATGTTTAAAATTGAGATGGACCGTGCTACTTTATTTCTGGTCATACTTGATTATTGGCCGTTAAATACGATTTCTAAATAAAGTTAGTACTTAGTGGTAAAAAATACCTTGTAGAATATATTTAGAGTAAGTAATTAATAGAACTATCCTTATTAACAACGAAAATTACAATCAAGAAATTAAAACTAGTAAGTAGGTATATACAATTGAAACAATTAAGCTAACCACAGACGGTTACAAACAGTATAGAGTAAGGTCAATTGACAGTAATTATTTAATTTCAAACTTAGACATTGATAAACAAATTTTGCTGTAGAAAATTACTGTTTCCTTTTTGAGTAAAAAGATTTGCTAGAGGCACGGAGCAAGCTTAATACTTAGTTCAACTTTGTCAGCAGCAATGTTTACTATGAAGCTTTTGGCAGCGAAGACGCTCACGGTTTTTTATTTCATTGTGTAACACCATTGAATGGCTAATTTCAGCAAACGACGAATAATACGAAAGTTAGCGTGGAGACTGAGTAGAGCACGCAGCGGGCGATGTCTCAGCCCAACGTAATATACGCTAACGGCCCGGGACAAGACAAATGTGTTTTCTCTCGCTTGCTTAATAGCAACTTTCTGTTGGCTTTCTCATGCGCCCCCTGGATCTTGATTGAAAACTATTGCTTATTATTGAGATTTAAAGGCGAAGTGGCTGAGATTATTGTTGATTCTCTTTTTATCTTTATGTATAGTTGAATGAATTGAGGATTACGGAGCGAAACCTCGAGAAATGTAAAAGACAATCCTTTAGATGTAATAATAAAGATAAAGGTGGCAGCATTCACGTCTTAGCTAGTTAGCGGCGCAAACTGGCTCGTCGACGGCGTTCGCGCAAATTGAATTTGTCTCGAATGCTCTGAGTGGAGCGCACGGCAGCCGTACCGGCCACTACCCCTACGTTAGTACATGTCGCACATTATTACCTTTACCGGCTTTATGGACCGGGTTTCGACCTATTCTGACGCAAAGCCGATTCTAGTGATGCGATGTGATCAATTAAATACAATGAAAACCTGCCGTAACGTAATGCAATGTTGTTTGCTTTATGCGTTGGCGTGATTCCTATTAGGATTTCAGAATTTACGCGAAGTACCTATGCGGAAAATTATATTAACGAGAGGATTTTTTTGGTTAATCGTCACTTTGATATGATATGCTTACTATAGCTACATAATTAAAGAGCTACGAGTAAATTGAGCTATAGAAATATATTGAACTTATAATTCAATCTTTTTAATTATATATATACATATATCATACAACTTTATGCCATATTTTGTTTCTCGGCTTACCAAAATCTACGTCGTCGAGCAAGGGTATGAAAGCGTTGATGACTTGCGTTTTATCGAGTGTCGGCGAGATTAATGGCCGTGTCGCACGCGCGCAATTACACGCGCAATGTGGCGCTGCGATGCGTATTTGTTTCAGCAAGAGTTCCGGCTGAAACAACGCAAGTCAGGTGACGAGTGCCATGTATTGTGAGAGGGTGACATCCTACTAATATCATAAAGGCGTTTGTAAGTATTTAGAAATGTTGTGTGGAAGACAATGCCAAAACTTCTCTTTAGATCTGTTTTCAATGTTGCATAAATATTAGATTAAGTATTAAATTATTTCTTAGAAATTACCCAGAGTGCGAGGGCTTATGCACTATAATTACACAAGCCTAAAATAACATGTATACTACTTTTATGTATCTCTGAGATTTATTCATAATCTCTTTTATTAACAACGATAATTAAATCAAGGAATAGAAAAAAATAAAACTAGTATGTGATTTATGTTTAGTTAATACTTTTTCAAAAATTCAAATTCAAAATAATTTATTTTCAGATAATACATCCATATACACACAATTAACAATTTTTTGCCCCTACTGACTTTGTACCCGTTAGATTACTATTGTTATTTATTTATTTTTAACAAAATCCACAGCCCTTAATAAACATAACTATATACGTACCTATATAAACTAATTAACTTACGGCCAAACAAAATAAAAATAACTCTTTTTTGTTATTTAAAAAGTAGGTAATCCTAAGGCAAGGATACTTTTATTTTGCATCAATAGTATTAAGTCCGACAGACTTTCAATACAATCGCACAACGCTTTAAAAAGTTCTCATGCAATTCACCTCATCTTACCGCTTTTTAAGGGTAGTTATGACAAATCCTGAAATACGTGTATTTTTTTTGCATACTGTTCTGACAAGGTTTAATAAAATCGAACTACGTATTAAAAAGTTTCAAACAAAACGGTTTCAGCCCTTTTTGAAAAATCCGGTCTTAGTCTTACTTAGTTTTACTATAAAAGTAAACTTTTTAGCAAATTTAAACTTTCTAAATAGCTCCAGTGGTTTGTCTGTAATATAAAAGAACAGAGAACATCATTGTAGTCGAAGTCATATACGTATTATTAAGGGTAACTCAAAAACTACTGGTCAGATCTTGATCAAATTTATATGAGCCCACGTGAGAAGCGCCTGCTTTTAAATAAAACAAAAATTAGTACACCGAGAAAATAGATCTATGCCATAAAAAATACAGACGAATTAAAAACCTCTTTTCTTGAAGTCGATTGAAAAGTGAACTTAGCTAACTATGCTAATTCCAGTCTTTCATTACTGTACAGTGGTATTTTATCTCATACATATGAAATGCTCATTCATAAAATATTCAAAATGGTTTCATGCTCCCTTAATTATCTACGTTTGTGCCGGTCGACGAAAACTTCCACATGTTTTGTGAAATAAATGGTTTCGACACTTACTTGCTACTCTCATAATAGCCTCTCCTTCCACACTTTCCACGGGCAGTTTATCTCTGTTTGCAAAAGATCGGTGTACACTTAGCGTAATAAGGTAATGCCGTTCGTGTCTGAGAATTAATTTACGACAAAAGTTAGCCTTACATGCGCCAAAGATGAAAGTCAGACACCACTTGTATAGTTTTGGTTTGGTTTAGCTTGTGGGGCAACATGATTTGCTTTAGAAGCAGTTGGTTTAAATAAATTAACTGGAATGATGTTACTTTTCCTCTGTTTTAAACTTTTAATCTAAGACGGTTGCTTAATGTTGCAACATCTCCCAGCTATTTTAAATGGGAACACATAAATATAAAGTTTCAGAAAAATAAGTAAAAAGTTGCTTGCAAAGTTGATGAACGTCTTGAATTTATATTTGTTGCAAAATATAATATGTATTATAGATACTAAATAGGAAATTGTAATAATACAACAGTAAACCTACTATCGTTAAATCGAAGTGGTTTTCATCTGAAGACAATATCATTAATTTGGTTTACTACAACATGCGACGTCAGCTTTGATTGTGGTCACGTAATGACATGGGGGATTCGAGTATTGTAATGTCGTCAATTAACTGCCTGTCTAACCATGTATAGTATACCTTTCCTGTTATTCTGAAGTGCAGGTTAGTGACTAAACAGGATAGAAGACCAATTTAACAGTTTGCATAAAGCAGTTTTACCAAGTATTTAGTGTTTTCCTGTTCGTATTTGCTTTTTTTAACCGGTCAGAGCATTTCTTTTAGGTATATATTTAACATTTTCAAAGAATAATAATAATTGAAATTTTCTGTCTTGCTTTTTCGTAACAGTTCGTAGTCCCTACGAAGCCACGTAGCAATTGCTACGAAGCGTAGTAACGTAGACAGTATCGGTGTAGACGTAGATACTGCGACAGCTGTGCAATTACGCGTCTTATCATATGAGGAACAACCAGATATTGTTTGCCGACACATTTTGTTCAACTTTGAGTTATGTATTGAGTAATAAAAATTAGAATGACAATAGTTTTTTCATTTCTAGAACAAACATAAAGTGAAAATATTTTGTGTGAAATATTCGTAACTACATAGAGATGAGGAATGATTAACATTACGTAAATATATGTATATATAGTGCTTGAGTATGTATGTTACTCTAAGGAAAACCAAATCTGGAAACACTGCAGCTTTCAATCCCATTCAATAAACAGCTTGGGCAAACCTAAACATACGCTTACCAAAAAGCCGCTAAGAGCCCATCTCGACGCTACGTGACAGAATCAAAACGAATTTGTCCCGCTAAAGCCGCGGGTTTTTCTTACATTCGATGGACGTACAGAGATAGGGGACCCTTTCGAAGAATTAACACAGAACATATATTTTCTACATTTAACTCAACGTAGATTTATTTTTGAAGACTTTAAAGCCGCAGGAATAATAAACAAAGCAGTTAGATGTGCCTTGTTGAATCCACGTCAGTAATCGTCAATTTCTATCAATAAAGAAATTACTTGATTAAAATAGTTACAAACGAAAAGCAAAATCATCTAGTACGGGTTTAATAAAAATCAAAGGAAGAATAAAGAAACAAATCGCGACAGGCAAACGCGTCCCGAGAGGATTCCACCAGGTGCAAAGATGTTTCATGATTTAATTTGGGACTTAGGGATCTGCTCTATTGAATCTATTGAACCGTACAATCTTTATATCGCCCCCGAGTTCTGCAAATGATTCACGTGCCCCGTTTACGGTAAACATTCGTCAATCCATTGAGTCGCCAAACTAAATATTATTTCAGCGATGAACGTAATCTAGGTAAACATAAAGGTGATTGGATATTACAGTGGCTGGACGCGCGTTATCGCAGATCGAACCGCGAGCCGAGCTTAATAATAATCCGGTATTTGATACAAATAGCTTCGGGAATGTTTCAATAACCACAACAAAATGCACAGACACTGAAACAATGCACAGAAACAAAATCACGCATGACTGAGCTCACCGCGAGCCGCCCGAAAAAAATAATGGGTTATTGTGGTATAATTGCAATCTAGATAGACTGAAAAGATAAATACAAAACGATTAATCAATTTTCTCTATTAAATCCTGTTATTTTGAGTATGATATTGTGCAGTCGCATCAGCGTAGGCTTGGTGTGATGCGTATTGTACTGTAGGTAGCACAGAAGCTAATGATAGAATAGGAGTCACGAGGCAGCCGCCGGACGGGCGCGCCGCGCGACGAATACCAAGCAGTTCTCAGGCCTCGGCTAATATTGTGCTGACTCGCATACCGTGCTACTAATATACAACTATTTTGTTTTGCACTGCTGCATCACGAACGACTCGGGAGCTTTTCTTAATTAACTCTAACGTAGATGTAGGTGTGTGAACTGAAATATATGTACACGACAAAGTGTGAGAATAATATAATTACATCGTTGTGCAAGTGGCAGTTAAACTTAGCTCCTTATAATTCTGGTTTTAAAACACATTTTCAATTATATTTATAAACTAACATCATGAATTATTATTAAATATGTACCTATTGAATAATTTCATCAAAACCTCAGATTTGATTCAATTTTAATGAATTTAATGGAATTCGTATCTGTTTGCAATAACAATGCGAGCATGGCATTCGGCGCGGCGTGTTGTGTCACATGACTTCGTTGTTATTACACCGGTCTGGCACGATGACAACGGAATATACATACCTTACATGCTTCAGCCGGGAAAATTTTATAAACTGAATTTGTTTTACGACGCCACTGGCATGGGTACCACCACCAAAACCAGTTTAAAATACTTACCGGAAACAAAATCCAAGGAATGCAATCATCATCAATCATTGCTTTAACATGCCTAACATAAGTCATCCAATTCCATTACTAGCCCAAGAGTAAATTTCATCTTATACTCCTTTTTTATGTATCCTTATCTTCATAAAAAATTTGAAGACACAAAAATAAATCACCGAGCAAAAAAAACTCAGGAAAAAAGCGTATGAAGTCGTGCGTTAATTCCTAAGAGAATATAGACAGAGTTACTTTTCGCCTCTTTTATCGTACCGTTGAAATCGTACTTCTTTGTGAGTATATCCCTCCACGTCCCAGCCATGTCGCCGACGAAGATAGAGCACGATCTTCACAAATAATGTCACATGCGATTCGTTTCAGACGACGTGACTCGCATCGCCGCGGGTGCCCGCCGTGCATAATGGGATAAATATGCCGCGGTTATATGGCCCACACATGGTCCTCAAATTAAGTGAGCGCTATTTACTGCATGCGGTGAAACTTCCTTACCCGCTTGATTAACTGGATTGTGTTTACCTTGTTTACATGTGGCTTATTACACATCGCTTGTAATAACAAGCGATATGTTACTATAAGCCAAGCGAGGCTCAGTGAGAACAATCAAAAATCCTTAGAGAACCTCTCCACTACTGTCAACCAGTGTAGAAGTTTTGTATCTATAAGTACCGATATCGTTGCATAATCATAATCAGCAATCCTTATAGAGTGGTTCTTTTACACCCCAAGCCGTAAGAATATGGAACGGTCCTATTAAAAATAAGCCACATCAAACTTTTAAAAAGAATGTCCTTCAGTAGCTATTCGTTGTTGTGTATTTCATTTTTGGTATATTTCTGTAAAGATCATTATTTTATATTATTATTATGATATTATTCTTTTTTCATATAAGCACCTGCACCACACTCCTATGATCTTATCTTTTAATCTAAGGTTGTCTGGAAGAAATCGTTTTAAATGACATGGCCGCTATTTCTCTTAACTTTTTGAAGATTAAAAATATTAACGTTAATATAATACAAACTTTTGGATGTAATGTTCTTAAGTAAATAATTATCTATCAGCCTATCTAACTAGTCCACTTCTTGGCCCACCTCCCCTAATGAGTGCCATAGTCTCCATTACTAGCTTTTATTGACCCATTCATGGGCCAAGAGAAGTTGGGATGGGCCATCCGGCATCTTGTTGCCAGCATAACGTTTTTATGCCATAAAGTAAATTGGTCTGCCAAAATCTTCATGATCAAGATTATAATAAACATAAACATGTACCTAATCTAATCATACGTTCCAGCCTCTGGAATTCTAATTTACCTTGCCCTTGGATTGTTTTGATAAAATCGCGAGGAAAAAGTAGATATGCGATTCCTGGAACGTCTCAAGTAAAATATGTAATTTGAGATAAAGCGGCATCCCATTCCAGATAAGACGCAGCACGACCCACGTCGAGAGCCATCTGACTCGTTACGAGCCGCCCGAAGCGAGGTGTGATACAAAATCATCAATCTTTCCCGAGATTCTACTATTAAATGCCTCTTCGCTCTTTTCCTCGAACTCGAGGCCAGAAACAAATGTAAAAAGTTGTGTGATAAGTTCAATTTGAATTTGTAAAGCCCCTTTCACCGTTTCTCGCCTGTTTATCGCGGCGAGGAGAGAACGGAAAATACAAAAGTAAGAGATAGGAAATGAAGAGGCGGAAAAAAGTGTCGGGTTCCGAACAAACGCGAAAAGTTGGCGTTATCCGGGAGACAAGTTAAATCGCAATTTATTAGGACGTAGTAGCGGCTTAGCACCGGTCGCGAGCAGCCCTCGACGACGTTATCGCAGCGCCGCGAACAAGCAATGTGCTTACATGTGTTCTCAGACAACACTCACACACAGATTAGAAATACCTACAGGCTAAAATAACCTATCCTTATTAACAATGAAAATAACAATCAATATTAAGAAAAAAATAAAACTAGTAGGTATATACAATTGGAACAATTAAGCTAACTGCAGACGGTTGCAAACAGTGTAGAGGTAGCTCAACTGATCTACATCAATACCAGTCGGAAGCATCCCCAAGACACTGGCTACATTACCACGCTGTATGGCAATGTTGCGCAAATGCGCTGCTTCAGCTCTCGGGTCAGGCATCGCATCTATAAAAAAAATATGAAACTCATGATTATATATACTGAATATATATCGGTCAAGCATATAGATCTCATACATAAAAAAAAAACCACTAAAACTCAGCCTTCGTTTCTAATCATACATAGATTAGACAGCATTTTTCCCAGCCATCTAAATCTAGGTCAGATTCTTTAGAGATTTCTCTGTGATTTTACCTGTTAAAAGGCAAAAGACGGGGTATGTTTATTCAAGTTGTTTGTGTATTAAGATGAGACGTAAACAATAGTTGCGGTGCATTTGCAGGGGAGCCCGCACGTGCTCATGCCGGGGTTCTGCTATCGCGCATCTCCAGCCTTATTCACATGCCCATGAATAGCAATATTGCTTACCTTAAATTTGAATAGGTAGGTGACAAAATACTGCCTCTACTTTTTAAGGTACCTATTTGCTTAATTGTATTTCGATTTAAGCATAGGTTGTGTTTATTGTTTGCTGCTTGCATGTAAAACAGGTATATAATTTACTTTAAGATATTAATAATAATATCTAATATATAAAAAATAAAAAGCAAATATATTCAAAATATTTAAAAAAACAGACTGTGTGTAACTGCAGCAAAAGGCCAATCTACGGCTCTCTCGGTTCTTTCTGTATAAAATACTACATATTATACAAGTCCTAAAAGGTATACCTATACCCTCAAAATATCAGCTTTCTCTCTTCACCGGATAGTACTGGGCATTGTCCTCAAAAGTCGCTTGTACCTTTAAACTATATTAATGCTAGTATATCTGCCCGCGGCTTCACACGCGTTGTTTCTATGGAAACGTTTCAAGGCTATTTCTATCCCACGGGAAATTATTCATGGAATAAAAAGTAGCAAATGTTTTATTCCAGAGCTAGAACTACGTTTACTCAAATTTTCATGCTTGAACCGTTCATTAGTTTTCCATGCATGCAAACTTTCGCGTTGATAATATTAGTTAGGAAGTAAGCATTTGATTTGTTTTCAATAAAATTTTCTTTATATTTCCAAACTACGTTATAGCAAATTTCTCTAAACTTGTTTAAAAATAAGAAATCTTTAAGTTTAAAATGGCATCAAAATTGAAACCTTTTTAAACAACACGTGCCCACTAATTGTGGCAAGGACTAATCGGATCTGCTTCCGTGTGCAGATTCCATTATCGCCAGGATCCTGCTCAGCCGCCCATACATATTCATACGAGAGCCGACACGCTGCCGGCTAAATCAATGGAGTTATCAACTTCACTTTTTGAAGGTTCTGCCATCGATACACTTCCGATACTTTTGTATCGGAGTTGTATTGATGACATTCGGGTCAACCATATCTATGTCTTTATTTTTTTATAAAACTTTTTAGTTCTGTATTAACCAATAAAAGTACAATCAAGGAATGAAACAAATTAAAGTTGGTATTGTAAATACATTAATACATGTATAAAAATACATTAATTGAGCTAACTACCGGTTGCAAACATTCTAGCTAGAGGTAGTTCAACTGATACATATCAATACCAGTTCTTAAGCTTGCTTAAGACGCTGGGTGCATTGCCAATTTTTAGTTATTTGTATTCGTGGTAAAAAGTTGATTGCTGTTTTTCTAAATTGACAGCTCTGATTTTATTATTGTTGCCTCTACTCCATAACTATGAATTTGCCATGAACCCGACACTGGCAGAGAAGTAGCAAACTAGACACAGCACAGTGTTGCCATATCGATTTATCTATAAAAATCTAAGTTTTCTTATTACTTGGACAACTTTTCTTAGAGCAAACTTTCTTATAAGACGTAACACGTGTAAAAATATATTTTCTGTTAAAGTATGCAATGGTAGGTCAGTTTGATTTAACCTCAACTAAGAAATTAATTTACAAATCGCTATCCAAATATACTACCCCATCAAATCAACGCCAGTTTTACTTCCCTCCTACTTCAGCTCTGAAGTTCCAGGAACAAACTTTTTAATTAGTCTGCGAGGACAAACAAGCTGTGTCTCTTAGTTCGGTATACTTGTACGAGGCCGCGCTCCAAATAGAGCTGTTGCCCCTGATTTATTAAACAATTCATCGATACTGATAACTCTTGTGGAAATTATACAATTTACCCCGCAGAGCATCACAGAAACGTGCAAATTAATTAACAAAGTAATCATTAAGTAGCTACGTTTAAACGTGTTCAGGAGAATTGCGGCAACTATGCAGGAAATCTAATAACATAATATAATTGTTTGTCTCTAAGGGAGACGCTGTAATGAATAGTCAACAACTGGCTACGTCGCACTGGGCGTGTATCGTTGTTGTTTTATTGATGCTTCTAAAACAAAGTTACGTGATGTTAAACCTGGACTGGTTTTGTACCTACGCTATAAACCAGGGGGTGTTTCAATTTTGAGAGAGTTACCATTGATTGCAGAAGCTGCACCATCTTTAGTTAAGGATTTAGATTTTGTGTTAGACAATCAAAATACTAGGAAGACTGTTATATATTCAGATAAGTTGGGTGCAGGTATGGGTCTAAAACTGCGTGACCTTCTTGTACAAAATGTAGTAAATAATTGTTATCCACATTCTAATATAAATAGAATTACCGATTATATACAGAAAGATAACTCCCTAAATCAAAGCACCACTTTAATAGTTCAGCTAGGTGAAACTTGTGTAAAACGGTCACAATTGCTTAGGTTTGTTGAAGTACTTTTAGGAAAGGTAGAGAATGGACTGGGGAAACTTATTATTTGCTCGTTCCCCTACTCAAAGTCACTGACACTTAAACAAAATGATAATTTATTTAAAAATAACATGCTGATTTACAACATGACATGTCGTCATAATGATGTATTATTTTTTGATACTAATAATTTTATTAGTAAAACTATTTTGACTAGGGACACAGTGGACCTAACCCACCAATGTAAAAAGATAATTGCTAAATTATTAGCATATAATATTTTTGATCCCGTTATAAGTAGTATAACACAGTTACCTGACGAGCCTGTACATGTAGTTAGTAATAGTACTAATGAGGGCATTAAAGCTACAGTGTCAGTAAACTCAAATTTAAACTGACCGCGACGACAATGGGAAAGCAAAAAGCCATATTTCACATAGTCCATCAGAATATACAAGGCTTACCCAGCAAAATCCTAGAATTAGAATTATTTATGAATCATTTAAATGTAGATGTTATGTGTATAACAGAACACTGGATTGTAAAGAATCAGTTACTTCCCTTTTATAATAACTATTGTTTTGTAAGTTCATATAAAAGAAAAGCTGCAATTCGTGGTGGCTCTCTGATTTTAGTAAAAAATAGTCTTAAATGTAAAGAAAGAAAAGATATTGTAAAACTTTCTATTGAGAGGACTATTGAACTTTCTTGTGTGGAATTGGAGCGACATATCGTTGTGTGTGTATACCGCCCTCCTGACGCAGATCAGGTTGCTTTTGAATGTACTATGGAAGAAGTTTTGCTGAAAGTATTTACTTGTAGGAAGGATCTCATTGTTTGCGGTGACTTTAATATAGATATTTTATCAAATCCCCTTGCCGACAGATTGCTTAATTTATTCAAGTGCTTTAGTTTACAACATCTTTTTAATGACCCCACTAGGGTAACCCAAACATCTGCCACCTGTTTAGATAATATTTACTGTAGTCAAACTCCAACCAGCAAAGCAGTAATTAGGCATTTCCAATCAGACCATTATGGTCAAAGTGTTAATTTTAGCTATAATGATAGAAATAATGTAGAAAAATATACCTGCAGGCCAATAACAGAGAACCGTATTAAGAATTTTCAAAGTAGAGTAGAACTAGCAGTATCTAATATATCTTGTTCTGATGACCCCAATGAATTATTTTCCACACTTTTGAATGTCATACACAAGGAACACAGTGAAGTATTCAAACTTAAAACATGCACAGTGAGAGATAGGGTCGGATTTGTTGATTGGGCCACTCCGGGTATTTATAAAAGTAGGAATAGACTCTATGACCTTTATGCTTCTAGAGAAACTATGTTACATGATCCTGCGTTTCTATTGTATGTAACCAACTATTCTAAAACATTTAAGAAAGTCTGCAACACAGCCAAATGCCTGTTTTTAAAGAATGTTATAATAAAATCATCTAATAAAGTAAAAGCAACATGGAGACTAATAAATAACGAAACAGGTAAATCAAAGCCACGTTATAAAGAAATAAGGTTAAAAATTAATAATTCAATTCTTATACATGAAAAAGATATTGCCAATGCTTTTGATGCATTCTTTTCTGCTATTCCTAAAGTTGTTACCCAGTCTCTAAACTCCTCAGCATCAATGGCTGTTAAATTTTTAGAATCTTCAGTTGCTAGATGTAATGAGAGTTTTATCTTTAGTTATGTAAATGCTAATTATGTAGTGAAAACCTTTAAGTCAATTAACATTAAAAATACTGAGGATCTCTGGGGTATATCCACCAAAGTATTAAGTTCAATTATTAAGGAAATGGCTCCTTGTTTGGCCTATATTTTCAATAGCTGTGTCGACGCAGGAATTTTTCCTGATCTCATGAAATATAGTAAGCTGGTTCCTCTTTATAAATCTGGTAGCCACACTGATCCGGCCAACTACAGACCAATTTCAATACTTCCTGCTATGAGTAAAATTTTTGAAAAAATTATTCTCATCCAGTTGACTTCTCACTTCAACCTTAATAGGTTATTCCATGAAAACCAATTCGGCTTCACCAAGGGTAGATCAACAACCGATGCTGGTTCAGTTCTGTTAAGGCATATATTGGAGGCCTGGGATAAAGCCAAAAACGCTATTGGTGTATTCTGTGACCTTTCTAAGGCTTTTGACTGTGTGGATCACAGTACATTAATTGAGAAACTTAAACATTATGGAATTAAGAAAAAGGCACTGGATCTTATGAAATCATATTTATCTGATAGAGTTCAAAAAGTAGAAGTTGGTAAAGAAAGATCTACGGGCTCAAATATTGAATTAGGCGTACCTCAAGGTTCAATATTAGGTCCCTTTTTATTTTTAGTTTATGTAAATGATCTTCCCTTTCTAGCAAAAGATCTTTGTGATATAGTCTTATTTGCTGATGATACTTCACTAATTTTTAAAGTAGACAGAAATAAATATAATTTTGACGATGTAAATAATTCGCTGTCACAAATACTAAATTGGTTTACCGCCAATAACCTGTTACTTAATGCTAAAAAAACAAAATGTATAAAATTCATGTTACCAAATGTTAGAGAACTCCCAACTCAAATCACGTTAAATAATGAGATTGTTCACTTCGTAGACTCTACTGTATTCTTGGGGTTGCATATTGATTCATCTCTTCAATGGCAACCGCAAATTGATGCTCTCGCGGGTAGGCTTAGTTCAGCAGCATATGCAGTGAGAACAATTAGATATCTCACTGATCAGGACACAGCTAGGTTAGTTTATTATAGTTACTTCCATAGTATTATGTCTTATGGTATTTTGCTGTGGGGACAGGCAGCTGATATTCAGACTATCTTTGTTCTTCAAAAAAGGGCGGTGCGTGCAATTTATAAATTAAAGCCACGTGACTCATTGAGGGAATTATTTAAAGAAATAAATATTTTAACTGTAATTTCGCAATATATTTATGAAAATTTAATGTATACACACAAAAACAAGAGTAACTTTTTGAAAAATTGTGATGTTCACAATAGAAATACACGAAACAAGAACAAATTACACATTCCTTCATTTAGATTACGAAAACTGGGGAAATCATTTATGGGTAATTGTGTGCGCTTCTATAATAAGCTTCCATCTGAAGCAACTGAACTTTCTATTCGTAGATTTAAACAGTACATAAAACTAAATCTTATCAAGAAGGCATATTACTCCATAAATGATTACATCAATGACGTTAGTGCTTGGCCAGATGTCGCTCAGTTCCACATCGACAATAGTATGTAATTATTTATAAGGCAAACATGTATTAGACACATAAGTTTTACACATGCTAGTGGTTTCTATTTCGCCTCTTCCACTAGTGGACAAAAAATTGAGGCGAATTAAATTTGACTTGTCTAAGTGCTTATTTTGTAAGCCTAAAGAAATAAAGATATTGATTATTGATTATTGATTATTGTCTTAGTCGCACTGAATTATGCTGTTATATCCTAGAATATTAACTTCAACTATTGTTCAAGTTTATAATTACCTGGACTACAAAATTACTAAGTACACTTTGGAAACAAATATAACGTGGCAGAATGGAACGATTAATTTTCGTGAAAGAAGGTATGTTTGCTATGTTACCGCATTTAACTATCCTTTAAACAATCCTGATAAATATACTATTCTAAAATATGAAGAAACCACCTCAAACCATCCATTTATCATCAGTACGTTAACAAGAACTAATTGTTCTTAAAAGCTATGTAATTATAGTGTTAATGTGCAAGTGTCGGCGAGGCAGGTCGGCGGCACTCGACACGGTGATATCGCCTCGAAGCAAACAGCTGGTTCACTTACAACTTGCATTAGTAATTTTAACGGTACAACTGTCTCTGTTTCAAATCATTAATGTAAACGACCATGGGCTTGTTTGGTGTGGGATTTATCATGGAGTGATCCAGCTGCTCTGATGAAGCAGAGGCATTCAGACCACGACAGCCAGGCGCCACAATTACACCACCCTGTAAATCATAAACATCAACCCCCATTTAATCCAAATAGTCCGTCGTTAGTCGAGCAGCCTGCGTCTAATTTGTCTCCCGTAACTGGAGATTAATTTATTAACATTAATTACACGACAATAGATGGCGTTTTCAACTCTACACCCTTGTGAATAACACCACGCAGGATTGTTTTGTCATAATGTTTTTATTTTTTTATTTGTCATAATGTAATTGCATTTGAAGATAATTTCCTTGATATAAATTATACTACCTTTAATTAAACCTACCTGTTGAAAAGAATATATCTGGTTTTTGAAATTAACTCGTCCCAAAAACCTCGATGCCTCCTAAGGAATAGTTACACGTTGATATTTTAATTAAATATTGGTAATAAAATTGGTTTAATGTATTATTTAAAGGATAAAAAAAAGAGTATTGACTAGTCAAAGGACAAATGACTACACTATTTTACGTACTCACCGTATTTCGTCTCAACGTATTAATGATTTACATTGGCAATATTTCGCATGCGTGGCCTACAATATGATAGCAAAACTGTATCGGGAAACTAAATTGGACATAACTTTTTATGCGACCTTATTTCATAATACCTACAAGGCAATGTAAATGTTACCGAACTTATTTCAAATATCAAGATACGAAATACTATATGTCTTTGTTCGATGGTATGAAGACTGAAACTGTTTTTCCGTAATAGAGAGCAAATTTAAAAGAATTGACGACTTGAAGTACGTGAGTACGATTGGCTAGGTAACCAGAAATCAACAAAACATTTCACCATTTCAAAATGAATATTTTTTCACAAAGCTATCAATACATACAATTCAGTCAATTTGCATAAATTTTCGCTCACAGCAGAGTGCTTTGACCATTTTTTATTGCAGCCTTTTAGTTTCTGCGGTTTTATGACTCTGTCAAAATGGTTCATACGTTTGGATAGTGCAGTTTATTGCATTGCTACCCATTTAGACATCCTTACTTGTCTCTCTGTTTGTAGACCCATCTACATCTATACACTATACACAGACTCTATAGACAGTTGCAATTATTAGTTGCCTGAATTTTGATACCTTATCATCTGTGATACTCGTATCTTTGACATAGGGCAGTTTAAAACGCACAAAATGGACAGTCGTGTGGAATGTATCATCTAGTACAAAGCTAAGCAGAGATTGCGTACTAGATGAATGAGATACTTAATAAAATGTACATTACATACTTTTTTTTACATTTTAGTTATATTGCAAACAACCACTTAAATATTAATAAAAACATGTCTAAAATTCATATAAATCGACGTGCATCTATCGCGATCACATGTTCATCCGTGCGTCCTCTTTCAAAGGGGCGAGGGTAACTGGTCTTTCGAAAATTGTGGAAAATTGCCCGCGGAAAAGGACTGAGAGGAACGGAGAGCAGGGCACATGGCGCGCGACGATGCGCCCTACATAACTGATGACTTTTCAATGGCCATTCATTCGCGGAGCCGCCGCCGCCGGCTCCCGGTCACCGGTCGACGCGGCTGCACTCAGGGCCTGACCTTGGACCTCACTATCAGAACACAGTATTAAAAATATCTACGGTTTTTATAATAATTGCAAAGAGGTACATTCTAAAGATGTAGATTTCAAAGAGAATTCAAAGAGGTAGATTCCCACAGCATCTTAGCTATAAGATAATGTGTTATGATAACCGGTGTATCTTCTTAATACATCTTACATAAAGAACATCTAAACCAATAAAATAGTATAGTCTACAGGTAGTTAAAACATTAATATCATGGCGGAAATCGAACCCGCGACTTCTTACAACGTAGGCGAAACTTCTATCGCTGCGCCATAGACGTCGACTAAAATGAACAACATAAATAAACTTAAGACAAAAAGGTGATTGTGAAATGAGATAAAAGACCAAGTCTTACACTCGGAAAAAAATACTTTAAGACCTCTACATTATATCCATCTTTTAAAACAGTCCTCATCAACCTGGTTTATTATTCTCTTTAGAAAGGTCTACCAAGTAAACCTAACCCCTTAAACCTTTTAATGAATTGGAACAAATTATACACAACACTCATTCTGATTACGGGCCTGTTGACCGGTCATCGGTCACCCCCTACCTACGAGTCACATGCAGCCCACAAATTCACGTAATCGTCGACGTGCTCGTAAACAATTACCTCTATTCGGACTAATACAAATCGAGCCTCTGTGTAGATAATGTATTCCTTAAACTTTCGGCTTGTCACATCAATCCGATTTAATGGAGAAGAATAGCTGGTTATCTTTTAATTTAATTATTATTTAAAACGGAATACTTTGCTGCTTTCTAGTAAAAATAAAAGTAGTACACTCCTTGACAATATTGTGAACGCGGCGATACTCACTCTTCGATTATTATCGTTAAACTAATTAAAAAGTTAGAAGTTCAAGAGCTCAAGAGTTTAAAGCTTCCTCGATACACTGTAAGAGATCTGAGGGAAGTCTTGAGTAGATAGATAAACCAACTTTATGAGAAATCTATACATTAAGAAATACCTCAAACAAAATGGGGTAGGTATATCAGCTATTCCGAGACTGGCTTTGCACAAAATAGATAGATAATAGTTTAGACTACGACCAAGTAGATACAAAGGAGCGGCGTACTCATCCAAACGTAAACGTCTATTCCCATCGAACTAACGACGATATCGTACAATGAATAATAGGATGCTTCCTTGACAATTCCGTTCACTTTAATCAGCGCAGCAGGTAAAGTGGCTCTTGGAAATTGCGTCGCTTTTACAATTGCTTTATTTCAGCTAGTTTAAATAAAAAAAACAGGAATGAATTACCACTTTATTGTGCTTGAAATAAACAAATTAAAGAGTCCTTGAATAATTTATTTTAGAGTTGTCACATACGTATTTGAACAGGGCGAACACGAGCGGTTCACTCAGCCAAACAGTGGCGTACAAAGCAAGAGTACCGGGCATTCATCGCTCCAGTGCACCGTTTTTCCGCCTCTCGACCTTTAAATTGAAACAAAATCGTACGCACGGTCCAAATTGCCACTTGCCTATCTACCGGTGACTAACCGAGTACTAATTTGTTTAACAATCCTTCAGGCATGTCGGTCGACAATACGACAGGATACAAATAAAATAAACTCAACATAACGTTTAAAAATAAACACATACTCGTAACATTACGTTTTTCTCTCGCGACAGTAGGCACAGGAGGGTATGGTATGAGTACATACAGATGTAGGGCACCTCTTTCATGCCTATTCTGTAAATTCGATTGAAGTAGGAACGAGGCACTTGAGTTCCTGTCATGTTTCTGTATAAGTTTCTGTACAAGTGACGTGAAGTAAATCGTTATTCAAAGGTGCTAAGTAGTGGGGAGCGTAGTGTAGCCGAGACGTGGCGCTCCCCCGGGACGCGGACGCAGTCAGGAGTCTTTTGATAAATATTTTATGCTCCTCCCGACTTCATACACATAACTTGTGATATTTCTTCTTGTTTAGATTAAAATAGTTTCTTTTGCTATCTTTTATGTGCGCCTCATTGATATTCATACGGCTTCTCTTTGTGTATCGTCCCATCATAAAGTGGAAATTGCTAAAACAGAGATACGTGAAACTGTATTATGCAGTATACCTACAAAGTTAGTGTAAAGGATAATCATCGTCATTTATTACTTAGAATTTCGGTTAAAGGAGTTTCGTAATTTTTGCGAACTTGTTTTGAAAGGGCTAGGGGATTACCTGATAGAAATTGGAGGCTTTCATTGAAAGGTTCCTGAATAAAGGAAATGTGCAGTCAGTACTTCCATGAAATAAATCTGAGTAGATAGGAAAATGAATTTGAAAAAAGAGGGATTTTCTTATCATTAGGATTATAGCAACACAATAAAATGTGAATAGATCAATGCTCTAATATACGAAGAAGTTGTTTTCGATGCGGCTTCTCTAACAGTTAAATAAATTAGATAAGGCGGGCCACTCGCTGACGAAGGCACTTAGCAACTTTCCGACTTGTTTCCGACATTTGTACCTATTTGTATTGAGTGGACTATCTGCTCCATATATAGTATAATCAAAGTGAGAATGGAATGTTTTAAGTATGTTACTTTATTTGGAAAATATTGTTAAAATTAGCAATAGACAAATTGTGTATTAACAATAATATAACAGATCATTTATTTCAGACTACGAGAGAAAATTCAGATTTTTTTAAAACATATTTTACGGTCCGTAGTAATAAAGGTGTCCACAGCTGGGACATGGCGGGCAATTAATTACCGTAACCTAAGTCATATTTACTCAAAATAACATTCCTCTTTTTTAAATAACTTAAACTGAATTGACTGTGTTAAAAATAAACTTGACTTTTCCGATAAACGAACTCACTTTTATTTAATTTATACTTATTCAAATTTAATTAAGTACGTATATATTTCTTTATACTTACTAAAGTGGATTACTTAGCCATTTCAAAGCTATATATGTATTTTTTATGACAGAATTAAGAGGAAGACCGTAAAATCTGCCAAAAGATGGAGAAGTGTAGCACTTTACCTCCATGCCCCATGGCCGTGGCACATTATAGGCACACATGTATGCCTTCATGCTAAAATAAATAAATAGCTAAGCAGAGCTTGTATATGGGTATCTACTAGATTACTGATATCCTATTAAAATTATAAACGTGAAAGTATGGATGGATGGATGTTTGTTACTCTTTCACACAAAAAACATAGGCATTATTTTATCCCGCCATTCCCACGGGAATGGGAATTACGCGAGTGAAATCGCGAGGCCCTGCTAGTACTTCATAATTTACATTACATAGATAAACATTTTTGATTATACATAGAATACAAACAGAACGCCAGTATGTAACAAACATCTGCAGATGGTTTTATTATACAAACATTTATCCCGAGGCGGGGATCGTACCTGCAACCTCCAGCGTCGCAGGCGAACCTTCGCCCGCTACGCTACCCATACAAGCTCTGCTTAGCTTGGGGCTAGACGATGCTGCGTGGATTGCCCAGAATTACTTATTTCAAGTAGGTACGCTTTTCTTGTTGAACAATGGTAAATTTTGGAAATGTCATTAAATAACAATGGGTACCTGCTTAAATATATTAATGTCCTTTTCTGCCTTAAATCATGAAATTAAAGAAAAGTTGTTCTTTTCATTGCTTCCTCTTTGAAAGTTTTGCCTTGCAAAGCCAGAGTTCCGTGAAATAGCCGGAAGGTTACTAGAAGTAATTAATTTAAAACTAAAAAAAATAGAGATATTTTAATGGGCTATCAATCTACTGTCTGAGGATCACTTTTGACGTCTACTTACGTGCAATCACCTACATTAACATAGTGATTAAACGATTGTCATAAGGTTCTTATTTTCACTGTGGTACCCTAAAACATTTCGTACCGTATAATTTTACCGCGTAATATGAAAGAGTCGGTACTAAGAAAAGTTTTAATATCTATTCCGATTAGATTCAGTGTCAGGAAGGAACGCAGATAGCGACGGCGGAGTTGGAAGGAAATATTAGATGGATCGGGCTTCGAATACAAATATGGGGAGATAGGGAAATCGGATTTACCAGTAGTCCCAGACGTGTCGTATTATCGGACTTTTTTTGTAAAAACATATCATATTATAATACGATTACCGAATATCTTTGTTTTTTCTTTAATTCGTTTATTAAAGAACTTTCTCGGGCTGTGTAATTTGTTTCCTTAGAATCTTTCCTAGAATGCAAAAAGAAAATCCGACTAAACAACTGTATAATAGTTTGATTGATTTGATTTTTACAATGACTAACAATCGACTTCAAATTACACAAACTACAGTTTTTATCCAATTTATATCGGACCACAGGGAAAGCACCAGAATCAAAATCTGTTAACTTATTTATATGTTTATTACATGTGAAAATGACATTTCGTAGTGATATACAAACAAATAAACAGTTTGTTGAGAATTTAGAATTCAGTTAAAAATCACTTTAATCAGTTTCTATCAGCTATCAGTATCGTAAAACTCTACAACTCTACTCATAGGTGGACTTGCTGTAAACGAACACGAATAGTATGACAAAGAGACCACCTATGCCAAGGCTGACGTTATATATACATATATCTAAATGCACGTGTATGCACGGACATTTAGTTATAGCGCAATTAGAAAGCAGTGGGTGGTTATTACGGTCAATGTAGAGCGGGCACAGGCAAGTCCGGATTGTTCCCTCACTAATTAAATCTCGCCGCCGACGACGCCGCGGTTTCAAACCGACAGCCTCTTAATTATTGTTCCGGCTCTTAACATCTGTCTTAATGTCACTTTCCTCTTTAATTCTCGCATTCTTCGCCTTTCGGTATGTTCCTAAATGTAAGTTCTTTGAACCGCATTTGCATTTAAAGTTAGTTGTAAGAAGGTTCTACGCTTTTGTTTTTGTCAAGTGTGATTGTGTTGTTGATATAACGAGCGAGCATAATTGTATTGTATTTCCAGAATAATTTATGGTAGACAGCGATTGTAGGAGGATATAAAATTTTTTAAATGAAATTTATACACGGCAGTTCATACAATCCTACTGAAACACGTTACTATTACAAATAACTCTAAGTGGATACCTACAATTTTGTTGTCCACCGAAAAAAGATGTTGGTTTTATACCAGCCCATGAGACAAAACAATTTCGGAATAAATGAATTATAACGGTTTCCATAAAATAATTTAGTTACCCTTAAAATTTATAAAACTCATTCTCATAAAATTTTTCCTTCAGTAGAAATAAGAAAAATTTCATAGCATTGCTTTTATATTAAGACCTTTATTAAAAAGGTAAATGTGAAAACATCCGAAACTTTTTAATTTTCTTACGGGTATACAAATTGGTTTCTGAACCTACAAAGAAGCACACTCCCGCCTCTCTCGGCTGTCCGAGGGCCGAATACAAATTAAGAGGCAGACTTGCTTCTCACAAAACTAGTTAATGTGTGCAACGTCTGGATTTGAGCTAGTTCTCAAAGCAGAGCCACCACTCGCAAAAGCGAATAATTCACTTTATCGGTGTACCGTACTGGCTCCCAATATGTGCAGCGAAACCAGTGTAGTGTAGGTACATTACAATTTACTTTAGGATTCGAATTTACGCTCAAGTTTACATTTTTAAAACACTGTATTGTTTTTAATTCGATACAGAATAAAATCCCTTACCAACCTGTGAATCATTACAAAAGTACCTTTAAATTATAATTGGTAAAAAAACTTAATTCATTGTAAAAAGAAGCTCAGCGGAAAGCTAAGAAAAGCTGTGTTGAACGTTCTCTTAATTATTTATCCGTTGCAGACTGAATAAGAAACACACTTAGACTCACTGCGCAAAAATCTAGAAAAAAAGCTTCAGTATACTTTACAAATGAGTTTTATTCTCGGCTTGCTTATTTATTTTTCTAAATTTAGGTGAGTTTTGACTGAAAAAGTAGAATTCATCTTCTGGATACTCTTGGAGAATGTACAATACAAATTTAAATGGGTTTGGCGCTTCGCTTAGCAAATCAGCTAAAGCAAAATCAAGACGACCGATTCAAAGTTTAAAATATTCCTGCGACTGGATTTAGTCTCATCGTCAGATAGAAGTAAAGTACTACCTATTTTCGACCAAATATCTCAAAGAAACGTTCACCATTGAACATTAATACGAAAATAAGACGCTAAGGAAATCGACTAAAGCTCGGCTTACTTTCGTTTTTCATTCGGAAAAAATAATTGTAAAAATACCTTAAGCTTTCAATAATTATTCTCCACGTCGTTTGTAAGCTCATATTTTTGTTAGATTGGTTTGTTGAGCTATTTTTGATTCTACGAATACTAAAGTTATACCTGTTAACTTTTCATATCAAATATAGAGCCGGTGGGGTGCAGCGGTATTCCGTTCCAGTTGTTTTATTAGAATGTAGAGATTATTTTTCGGCTGTCCAACTTCGTCGATGGGGTGTGATTCGGAGCGGACGAAATAGGGACGACTCTAAATCCATATTCGATCTACGGGTCTGCACTGAGCTGATCTGACAAGCTGCCGATCTGTTTTGCATTTATATAAACAGCTCTTTACCGGTGCTCTTCTTTGGAAGTGACAGTCACTTTCTGGTTTTTGATATGTTTGTACGAATTATACACGGAAATTTTTGGAAGCTACTTATTTGGCAGCGGGAAATTTGATTACCTTAATTAGCATTGTAGAGTTACTAATTTGCTATACACATTTTGGTGTTTTGAAAAAACTTAATTGAATGTTATATGAATAGGAAGTAATGGCTGAAGGTATGTGAGGGCGGGCGGCGCGGCTGCGCGGCTGACAGGAAGTGGCGCGGGGCGCTGGACCTTCATCAAACGGTTGACTGGTATTACGACTTGCAATTGTTCCACTGCGCCGCATTCCTCACTCTACCTAATTCCACGCATTATCTCTGTGATTTTCCAAATTAGAACACAAACAAAACAAACGATTTATTTAAAACGTCTCTACAACTTGTCCGTAGCCGGTGCACAATTAAAACACCGTTAATCCTATATTCGGTTTCCATTGCGAGAGCACAAACAGTTTGTTTAAGAGGTGTAATTACAAAATCCCTCGTGTACTGAATTTTCCGATGTTTTCGCGCGGCGTGCGAGTACGTGCCGTAAAAATAATTCGACGCTCCAGGGATCGTTTGTAAAACGTCACGCGTAAAACATATTATAAAGCCAATAAAACGTGTTTACAAGGGTGAGTAGAACTCGCCGTCCTCGGGGTGTTTCGCTTCCGCGCGATATCCGTAAACATTTTAGCACTGCAATAAATTTAACATTATCCAAGTCGCGAGACATTCTGTTTCTTCCGTCCCGGGATCAGTCGGTTAACGGTTGTAATCTCGACTGTCTCGGGTTTTCCGCTCTCTCCTAACAGGAATTATACAATTATGCGGAATTCGCATGTTGTTTCCGCTCAGCTTTATTTATGAGGGAGATTTTTGAGATATCTGTCCCTTAAGAGTTTCTGATATGTTGATTCAGCGTGAATTGTGCTTGGAGCTATTTATATGTTTTTTTATGACAAGTGCTGAGAGTGGTGTCTCGGTCCATACCAATACAAAACAGACTTTTAAATGAAATCGTTTATTTCATATTATGAAAGTACCTCGTCTGCCTCACTAATTCAAAGACCCAAACTGGCACTTATTCCTATCTGTCTAACAACATAAAAGTAAAGTAGGGACTGCGACAAAACACGTAAGATCATTGCAGTTGGCTCAACAAAAGATCGTTACCCAAGATACACTAGTCGGAATTCCGGTAGGGTGGGGGCCAGTCGAAAAGTAACCTCAAATTAGTCCGAGAAAATAAAATCCCCTGTTTTTGTGAGCGACGTTGACAGGGGTGCGGGTGGAGTGGCCACATTGGGACTGCTGTTTTGGCCAACGACCGCCCATCTGCCCTCATTATGTCGTGAAAACACTTGCTTGGATTTTTATGAGACTTGTAAATGTTTAACTACGCATTCGAGCGGTGAATGGCGTTTTTATGGACTGTTACGATTCCTTTACCGTAAGCGGTTGCGTATTTGTATACTGAACTGGGAAAACAGATTTTGGGGATACCTTTCATCTGTGATCCATTTTTTCAGTGATTCAGTACAACAGATTCGTTTTAAGAAAACAACTTTTGTTAAATTGTTGGAAAACAATACAAAAAATTAATAATGTAAAAATACAAATCCAATGCCGGCTTATCAGTGCTCTTAGCCTTCTCGCTGATTTAACGCAGACAGGAGGCTAATAGATACCTACTCTCACAATAGATTAATCAGAACCGTGTCTGCGAGCACTGTCTGCATTGCAATGCCCTTTTGCAACGCGGCTGATCCACTTTTCTACGGATGCGAGATTAAAGGGGAGTGTAACAAAATGAGAAATGGAACGATTTCAGGACGCATTGTTAGACGGCCGTTGTCGGATTTATGACAAAGAACAGCGGATGATTCAATCAGGCTCGTTCTTTAGTTTGTTATATTCATGTTACAGTCCACCATCTGCGAGTCTTATTGTTATCGATGTCGTCGTTTTTGCTCCATTTGTCGTGCTTTCTCCTCACAAATTCAGTTTCCTTTTGCAATTGACTGATTCAATAAAGTCGTATAGGCTAATTGAATTCCAGGACAAAAGTATCCGAATGAGAACATCATATTTATGTATATTAACCGGGTTGTATTTGTATATGTCGGGGTGATTGTATAAAAAGGCAAACTTTGGCGAATAGGTATTCAGTGCAGGGAGCAATTTACAATTTAAATATTCTTAATGTCTCCGAGTTGTCGCAGCGAGGCGCGAGGGTGCGGCGCGGCACCGCTTCCACTACATCAATCACTCGTGGACGCGCACTCTGAACATTTCTAATTATTCGCCTCGCTTTGTACTCGATGAATTCTTACTTAACACTTTCAAATTTTGCAATTCAAACATATTCAATCTATGTTTTTAATTCTAATCCAAAGGGCACTAAGCTCTCAGCTTTCAGTCATGAAAAGAACGGATTTTTTCTTAATTAAAACAATCGATTGATAAAACAAACCCAACTAAATTTAAACCGAATATATTTAAGGATGTGTTCTAAAGCACATACGAAAGTTAAGGTCGTGTTCTGCATATTTGAGTTGTTTGCAGTTGGGTCTGGCTTGTCTCGAGGGCCACTCGGCTCGAGAGCGCGCAAGGTGACAGCTTCCAACTAATCTGCGGTGCTAGAGGTTTACGTAGAAGCGTTTTAGTCGAGATTTATCTATTTGTAGAGAAAAAGTCCATACCCACTTCAATTCAAATCACAAATCTACATATCTATATATATTATACTAATTAAAGTATTTTTGTCTTTTAATTACCAGTATAAGCAAGAATCAATAGGTAGGCATATTTATATTTATGTCAGTGCACAATATACAATTAAATGAATAGTAGCAGTCGTGCTTGGATGAAACTTTTTACGCATTTTACAGTATTTATATTTATTATTTACTTACAGATTTTACCACCACCACCACCATAGTTAATAAGTACCTAACATAGACCAAATGCCATGTTTGTATCACATCTCGAAGATATTAACCAATGTTATTATTATATAAGTGAAATTAAATTAACATTGGATCATGTTGCCCTTCGTGTTGCTCTTCTTTAGAAATTAGAAGACAAAGATAAATTACTAAAGTGCACACGTGGTGTCTGCAATTTGTTGTAAGCAAGTACTAAGCAAGTTAAAATGACACAATTCTACAATTTAACAAAAATAGTTATAATCTACCAGATAGCTAAACGAACTTTGTAAATAAATGCGTTTATTTCATGAATAAATATGTTATTCACAGGGGCAAAGAGCACTCCGAATATATTCATAGACATTGTTTCAAATTTGTATTCTAATTCACTGAGTAAAAATAAAAATTTTAATATGTAATTATACAGGGTGTAATCGTTAAGTGTGCACAGGCGATTATTCCGTAACTATTGCAGATATCAAAAAACTTTAAACTGATATCGAAAGAACTTTACCTAATGAGTAAAATGACATTAATAACTTTTTAAAAATAAAACGAGAAATATCCAAAAAAATTACATTAATCACTCCCATACATTTTATTTCTTAGTAAGTACAAAATTTTGTGTTCAAAGCATATGTTCAAAGTGACGTCCTCCTTGTGCAATACAATGACGAGCTCTATTTACAGTTTCTAAATGAACTTTCCTTAACATTTGCGGAGTAATTAAAGCAATTGCACGACGTACACGATTCTGTAACTCTTCTAGGCTGTGTACTCTCTCAGCGTACACGTGGTCTTTGACAAATCCCCATAGGAAGAAATCACAAGGCGTGAGATCCGGGGATCTGGCAGGCCAAGGGGTTGCACTATTATTGGCTATTAAGCCATTATAATTGTTTCGTAAGAAATTCATTACAACATTTGTATTATGTGCAGGTGCTCCATCTTGTTGAAAATTATCGACCTTCTGTCATCGTCTGGAATTGGTTCTAAGAGACTTGGCATATCGTTTTGTACAAAGGAGAAATATCTCTGTCCATTTAAGGTTCCACTGTAAAAATATGGCCCAATGATCCGATCTCCAAGAATACCACACCACACATTAATTGAGAATCGCACCTGAGCTCTAACTTCAGTAGTTAAGCGAGGATTGTCAATTGACCAATAATGCGAGTTTTTTCTATTGTAAATGCCGCAGTTTGAAACATTACTTTCATCGGTCCATAAAATTGACCTTACATTGACATAATTATTGACTAGCCAATTGCAATAGACCAGCCGACGAGCAGGATCATCATTGTGCAGCGTTTGAGTAGGTTTTATCTTAAATGCTTTGAAGTTGTGTTTTTTTAATAACTTGTGTACATAATTGTGGGACACTGGAAATGATCGGGCCACTGAACGCGTTGATTCTTGTGGATTATCTACTACGTAGTTAATAATATTGTTATCTAAGTCATTATCAAATTCCGGAGCTCTTGTTCTCGAACCTTTTTTTCTGTTAAAAGATCCATAATTTATCAAATTGTTATCCAACTTACGTAAATACGTACCAGAAGGAACTTCTCTATCTGGGTACTCTCTTCTGTAGGCGATAATGGCCGCCCTATTGTTACAATCATGTTTGTAGTACATTTTTAACATGTCCCTCTTTTCTGTATTGGAATATGCCATTTTTCAATCAATAAATGCAACAATCACGATTATTAACGCAAATTGAAAAATACAATAAATTGGCGGGAACGAGAACCCGCGATAAAGAATTTGGTGGTAAGATAATTAATCTACACGTGTATCTACTTGAAATTCATTAATACCTTCATATCGTACATAATTATAAAATGACAAGGGTAAAATGAGTAGGTACTATTCCACTTAAAATAAGGAAACTAAAACCTTTCTACTATCTCATACTAAATGTATGGGAGTGATTAATGTATTTTTTTTGGATATTTCTCGTTTTATTTTTAAAAAGTTATTAATGTCATTTTACTCATTAGGTAAAGTACTTTCGATATCAGTTTAAAGTTTTTTGATATCTGCAATAGTTACGGAATAATCGCCTGTGCACACTTAACGATTACACCCTGTAGATTTAATATGCCTGTTGGAATATAATTCATTGTATTTTAATTACAAAACCTACATTGTAACTTATATTTTGTCAAATAAACATCTTTTAATCACGCTCTTACAACATTAGTTTCTGTTTGGTACTAACACGCCGGGAGCGGGACAATGGATGTGTTTACAAGAAATCTGTTCGAAGTCGACGGCTTTCCCACTCGGGCCTGTTCACTGCGACTATTGACACACATGCAAATATTGAGCCAGCAAGCTGTGCAGGTTACATTGACTTAGCAAATATCAGACAATTTGGAAATGTATTCACTATTCATAAGAAGGGGAGCTCAGCTATACGTATTGGTAACTATAGTCGTTGGTTATTTTTTGTAGATAAAATTCTCGATGTTCACTAATAAGCTGCTGATTCTAGCCGCGTAATGAAAATCATAAGTGTATTTATTTATTTATTTATTTATTTTATTACACAAAATCCACAGCTCTTAAAAATAAATTACAACTAATCTTATAGTTTAACCTACAGCCAATAAAGGATTTACATTTTAGGAATTTAACCTAAATATGAACTATCACTAAATCTACAAATTAAATCTAAATAGTTGAATTTACTATTAATTATTACTTTTATAAAAGTTAAACCAAAATTCACAAGGTTTTAAGAAAAACAGCAGAAAACATACTAGGTACACTAATTACCCACCAATAGTAAAAGTAACGTATTTTACATTTATCACATGATGAATACCTTAAACATAATATGTTTTTATCATTATATACACTCACATATATCAATGCCATCATACCTCTACATATAATGTATAAAAATACGTTTTATCATACATAATGATAAAATGTATTTTAAGGGAATTATGAAATATATGTCGCATTGTTTTATTACATATGTGTAAACTTGTATTCATTGTATACATGTACTAAGCGTTTCTTATATTAACTTAAAAAATAAACCACCATTTTTATTCAGTCTAGTAATTGAAGAAGCCGTAACGTCAAAAGGAACGATCACGAAACTGGAACGATCATAAAATGATTGCGAACTCAAAGTGGTCTTCGATAAAGGGAAAATTCTTCGAATGCACTTCACAAACATTTATCTACCAGTTTATACAGGTAAATAAACTCTCTCCTTATTGCGATAATAAGCAGGGATGTTTTCTCATTGACTGGTTCGCCTAACACGTACCCACATATTTTTCGTATTCATTCACTGCGTTGAGGTGGCGTTATGAATAAGTATGGCATGTCGCCGGTATTATCTTCGTGTTTGGTAATGTATTCAAATATGTATCAAGCCCCATCCGCAGCATGTTGTCGTTGTTATTTTATTTCATACGCGTGAGCGCGCACAAGCTTTATTTTTTTGTGATACAAGAGAATCATATGGTCCGGCTGCTGCTACCAAAGCCCAATTTTGTGTCGAGCTTTTCATTTTCTGATTAAACAGAAAATTTTTGGTACTGTACAGGCAACGACAGAAAATGATGAAAATTATACTTTTTTATACTTTACTCTGTCTTTTATACTAGCACGTCAGTGGCATAACGAGGATAGGTCCACCTGCCATGTGATTGCGGGTTTGTTTGCCGGCCGGGATATATTTTTGCACGATCTGCAAATATGTTCAGGGTATTCTGGGTGTTTTCTATTCAAAATAATATATATTACAGTTACAAATCTATAAAATGTAAAAATGAAAAAGCTCTGGTTAGTTTGCCGCTAGATATTATTCTGTGTGAATTGTTCAGGATTATATGTTTATTATTTTTACTATCTGAAAAACACTTTGTACTATTGATATAAATTGCAAGAAAGAAACACATGTTTGTTAAATGATGACAAAACGAATCCAATAATCTGCCTCATACATTCTACGGTTGGAGAAGAAAGAAAAATAGCTCTACACAGGACAACCTTGTCCAAGCTCTCAGTGTTCAACGGATATTGATTACTTGTCTGTAAGGAATACAAATGTATCAAGGAAACTGTGCTCTAGCGCTTCTGTAGATGCTATCCTTTGTACACTCTGACGTCTAGCATTAAACTTCATAGCTGTCGTCGTGCTTTATGTGTCTTGTTTGCGAAGCTGAGACTCGTGAAAATATTATTGAGTGCTATTTATGTTCATAGGAGGCGAGTTAGTTTTGCTTATCTATTGTCGTTATAAATTATGTAAGGTATAAATATGTTTTTTTACAATTTTAGCAAATTTGTTGCCATCACAAATTTTTCTCGGACTTTTACGGTAAGGTTTTTGTTTCCATGATGAAATAACGATATTTAATATGTATTAGAAATAAAGTTCACATTTTCACTTCATATTTTTTTTCTGTTCGTTTAATTTACAAATATAAAAGACTTATATCACTTTTTCTTTGGTAGCAAATAAAATACACAGAAAAAAGTAAAATACTCAATGATAGCAATAAAGAGTTGGATAAGGAGATTGTTAAAAGCTGAACTAAACACAAAAAATATGAAAACAATAAGTTTTAATTAAAGTTACATTAGGCACTTAACTTGGTCCGTCGTATACTCGACCGCTTATTCTTTTTAAACTTAGCTTACCGTATTAGCAATGAGATCCCCAGGCAACTAACTACCAGGTGAACGTACTAAAGAAAAATGAAATAACGCAAAAAGGAGAGTTGGCTGAAGGGGGACGGCGAAACCGGGGTGGTTCTTTCGAAAAGCCAGTTTTCTTTAGTGGAAACAGATAACGATCCACTGCCGACGACAGAATACGTAACTGCATATCTATACATACCTGAATATAGAGTCCTTGCTGCATCTCGCAGTGCTGCTCCCTTATCTACAGTATGTCAAAGTAAAATATTCTTTGAAAGGGTAAAAAGGCCCGTTCCCTCTTGTCTTATGGTACAAAACTTATAAATTAAAACCCTGAAATTATGTTGTTTCTAAACCTAGAAATATTTATAATAATAAAGTCGATGACTGCATTAGGTACAATTCATAATTAATAATCCACACAGCTTAATCTAGCTCGAAACTAAGCAAATCTTTTGTTATGGGTACTAGATGGGATGGCTGATATTATATTTAATAAAAAAAAAAGATTCATAAATATTTTTACTACACATAATAAACACCCAGAACGCCGGAACAAAAATTTGTCACAAGGCAGGAATCGAACCCACAACCTCCTGCGTCGCAGACTTACCTTCGCCCGCCGTGCCTCTACAGTCGTCTAACATTTACTAACATTACCTATACAAATCTTATCTCAGCTTTATATTCGCCGATTGGACAGAATCAATAGAGTGCACACAGACTGTTTTCTGTGTGAGAATAAGGAACATTGATTTCTCAGAGATGCCGCGTCATGCAGTCGCGTGTTGCATTATAATGTGTGGGGAGCGAACGTTGGTAAAAACGAAAAACCTGAAATATGATATCGTTTGTGTAACGATCCGGGAAAATTGTTTATTTCGGTAGCGCTCCGGTACAAGGCAGTTGATATGGATATCCAATATTATATTAAGCGTATAGTGCATATTATGCAATAATTTGTTGCGGTGGGCTGTGCGTAGTTTTGTGGTGAATGTGATTGTGGGTTTGGAACGGAATGGAATGTGTAAGGGTCAACGCGCCTCGTGACCTGTATTGTTGCTTTCGTTACAACGCGGTCTATGTCCTGTTTTTCAATTAGATATCATGAATATACGATCAGCTGTAGAAACTTCTAAAAATCAGTAGTAATAAATAAAATAAATAACTATTGGACAATTCTAACATCTTGTTTTGCTGAGCTTGTGTTTTGGGTTATTAATAATTGTTATATTAATACAGTGCATTATATTAGATTATATTAGACACAGATAGATTTTATATAAATTGACAACATCCGGAACATATAAATGCACATAATTCAAATATTTGTCCTGAGGGAATCAAACCTTCGACCTCCTAAGTCGCAGTTGGATTTACGCCCGCCTGTTGTATTTACGAACCACGTTTTGGTGGAGTGAAATCCAACTTAAAGCAACTCCAACCTAAAGTTTGTGCCTAGCTCTGGATTTAAAAGCTATGGGTCCTCTGATGTATACTCATTATTGAGAAACCTGCATGAATATTTTATCCTGGTATCTGCTTTAAATATTATTGGATAAAATGATAAAAGCGTCGCTTCAACGTCACCGGCTGGCATGTCAGTGCAAAAATTGCCAGGCGCGGTGTCCCCGCCCGGCATTGTGCCCGAAATGACACGCGAAAGGCGTCGAGAGTGCCGCGCTCCCGCCTTTACAAAAGGCTTACAGATCCGCACACCAGAAGATTTTAATGAGGCAACGACTCTGTGTGATTTTATCGCGTGTGCCGTAATGAGAAATAACCAAGCGCATCCTCTTTGAGCACACTCACACAGCTGCTAGCAAAAATGCTACAAGTGACAACTACATGCGCTTCCTAATTTATACGCCTTTCCTATGCAAATAAAATGCGAACGTAATCTCGTATCAGAGTACGCTTCCTAAACTAAAGCTATGAATTTTTAACAAGCTTACTGCATGTCGTTAGAGTTCGTGGCTCGCAGATCTACATGCGCTACGCCGCAGACGTACGCGTACCAAACTACCTGCAACTTTCTGTTGTATCATTACTTTTGTTTTGTTGTTTTGCCACGTTATATTTGAAATTGTTAAAAAGTTTCGTATTACTAAAAATATGGAACGCGGGTAATAATAATCATCGTTTAAGTTGCCAAAAGGCTAAATAAAATTGGTAAGTCAAAATAAGTTACTAAGGGCCACGGTGACCAATTTTCATCAATGCAAATCACGTTGTCGACTCGTCAACCCAATTACCAAGAAGTGAATTTAAATAAAGATAAGTATCGCCCTCGAGGAGACAATGCTAATAGGAGGCGGAGGCGTGTTAATAGGCTTCGACTGGGGCTCGGGCTTCGGGCTTCGGCGCACCGCTGAAGGTGCTTTAATTAGATCTCCCGACTTACGCTGTAAGCCTCAAAACACTTGTTCAATTAGTGATTAGCCTTAAAATGTTACTGTGCAAACATTTCCCGTGCAAATGTCGTGTTTTGAATGCTAAAATGGCTTCTCTCATTTTGTTTGCATGGTTTTAAACCTAACAAATTACAGCTCAATTACATACCAGCCAGATCTTACTAAAGCTATGCCACAGTCAATATAATACTACTAATTATGAGAATTCTCTGTTCTTTAATTTGATTTTATTTCCTGAAATTGTATTTAAACTACATGTACATAATCACAGGCACACATGTACAAATATTTAGGTATGTATCAACTAAAAACAGTTTCAAAATTTTAGATAACATTAAAGTACCAAAAATAACAATATCTACAAAAAATATTATAGAAGGAAGAGATTGAATTGGCAGGTTAGATTTTGATGGGCAGTGTTGACAAGCGAGTCCGGAAGTCGGCGCCTGTCAACATCTGCTTCCGCACTTCCGCCTAACTGACCGCGACGTCGCCCGCCCTGCCGCCCGCCCAGCCACCCTGCAAATATTTACGAGTATCACGTACACTTAGCGGCTGTTGTTGGCTATCCAAAGAAACTGAACACCTATTCATTCTTTCGAATAATGTTAATTTACTCTAAGGATGTTTTACTTTAAATCTATACTTAGCATTGAATCGAGAGATTAAAGTATTACTATCGCACATACGGAAAAAAGAGAAACAAGTTCAGAACCCCATACAAAAATACTATAGATGCAATAACGTAACACTGTGCAACCCAATGCATACACAACATAACGGACAGAACGAAACAAATCTATTATCCTCGCACAATCCGTCCACTAAAAGATAATACGTATGTAACTTTATTTCTATTTTCTGTATTCACTCAGGGTTTATGTATCTCGAATAGTCACGTCGCGGCTGGCGCAGGGTGAAGCATACAAATAAGTGAAAGTCCGAACCGTCCAAACACCCGCGGCCATGTTCTTTATCTCAGGATCTCTTAAGAATTTGATCGTATATGAGAATATTACGAGGAACATCTGCGACAAGGGACGTATAAACTTAAATAAGTATTTGGCTTGCGGTCCAGTTTTATCGCGCTATGAGGAAACAAAATAAGAAGAATAGTTTTATAAAATTGATTTTTGGTGATGTGCAAGAATCATATAAAAACGATTCCTTAGTCATAGTTTAACACCATACAACATCGATAAAAATAGAAAAACTAATAGTGCCCAATGGCTTTACTTCAATGAAAGTATTTACACGACTCTAGTTGAAATTGCGAATTCAAATAGTAGATACCGACTGCCGACGCGACGAGATGTGGAGAAACGCAAGATTACTTTTCTTGCATTTGGAGTTTTTCCAGTTTCCTTTTTATTAAAGTTGGACACATGAATTTGGGAACAAGGTTGAAAGGTAAATATTATAAACCCGAGAATAATGTTCCTGGAGTTTAGAAATCAAAATTTCTTGAGTTACTATGGCGTGGACATATTTGTCAAATGGAGAAAATGGAGAGAATTAATATATATCACAGATTGAGAATAAGACGTTTTATTTACTGTCATTTATTAATTTAAATTTCGGGCCAAATTATTATGAATACATATATTATTAGTATATTTATATAATCGCTCATTAGGGGAGGTGTATGTCCATAATATGAACTTTATATTATTTGAATTAAATAGTTTGATGATGATGATGGGTTCTGGGTGTTTTCTCATATAAACAAAAGCTATCTGTACTAAGTATATCAATCATCGAGTACCCATAACACAAGCTCTGCTTATATATGCTACTCCGTGGATTGTTCAAAATATTTTTTTTTCAGAAGCTATTTTCATTTCAATAAAAACAATAATTCAAGACGCATAAAATGCATAAAATATGTTGTCAATACACTATTTGTCACTTGTTAACGAGGTGTCTGTGTGGCGATCAATTTGGTTCGGGGTCTGTCAATTTGTGGCGTAGCGAGACCGCGGCTGTGGAAGCCACCGTCTGGTCCCATCGGTCGGTCTACTCGCTTGATGACTTCCGAGTGACCGCTCCCGATTTGCATAAGGGATTATTCTCGAGTTAGGAGCGTTAGGACCGACGGACGTGACCCTATTCGTTATTAGTTTCGGATTATTTAGTCGATCCAATCCCGCTCGTAATTATTTAAATTGTTACTGTTTGATTTGTCTGGCAAATTGCTTAGATAGATGAATCTTTCCATAGATGTACATTTTGTTCAACCCAGTGTCTGTAAGGGAGGTCATTTAAACACTTTTTTTATATTTTTCAGTTTTGTCTGCGTTCCTGGCTTCTTGAAAACTATAGTTAAATTATCCTTAGCCTTGATAGTACTTAATATTCTAGCATTTGAGAAAGAAAATGTAATGATAGAATACTAGCATTACTAGCTAATTTACACAAATTATTTTGTTGATATCTGTAACGTAGTAGGAATTTTGATGTTTAACTGCCGATGAAAATTAATAGGTACTTAAAGCTGTGTATCTGAATCTGTTGGTTTTTCGTAGAATTTAGCAAATTAATTTTAATTTGTGTTTTAGTCAATTTATGCAATTCTTCTTATAATGAATATACCTTGTACCTTGATGTTATATTGATAGAATTTCCAGAAGTTCATATTGACCTTACATTACAGTAGACGTTACCGTTTGCCGTCACTTTGCAGGCGCCAGGTTTATTGTTCTTTAAAAACACTTACTTTAGAATTATACTTACTTTATTTGTAATTATGAAGCTGGTACAGAAAAACAATACACATAACCATAATAACAACAAAAAGTAGCCATAACAATAGTAATAACATCATGTAGCCATTGAGCGTCTTGCCACCGGTGACAAAGGGGTTACCTCCCCTCCCGCCCGCCGTCTGCGGTTTCTTAATTAACCCCTAAATACCCGTGCAACCGCGCTGCGGCGTGTAAGATTAGTGTACATTACCCTTGTTAATTTTAATGTACGGTCTTATTGAAACAAATAGAAGTTCACTTTATGAGCTTCTTAGCATATGAGCGGCTCGTTCGCAAGTAATGAGGTATTCTTTGTTGCTTTATAAGAACATTCTACATAAATGATGCAGAATGTTACACGGAATTTTAAGAAGAATAAGTTCTGAGTTTTTTTTTGTAGTACGGAAAAGTGTAATAGAAAAGCGTGGTATCTAGGTACACTTTGGCATAACATATGCCGATTTTATAAAACAGGCATTTTTTGATTAATTTATGCCTTTCAGAATTATTGAAAAGTTTTGGAAAAGTACAACAGATTATTAACTTTTTTTGTTATCAGTGTTCATACTTCTGAAGATTTTTCATAGCACCAAATTAATTTTTAACTGTGTAACCATAATTTTAGTTCCATAAAAGGTAATAAAATATTTATTATTCATTTATTTCAAACCCGGTGAAATTTACGGATTTTCAAATTTATCTGATTAACTACAACTCAGCCCAATCTTGGCAATTTGTTTCAAACAAGCGAGTACCATCGTGTTCTAAAACGATTGGTAAATCGATTGATAGAATCACAGAGACGCATAAACATCTAATAAGGGGTGCTATTAGGCATGTACGTTTCCGAGTCAGGGTTACCGAAGTAGAAAATGGAGCGTCGTGCTTAGAACTAATACGATCAGCTGAGCAAACACGCAATACGGCTTTCATCTTCACTCAGGTATCTCTCAGCTGTGCTCAAGCATGGCTCTATCACACAAATGCGACCTCACAAATAGAGTTGACAGAGGAGGTCTATAGAGCCGACAGATGTTATTAGCCACCCGACTTTTAATTTACGTCCGACTTTTCTAACCAGAGGGCCAGAAAACTTAACATTCGACGAACGATAGTAGAAAAGTCCAAAACTGTTTGGATTTGATTAATGCCATAGATATGTCATGTGATCTGCTGGTGATGAACAGATCATCGGATGAAAATATTCATACATTTCAATCCCATCAAGCGTTACGATCATATCGAACGATTTCACTTCCACACAAATACCTAAGTGACACTTTTGACAAGCTATTTCGCTAAGTAGCTTATCTAAAAATCGAACTACGCTATCATTGCTTTATAGAGAATGCCGATTGGCTAAGCCTAAGCTTGACGTCTTAGAGCTACTCGATAAATATCCGATTCTATCCTTTGAATACTAAAACTCAAATCAGATTTTCGACTGTTTTGACAGTTTTCGATTAAAATCTGTCAAAATAAGTCGACTAGACTCGCCCCTAATTATATTTGCCTTTGGGTATTCCAACGTTTAGGTATCAAAATAGAGCTACTTCTAGACTGTTTGTAAATACTTGTTTTTTTTTCCCTATTCTATATAATATTTTATGAGTTAACCTTATAATTGTTATTATCCGATCGGGCGTTTGAAATATTCCCAGCCCGTTAAACACGCGTGATTAACACATTATTATTTTTAACAACTTTTAATTTTTACTTTGCTTACAACATATTTTCCGGCCACATCCACATTCGCAGCTCTAAACGCATTAAGTATAGCAATCGGGCGATTGCGACGACGACCTGCATTCATTTCCGATTGTAAAAAGCTTTGTTTTCAGTCACTTATCTGATAATAATAAATATTAAATCTGAAATGATCTAACTGGTAGTTTTTTCAGCCACATTATTAAAAACTTGTTCTTTTCCTAACCTCTTTAATATTGTAAAATATTCTATTGTTATTAGATATTATTATTTATATTATCTTGACATTCCTGACAAAAGCTATTTATTTTGACTTTATTTAAATAATTAATATTTAATCTATTCCTTGCGACAACAACTTACTGTTGATGATACAGTTGTTTGTTTCGATACGGGAATAGAACTTGGAAACTTCTCAACTTGTGTTTGACTTAAACATACAATATAAATTCAATATCAGTCTCACATCAGATTTGTGCGGATACTCTTGTGATTGGATTTGTGTGTATATTCCTTCATTGGTTTCCTTTACAACACATCTAAATTATTATCATCAGTAATATGCTTTTAACCATCACTATACGCACATACATAGATAAAGTTATAATTTATAAGACGTTTTCAACTTTAAATGAATATGACTAAATATTTACTACTGTAAAAGTCCTGTAAAATGTAAAGAAAACTTTTGAAGATGCAGTAAATAATGCTCCTATTTTTCGCGTCGTGAAAATCTTGTAAATCAGACTGCCAGTAAATATGAGAATGAATAAAATCACACTGCCTTTTATGATGTCTCTTAGATAACACACAAGACATATGAATTTTACTTCCGTAGCAGGAAATGTTTATTGTGATTGTGCAAAAGCTGAATAAAATAAATGTATTGTTACCAGTGAGAGCAAGACTCAGATACGTAAACAAGCGAAACGTAAACCAACTACCACTGAACAAGTTTATTCACCAAACAGCCGTCGCCATGTCGGTAAAGGTGTGATCAAACTATGGACTGGACAAATGATTGAACTGACGCTTCGGCCTAGAAGTATTGGTTTGAAGTGTGATGTACAACTAAAAGTTTCATAAGCTATTAATTTTACCATTAGCAAAAGTTACAGCGATTTTTACTATTGCTAACTTTTTTTCAACATCTTGTCTCTTGCTAATAATAGTTTCGATCTTTTCGATTCAATGAATCTAATTTGATTATCTATTCCACAAAATCTTCTTTCAATTTCTCAGTGTAACTATTCTTTAATTCGGTCGCCCTCGCCGTCTTCATCGCGATGCTTCCGTTCGCCCTTTCAACCGACTGCCACTTCGCTCGTTGAATGACAAATGTTTACTTACTCCACCCTCCGTAACCCCTTGTCTGTCGGAATACAGCTTCAGAGCTTTTCTAAGCACTAACATTTTCACAATCAATCGATATTGGCCCTTTTCCACCATCTACAAAAGTGAGAACAAAACAAAGAACGCCAATTTGGCAAGTCGAAGACAAACGCATTTAAAATGGGCAGAGCATAGCTACGGCCATCTATCTCGGAGCTTGATAAACGACGACATTATTCCTTATCGCCCACTCAATTTGTTTAAAAGCGTTCTGCTTTGATAATTTGAGAATTACAAATCGTATTTCTGACAAAAATGTCGCATAACCGCTAGGTGGTACTAGCTTGATAAGGCTAAGAGAGAAATCGTTCCAATTTGTTTGAATTTGTATAAGTTCGGTTTGAGCTAAAGTGGCGGGACGTAATTTAGTAGTAAATGAATGGTGTTGTATTGTTTCAGTGGTGGAAGAGCCGGAGTTCACGGATGTAATACAGAACGTGACAGTGCCGGCCGGCCGGAGCGTGCGGCTCGCCTGCTCCGTCAAGAACCTCGGCTCCTACAAGGTGACTGCTTTTATTTGGTTTTCATTTTACACCAACAATTGAAGATCAACTAACAGAAAACAAAAACATCGGTTTTAAAAAAGCTGTCACTTTCCTCTTACTGCAAATGAAGAAAGATTTAAAAAGAGACTGTTGTATCGGTTTGCTTTGTTAAATTCAATAAAATATTTTGTTTCTGATTCGTAAAAATATTGTGTGGCATAGAACAAAATATTTTACCATAACCATTGTACCTTTAGGTATTCTATAAAAGTTGTTATAGGTATTCTATAAAATTTCTATGGTGTGGTAAAATATTTTTAGTGGGTGGACTGGATTAATGTAGAACAAAACAAACTGCAGTGCTTCACCAGCATTTTGAAACTGTGTACTCTCTTTTATGTAAGCACTACACAATGCGGCGGGAACGAGGACAATATGCGTATAGTGGCGAGGAAACATAAAATAAAAACCATTTTATCATTTGATTTAGAACGCGACGCCGTAATAAAGTGTCCATATAAATGGAAGAGGATATGATTTACCGTCGTTACGCCGAGTTTGCGCTCTAGTGGCTGAGGTTTCGAGTAAGAGAGAAGGTGCCAAGTAAACTTTAAATTCCCGTGTATAAGTAAACTTCCCAAATCCAGAAGTGCATGTAAAAACTATAAACACAGTTTATTGAAACAGGTTTTGGAGTTGAGAGATATTACTTTCAACGATGACCTTCAATAACTTATTTTAACGTTTCTTAACTTAAGATATGAAATTATTCAAACCAGTTCAATTCCGTCGTAAAACTTTCTTTAATATATAATCCAACCTTCTTCATAAAAGTTTTTCACCGCCCGTGAATACTTATGTATTCAAACAAGACGTAGACATTAATTTCGTAGCACACTTGCTACGGCGTAGCAATGCTGTAGCACTATGGAGAAATTGTTACAAATGTTCACACGGCAACTTATTGTACACTTCGAGGTTTATTTTTTGATATTTTACTGGTGTTACATTTATCGGCATACAGAAAATAGGTTATATGGTAAGCATTCGTCCTACTTAAAAAAAAGATGTTAAATTAAAACGTGATTAGAACGTTAATAATCTGGTTATTCTTATTCGACAATTTATATAAAGTTGCATCACAAATGTGATGTAACATTAGTGTAATGTAAATACTCTACTGTTTTTTCATCACTCCTATTAATAATCTATTTCATTATTTGCACATCAAACTCATAAAGCCCATCTTAGCTTTGTCTATTTACTTACTACAAAACTTACTTTCGCAAAATTTCCAGTGTAGCCCTACCAGCGTTCCTATCTTCCGTCTACAGCACTAGTTCTTTAGTTGAAAAAATTTTAAACACGTCTGATTTGGTCCGATCACAAATTTCTTTCAAAATTTCATATTTAGACGAAGCTAGAACGGCTTGGCATAGTGCTTGCCCCGATGCTGCTCCTCCAAAATCTCTTTCGTCCCAACGGCAATGGGACGGGCCTTTGTGTGAGTTGACACGGAAATGTTTGTTACAAACGTGCTCCAGCTCGGCAGATCGTGCCCGTCTCCTAGCCGTTTCTAAATGGGAGTCAGGACATTGGCTGCAAGCACTTCCTTCCTATAACACTGGCACTTTATTGGATCCCGCTACTTTCCGTATCGCAACATGTATTCGGTTGGGTGCAAGGTGTTGTGCGCCTCATCAATGCCAGTGCGGTACTGCAGTCGAACAGCTTGGTCATCACGGATTATCGTGTACTAGGGCCGCTGGTCGGATATCTCGTCACGCCAGCCTTAATGACATCATCCGGCGGGCCTTTGTCAGCGCTAACGTACCAGCTATTCTCGAACCGAATGGTCTGTTCCGTGACGATGGCAAGAGGCCCGACGGTATGACACTAGTCCCATGGGAGTTGGGGAGGCCCATTGTGTGGGACGCTACATGCGTCGACACACTTGCACCTTCCCATCTTTCAAGGACATCCACTAGGGCTGGTGCGGCGGCAGATCTGGCCGAGGATCTCAAGAGGCGCAAATATGCAGGTCTCGACAGAACCTACGCATTTGCTCCCCTTGGATTCGAGACCCTAGGTCCGTGGGGTACCGAGGCTCTCCGGGTTTTTAAAAAATTATCTGAGCGTCTGGTCGATGCGACGCGTGACCCGAGAGCTGGTGAATATCTGGCTCAACGCATCAGCATTGCCATACAGCGTGGTAATGCAGCCAGTGTCTTGGGGACGCTTCCGACTGGTATTGACATGGATCAATTGAGCTACCTTTAGACTGTTTGCAACCGTCTGCAGTTAGCTCAATGGTTTCAATTGTAAATACTAGTTGTAATTTTTCTATTTCTTTGCTTGTAATTTTCGTTGTTAATAAAGTTCTTACTACACCTACTACGGCTATCTAACCTCATTAATAAATCAATTATATGAAGTAATAGGCAAAATAAACTTTAACTTTCCGATATACATATCTATCAAAACAACAGTAGTTCAGTCTGGCAAGGCGTCCGGCGTGACCGGACGGCCGATAAGCCGCAAGGTGACGCCGCTCGGCTAACTACCGGGACCGCAGGGGGTTGCTTCATTTGCCTGTAAACCCTCGGCTCTTGAACTATACAGACACTGGATTCCATCAAAGCGCGGGAAGATTGATAACTTAAAACAATTCTTAGTTTGAAAAATTCATTTTTATTTAATGATGATGGATTTAATGTGAACCTAGTTTGTGATGGAAGTTGGTGTTTTTCCAACGCAAACTAGATTCGTAGTTATCCCACTTTTAGTTACAATGTATAATAGTGCTTGCTATGTAGTACTCGTAGGTAAGTCAGGAAAAAACGTATTAAATCATTAATAATTTATATCCACTAGAAGTCCATTCCATGGATTGAAACTGATAAACACACGTGTGTGGTAACCAAACAGTCTTTTCTATTCCATGATTTTTTTTATAAAGATTGGCGATTGTAAATCTCGCATTGGCACAGTTAAGCTATCAGCTGTACTAAAATAAAAGTAAATAACCCATTAATTTATCATCTGCAATATCTCGTGATACTTGAATTAATCTCAATGAAATTAGAGCTCATTACTTTATTGTGTTAAAATCAAAGTAGCAATGTTCAAGTTTCCGGTCCAGTGGATATAACGTCCTCTGAGAGCACCCACTGCTACCCGAAACGTAGATTAGTTAGGTTAGGACTAATCGTCAGACGTCTCGTCTAACTATGTTTTGAATTTCTGTGTGTTGAATGGATATTTGATTCAGGTCCAAATAGTTATCTTCTTTTGTTGTATTGTTAATTTCATTGTGACTATTTCAAATTTCATAGTAAATCAGTATATGAATATCATATTTCTTTAAACTTACAAAATAAGCACTCAGACAATAAACTTGAACGTCATCAATATTTTTTAAAATTCTATTTATCCCCTCTCATGTCAACTCATGAATATATCTACTATTTCTCAAAATGACATTACAAGAAATGTTTTGTAGATTTCCGATCGGGTGACTTTTTCTACTCAGTTTATTGCATACACTTACATTGACTGTCGGCGATGCGAGCGCAATAAAAGCCAAGATAGTGTTCTCTAGATATACCAAAAGGCTTAACTGAGGGAGCCATCACGGGTACCTTGTATTGACAACACGAAGCGGATTTTCCCGAAAGCCTCGCCTGTGCCATTAGTTCGCCGGCATCGGTTAAAAAGATTTGCCTTTTTGGTCCCATTTTTTATTTAGAATTAAAGCCGTATAAAATATAGCTATGATACGACAAAAAGCTTCTATTGCTAATGTAAAGATAAAGGTTCGGTTTGCTTATCGGGCTAGTTTGTCTTATTATTGATGTTTAGAAGGTTTTTACTTATGTTTACTAGTTTCATTATTATTGCTTAAAAACAGTAGATAAATATAAAAAATAAGAGTAATTTACCCTTTGAAGGTTTTCGTGGAGCAAACGATTTGGATAGGTAAATATCGCAAACTGAGTCCAAATGCGGAAACAAGAGTACTTCAACCTAGGTAAATATATCAAAGCTTTGTCAGAGTTTCAAATGATCATAAACCAAACCGGAGTTTATGAAACAAGAGGCAAGGCATGCAAATATTTCAAGTGAAATTTTATTCATGATGCGCACGTTACTGGATTTCTCGTTCTCTCGCTAAAATTTTAGTAAATATGTGCACGTGGACGGTTCATCGGCATGAAATGTCAGATAGTCGGAAGCAGCACGTATGTGGGTTTGCAATAACATGCCACAACGAGTCGTAGCAATGTTACACTCGCGCCGCATGCGAGCGCCGGCTGTTCAAATTCTGGCATATTTCTCGTGCCTCAATACCGGCACTGGCGGCAGCAAAACTGAACCGAAGACACGGGTACTGAGGGTGCTAGTTCCCGCACACAAACCCAACCCCGGAATGTAATGATCATGCTCCCCTATCATACAAATGTGAATGCCAATTCAGGCTTTAATTAAACTCGTAATGTTTTAAAAATCTGCCGTTTTGTAAACTATCGCGATTGTGCTATATTTTTGTGGTTAGAATGAATCACAATGCAAAACGTCAATTTTGTTTTCTTGTGTATCTTTGATCCCGATCACATTACCCCAAAACCACAATTCTACCTTTACTACGGATTGGCAAAAATCGCGAAATCTTGGAGAGCCCTCTGCGTAAATCCGCTGCCGAAGAGATCTCTAAGTGGGCTTTTAGCAGGAGTAGGCTAAGCCGTCTTGTGCAAGATGTTCATTTCTGTCTACGCCATTGCATTAGTGTGTCAACATATTGCTGGTTTACTTAAGAGTTAACACGAATGAAGTATCTACTGTTTCAATGTATTTCTTCGAGATCTATTTTTGTACGTTGGATATAAAATAAAACAGAACCCCTGTATTAAAGAGCAAAGTCTAAATAAACATCTTATAGCTTGCTAAGTATAAACACATAAACTTGAGACTATAAAACCAGAAGTGTCTAACAAACTCGAAACAAACAAAGTGGGCATTAATAGCGTAAGATGAAGCCCGTTAAACGTTTCATAATTAAATCTGTCGTAATATTATTAAACACGTCTAGGAATCATCTCCTGAGGCGACGGGGTCGGGTCCGTCGTTAAAGAGGTTCGCTGCGTCGTGAGCGGCAGACGCAGAATGGCCAAAGTTTCCAACGAGTCCATTATAAATCAAATGACGCCTCCAAGGCATATCCTGAGGGACGCAAACATCTCCCATCGTACCGACGAACTTCAACTTTGCCTCCTTAATGCCTCAACAATTAAGATAAAAAGAAAGAAGGGCCTAAATTAAAGGTGGTTGGAGATAACGAGTTAATAGGCCTTTGTAACTTTGTCAGTGAGCCGTGCTAACTCTGATTATAAAATAAGCGGAACTTCGTGTCTTCTTCGATCACTCAGTTTATTGTAACTCTTTAGGATATACTGTTACGTGTACCAAAAAATATATAATAAGAAATATATTATAGTTTATGGCCGACCCACTAAATTATTTCCTATTAAAAATCGGAACTCCACCATCGGTTTTATCAAATGGTAATTCCCTATAACGTGAAACAATTTAAATATTAAAAAGTTTTTTTGCTCTTGAGTTACCGATAGTTAAGGGTTCATTTTCAATTTATTATATTTATCGGTTATTGGTATTATACGATCATTTATTGCAATTTTAAGGGAACCTACCCCAATCTCATAATTATATCAGTTTGCGAACAAAAATGTTAAAAAGTTATAAATTATCAGTCGAAGGAAAGTATAAATTGTTGATGTTTTTTGAAAAAAAGACACTGTGACGACTATGATTTAGATTTAATTTGTACACAGACAAAAATGCAAAAATTATTTATAAAATTATTTACAAAAAAACTCGTGCAATGATATATATGTCTTTAATAAGCAATAAGTTCACAAACTACTACTCATGCTCAAAGTTACAAATACAATTTTATATATTAATAATTAAACACCAAGCAGGTTTCAGCTTGATTAATCAAAATCAAGGCAAGGTGTGTCCGGCGGCGCGGCGCCGGCTGTAAAACGTCCTTCTAACTAACTCGCTTAGGATCCGCAGCCGAATCGAATTAGTTAGCCTCTGCAGCCATTACGAATATTATATTTGCATCTGCTACTTCCTGGCTTCATTACCAGGGAAGATTGAAAGCTCCCTCGTAAATAGCTACGAATTAAGAAATGTAAAATTGTTTTGATCGTAAAAGGTATGAAAGCAAATATTCGAAAGTGTGGGTGAACTTTTGGCTGGGTTCCGAGAACTTTGATCTAAACGTAAAACTATGGTTCCATTTATCGGTAAAAACATGTCGGGGCTGTCGCTCCTGTAAGGAAACATTTTGCTAATATATCTGATTCGCTTTTATGCCCTCCCCTAATCTTTATGGAATTTCAAAGTACCTTCAATCCTCAGTTCTCCAAATCTTGTGGATGCTATTTGCAAAGTTCGACAAGTTTAACATTCAACGCTTATCTCCTAAACGCTTATAAAATTTTGATTCCTATTTAATTTTATCTTAATTGTTCATTTGAAAGAGAAGTTTGAGCAATATCGCTCGGGGTTAAATTATAACTCTTTTAAGTAGTTCGGATCTCGCTGATACTTCAATGTGAATTTGAACGAGCGATATTGGATCTTCATCATTCACTGCTTTTGTAGAATCAACTTGAATGACAACGTTTCTTCTTTTCGATATTTTTTCATTCAAGTACTTACAGTATGATCATTAATAATGTCGACTAATAAGTTGTCGATGGTTACCTATAGTATTTTTTTTGATAATCTAGAGTCCGGCGTCGCGGCGGCGGTGAGCTGTAATTCAATCAGTGCGGTGCAGAGGGAGCGGGACACACTGGAGCGATTAGATTATACGCCGGCCACAATTACGTAGATCAGATTTACATCCGCCGTCTCCGCCGTGTCGCCGTCTCCCTGGCTACCGCCGCTATCTGAAGCTTTGACTAGATTCTTGATACTGTTTGGTTGGATAAAACGAGATGTCAGTTATTACAATTAGATCAATTTGGTGTTAGATTTCGTTGCTTGCTATATCAAAGAACTAATTCTATAATCACCACATAGTATAAAAAAAAATAGCTTTTTCCCTCCCTATTTCCCCATATCCCTTTGACTGCTTAAATCTTTAAAACAACGCAACGGGTTTTGACGCGGTTTTTTTAATAGATAGAGTGATTCAAGAGGAAGGTTTATACGTATAATAAAACCGTGCTAAGCCTGGGCGGGTCGCTAGTGATAAATATGTAAATAATCACATCACACTCACACGTGGAAAAGTTTAGATGTTTCATTCATGTTTTTCGTCTTCACTCCAAAATAACGAATAGACTGTGCTGAAATTCTACTAAGGTATATTATTGAAAAAAAATACTTTAAAATAATATTTACTTTTTGCACTATTTATAAACCAGTTCTCATGGGATAGAAAAAGCCTTTAAACGTTTCCTTAGAAACAAGGCGTGCGGAGCCGAGGGAAGAAACTAGTTAAATCAAAATACAGTTTTTAAAAATCTCAAAAATGTAAATGTTAAATAATCTACCTCACGTATTCATGCAAATCTTGAGAAATATTACTAAGCCCTGTTTAATGTCCTTGAGCCCCCGGTTACGGCGAGAAGTCAGGTCGTCGTCATTAGAGGGGTTACCGTCCCATTGCATAATAAAATGGCCGAAGTTTCCACAAGTCCATTATAAATTAGACAGAAGAGAGCCGCATCACTTGAGATAGGTACTGTGACCCACCACGAGGTTTAGCCGAACTTACCCTATACTACCAGCCTCTATCTTGATAAAAGAAAGAACTAACTACCCACGGATCAAACTTAAAGCTGGATTATGAGGCAAAGGATGCTCGTTGAACTTATAAGCCGACGGCGTAGAGTGTCTACTTAGTTATATTCTTGCTTGATTTGTCCGTCCATTAGTAGAATTTTGCATGATTTTAAGATACGCTTCTCAAAAACAGTGCCTTGCAAAAACAGATTTGAGAAAATGAAGCGAGGCAGCTTCTCGCCTTTTGATGAAATTAAATCATTCGGGCGACGATAAAGTGGCGAGATCGTCCTGAGCATAACAATCTGTGTAAAATGCATTTTGAGCGCTTAATGCCGCGGAAATTGGTGTGAAGCGGGACGCGATGGCAGCTCCATGCAATTACACAAATGTCGTGGAGACGACGCACCACTGCCTCGGAATTTCAGTCAAAATCGCTGTTTACGCTCCCTGCTCGATAACGGTATTGGAACTTTTTCCATTTTTGTTCGTGAAAACATGGCGTACAAAAGGGCACGTTGCAAAACTACCGTTGTATTTTAGTTCGCACTAAATAAAGTGGATCTAAGCAAACGTTCCACTGAATAAATCCGAACAGATAATAATCCAGAGCCTTCACAAACATGATATATTTTTGTAATATGTTTTATAAATATTACGAAAATATATCATCAGGTTTGAAAAGAAGCGACGTTTCTTTAATTTCCGTTACGTCACTCGTCCAATTGGGAGAAATTGGAAATCATTCAAGCAGGAGCTTCTCCACACGATGTTTCATTTCAACCGAGTCGTATTTTTCTCGGTTTATGTCAACGAAGTGGAAAAAAATATTTTCAATGCATAATTAAACTCTTGCGTGGAAAAGTGGTAATGCCAACAAACAAACACAATTTTGTGATCGACAAAATATTTTTAGTTTTTTCTTAGCTTAGCTGTTTTGTATTCGTATTTGTATCGTATTTGTTCAGAATTTTGTTAGTACCTATAGATCACACGCAAAGTTTTCTTTTCATATCCTGTGGACATTAATTCTTCTAACTAAAGCATGACCACTAGTGTGATTAGATAACAATCTAGACACAAAATGAGCTATTAAGTAATTTGTAACTTAAATAGATAGCATGGCTTATTCTAAGAACGTCTTCATTAACTGCTGGGAAGACACTCTGTTCTTAAGTTCTTTAGTAATTGCAAAATTTAATTATAAAAACTTATTATTAAGTTATTTGAGTGTCGTGCCAACCTCCTTGTTTAACAGATTTGACAACCTACTTGCATAAGCCTTTATAGTGTCGCCAAGACTCGGCCATCATTAAGACGGGCCATTATGTTGAATACCAATATTATCGGATTGCCATACAGCGTGGTAATGCAGCCAGTGTCTTGGGGACGCTTCCGACTGGTATTGACATGGATCAATTGAGCTACCTTTAGACTGTTTGCAACCGTCTGCAGTTAGCTCAATGGTTTCAATTGTAAATACTAGTTGTAATTTTTCTATTCCTTGCTTGTAATTTTCGTTGAGAGAAGAGATTTTTAATATTAATTTGATTAAATTATTCATGTAGTTTATTTAAAAAAAAAATTCTGGATCTGGATTGATAATGACACAGCATAATCTATCCTCAAGCTAAACAGAGCTTCTCCGTATTTATAATGTACTCTATGGCAGAGCTTGTGTTATGGGTACTTGATATACCTACTTAAGTTATGGGTACTAAACGACTGATGATATATTATTGTTTAATACAATACGGTTGGTAGTCGGAATTATGATTTTGTTTGAAACATCTTATTATTATTATTATTATTTACAGGTAGCATGGATGCACTTCGAGCAATCAGCGATCCTGACCGTACACAACCACGTGATAACGCGCAACCCTCGCGTGAGCGTGACGCACGATAAGCACCGGACGTGGTTCCTCCACATATCCGACGTGAGGGAAGAGGACCGCGGCAGATACATGTGCCAGATCAACACGGTTACTGCTAAGACGCAGTTTGGATATCTACATGTTGTCGGTAACTATTGTTGTCAGTTACTACAACTAACTACGTGTTGAACTACAAGCAATTTGTTTGACGTCTGGTGAGGTATTCCTTATTACCCTGATTGTTATGGGAGATATTCGATGACCGATATATATGCGTCTGCGACGCAGGAGGTTGCGGGTTCAATTTCCGCCTCGGGTCTTGTATACAAATAACACAAGTTCTTTTTAGATGGGACTAGATGATGTGTGGATTGTCCAGATTTATTTAACTAATTTAATTTTTATAATTTTATGTGACTTGAATAATGAGGGCAGGAAAGCCAGTTTGGTATACCTATTCTTTATTCAACTTTTCTAGTTTTTATATTTGTAAGATAATTTGAGTACATATTATAGGTTCGGCTTTAATTAGCTTATTTGTAGAAGCAAAAAAAAAGACGAATTCGAGCGCAAAAAATAAAACTATACGCAAGCAAGCTAGCCTTTATTTGGAGTTCTGTGAGTTTTAAATAAAAAATAATATGATTAAGGGATAGAATTATATTAGGAGTATTTACAATTAAAACAGTTGACACTTAATAAAATGCATGCAATCAAGTATTGATTTATGACTCAACAGGCATATGAATATAATACTGCAATCATTTGTTCTGGCCGAGTAGACGCCTAGGTAAAAAAAATGTTCAGTCTTGTTTTTTATCTTGAAAAACTTTCCACTCGACCGAAATACCAAACTAAAGTCTACAAAAGTCGCAAACAAACTTTGAGCTTATTTCCGACTTGCATCAGCTAATTAGAAACTGACGAAATTCAGCGCAACTCGCCAAATGGATTTCGGATATTATCTTTAGTCCTACTATGGCGATTTGTAGATTGGCAAAGAGGTATGAAATTGATTATGCAGATCAGATACAGATCCTATTCATTTACTACATTGGAGTCGAGACCCTAGGTCCGTAAAGCACCGAAAATCTCTAAGTTTAAAAAAAAAATCTGTGTCTCTGGTCGATGCGACGCGTGACACGAAAGCTGGTGTAGTGCATCAGCATTGTCATATAGTATTGTGATTAAACCAGTGTCTTGGGATGCTTGCGACTGGTAAAAAAATACAAATTGCCTTCAAGTTCTTTAAAGCAAAAAAGAGAAAATTCATCAATGTAGTCGAAGAAACTGAAATACTCATTAATAGGGAGAACTCAAAAACTAATGTTCAGATCAGAATGAAATTTATAAAAGAAGTTAAAAAAAAATTGAAGAATTACCAAAAATATTTTTAATAGAGTTACACAGTACAAATACAGTCGAATAGAGAACACTGAGACTGAGATATTAGAAAGAAAGCAAACACCTATTGCTTAATTTTTTCACGTAGTACATTCATTATAGTTGATTCGTCGTTCTCTCCTGTCAAATATCGAATCGAAGTCCATTGATTGTCTGTTTTCAGTGCCGCCGACGATCGACGACTCGTTGAGTTCGAGCGACGTTATCGTCCGCGAGGGCGCCAACGTGACGCTGACGTGCCGCGCTAATGGCTCGCCTAAGCCCACCATCAAGTGGAAGCGGGACGACAACTCGAAAATCTCCATCAGCAAGGGGCATACTGGTGAGATGAAGGATAGTTGATTAGCAATGGAATCTCCGATGACTATATGTCATGGCTTATTTTGTAGTGTTTTCTAACTTTTGATTTCAAAGGTTGTAAACTTTAGCAGACTCTTTACTTAGTGGTTTAGTTATACGAATGAAAAATGAAGTACGATAGTGGGCAAACATTCGACCAGTTTCAATAAAAAAAAGGAAAAAAATTAAATGGCGGTTAAGAATAATCCGATGGTCTAAAAGTAATGAATGAATGATTATAACTTTATTGTACCATCAAGGCATCTTAAACAATAATAATTTAATATTGAATAGATATATAGAGTGACACAATCGGCATAGTGGCAAATAATAGTTCACTTTTATTTAGTTATTTGTGTACCTATCTATCACATAATCAATATGATATTATTACCAGACTGTAAAAACAATCATTTGACCTGTCACTTGTGAAACCTCCTTGTCCAGCTATCCTGTTATTTTTTATGTTTCTTTTTGTATGCTTTCACTATGAGTTGTATAAAAGTATTCGAAATAAATGCTTTTATTATTTACTTTAATAACAAAATAATAAGGCATCCAAATATATCCATCCACCATAGGTTTACGTTATAGTAGCATATATTCATATTCTATTGTTTTCAGTTTCGGAATGGGAAGGCGAAGTGTTGGAAATGGCCAGAATTTCACGTCTTGACATGGGAGCCTACCTGTGTATCGCTAGCAATGGTGTACCCCCGACTGTGTCCAAACGGGTCAAAGTCAGTGTTGACTGTAAGTAAACCTTTTTAACTTCCATACTGCAACATGCCTAACGTCAAAGATTCTAGCATTACTACGTTCCGCCTAGTCGTAATAGCGTGACGTTAATGAAATTCTATCAAAGATTCTATGTGCTTCCATCTTTTTTTACTTGGTAAAGTTGTTCTGCCTTAGGTTTTGAAGGAACTTTGCACGTTCTCGAAACAAAATAGGTAAAATTTGTCAGTTAAAATATACAAAAGGTAATCGTTATAAACCAAGTATAACTATGTCATAGTGCAAATTATTTTAATACAAGTTTTTGACAAACTAATACACATAAAAAATATTTTAAGAGTACCTTCATTTTAGCGGCTTTGACTATTTGAAGGTAACTTTGTTCAGTCGTTCTGTTAATTCTTAAATTTTACGAGAACACTTTTTTACAGTTCCGCCAATGCTCTGGATTCCACACCAGCTAGTCGGCGCTCCTCTAGCCTACAACGTGACCCTGGAATGTCACACTGAAGCCCACCCCACTTCCCTGAACTACTGGACCCGAGACGACGGCCACATGATCCACGAAAGTGCCAAGTACCACATGGAGAACACGGTCGGGGTGCCGGCTTATAAGACGCACATGAACCTCCTCATTAGAAGTATTGATCACGAGGATTATGGAACTTATAAGTGCGTTGCTAAGAACCCTAGGGGAGAATCGGATGGGACGATTCGACTTTACAGTAAGTAACTCAATTTACATCGTTTTTGGTTAGGGATTATTTTATAATTACATTATTTTTAAACTGAACTAAATTAATGAAATACATTATGTAATGCCTTTTTCAACAAAGGAAGTTGCAATAAAATTAGAAACATTGATATTAGTAACACAATTGGAACAATTGAGCTAACTGCAGACTGTTACAAACAGTCTATAGAGGTAGCTGAACTGATCTCTATCAAAACCAGTCATAAGCACCCCCAAGACGATGGCTGCATTGACCCGCTGTATGGCAATGCTGACGCGCCTCGCCAAGTACTGACCAGCTCTCGATATGCAACGCATCGACCACATGCTCAAATATTTTTTTAAAAACCTAGTGTCTCGACGGAGAGCAATTCTGTAGTCTCTATCAAGAGCTGCAAATTTGCATCTCCCGAGATCCTAAGCCAAATCTACCACCGCACCAGCTAACATTGTTTACTTTTTCCTAGCTTCATCACCTCCAACAACGACGCCAGATCCTCGAGCCATCACGGTCCCAGCGCCTTCAAAGCCTCCAAGACGTGATTCACCAAGCACTGATAAAGGTAACTTATTTTTACTTAATTAATTTCCTTCCATCACCTTCTTAATAACTCGATAGAATAAGACTATGTTATCTAAACTGCTGTTTTATTTGCTATTATAGCTATGCATTACATCAGTAAAGGTACGCACAGATTGCAAACCAACAGTCCATTAATTCCCGATACTGCTGCTATAAAATGCATCGGAACAACATTTTTACCGACGTTTCCGTTTATTAAGAGATAATATTACCTTTACGAGTCATCCAGAGGGTCGTTCGTTTCGTTTTCATTGTTTGCTGCTGTTTCAGTTATTATTAGTGGCAGTTATTTGTTTATAGCTCGTAAACTGTAACGATCTGCTCGACGGAGTAGTTTGTTGTCTCCATGTTATGATAGCACGTAAAGTATAAACAAATCGTTCACGAGTATATCAGTAGCCATAGGCAATTAAATTAATATGAGTTGGTACTTATTTATAAACATAACAAACTTGCTAAACTAGGTCAGGATATAAAAGTCCAAGATTCTCTTGGTAAAGCGCTATGCTATATTAAAATTAGTAATGGCGCTTGTCATAAGTTGTTAGTTCCTCCCTTGGTGGGCGATATTGGCAAGTTGGCCGTCCGGACATGTCGCCGGTCAACATCTTGCCCGACAACCTATTACGGCCAACTGTTCGCCGCTTTCTTGTTGCAAACTCTTAATAAGCTTTGTAAACGCCGCAAGTTTAATCTCTACGAGCGCATAAAATAAAGCGCTCGCGTAAAACATATTCTCGAAACCAGAGTTTTTATATTAAAATGCCGATAGCGTTGTCAGTCTACCAAATTTTAGATCTTTTCATTACAGTTCAGGCCACATGAACTTGAAAAATCCATTTGGGTTGTGGCGGCGGCGGGTGTAACTTCGGCGGTTGGTTGTTTTTGCGCGAGCCTCGGCGGCGCGCTCTCTGCTGTTTTATTTTTTGCGCCCATTACGAATTTACGGCTACCCACCACTCGACAATATTGCGCAACTTTTCAATAACTGCTAGCCGACCGTCGCCCTCGGCCCATCCCTTGCCATATTGAATCCTTTAGCCGATCAGTTCACTTTGTCGTTTCACCCCTCGTATATTTTTTAGGGAAGCCAAAATATTGTATCCTGACTAATATTGTTTTTCTAGGGACGAAATATCAATCGAATCTGAACGAAATCGACAAAGGGAAACAGAAGACCGACGAGGGTGGTGGGAAGGTTCAACACAACTGGGCTGGAGGTGCTTCACAGGTTACAGGTACGTTTACTTCATTCAAAGTTAATCATAACACTGAGCAGCAAAAAAACAGATAAAGACCTATTTAGATGGCACTCACACCAAATACGCTGATGAAGTACTCAACCCTTTTTCATTTTACAGGTAACGCCAACTGGAGGAAGAGTCGTTTCTGGCTTTTGGCCTTAGGAGTTATTATTTTCATTTCAGTGTGCTAATTGTTTGACAAACACTATCCGTAATTTTAAATATGAAAAATGTATTGGACTTCAAGCTTGGTGGTTTAATTTACCCATAGGTAATAAAAATAAAAATTGTATACACACTTTTTATCATTCGAGATTGACTCATTCCATTCCAATATGCATTTAGCTTTCAAAGTATCCGAAGAAACCTTTCAATATTAGAATGCCAAAAATTTTAAAATGATTTAGGGAAGGAAGCCAAAATACAGATTCTAAACTGCGTACGCAGTGCACCCAACTGAAATCTGGATTGCATGTCATATAAAATATGGTTTCCAATACGGCGGCCACTGTTCGAATGAAAATTGTTATTAAAACCTTTACGAATATTAATCACAAGTGTAAATTGTTGTTTTATAAATAACAAAGCTTAGAGCTTACGACCAAAGTGATCGACAGTTATCAGTTACCCAATATAAAACGAAATATACATACAAAATATACCTAAAAGATACTTGTTAAGATTATTACATGTATATTATGTCCTTGAAAACAGGTAAAATTAGATTAATATATGAAAATGTAGACATTATCATGATTGAAGACTACATTTTCACAATAGGAAATATTTCATACATATTAAGAGTTGTTGTTAGTATACATTCACTACATCAAAATATAAACACTATAGTTTATCGTATCAAAATGTTCCTCAATCTACTTCACGATTCGAGAAATGGTAGAGTTTTGCCTTTTTACTGAGCACCATTGACTAAATACTCATCATGATGTCAGCATGCTTCAAACTCAATAGAAAACGCATCAAAAAATAAAAGCAATACGTATGTGATGTTAAAAGCTTTCCAATCAGTTTTACACTCATTGTATAGGTGTTTGCGCTGCTGCCAATACTTTCACTAAAATTGGAAATCGATGCCAAAAACGCAGGGCAATTACTTAGCAGAATTATGATTGAAGTCCTTTCCAAGAGATACTCACTCATACTTTGATAAAGCTAATGAGTTCACAGCTGATTACGAATTATTACTTTCTCGAATCATGAGTAGCTTATAGAAAAATTATTGCACAATTTATTGAGTATTATAACGTGCACTATTATCATAGTCTATTTATTTTAACCTTAGGTAGGTAGATTAAGACTGAATGAATTACGGAATGAATAAGTCGTGTTTTAGAAAAAATCATATTATTTTTTGTGCTTTTGTGAACCTCATGTTTGCTGTGATACCTGTACTTATTGATTGAATTTGTGTAGTTAAAATCTCAAATTAACAATGCTTGAATATTTTCCCCAGTTCTGGTAGATTTCAATGTTACCTATATTAAACTCTATTCAAATTTGTGAATACTGGCATGAACACACGTTTTGCAGGGAAACCATGAATAAAAGTATTTGTAGTATCTAACCGTAAGGATGTCTTTGTTCAGTCCTTGTATATTCTGTCAATTATCCCTATAAAGGTATTATATGTAAATGTTACCGCTAAAACGTTGCCAAATATGTATAAGCTAATAGATAGAAATATTGTAAATATAATCCTAAGCCAAAGCAATGGAGTGCGTTTTAAAATAAATGTATTGAAAGAACTTAAGTGAGAGTGTTCGAACGAAAAAAACATACCTACGTAAATAGTTTAACCTTAGGAGTTAAGTTAGTACATAGATTACAAATAAATAAAGCTTGTTTTAAATCAGTGGTTTTTATTTAATAACCTACTCCTGGTACGACATTTACTATGACGTGAATTAGCAAGCTACGCCGTAGCGCTACGATACAGATTGAAGCTTTTTCACGATTTTTGGGAGTATATGGGAACGAGGATATCAATGGAGATAAAAATAATCCGAATAATGTGTTTCATCACTACATAGTATAAAACAAAGTAGCTTTATCTGTCCCTGTGTCCCTATGTACGCTTAAATCGGATTTTGATGCGGTTTTTTTTAATAGATAGAGTCATTAACGAGGAAGGTTTATTCGTATAATAAAACCTTGCGAAGCCGGGTCGCTAGTATATTATATAAATAAAATAAAATTAAAAGTAACGGTCATGTGTGTCATAATTATTGTGTCCAATATTAAAACAATAGAAAAGCTAAATAAAAATGCAAACTGAAATTTCCTTCATGAAACCGTTTAATTAAAATAGTATTTATAGTAACCTGAACTTTTTCCCAGTCAAATATTGCCTGTAACAAGGTTTAGCAAAATCAAAATCTCTACTCACCAACAACATAAAAATCCCGAATCAAAAGCGCGTTTAAGCGTTGTTGATTAATTTATGTGGGAAAGTTCACCCTCGTCATATTTTGATGAAGCAAAGTGCCTACAAACAATCTGCGGATCTCCAAGATTAGGGCGCGGCGCCGCGCAGGCTCCAGCCCAAAGCCCAACTCCTATGGCGGGCGGCCAACTCCTGTAAGCCAATCTAACTTCTTTTAAATGTGTTTTTGATGTAAAGAACACATTACCGTACGCATTCTCTTCCAAATCTCGGACCGAAATTAGCTTTTGATTTATAGGACTTTAAGTTTGTGGCGTGTACTGCTTTACCGCATTAAACAAGTTACAAGTGGCTTGAGTGTTCTTCGGCCGATCTCAATGAGAATAACATTAACATAGTCTGCCGTGTTGTCTTGAACTTTCCTAATGGATATTTCATAGTAGAGTATGGGTACAAAACTCGAGCAATATCTTCCAATGTAGACCTGGTTGTTAAGAAATAACCTTTGGTTTTAGTTATCTAATTTCGAATCAACCTCATTTTTCAAATTATCCAAAGTGACTTGTACAACAATTGAATTTTATGACATAAAAACACTCGTACCAAGTTATTCAAAAAGGTCTGTATCATAAATTCTGACGGGAAACAAGGGGCTCCTTTCTTTCCATAAATCAACTTCCTGGTTTTCACTATCATACTTCACACTGTTTCACAATACAAGTTCATACCTACTCGCCACTAAAACTACTCCGATGGCAATTGAAAACCGGCACACGGTAAATTGGGCCTTATACGAGGTTGGACAAGGTTGGCAGTGCAATTTGCGGGGTTCGATAATTTATTGCCATTGACGAGTGCACCGTGGTAACATTAGCCTCATTACTTAGCGGGGTAGGCGTGGGCTTCCGTCGAAACCGGATACGGTGGGAATGGACAAATAAAATTAACGCTTATGGTTTTTCTGTGACCCGGCTAGCTATCTTCTTTTACTTTTATCAGTTTCAATTTTCTTAAGACATTTCTACCTCTTCTTATCAAGGCTCTATTAGGCACTAAAAGCTTTATTTTTATTTTAAAACAAAAGATCCAAATAGCTCGATTATGGGCAGAGTGGACCTATAATTGTAGACAAGTACATATCTAAGTTAGGATCCCTTAACGAAAAATAATTTAACTCAGCTACTTACGGCAAAAGTCGATGAAATCAATTTCTGAAAGCTTGATATACAGGGCTAGCAATCCAAATCACAACGTACGATAAAATAACGTTCAGTCGAACATTACAAGCAAAAGTGTGCGAGGGCCGAAAGTCACAACGACAGATAGCCGGCGCCAGTGCGAGCAAGCAAAACAATAACATACGGAACGATCGTTCCGTCCTCCATAATTTCCAGGAGGCAAATTAATCCGAGCACGGCCGGTGATCGGCGATGGTCAGCGCGTCCTCGCATACTAATGCTATTGTTTATCGGAGGGCTAATCTGTGCGTACCCAGGCATCACTGTCCACCCCCAAATTATAACGGATCACTTTCGGGATCGTCTAATCCTCTACCGTGACGATACCACGTGCCTACCACGCGGCGCGGCTAATAATTAATATGCAAATTTTTATAGTAAACACAATTAGGATAGGATGATCATATCGATAGAACGAACCTGAGTAGGTATACCCACCTCTAATAACTTTTCAACAACTTCATCGCATACGGCCAGTACCTGCTCGGTATTGTATGCAATTGATGAGCCATCCTGACCGACAAGATTAAGGATGGTTATTAACTACCTACTATGAATGAGTCAACCTACTGAATGAGTCAAGTTTTAAAGAAGCAGTTTTTGCTATCATTGCGCTACAAACGTTCTACAAATTTCCCACAAAATAAAAACGTTTGAACATAACTACAGAACAGCTCACATTCCCCGTCCCAACATGTGTAAAGTTGTAAAAGAGTCGTCCCGCTCTGAGTGATAATAAAGGTAACCCTCTGCGGCACCTTTATTGTTATCGAATAAAAATAATCCAGGGATTTTTGGGATGATCGTAAATTATAACGGGATTCGCAGGGGCGGTGAGACGCCGCCGTCTACCTACCTATAGACACCGGTACGGCACCGGTGTAATAGCTTTATTCAAGGAAGTAGGATAATCTTTCTTTCAAATTGTTACCAAAGAAAATCATAATGTTCAAAACCGAAATCTTCCTTGAGGGAAGCGAACTGTCAAAACTTATTTTTAAAACATTCCCTAATCACCCCTCAGCCGAAAATATAAACATTTCAACCCTCAGACATTCAAAATGAACGAAACGGTAAAGAGCCGCAATAAGCAGACCCTCAACGCATATTTTTGACGGTGTGAAGCGCTGAAAATCCACCGATACCAACAAAAGTGGCAACTGAAACTAATGAATTATTCATGGGAGTGCCGCGGTGCATGTTCTATCACTGTTTTATCTATTGCGGGGCTTACGGAGACCGCGGGGCCCGCGTCTCCTGCTCTCCGCTCACCCGAAAGGGTTAACTACCTTGCTGCCAACAATTTTAGTGTCGCCGAGAACACTAGATAAGCGCCGCGCTCAAAATATACGTTAGCAAAATGCGGCTGGCGCTATAAAGGTAATCGGTAGGTCGCTATTTATTTAGGCTTACCAATATTTAGAATCATTTTTAAGGCTACCTTACGAGTTTGCAGACAGTGTAGTGTATAGTTATGGTAAGGTAATATTTGCCTATCTACCTGTTCTAAGGAACGTAACTATAAGTATAGTGCGTATATAAGTAGAACTGTAGTGCGTAAGCACTCGCACTCTGGGTATAATATAAAAAATTAAATAATATCGCTGAATTTCGGTGGTCAAGTAACCACTCACTACGATTTTCAACTTGGTGGTTACTTAGGGATTCTATCGTCGTTAGCTCCAACCTAGAGGGGGAAAAGTGTAATTTATCCAATATCACGGGTTCGTCCCGGCGGTAAGTGCCTAAATTTTTAGCGAAATTATTTAATATCTTACCTACCTGTCTATAAATTACCACGCATAGGAAAGGTATCTGATGTATTATTATTATTTACAATTTTATTATTACTTTCGATGCAAAAGATACCAGATTTCACATAGCTCGTACGACGCGTAGAAGCTCGCTTTAAAATTGTGTTAGAACTCTCTATCGACTACCAATTTGAAAAAGCTCCTTACTTTAAAAGCTAGAGGTGGTCTACAAATTCCCAAACATACCATTGCCGTGTCCGTAAACAAGATAAACTCTGTCTCCGGCACGGCAGCGCGACACATAAATCTACAGATTTCATTGCCCACATCTGATCCACGATCCCGCCGGTGATCTTAGCCGGGATTACCTTTACGTTTTCTTTAAGTGCCTTCCGTGTCTGTTTTATTGGAGCTTGCTATTGCTACGGATTGTATTTTGCGTTACCAAGGTTGTTATACAAATACAGGTTGTAGTAATATGTATGCTATGACTCTCTTAAGGTTGCCAAATGCCTGATCATATATTTGAAAAAAAATTAAAAAAGCGATGCGCATGAATGGATTATAATAGCTCGCATAATGCGAAAGACTGCTGGCAGATGCTGGATGTGTCAAGCTGAAGACAGGGCGCTATAGCGCTCATTAGGGTAGGCCTATGTCGAGCAGCGGACTAATATAAATTGATAATGATGATGATGAATGGATTAACTAGATTCCCACTGTCCCTATCTACTATCAACGTTGTAATAACTTTCTTTAGCCGAAATTCTTTACAATATTTTTTTATAAACTCTCACATATATTTCGGAGATTCCGATACAAACATATACCACATTTATTTCTATGAATTGATGATTGACAAACTAAACTAAAAGGATTTTTTGTTTGTTTTGCTTAAGTTTTGGTAATCGAGAGGTCATCTTATTAAATATTATCGAGAGGTTTATAGCTTTGCTAATAACAAAGTAGAGAGTCTAGTCTTGGGTTTACAAAGTTATGTTAGCTAAGTATTGAGAATTATCAAGTTGTTTGGTCGTAGCTGGGACCTCTTTGTCCTGAGATCAAGTCAAGAGCCGTCAACAAATAATTTGATGGATAAAACAAAAAAGCCGGATAAATTAAAAATAACAAATAAATACATTCGAAAACAAACTTCAATTGAGTTACTTTGCGGCATAGGCTTAGGATGTGAAAAAATTATGTCTGTACTTTGCGGTAATAATGCAAAATAGTGATAAAAAACACAATCAATATTTAAGCTATCAACAATTTACAATTATTAATACTAGTAGGTATTTACAATTGAAATAATTAAAGTAATTGCAGATGGTTGCAATAAGTCTAGAGGTAGCTCAAAACACTGTATTTACAATTAATGAATTAGTAAAAACATTAAAAATCATGAATTAATAATAACTAACGAAGCCTGCTAAAAAAAGTAAAGGTACGCTATTTGTGACTTTTGTAAAACATTATATTTTTCAACTTTATAATATACTAAGCATACGTATCTAATTTGTTTAGTATTTTTATTTTAGGTGTTTTATACATTAAACTACTTTTCAGCAACAGAATTTTCTAATATTATCTTTGCATAAGGCCGGAATCAGTCATCCCTAGTACTAAGAATATTGCTGGGTCGCCTGTCGTCTGCTCACTATAAACAACTTTCGCAATTAAACTTTTATTCGGAGATCGATATTACTCCGTCCCGTCTATATTTGCTTATCAACTACAACTTGGATGAACTGAGTGCGAAGTGTTCTAACGAACTTGTCTTTGTCTGTTGCAGTTTGCCCAAGTTATCGGGGCAAGCCAATTACTGAAAACTGTCAGTAGAAACTAGCAATGGACGCAATATGTACCCTACGGCAGTGACAACTTTTTGGTAGTGAAAGATTTTACTTTTAATTCTAACAGTATTCATCACCAGCATCACCATAAAAATGTCTAAAATCACCATTAAAATGTCTAATTAATTAAAGAAATTCTGACTAAATAACCCTAAAGCGACACGAGTAACGTTTATCCAAATGTTTGAAAAGTTCTTAAAGTACCCAACTGATAGATTCTCTTGATGTTTTTGTCACTGTGGGCCAAGTTCATGAAAAACACATGTTTTAAAATTTTATTAACGTATTTGTACAACTGCAGTTACCGATGCTATTGAAAAAGTTTGCTTATTACAATTTTATGCGAGTAGAGTACGTTTGGAAGCCCGTAAAGTTGTTTACATAGAATTCAAATAAAGTTTTATTTTTGAATTATAAAGTAGTTGTTGTTGCCAATAGAATAAAAAGTTATAAGCGCCTGTTATTTTAAGGTATAAGATAGCAACCCAGAATCCTTTGCAATATCTTGTCAATAGTCTATTTTTATAAGGAAAGAAAAATAAAAATAACGGTCATGCGATTACTGATGATCGGTCAAAGTTATTTATATAATTGCCGCAATTAGAGGGAAAACAGGATCATCTTTATAATCATCTCCATAAAACCGGATTCAACTAAGAATAATAATTTGGAAAATCTTCACTGTCATATTGCAAACAAAGTAATTGATTTTCTTTTTATGACATTTGTCCATCCAAAGTCTGTTGTCCTTGAATCACATGTTCTATGGCCTGGCCGCTTAGAGAGCAAAGAGACCGAATACATAATCAAGAAGTTATCATTACTCTTGACTATGAAATTCATGGTATCACAACGAAGGCTCGCTAGTATGAAATAAAATTGAGCCCTATAAATGCAGCGATCTGCGACATAATTATGTTTGGAAGGCCTTTATGTATGGACAAAATAAATAAGAAAAATCTAGACACCAAGAATCTTCAAATGGCCTGTATGGATGAACTACTGATTATTAGGAGAGTTATACTCACAAATTTAACAGCATTGAGATATTTACTAGAATTTAAGTCATATCCCAAAAATTTTCAACTTTTGGGGTAGTTGAACCCGCAACCTTACCTCACTACCGGACGCGCTAACCAACTGCACCGCGAGGTCAAGTAACCACCAAGTTGAAAATCCTTGGAACTTTCCTAATGATCCCTATGGCGCGGTTCGCGAAGGTCGCAGGAAGTTGCGCGTTCGATTCCCGCCTCGGAACTAATATTGCAGATATGTGTTATGGGTGTTCTGGTTGTTTTCTATGTATACAAATAGAAAATTGTACATACCTCTTTTTTAAAACGATTGTATTTAGATTATTTTATTAAATGATGTCATTCCTTAGTGTTTTTTGTGTTGTGCTGCCTACGGATATGCCGGAAGGGCCCTATAGGTGCTAGAAGCTTCGTCGGATTGAATAAAAGAATATTTAGGTTAATTTTCAATATGTATTAAAGTTTTTACAGACATGTATGTATAGTCGAAATGAGCAAAGGGGTAAGAGAGGCGGCACTGGTCGCTGTTCTGGCTTTTGTATTACTGATCAGCGCCTCTGGTGTCGTCTGCAGGAGTTATGTTGTATGTCTTCGCCATCGATCGATATTGGTTGAGTAGTCGTATAATGTGGTTCTTGCGTTTGGCGCTAGATGGCGCGAACATCCCGGCGGCCCTGAGCGCTCGTGGCTTAGTGGTTGAAACTCGAGTGTTGAGTACCAGGTTCGATGCCTTGCTCGACGAACTCGGTGCTGGATTCGAGCGGACATATTCTGGAAAATGCCCTCTTCACGATGCCAGTGGATGTGCGTATCTCAGCAACTCTCGTGACTCCATCTCGTCCTGGGAACAAATTTCCTGTCACACGCCCCAATCTCCATTGCAGGGGTGACATTCCTTCCTCTTTGATGAGTACCAGGGTTCCAGGCTTGATATTGTCTCCTCTAGTTTGCCATTTCGTCCGCTTCTGCAATTCTGATATGTACTCCAACGACCAGCGCTTCCAAAACGATTGTCTGAGGTGCTCGATTCGCTTGTATCGAGACAGGGCAGGCAGTGGCAGCGCCGTCACGTCGCGCTCAGCGGGTGTCGTCAGAGCTCGGCCAATCAAGAAATGGGCTGGACTGAGAGGGGTAAGGTCGTTTGGATCTGAAGACATAGGATACATAGGGCGGGAATTCAGGACGGCTTCGATTTGTACCAAAACTGTACTGAATTCCTCATAAGTTAAATTGGCATTTCCTATCACGCGAGAAATGTGGTGTTTACAGGATTTTACCCCAGCTTCCCATAATCCACCAAAATGAGGAGTGTATGGAGGAATAAATCTAAATTCTATCTTATTATTAGTGGCATAATCAATAATAGACTGACTATTGTTTGCTAAGAATTCTGTAAATTCCCTCGCGGCACCTACAAAATTAGTACCATTATCTGAAAATATCTGTGAAGGTTTTCCTCTTCGGGAAATAAATCTTTTAAGAGCTAAAATATAACTATCTGATGATAAACTTGTCACGAGTTCTAGATGCACTGCTTTTGTAACAAAACACACAAATAAACATATGTAACATTTTTCGAGTTTAGCACCCCTACCTTTCCTATTTAATATTTTTAAAGGACCGCAGTAGTCAACCCCACTGTATAAAAATGGAAAGCCTAAAGTACTTATACGTTCCTTAGGTAAGTTTCCCATTGAAACCTTAATGGTTTGACCTTTCATTCTGCAGCATTTGATGCATTGATGTACTATTTTTCTAGCTAAATTCCTACCTCCTAGCGGCCACCAAGATTCCCTTAAAGTTGCCAAAAGTAGTTGAGGTCCGGCATGTAATAAATGTTTATGCTCAAACCTAAACAAAAGAATAGAGAAGTGATGTTTAGTACAAAGCAGCTTGGGGTGTTTTTTATCGTAATTAAATTCAGAGTTATCTAACCTACCACCTACACGCATAAGCTCATTATCATCTAAAAACAAGATAAGACTAGATAAATGTCGGTTAGATTTTATTTCCAAACCTTTCTTCAAAGCACTGTACTCCTCTGGAAAGGATTGCATTTGCGCTTGTTTTGTAAGAAAGTTCAAAGATTTGTCTAATTCCTCGACTGATAAGGAACCTGCAATCCGTTGCGTACCTTTAGATTTCGTACGCGAGTTATGTATATACCTAAACATGTAGGCACACGACCGCTGCAAGCGATTAAAATTTGAAAACCTATAGAAATCAATAACACAATTATTATTTTCACTACAAGTCATACTACTTACGGTTGTTTGTTTCATTTCTGGCAAGTTAGTTATTTCATATGTATCTTGGTTCAATTCTGACCAATTTGTAACATTTTCGTGTAAAAATGATGGTCCGTGCCACCATAAACCTAATGTACACAACTCATTTATGCTTGTACCACGCGTAACCAAATCTGCGGGGTTTTGTTTGGATTTAACGTGAAACCACCTCGCATCACTGGTCAACTCATTTATTTCTACAACACGGTTTTGAACGAAAGTCTTTAATTTATGAGGAGATGTTCGTAACCATCCTAAAACAATAGTTGAGTCTGTCCAAAACACTATGTTATTAAACTTTAAACGTAATGATCCAACTATTTTTCTGTATAATTTTGCACCTACTAATGCGCTTGATAGTTCTAGCTTTGGAACGCTCAGAGGGCGAATGGGAGCTACTCGACTTTTAGAGATAAGCAATCGAACTATTACGTTACCTGTGTCATCGCATGAACGACAGTAGGCGCACGCTCCATATGCACTTTCGCTCGCATCAGTAAAAATATGTAATTCTAAATTGGTATAGTTAGAGTTGATAACATGTCGGGGAACACGAATATTAGGAAGATTTGACAGAGAATCAATAAATGTTTTCCATAATTTTAATGTTTCTTGGGGCACCTTATCACACAATTGAGATAGGTAGTTCATGTTTAGAGTTGCGACCTATCAGTAAGAAGTCTACAAAAGATCGTCTAGAATAGCACGGGCCACATTATCGTCCGCACACTGTAATCCTAGCTGCCTAACGCATCGAATAGCTAGGTAAGGAGCTGACGCAGTCCCGTAACTCACGACGTTCATTCTAAGTATATATAACTATAGGATCTGATATTATTTCGAGCCATAAAATCAGCTGTAAGTTTCTTTAATCTTCTTGAACGAGTATTTGTCTAAAAAACTTAATATCAGCGCATGTTAAGTATCTATATTGATGGATTGTTTGAGCGGAATGCGAACAGAAAATCGACCGTTGCCTACGCGTTTTGTTGTTTCTGCGAATAATTGTTCGCAGGCGCGATCTTCGGCAGAAAGAATAACATCTGGTTTAGTGATTTCTTCTATTTCCCAGAATCTTTTTAACTGATCGTTTAATTCTGATGTTTGAACGAAATTACAGTGAGAAAGGTTATCTCGCGATTTTGTATTAAATACAGTCCCTGAAATTATCCAACCTAGTGTAGTATTTTGCAAATACGGCCCTGACGGAATTCGAATTCTACCATCTAATAACAAATCCCAGAAACAATCTGCACCAACGAGTAGGTCAATTTGAGAAGGCAAATAAAATTTCGGGTCAGCTAGGTTTAAATTCCGAGGTACTTTCAATACATTGTAATCGAGTTTGACTGCCGGTATTGAATGAGTTAAGCTCTTTAGAACAATACAATTAATGCGTGTATTGTAGTCACTTCGTAGCGACTTGAGAGTGATTTGACAGGATTCTGTGGACTTCGTGATCGATTGTCCTATTCCTGTTACTTGCACAGTGGACTGTATGGTTTTAACGTTTAATTTATTACGTAAAGACTCGGTAATAATGCAATGTTGACTACCTGAATCTAATAGAACGCGTGCTTTTTGATATACGTTATCATTACCACATACTTCGACTATCGCGGTAGACAGAAGTACTGTGTCGTGGCATAAAAGCTGTGGTTGCTCGTATGTATGTAAGACAGCTGCCGTATCCATATCTGTTTTGGAGTTCGGTGGTGGCTCTCGGTCCACTGCCGCGAAATCTCCATCATGGAGTAGGCTGTTGTGCCTCTCACTACATATTTTGCATGGGCCGAACTTACAATCGGATAGCTTGTGACCCGATCGTAAGCAATTAACGCATAAATTGTTCCGATTTACGAAATCTAACCTGTCCTGACTTGACAAATTTAAGAACTTACTGCAACCATAAACGGCATGGTTGGTGTCACATAATTTGCAAGTGGGGTTATGTTTGCTCACCGCCGCCACGCGGCCCCGCGTGGCTGCGAGACTTTGAACCTTTTTCGAAGATTCAGTCTGCCCCTTGTTACTATTATTGTTAGAAGATGAAGAAGAAGAATGCGCTTTTATCATCTCTAACGTGTCTGCCTTATCTTTAAGAAAATCAAGTAAATCATCTAACCTTACTGACCGACTTCCTTTTTGTCTATATAAATTATTTTTAAATTGTTCCCATTCTTTCTCGATAATTGAGTCCAGCTTTGATGCGACAATGTAAATCACTAGCGTGTCCCACTGATCTGTAGGTTCACCCAGAGTGTTCAATGCACGTAAGTTTTTGCGAACCGTGTCAATCAATTTCCTAATGTGATTGGAAGATTCTTTGGTCGTTTGCATGGAAAACAGTGATTTTACATGATTGTGAATTAACAATTTAGAGTTATCGTACCTATCGGTAAGCAAACCCCAAGCTACATTGTAGTTATTTTGCGTAAATTCTACTGATTTGATAACTTGAGCCGCGTTACCTTTCAGCGATGCTCTTAGATAATGAAACTTCTGTATGTTATCTAGCTGGTTTGAATTATGAATCATGGAAAGGTAGGTGTCCCTAAATTCTAACCAATTTTCATACGTGCCATCAAACGCGGCGAGAGCAATTGTGGGTAACTTTATCAATGATTGAACATTGCATCTACAATCGTGACGTTTTGAATAATTTTCATCTAAAACAGGATAACAACTACTAGACTGACCTAATAAACTGACGACAGTAGCTTGAACTTGGTAGTAAGTATTTTCGAACGCTTCGCGAATTTCGAGTTGTTGAGGAACCTCGTGCTCGAGTACTAATTCCTCAATCGCACTCTGAATATTGTTATATTCACTGAATAACGATTTCGCTACTTCACTGCGCAATTTAATTTCAGTTATTTGTTTGTCGGTTAACCTAGCATCTTCGAAAGAACTCACGAATTTCACGAACAAAGTCAGTCTACCTTTGATTGAACCACGTTTTTTATTGTATTCACGTAATATATTGTCATTTAAATCAGAACCTAGAAGAGGATTTGGAGATTTGCTACGAATTGACACGTTTTCAACACTCATTTTGAAAGATTAGGGTTACTCACGGTTTTTTCCTGGAAACACCACGTGAACCGGCCACGAAGGCTGCTACTGCGGAAGAAAACAGTTTTAGTACAATGAAACCAGGATAGACGGGGGAATTGGAACGATTTGGCCAGATACTCTTACGATTCCACGTGGCTGCGACGATGATGCTTCGGCTCGGAGGTCCAATGTTTTTTGTGTTGTGCTGCCTACGGATATGCCGGAAGGGCCCTATAGGTGCTAGAAGCTTCGTCGGATTGAATAAAAGAATATTTAGGTTAATTTTCAATATGTATTAAAGTTTTTACAGACATGTATGTATAGTCGAAATGAGCAAAGGGGTAAGAGAGGCGGCACTGGTCGCTGTTCTGGCTTTTGTATTACTGATCAGCGCCTCTGGTGTCGTCTGCAGGAGTTATGTTGTATGTCTTCGCCATCGATCGATATTGGTTGAGTAGTCGTATAATGTGGTTCTTGCGTTTGGCGCTAGATGGCGCGAACACTTAGAGATTTATTAAACAACATTTAAGAAAATTTTCATTTCAAAAACCCAAAATATGGTCTGCGACCTCATGGGATAATTATAATTTAAAATGATACTCGAAAAAGACTAACTATTATATTAGAAAGTTCTATGTTCCCATAGTATCTATACAAGCAATAATGAGTAGTCTGGTAGACGTAGCTGTCTGTCGGACGGTCACCGTGCTCAGCCGCACATAAATCTTGCGCGCAATATGAGACGCCGCAATAACACAATAACCCTTCCCGCAGCGATGGCATCACTACACGCCAACATCTAACCAAAATTGAAATTATTATAATGTAGTGTGTAGGTATACAGGATTTAATATATCGTCCTACGGAATACGGTGAGGTATATAAGGGTTAACTTTGCCTGGTTCGATTGCGTATTTTATTTATTGCAAAGATCGTATAAAAATATTTTGTGAGCATCAAGAGTACCTACTTACTTAAGAAAAGCTGTATATTTTTATTAAAATACTTACGAATGTAAAACCCTATAAAATGTAAGAGAACAGGCGTATTGAAGCACATTTTTAATTTGCTGTGCTGATAGTTGTACATATAGTTTGTTTTCCAATTCATTCGAATGGCTATCACAAATGGGTACGAGATTAATCCTATCCGATTCCATATCGAAATAACGATAATAGGTTTCACAATTGAACAAACTCGATAGATATACAAAGGCGAGGGAACACGTCCTCATTATTCAAATGCATTGAAGCAAATTATGGTAATCTGAGAAACCTGCTCTGTTTCGGTAATATTAATGGGAACAAACATTCGCCTGTCCCGAGTCCCTGTCTATTCTATTGCCTTTGCTCATTCGGGCTCTCGTCAGTCCACCGTGGCTGCTCTTCAAGGAAACATGTGTTCCATGCATAATGCATTGCAAAGCATTATACCTCTACGGCTGGATAAACAGGCAGTTTGTTTATTCCGAATTAACATGAACTGATTTGGTTATTCCCTCGGTGGCCGATAGCAATCTAGCTCGTATTGTGATAGCTGACTGAGCTGGAAAGCCCTCCTTCATTTGATTAGAAAACAGGGTATAAAAAATGAAAGGAAATAGGATAGACATCGTAGATATATCTCTTTCAAGTTTTCTACACCTCTTGCACAAAGAATACCTATTATACTAGTTATTAACGATCTTAAGTCATTAATAGCAGACTTATCTAAGCTCTTATTACCTTTATGCTCGCCTTAAAAAATTACGCATAGTTGTTGATTAAACCGACGCCAGATTTTCACGAAAATTTAATAAACATAGACATAACCCGGAACCGGGATTGGCAGACGACGAAATTAAATAAAGCAACACTATTTCCTCACGTCACGTTACATGCGCGACATGTTCATTGGCATGTAGCGCGGGACAGGGGCCTTATTCACTATTGAATACCCAATACGCGTTACGCAGATAGGACTTGTGACTCGTAGTCATATCTGTGAGCGGCGTGGAATCTGAAAAAACCGTTTTCAAAATTTTAACCGTCTTATTTGACAGCTATAGCGCTCAATATACAGGGTTATAGGGGTTTAATGATTAACCTCGAAAAGGCCACTTGGCTAAATAAAGACAAAAAACTTTTGTTCTAAATATTTTTCTAATTCAATGATTTTTACAAAAAAAAATATGAGTAAATTTCCAGTTATAATCTTCTTAGCTCTGTCTATTCGTCACAGATTGAGACATGTCCGTTCGGTACATGACCCATATATCTTATACATATATCTAGTAAAGAAAGAAAGGGGTTGCGGTGAGGCGAGCGTGAGTTGAGAAATGCCCGCCAAAACAAAAAAAACTGGAGATGTATTACGTTTTGGGAAAAGTCATAAAACAAAAGTTGTTAGTCTTGATTCACCCAAGTCACCTTTAAGAGGTTAATCATTAGATACCTATAACCCCGTATAAGCATCCCCTTATATCCAGCAGTGCACTGATATAGGCTGATGATGACGATGATGATTTGACAGTCAGACAGATTTGACGAGCTCACTTCCTCCTCTTTTTGTTTGTAGCACACAAAAAATCCACATCAAGGCGCGTTTAAGCATCGCGTCAAGAACATATTTTTCATTACTCATACTCGGAAAGTATGTCTAAACATGCCTGAAAAAAGAACCCGCTCGGGTTGAAAGTGATACTCTTCCGCCCTAGGGAGAATCGTTTTCAACTGACAGCTAACGTTACTATTGAACCATGATAATGGCAGAATAAATGCTGAAGCCAAAAAAAAAATTACCTTAGCGACAATACACTGAATTCAAAAAATACGAAAGACAAGGCAGTATGGCTTTATGGCTTTCGCCTGTCCTAGATGGACGAATAAATAAAAAAAAATTAGCGGCAATTTGACTAATTTGTTTTCCCATGTTTTTATTTATATTTCCTTGTATTCGTTATGAAAAGCACAGTGTTTAACTCGGGTGAAGTAACTTATTTAGTCCCTCGAACTATTGGCGCCCTCGTTACACTCGGGCGCCAAACCCCCTCTCGGGACTAAATAAGTTACTTTCAACCAACAACAATGTACTATTGACGTCACACGATTTGGGCAAGGAATCTCTTGTCATAGAGAATAATGCCTCAGGCAGGGTGGCACAACATTTCGTGTTGCTTCTGTCTAGTACCAAACGTTTATGAGTTTTACATTTGGCCATTTATATGTAATCCGTCAAGTGTGACTCGCGCATCTCGGTTTTTGAAGTTTTGTCCACTATATAAATACTATTTGAATGTGCAAGATTGAGACTTCGCTATGTGAAGAATATCTAAAAATCTGAAAACAGTTGGAACCCTCCAACTGATTTTAGAAAATTATTACATTTCAGAACTGAATGAATACTTTATTGTCCTTCATATTGATAAAGGTTTTCGATGTAAGTATCTTATAATGTATGAAATGTACAATAAATAAAAAAAAAATTCAAGCGGATATTATTCAATTGATCTCCGATTTATTCTAAGCTAATAGAAAAAACCAAAAAAATTGCGGTACCCAATCCCTAAATAAGGTCGCCTTGCCGCTGAATTTCATACATTGAAAATGTTGAGAAGTAGCAATGACCAGTATGGGCCATACTGGTCATTCCTATTTCTCAATTTTTTTTATTCATTCTCTGTTTATCTGTTCTGCTGTGTTTCAGATTGTGTTTAAGTTGTGTGTTTAAGGCCCGAGTTCACCAACTGATTGTATAATTTTATCTTTTAAATTGACAACAGACACACAAACATCTACTTTGTTGTTTGGACTTTTTTGGCACAGATCCTTCGACGTTTCATAAATTAAACGTCAAAGTTAACCGACGATAATGCCTAATTGTCTGATTATCATTTTACATCGGCATATGAACTTGAAACGATGCTTGGAAGTTTCTTTTATGTTCATAAAATTTTCTCGATGAACATTTTTTTTTGTCACAGACAAATGACCATCGGAAGTTTAAATTTAATTTCATTTAGATGAGAGTCCCGCTTATTTATGATTGTTGCCAACACTGATGACTACAAGCGGACACCCGGATGTAGGCTGCTGACGGCAACGTGTCACATCTCTCACATACCGAATAAACAGTTTAGTGTTGAGTTTACCGAAATTCATTAATGTTCGAGTTACTCTGCTTTAAAAACTGCAACTATGATCACTTTTTTATGCCTAAAAGGTATAAAAAGTGATGAGTAAAGTTTATAGACACGTGTCTGTAAATTGAGTGGTTATTCAGTTCAATATGCATGACTGTACGTACCTACACTACACTACAAACACTATACAAAATAATAACATGATTTTCATTACAAGCTCACATCAGTGTGCCGACGGCGTACTTGATTGAATTTCTTGGCAAAACATATAGGAGCTTTCATATTATCTAAGATTTTTAAAGGTTTTATTTTTATGATATCGGAAATTTCATGCGGCTAAAGTAATTTTCCGCGGGCACAGAGCGGAAATTACCACATAGTGAAGTGACGTGTTCGACAAACGTCACGTAGCCGGATCCCGGCGCGCAGATCCTTATATCCAATTTCCGGCCGTTTTTGTTGGAAACGTGAATTAGCTGACGCCCTGACAAGATTCTAAATATCAATGTTGACGTTATCAGCTCGTCAGCACGGTCTATGCGCTGTAGTTTAACGTCGTTTGACTGCTTTGGTGTTTGTTAAATCTAGTTTACTGTTTCATATTCTAGATGGTTAGAGTCAGGGGTTGTCTTTTTTATTTTGTATAATTATTATGTATAATTGTATATATACTTGTCTATTTTATAATGTAACTAGCGACCCGCCCCGGCTTCGCACTGTTTTATTATACGTATAAAACATCCTCTTAAATCACTATACTATCTATTAAAAAAAACCGCATCAAAATCCGTTGCGTAGTTTTAAAGATTTAAGCAGTCAAAGGGAAATAGGGACAGAAAAAGCGATTTTGTTTTATACTATGTAGTGATGCAGTTTTGTAAGCAGTAATTGTAGCTTATGACTTTATCGCCAATATTCTTATATAACATAAAATTAAAATAATTAGATCATAAATTGGTCCATGAAGCTCATGGTCTACCTGAAAGCATCCCACTCAAAGTTGAAAACACAAAGTTACACACGCGCATGCGAACAAAAAGCACTTGAAGATGAAAACTACCCAAGGCCCTCGTTTCTGTCCTCGTCAACTTGTTGAGGAGTTGAAAAAAAGTGTGTTTTTTATTTTTAATATATTTTCGCGGGTGATATTCAGTGAAGAGACGAGAGTGTCACTCGGGGAGTCAGTGGAGCGCGCGTAACGAACCGACTGCGGACGGGCGGTCGAGGGCGCTTCCACAAATACTATCTGCGCCTTCAATTATATTTCAGCTGCATGATGTCGACTCTCTTGAAAGTCTTCTCATTTATATAAGTCCAAAAATTTGTTCAAAATCACCTTACGAAAAGTATCTACTACATAGTATAAAACAAAGTCCCTGCCCGCTGTCTGTCTCTAGTATGATTAGATCTTTAAAACTACGCAACGATTTTGATACTGATTGACGATTTTAATGAAGAAGCCGGGGCGGGTCACTAGTAAAGCATTTTGTTTTTGGTTGATGGTTTCTCAACCCAGATAGGCGGACTTACTCTTGCAAGATAAGCCAAACAAGATTGCTTACCTGTCTTTTTAATGTAAAATAGTTGCTCAACAGTATTATTTAATCACAGGTAAAGATACTATTCGATGACTTCTTTTTACATTAACTATTATTATATAAGAACGACCCTTAAAATGTTTTGAAATGAACCATCCATGCGCAGACACATTCTATTACAATATTGCGTAGCGAAATCATAATAGCGTGTTATTGAAAACCACACTAGATGGTTGAAAAATTACTTTTCCGCATTGTCGTCCCTTGAATCCTTAGACCTTCTGATACACATTGTGCGGCGGTACTTAGGGCAGTGAAGCTCAGTAGACTACATTTCTAACAATTTCCAGTAATAGAAAATACTTACTTACACAATTTGTATTTTTGCTATCGCGCTTGGCATATAACAGAAGATATATTTGCATGTGTGCGTCATTATATACCTTAAAATATATATATTTTTTATAGTAAGATTTTATTTACTATGGAGTACATTCATGTCGAGTTGCCAAGAATAAGTGTAAGAATATCTTCATCAACAACGAAAATTATAATCAAGGAATAGAAAAAAATAAACCTAGTACCTACTTATAAACAATTGAAACCATTGAGCTGACTGCAGACGGTTGCAAGCAGTCTAAAGGTAGCTCAATTGATCCATGACAATAATTATCATATGTTGGTGTTGATTTAGATAAATAAAAAATCGTACCGCACCGCAACGCAACGCGTGTATCTACTGCTCGTCCGACGGTACGCTCTGATGCAAATAAGAGATTCCTTGCTCGAACACAATAGACGTAATGCTGTGCTCTGGTGGAAAATGTTGAGATAAGTTATTTGTCTGTTTACATGTTGAGCGTTTTTCCTACGGCTTTCACTATGGAGTCTAGCTTGAAATTCTAGCTTTACTTTATTTGTTACGTTACTCATACTTACACTAAAATACATTTAGTTTTTTGTGACAGGATGGTGGCTAAGCCTAAAAGCTATATACGACAAAGTCTTTCATATTCTTTCTTTGTAATAAAAACCTGTAATTATAAAATTAAATTAAAGGTGATATCGTACGAGCAACGGACAACATTGTAAAATGTTCATGTTAAACTTATTTCATAACATTACTATTCAGAGAAAAACGTACAGCAACTTAATACGAGGCAAACTCGCACGAGCCCGCTAAAGCCGGCGCAGGTTAGTTAATGTGCTAAGGGGTAAGAAAGTTTCAGGTAAGCGTCTTCTTTCGGGACGTGCACTGACTACAGTATGTTAGAACTTACTCGTTGGAATTTCACGCATTGTAAAAAGCGCAACTCCCAGCTATCACTTTTCCATTCAGAAAAACAGCTTTGTATTATTTTCTAGGAGATCCAATTGTGAAAAATTAAATGCGAGTTAAGCCAAAACAATTCTAATTTTCTGTCTTTAATTCCCTTCTAATTCATATGAAGCAATTTAGCCTAGCGAAAATATTAAGAAACTCTTTAAAAAACATGTCTTCGCAAATTGGAAAAATCACGAGATAGATTGATTTGTGTGGGATTTTGTTACGACTTTGCTAACATAAACAAAAGCAAAATCAAGCTCCCGCCTGACCTGTCACGGGACCCGTCTGAAGAAAATATAATAATGGAGGCACATCAAACGTGATGTTATTAAGGGGTTGCGTGACCTGGGTGGCGATCAACGCACAGCACTCGTGCGTAGAATACCACCATGCCCATTCACATGCAAACTTGACTTACCGAATCGAACGCGACATTTCGATACCAAAGTGCCTCATAAATCCAACTAGTTTGACTGCAACCCGACGGGGTCCGGCGTTTGAAAAATGACGAGATAATTTAATTTCGATATGGTTTGTGGAAAGATTGTTGAGCGATAGTGGAAGAGGCAACTTGCTTGTGAACTTTATATAGATTCCGCGAACTCCAATCATAATTATTACGTATGTAGCCATGTAACTATGGCTTAGGCTTTTCGTATAAAAGTTATACGGAAAGAGCAGTGTAGCAAAGCAACAAGAAAAAATAAAATTAAAAGGCGCCCGCCGCATTTCCACATTGAATTCTTCGGTTCTCGTGCGGGGAAATTCTTTTATTTGTTGCGGCTGAGAAGCATCGCCCGTCGGCGCCTAATCAAGAACTTGGCCGGGACTTACGCTGCTAACGAACAGGTGTACCTATAAATACTTTCCGGGGCGATTGCTCCAGGCTTTAATCAGCGCCGCGGCACCACTTTACCGCTTTTCATTGACTCCCAGCTGACCCGCCGTCGCCGATTGGAAACCCTCCAAGGGGATACATACAGTTGAAAGAAAATTTACACGCTATTTCGGTTCCTTCGCGAATTAGTTCGCGGCTTTATTAATCTGAATGGATGCTAAGTGAATTATGACATTAAAAAACAGTATCTCGAGAACCATTTCATTGTCTGTTCTGCTCCTTATGACACTTAATAATTAATTGATTATTGATTTTTACTATCGACACAACTCGTAAGGCACTATTCAGTGCCTCAAAAGTTGTGTCGATAGTAGAGTTGCTTTAAATTTTGTAGGGACACGCGTCGAAACAAACTTCGGCGGTGTTGAATTAAAAATGAATGCAGTGCAGACGGCGAGCTAACTAAACTTGCCGGAGTACACTCTACAAAAATAAAACGAGGAAACCGTGGAACTTATATATTTAGTAGGTAAGCAGGCTAGGTTTAGACGTAACTCACTGTAATTATGTAAACTTTCATACCTATATCCTATAGGCGCTTAATTAAACTTTTTTTTCTACTTCTACTAACTTTTGTGTTGTATAAACGTAAAAAATAACACATTAAGAAAAATAAAAATTCATTTTTACTTATTTATAAAAATATTACATAAATAATACAAAACTCACAGAAGTACACACGTACACTCTCAATAGTAAAGGGACAGATTCATTTTAATTGGAACCGAGTTACTTCACGTTCCAGTCACCGCAAAAATCAAACAACTTTTAACAAACAGCCATCCACTAATTAAATTCGTCGCTTCTCTCACAGTTGCCGACAAACTGAAAAATACATAGGTAACAAATAAAACTTGCTATATTTTGGCTTTAATTTGATTCGTGCTTTTCCGCCGAGTGCTGACACGGAGCCACCGATTTCCAGTAATGAATAGATATAAATCACAAAGAGCAATCGTGAACTTCTCAAGTAAATTAATATAAAGTTGTGCAATCCTTTGTACATTAGTATTCAAGTCTACGATCATATAACACGGAAATGAAAGATTTTAATGAAAGCCTGACACCGTGGAGTATTGCTAGAGGGGTGAAAACCTTTAAAAGCTTAATTTTATTGATTATGGCACGTGTTACGAGTATGATGTCTACGCGCTTGGTAAGAGTTCTATGGCCTAGCTACGCGTTCTACTTTTCTATGAGATATATCTATGTGCTTGGTCTACAATCCTTCTACGCGGTATACGCACGGTCTACACGTTTTCTATGAGTTCTACGCGCCTGTTATAAGGTTTATGCGCTTGCTACGAAAGGTCTACCCACGGTTTACGCGTTCGCTGTAGTTACGTTCCATGTTTTTAGTACGTAATTTAATTTTTAAAGATTTTTATTATTATAAGTTCTCTTGAGTTTTGTGTTCCTTATATAACGCAATAATCTTTGATGTTATAATTATGATGAATAATTTGAAATTGCTGCGAGGTTTGTGCACTTTTTACGCTGTCTACGTGATAGCTACGAAATGAACGCTTGTCTACGCGTCTATAGACCTACCCGTTTGTAGTGAACTAATTATTACACTTTTCTATGCTATCAGAATTTTCAAGAGGCGTGTTATCAACTCTGTTTATATAACTCGCTGGCCCAGCGTAGATCGCGCTCGCTCGCGGCATCTGCCGTTCTTAAGTAGTACTTCCAGTTCTGCGGCCGACTGCCGACCCCCTCTCGTTGCTCTTAGTTGTTTGTACCGTCTCTTCCTTAATAAACTAATTAATTTACTGTTCAAACTGAATTTCAATAAAAATTCAAAAATGTTGGATAGTGTAAATAGGTTACATGCAATAGCGAAGTTAGTATAAATACTAACGCAAAGTCGTAGAGAAACGGAGAGAAGCAAAAATAAACGTACACGATCTAAACCAATCACAATGCCATTACCTATTTCAAACATCGATTGAGCAAAGGCCAATAATGGCTGCTTGTTTGATTGGTAATTTTAGGATCATTCGCGAAAACACACACCAGTTACACAGCTGGCTTCATTTAGAAACTAATCATGAGTAAATTATGAATAGTAGCTATGAGCCTAATAAATAAAGATATTGATTTACTGATCTAGTATCCTAAACTACCAAGCAATGATTTCAGTATATGTACTTACCTTTGATTTACCTTTGACCTATTGACATAATTTCTTCAGTTTTAATACATTTCGTGGAGTTCATTTAGAGGGTATAACAAAAAGAAAGCGTCAAATTTTAAGTTTGTTTTCAAATTTGAACATGGAACACAGACATTTGGTTTCTGAAAAAATATAACGAAATGGCCGCTAGATGTTTATTCAGTTTCTTATTGTCATGAAAAATAACGTATCTGATTTACAATTTCCTTTCATACTAACACCTTATTACGGGCCACGACATCGCCGGTTAGGGTAGGTACATAACGTCCGAATGAAAATCGACCGTGTACAGTAGCGTTCACTATTTGCTATACCCCTAATTTCTAAAATATTCGCCAACAATAATGTTGAAGAACTTCAAGCAATCTTAAACTTAGTGCAAAAACTTAACAATAGTTGAGATTCGAACCACGGCTTATCGCATCGCAGTCGACCGTTCTTTCATTTCTGCTACCCGGTATGTTGACTCATAGTTCGAATTTTTAAGCCAGTAGTTTTATCTTAACGGTGGTAGTTGAATCGGTTGAATGCATTTATTAATTTTGTTCAAATGAATGAGGGTAGTTATAACTTTTATGTAACGAATGACAGTCAAGTAATCGTTTCACCACCGCTGGAGTATAATTATTGTTATGGCATTAATAAACTGTGTTTGCATGTAAAAAGTTTGAAATATCAAAAAAGAATAGCCATTTATGCAATTTTGTAAGCACTAAAACTATAAAAAATCACAAACAAAACGTTCCTAATAAAACTATTGCAAATCAGCTTGGGATAAGCGTAAGTGTATTTTTATTTTGTTTTGTAATGATTCGTCGTATTTATTGAGCATAGATAATTAAAATTTTATTTAACTTTCAAGGAAATAACAGTTCAACTTTGGGTGAGGAGATACGCTTTGACTGAAGATGTAAAGGCAAAGCGATCGGGTCCACGCCCATGGGGTTTCACATCAGAACGCCATCGACAAATTGTGAATACTCACAGCCATGTCTGACATGGAGGGTCGGATAATACTATGGAGGAAACCAAACAAACGACTCCTACCACAAAATATACTACCTGTTCAAGCAAGTGGCAGAATTACCATAGGTAAGATGTGATATAAATAATAAGTATTACCATGCGAATTCTGCTACAAAATCAGTTTCTTTTACTAGAGACTAAATGACCTATCTAGTAAATATCCAACATCTTTTTTATTACAAACTAAATTGCCTGTCCAGTCAATTTTTAATTGAATTTATACCCCTACCTACAAGTCTTGAGAAGTCAGTGTTTTTTTCAGGTTATTGGGGCTGGATATCATCCATGGGCCCAGGAGAACTCGTAGAAATTGGCGGCCGCTTGGGGAACAATATTTACAAGTGTTGAAAAAAGTTATGATACCACAGTGCTCGTTGCTTATCCAGTATCTCAAATGAAAAGTAGGCTAGAACAAAGTATACCAAGCGAGGGTTATCCAATTCGATATTAATTTTGAGTAAACAATAAATTAGTTTTGCTATTGTAGTTCTAGCTTGCTTTTCATTTAGCGTATTGCACAATGATGCTTAAAATTTCTCTTAATGAGTAAATAATGGTCTGTTACACACGAGAGATCTAAATTGTTAATATTTATTAGATGCTGCCTATAACAAAGTAGACCTTACAGTATACTGTGGTATAGGTATTCTAATAATAACAAAACATGTTTGTTCTACTTGTGTGTTGACTTTTATTTACAAGGATTATAAAACAACATAGTTGTGTGAAAAGGAACCGAAAATGTAATAAATTTTATTAATATAAGTTAATATCATTGTAATGTAATTTATTTTCTCTTTCTTTCTATTGTATTAATAAAATAACATCACATAAAATCTGAGATGTGTTTATTATATTCCAATCATACCCTATTTCTTATTAGTAAAAAAACAGATTATAGACAATTATTATGCTATAAAGTCATAGGTGAAAAAAAGCAAAAATAACATCGGTATAAGGGATCGAACATCCTACCCTAGAACACAAGCCGGACCCTTAAACCACTCATCCAGATTGTGATTGCTAGTTTGGTCGAAATTAAAGATAGCTTTTATTTTAGCTAGCTCAATTGTTTTAAAAATCATTTTCATTACTTACCAGCTTATTTTTTTCTTTTACAATAATAGTAGTAGTTTTCTTTGTTATTTTAGTTACTAGTGCTTTGTCAAAAAAAGCAAAAAATTGTTTAAGTAAAGCAGCAGGATTCGTTCCTGGTATGTCTATTAGGGGGGGTAAGCAAATAATGAACGCCTCTGTACGAGATGTCCTCTTCACTTTTAGATACAACTCATCCCAAATCTCTCGCAGCGGCGCGGCGAAGATAGGTAGGTACTAGGTACTACCAATGCATTCCTGTTTTCTCTCCTTTAAGGTTTTAAGACACAACCTGAACAGTATTTCTTATAGTTCCTTCATAGACGAGGTCTAGATCAAGCATTAAAAATATTCAAAAACCAAAGTCCTGTGTCTAATGATCGAATCGGAGCCCCATTGCTCTTATTTTGTTACACCCATTATTTCAATACAGATTTAGTAGGTATACCCACACTACAATCAATAGCTAAAGTGAATATCCACGAGTCCACGTAATTGCAAATACAAATGCAATTCCACGATTACAGTTCACAAATACCGCAAGAACAGATTTGCAAATGTACATAAATCTGCAATCCCAGGTAATGTTGTGTAGTTGGTTAGTCAATGGCCGGAGGTTCTCCGACCTCATTAAATCCCGGTATTTGTTTAGGACTACGCCCCAAACGCGTCACTCCGACGAATAACGGATTTTACGATTTAAAATATTTAGCCAGCAATTCACTTTCAGCGTTTATGGCGACAAACAGCGTTCAGTCGCGTCAGCACTCACGGATACATGTTTTTCCTGTATGACAGAATTTATAACCATGTCATTGTTTGTTTGTACAGTTCCATTTATAACCGCTCCCTACTGCCATCGGAGAGCTGGTAGAGCTATGTTATCAATTCATCATCATCTTGACGATAATAGCCGCGGGTGAGCTTTGGTCTGCAGGCCTATTTACCTAGATGGCTGGTAGATACCGACATAATTGTTTAGGGTTCCGTACAAGAAGTTCGTCTGCCCGTCTGTCCCTGAGTTTGAGAAAAATTTATAACTGAGGGAGCTGTAATTTACTGTAGGCAAGTTTTGTTTGTTTAGTTATCTCGCAATCGAAGTGGATCGTTTCACTCGGGTAAAAATCACCTACTCTCGCACTTGTCATGCTATGCTCCATCAATTAGTCCCTAATAAAACATCCTACTATTAAGGAACCGGTGCAACTGAAATCTATAAACAAACCAAGTGAATGGCAGATTTGACTGCCGCGATTTTACAAAACATACGAGTTGTCAATATTGTCATTCTAATCAACGCAATCAACAACAATATCCCAGCAAGTACATAAACGTATCATCAAAATGCATGAACTACGAGTATCGATGGGAGCGGAACAGTTCAAGCCAGATGTCACTTCGCAATTGCAGTACACGTTGACACAGTAAATTTTCATTGCAAATTCTGCCATCGTACCACACACGAGGGGCTACACAAACAGCTAGGTTATAGATGTCAAACTTAAACGAACCGAAATCGACCTCTCGACGCTTTCCTCCCCAACAGGGGTGGCTCGCGAAAAAGTTTACTCGTCATTTTGTTGTGTGATCATCTCCTTATGCTTTTGTAGGGGTTCGACTGTAAAAGAAAAACAATGTGATATACGTATAGTACATAACTTATTATCGTAACTCAATAATAAATAATGCTGGACAATACACACACCATCATCAATCCCCAAAGTATTAGATAGCTCTTATATTTATTTATTTATATATATTTTATACAATAGACAGATTGCTATTTTAGAAAATATCAAAGTTAAGACGAGATAGAAAATGCTTCAACAATTCATAGGTTAATTTGTGCTTAAGCTGTCTAATATAGTATGAGAGAAATGAAAACAATTTATCTTCTCCATTTCATGAAATTAAAGAAGAAACTAAATGAAAGTTCATTTCATAGCTGTATAGTCTGGCAGGCGTGTATTCTACTCCCGAACCAACTTTAACGAACCACACAAATACGTGAGTTGTCTTAGTGATGCTTCTACGCTTTTCTTTTATGAAATTGTTAGTGACAATTTTAGCAATGTTGTTTTTGGTTCTGTGTGTTGAATAAATTTTACCTTCCTACCTATAAAGTGCTTATAGTCACCGAGCGTTTAATTAAGTTTTATCCAAAACATTGTTTGGATCTATTTTTTAGCGTTTTGATCAGGTTTGAAACTTCTATGGCTTCGTTCTCATCTGTCTGGCCTTAAAATAAATGAAAATGTTTTTTTTTAGTACGGATTGTGTGGCGAAATTTACGAACGGGGTATGAATTAAATGGTTTGTGCAATGCTAAACTGTTTTTATCTCTATCGAATAAAATTTAAGAGTAACTTACTTGAAAGGTACGTTTTAAAACTGTGTTGACAAATTTCCGCCTCATCTTCGAAGTTAGCAAAGCGATCTATCTTAAATGTACATATGTATCAACTGTTCGTAGACCAAGACAATTGACTAAGTCTCTAACTGATCATGAAAATGTACCTACCTATTTGTAAAATTTACAAAAAATCTAAACTCTGTTTGATATACTTACATAGAAAAACCCAGAACACCCGGAACATACATTTTTTGATTGTACAAACAATTGTCCCGAGGTGGCAATAGAACCTGCAACCTCTATTGGTTGCTCTTTTAGTAGAGCTTTGCCTGATCCGCCACTGGGGATAGCCAAATGAAAAAGTTGAACCAATGTCATTGTGTATTCCAATCATGTATTTAAACTCATACGAGTATTATATTTCATCTCGCAGTCGGCTAGAAGACACAGCAAGTTTATCATTCCAGACGAATTTAACTGATAGATATTCATCAGAAGCGTCATGTAAGATAAAAAAAATGTTGTGAGTACCTAGATATTATAAGACTTTTGATTCAGAAAGAACATTAGATAGAAAATTACTTTCACAGAGATATAGTAGAGCTTATAGCCGTTATGCCAGTCCCGTGGTTAAATTTGTTGATGCCATGAACTCTGTGGCTATAACTCCGAGCGTAGAAAAAGAGGCGGGTTCAAGTCCCGTCAGAAGCGAAACTTTAAATAAACATTCAAGTAAAGGCAGACTTTTCTATCGAAAGCAATAAGTAACGCAAAGGAAGTTTTTATTTTTTACCTCAAAACACGATATACCGATGAGATCCATAAATTAAAATGGTTTGCATCTTCTATCGAACTCTACAAGAAAAATACCTAATCCTATGAGGTCGGGTAGGTAGGCGTAAAGCAGAAATTCGCAGTTCAAACTCTTGCAAAACAAACCGCTAAAACCGATTAATGCCAATTAAATTTCCACATCAACTCTTTAACGAGGAAAGGAAACCCGAGTACGATAATCACTGAACTGTCCAAAGTCCGATGACTTGTATCTGCCTGTATTCACTATGATTCCATACAAGTAACGCGCTCTTACAACTCTACATGCAAAATATACCCTCTACTTTCCGCATAAAATTAAGTCTGCCGCTGTCAGATAACGTAACGCACGTTTCGTTGTGTCATGCAATCGTGAAGGTCGCAACGTGATTGCAACGCTCGCCCGAGAATAAGGACTCAGAGTTGTGGAAACAGGGAGAGGAAAGCAGATATGGCAGATACGGCATATTGATCGAGTCATCGATGCGGCTACAATTTGCCGGTCCGCTCGGCTCGAGTGCCGCTATGCAAATGCATGCGCTCCATTTTCCGCTCGGGCCAGCGGCGAGGGCGGCGGCAGCGATACCACAATAGATATATTATAAACAGAAATTCAATCAATATTAAAGGTACTAAAGGTTAGGTAGGTAAGAATTAAAAGTTAGGTAAAGTTGTTGTAAGTAGCTTCTGGATAGAATACAAATAGAACAGAACGGTTACTTTACTTTCGAACTAGGCTTTATTTTAGTAGGCGTGAAGTAAATTTCTATTTTAACACTACATAAAAGCAGTTCAAATTACTTAGCTACCCGCAATTGTACCTTTTTATTTTTTAAAAAACGACAGGAACTACACCGCGACAAACCTCGTCACATGGGGCGCCGCCACCGGGCAGGGCGGGCAGGGGCGCCCCGGGTGCCCCGATGTCATAGCAGGAAATTGAGAGCGCTGCAGAAATCCTGATCCTACAAAACAAATTTGGTTTGGCCTAATCCGGATATTGATACGAAACAAGCTGACGTATATTTTAAAAATCTTTTCGAAAATTTAGCTGGCGGTATTTAAATATTACCTATGCTTTCACAGTAGAACAGTGGCGTATGGATTCCACGAGAGTGAAATAATGTTCAGAAATCCAAATATTTCAGTGCCTTTGATACGTAGGTATAGTAACATTTAACCGCGTCTGTATCATTTAAATCTTTTGAAAACAAGCTCTTTGATTAAAAAGGTACCTAGGTACAAACATTTTGTACGAGATTTTCAGTAAAGAAAAAGTTGAATTTGATAAGAAATTCCAATATTAAAACCGCTCGGATCTTCCCACCTGTTCTCTGTGATTAAAGTGTGTTTCTTGCAAACAGTCGAGGCGGATGCCGCTGCCGCCAAATGTAAATGTTGCCCTAACGAAACCCGCGAATACCAAAGGAAAATTACGTACAGTCGTACGGTGTGTTTATTTATTTTTCTAGCTCTCTGCCTACTTTCAGGAGTTCCTTTCATCATCACTAGTTGATTTTACATCAGCAGGACTTATTTAAAAGAAGCTTCAATAGAAATAAACTGATCTCAGAAGTTGTAGGTAAATATGACGCATAACTAACAGGTATAAGTGATTTTATCGTGTGAATAGAGCGAGTAGGTTCGGTGAGGGTACATTAAATTCAATAACACAAGTTAGGGAGTTCGAAGCTCGCTGCGACCGTCCTCAAAATAAGTAAAAAGAAAACTTTCGAAAAACTCTCTTCAACTTGTACGGTTGTATGTAAAAATTTCGCAAGGGAAAATAATATGTGTTTCGTCAATAAAAAAAATTGGGATGCGTAGACGGTGGCCCTTGTATACGTGACTTTGCTTGAATTTATTCGGGACACAGTTTTATCGTAAGAATAAAAAGTAAGTTTCGATTTATTTATGAAGTAACGATTAAGTGAAAAAGACGTATTTGTATAAAAATTTACACAGAACAGTACTGTTAGCATTCAAAGTATCAGAGAGATGGGAGATACAGAGAGATAATTGGAGATTGACTGGTCAAACCAAATGTTAGTACGGTAGCGTAATCTAGGTATATCCTTCACATTTGTGCTACCCTAGTACCTAGTCAAATATATCTTGTGATGGAAAGTGAAAAATGTTACTGGTTGATTATCATCTACTCATATGTCACTGTATATTTTTTTCTTAGATTTAATGAATGTACTTTTTAATTTGGTTAATACAAAACGAGGTATCTAAAATCTGAAGCTGGGATCCCTCGCATCTTCATACAAGATTTCCTTAGTAAGAGCGAGGTTTCACTACAATTTACATTAAACTTAAGTTTGGTGTCTCTATGTCGAAAATAAATACTTGTTTGTTTGTGTGTTTGTTTCGAACTAAGAAATATTATTGTTCCATTATTGTATTTTAATAACAACCCACTATAAAAAAAACTATAAGCTTTTTTTCTAAGTTGCAACGTTAGGTCTTAATAGAAAAAATAACGTTGTTATTTATCGTGCCGATAGTATCCTTGTCAGTTCATTCTCAACTTGCTAAGCTTAAACGCCGCATGTGCTTATCACTGAACTGTGTTCATTGTTTGCCCTCTAATTTAGACTGCCTAAAATGAGAGACGGCCATGCACAAGTGCCCCACTCCTCTCTCATCTCCGGTTGAGTCAACAACGCATAAAGCCAGAAGTGCATTACAGATGTAATTTTCACAACCATTTTATTGAATAACTTTCAGCCATAATTTTACAATCTTGCATTACTTAACTGTATTTTCATTGAGAGACTTTATATTTTCATATCTGTATCTATCTAAAAGACATCAATAAAATAAATGAATTTATCATTTAAAGTGTGTTTTTAGAAATCAGACCTGACTGAAAACCCACTAAATTCAGAACGAGAAGCTGTAAAGTTGGGTGAAGTATTTATGGGTCGTGGGGAGTGTGATTAAAACTTTATTTTTCGGTTAGATTCAAATCACGTAAATACGTAGATGCTGAGCGAGGGTGGCGGGAAGTGCAGCGCGCCTCTCATCAAGCAATCATTATGGACGCGCCACGTTTTTAAAACGGCTTTGGATTGCGCGTAGCCGAGATCCAAATTAATCCTACTATGTTACGGATAGGTATAGCCACTGTTACATGAAAAATTATATCGTAAAAAATATGATAAAACTCTACAGAGCTTCGGTATTAATTATTCCTCGCTCTACCTTCAGAGCGGCCCTGACTTCCGCCGTGATTTTGCATATAATTTTCTACTCAATGAACGTTGCGTTCTCTTTGCTAAACTGGATAATGAATCGTGAAAAATGGAAATGCTTTTTAAGAGACAGCTCGTTACGATTTTGTTCTACAGCTAATTAAGTAGTAAGGGGTCGAATTAATACACGAAGCTTTAGACAATGGACAAAGAAAAATCTTTATAAAATAAAGCGTGTCAAAAAACCGTGATACGATTGCACTTTCTATTTTTTAATTTTGGTCTGTGCCTAACATCTTCTCATCTTCTAAGCTGTCCTTTTTTCTATACATTAGTTACTATTAAGTAACCTTAATTGAAATCAATTGGAAAGTGAGTTAAATGCCAAATACATTGCATGCGCATAGAAACAAGTCCACGTGCGGTTCGGCCTCGGGTCTTCGGATAACACTGGTTCGGGTGCGGAAATAACCGGCACAATGCGGTACAACGGACTACCGACGACTGATTCCCCCTGCACAGATAGGTATCTGGGATTACTTTTTAAGCCTTTTAAGTAGGTAGGTACTTTTTTTTAACCGGACCTGTGATACTTGGTAAACTTACCTAAAACATTTATAGTAGAGTAGTAAACCTACCTGGGTAAGTATTAAAAAACTTGGTATGGTTAGATATAAAATTTACCTAAAAACACGTTTAATTTTCTGTACGTTATGTGTATTCTCTAAGACTTCGGAGTGAACTGTTGACCGTCTTTTTTGTGTAGAGAATTATTTTGCTGCTCTGGATTAAAATATAAATAAGTGAAAAAATGTGGACATTTGCGTAGGTTTTGATGTATATCTGATTAGCATCAAATGAAAAATGTATTTTAAATCACATTTATATTAATAATAAATAATGTTAAAGTTTGGATGGATGGATGGATGTTCTTCTTCACGCCAGGGTTGGGATGAAATTTGAAAAACACGCAGTCCCAGGAATGGGATAAAACAAATGCTGCTTTTTATCCCATATATCGGTTCCCATGGTATAGAAAAATCCAAAATTTTCTATAAAAGAAAAGCCTGCGAAGCAAAAAATAGTAATTTATAAAGGTATCCAAAAGTTTAAAACTCGGGTGAGACTTGGACCCACAACCTTCCACTTTGTACGGTAATACGACGTCAATTGCGCTACCAAGTCAACTTGGTACCAAGTCAAGTTGACTTGGTAGCGCAATTGACGGTCAATAATATAGGGAAGTTCTACGTTTCTTGTACCTTTTTCTACAAATCTTTCAGTTTATTGTTTGTCATATTAAAATGGGATTAATCAAACACAACCTTAAATAACTATTGATTATTACGACTAATAATTTAGAATCTTTGCAACCGTCTGCAGATAGCAATTGTTTCAATAGTAAATATGTACTTGTTTTAATTTGTTTCTTTCTTCCTTAATTGTTATTTTCTTTGTAAAAACAATTCTCTTTTTGATTCTTCTTTGCCAATTTTTACATTTTGGGCCTCCATCATAATTTTCAATTTCCTTTGATCTTATGCAATTTCCATCCGACTCCAGCTGATATTTTAACGTCATCGTACTAATGCATTAGGGGCTTAGAGGCCATTTTTTGCCCCCTGGTCTCACGAAAAACTTACTTAAGATGCATTGCCATAACCTATTTGACAGGGTGCATGAATACTGTACAAAATCAAAGTAAAAAATCATTTTATTGCCTAAATATTAAAGACCTTAAATAATAATTAGCTAGTTACCTAGCATACATAGGTATACAACATACTATATAACTGATGTGTGGACTGTCCGGAATTATTTATTTACTTTATTTTTTCTGAATCTAATCTAATTTACTAAAAATGACTAAATAAAGTAAGTATCCTATATTACATAAATCACATCTAAATCAAATATTACAAAAAATCATTTTTTTAAGGCAATACAACACTGTAAAATTTATGCAATAATAAAGATACAGAAACTGAAACCCTGACTCCGGCCCTGCGCCCCTCTAAACCGCCGAGGGTAATAAAAGCACGGATTCCTCTTGCAAGTCACGGAGTAGATTACCGCGGGACATCGCGACAGCCTTCCGATGCGCCGATTGGCAACGGCATCCAACTAGTTATACCTACGTGTTACTGGCGAACGAGATCTGTTAGGCGTTTTGAAGTTTCTCAAGATCTTGAGTAAAAAGTACGCTGAGGTTAGTAACAGATAGATGAGAAGTACACATTTACTTAGATTTCAATAACAGACATAAACAGATATATTATCGAGTTTTAGGACATTTTTTTTAAGTTCTTAAGATGTTTGTTTTGGGTATTCTGCATATTTCCAATGTAGTAAAAAGAATTATCTATGTGAGGTATTGTATTAAGCGTATCAGTTATCTAAATAACCCGTAAACTAACACAAGTTCTGCTTAGCTTGTGACTAGGTGGTGTTGTCGGATTGTCCTGCAGTATTTATTTAATCACTCTTTATATTTGACGACCGATGTGGCGCAGTGGGCGAAGGTCCGCCTGCGACGCAGGAGGTTGCGAGTTCGATTCCCGCCTCGTAACAAATTTCTGCACGATCTGCAGAAATTTGTTCCGTTGGTCTGGGTGTTTTCTATATATATAATAAAAATATCTATCTATGTAATGTATTGTATTAAGTATATCAGTCATCTAGTACCCATAACACAAGCTCTGCTTAGCTCGGGGCTAGATGATGCTGTGTGAACTGCCCGGAATTATTAGTTTTTTTTATTATACAGTCATCATAGAATAGCACAAAACTCATTAAATAAAAAAGAACTTGCTGGGTTCCAATAGCCTCTTGCAGGTCATCTACTTATCTCCGTAACAAAAGTTTCCCTACATTTATCCTAGAGGCTCATTATTCGTAAACCCTGTTCACGAACAATTAACTAAATCGTCCCATTAATCTACAAAACTCTCATAAACAAGAACGAGACATAACTCCAATTTGCAATCCAATCAGAGTGTCCTAAACTACGGGCAAAGTTAAAGAGCAGAGTCACATCGTAACTTCCTATTGTTAGTCTAGCGACTCCACTAAATTAGGAGTGGACAAAGAAGTACCATATGTTCCTACTTAGCGGCAGAGTAAATATATGGGTTAGAAGAAAAAAGTGAAAACTAGGAGGGAAAACAATCAGTTCAGTATGGTCAACTACAAAAGTTTCTATGGACGGTGACTTTTTCAAATCGTGTAAACACAGGCAATACACTGTTCATGGATTTTTTTTCAAACTGGGATTAAAACACTATTAGGTTATCAAAGACAAGACTTATACTTAAACAGTTTTAGATTTTTTTAGATTTCGTACTTATTAAATACATACATTGAAAAGGGTTGAAAAAATTCATAATAACCACCTAATCTCCGAAGTTGCAGAATGATCCATATGAAATGTATCTCTTATAGGTCGTCTTCATAATTTGTCATTTCTTATAATCTTGTGCAATTTCTATATAAGTGACACCACCTTATCTTCTGATGTCTTCGTATCAACGCATTTATAGTCTCTCCTGTGGTCGTTTTACGTCCCATGGTCTCCGGTCTGCTGGTGTTTTGCACCACGAACCTTTTTGTTCATTTGTCATTGAAATTTGACTGAAATTGATATATTATATATTTGAAATTGGTATATATATGTCAATTATAGCTTGGCAAAAAAGAGTAGAAAATAATGGGGGCGCCACTGTAGGTCCTTATGGCAACACCTATAGCGCACCAAGATAGTCTTGATACTTAGGTGTATATTTCTGTTATACGTACATTTATATCCACACATAGTATACTAGTATCAGTAAATATTGTTTAATTGAGCAAGGTTCTCGTTATGTAAGTATATAAAGAAAAAAATATAAAGTAAATTAAAATTTAATACATTGTTATTAATACATTGTAAGTTCTCTCTCACAGTATTCCTTTTCTATTTTTATTACGTGCTGGCACAAATTCTTCCAATCCTCCTCCGTAATAGCTTGGAACCGTTCCGTTTTAGCACGCTCAGCTGCTTCCTATAAAGAAGAAACTTTTAATGATACCTTTATTTTACCTTTTTCAGTTTATTATTTAGGCACCTAATTTCTAGACCATTTAAAATACAAACGCTATAGTAACTTTATTACAAAGAAAGAACACAACATTTAAATTATGTAGAAATAGATTAACATATTAGCTAGTCTAGCTCAAGTATCAAATTCTATGCCCGCGCTATAGCAGAGTACGCAGAACAAACGTAAACATAACCTAACTGCCCGATGTTTATTGTTGAATATTTCAATTGTTCCGTGGAACTTTTATTTAATCCTGCTTTATGACCATCAAGTTACCTTTGATTCAACTTAAAATTACAAAACAAACTCTCACAAACCTGTCATATCAGCGGTTCTTTGAAAAACATTGTTGAGATCTGAAAGAATAGTTCTGGCCTCTAATTCTGCCAGACATCGCCTGTATACCTTATAAATAACCTCCCTGGCAGCACTTCTAACTGTTTTATTCATTATTTTTCACTTTTCGTCACTTTATCACCACCGCTTGACCGATCCAAGTAAAAAATCCGAGAATTCGTAATCTTTGTTTACAATTTTACATCAAACGTCATTGTTTTAAGAATGTTGCCATTAAACAAAAAAATTAGTTCCGTTTCTAGACTTTTTTGCCAAGCTGTATGTGAAGATATCATCAGATACCGTGTCTCTAAATGCTACCTGGCAATTTTTGTATACCAACCTTATTTGACAAAATTCGTAATCCTCGGCGCGCGAGTCACACTTTCACTTGACGGATCCAGTAAAATTAAAATAAATAACATTTTAACAGTAAGAAAGAAAACCCTTAAACAGTTAGAAGGTGGGTAGGTAAACACCAAGACATTTGGGATTCGGGCGAGTTTTTCCAAAATCTAAAAGTGAAGAGCCCGCGAACAAGTTAACATTCGGACGCAATGTAACCTCACCCAAATAAAAAACCTACAGAAAATAGTACATTTCAAACTTTAAGTGATCGAAAAAGCAGAGAACATTTTCTTCAGTACACCCAGTACAAAAGACTATCAATAAGTGGCGGTGGAGTTGGCAAATTGAATTGAATAAAACACACAGTCCGCTAACGAGCCGGTGTTTACCCAAGTGGACACTAAGGGCTCAAACACAAAACTGCGAGCTCGCATCGCATCGCAAATATCTGCGAGCTCGCACGATAACGTCCGATCTCATTTGCATCGCGCATTCCTGTCATATTACGTCATACTTGGTGACCCCCCTTTTAGTCCGCTCTGAGACAACTTTAGCGAAAGATGCGCGGCGCCTGAGCCGCCTTCTTTGTGTTGTAAAAAAAAACTGCTTCAGTTCTCAATTCATAGTAATTTCGAGTAAAATAGTTCCCTTCAGAGTTCATAATCGTATTAAATGGATGAATCCAGAATCTTCTTTTTCTTTTATATCTATTTAACAATAACAGCAGTGCAATTGGAGCGATTTATGCAAAAATGATCCAACCCACAACCGAGTCAATTTCGAGTTTTTTTAACCTATGTAATCAGTTTAAGGTTTATTTTAACATATCAAAGACTCACACCTCTATGTTCACAAATGTGGAAAATCCATATGATCCAACCCACAACTGTCATGTCGAAGACCATTTTTTAAAATGTATAAGTGTTTCATGCCACTTGTGATGAATTTTATTCTGATTTGGACGAGGAGTAGGGCCAATTTTGTTTGTTTTGTCTTTTAAAACACAAAAATGATTACTAATTTTTATCACACTATGAATCATTTTTGCATTTTAATTTTTGCACCCTACATAGCTCTTTCCATCCATACAAAATTAATTTTGTAATAATGATCCAGGTGCAAGTTTTCCCAATTATCTACTAAACGATTACAATTTATTCTTTATATTATTTATAGTAAAAAAGTTGAGTTTACATAGCAGTAAATTAAATTAAAATAACTACATTTTGTATTACAAAGCTAGAGAAATACCGCCACAAACTTAAATATCGATTATCTCGAAATGAGGTTTGTGTGGGTTGGATCATTTTTGCTTAAATCGGTTCAATTATCTTTTTGGGATCCATCTTACGCTTCCTAAAAACACGTCCAATACGGCTGACTAAACTTGAAGGTATGGTTACCCTACAAAACGGTTCGCCGCACAAATTCGCATCGCAGAAATTCGCAAATCAAGTTCGTGTGACATCGCATCACATCGCATCGCATCGCACCAAATCGCAGTTTTGTGTGGGAGCCCTAATTGGCTTAGCCAGCGGCCGGCACCGCGACGGTTGGCAAACCATTAAAACACGAGCAGTGGATGCGGTAAACTGTACGGTATTTCAGGATATTAGTTTCAGTTTGTTTTTGTAAATAATTAACGAATGTAGATGGTGTGTTTACCCCGTTCTTACCCTAAAATCATAATTGCGATCCGGTTTGAAGCATATATAGTGGTTTTAAAAGTATACCTACAGAGATTTTAAAAGTAAAATTAAAATTAAATTTTCTAAAAAAAATAACGGTGTCTCTCGGGATGTTGTAAAGATTCTAATAAATATGTTTATATGCTATGTTTATACAATACGTTAAGCATGGTGAAATAAAGAAACTCTCAAACAAACATGAACCCTGAAATCATTACACGTGTCTGCCATTCGCGTAAAAATAGCTCACGTTCTTGCCCTGTAAAACCGTAAGTAGAAATTATTCTAAGCGCCACCAAAATTTCCAATATTGCCACATCAAATTAATTTTGCTGCCATGGATCACCTCCCCATAGATTCAGACAGCGTGACTCTAGAATGAAGATGCAATCACTGGTACACGAATCACGACTACACAACTTGACCTTTTTAAATAAAATAAATACAAATAGCAACGTTTTCAATTAAATAGCTATCTCAACATTCAAAGGAAAATCCTGGCCTCCGGGCAACTTCACCTTACCCTGCTTCGACCATTCAAAATGGAGAAAAACTTTGATATTATATAAACAACGGTCACTTGCCTAATGAGTTTTTAAGGAAATCGCTTAGACAGTTTGATTACTGTAACCGTAAATTGTGAAAAGCGAAATGTTGTGGGCCGGGTTTTCACGGCAAAAAATCTGACAGAATCGAAATTGTTTTGGCTGGGGTGTTTATTTAAACATTTTATTTTCTATTAATTGGTACCTTCAAAACTCATAAAAATTTTCTTATTTACGTGTAGGTACTTTTCATTAAAAGTACAAAGTTGTAATTAAGAATGGAAAGAGCACTTCAAAACTTAGCTTGGGAATTAGATCACAATAATTTTGAAGTGCTTGTTTTTTTATAAGCATTTATTATAGAATTGATTATGATTATTTGAGGCCCTTTCACATTATTAATTGAGATTTTAGTGAAACACTATCTAATCAAGAGCATCATATTAACATTACTATTATTGCTTATTTAACCATTCTTGAGCGATAAAGTATTCTGCTTCAAGAAAGGTAATTCCAGAAGATCTTGCATAAAGCATGATTCATTCATCTAGTTAATTCCATTTTGCATATTATTCCTGTCTCAAAAGTAATTTTAAAGGCTATCAGGAACGCACCGACGACCGACGCCAGACACAAGTTACATCAGTGGCCCGTATCTTGTGCTATTAGCATATAAATTGTATCTTCTGGTCAGGCGGCCAAGATGACACGCCGGACGCCCATTCGCTTCATATTTTAGATGTTATTACGATGTGAGTGATAAAATATAGCTACGCTAGGTATATGTAGGCCGACCTTAAGTAACAAATGAAGTTTATCGTTTGTTTTCCGCCATATCATCTTCTGCAGTTAGTTTGATTCCTCGATATTATCGAGAGGCCAACGTGACGCACCTTTTTTTTATGTAATGTACTTAATAAATTACATACAAAAAAGGTGCGTCTCGAGGCACTACAGAGCCTCTTCTGTGGAGACTTAGAACTACGAAAATCTCATACATATAAACTGGAAAAACTCGATGTTACTTCGATCCTTGAAACCAAACACATGAACAAAATAGTTTCAACCGACGCCGCCGTTTGGAAAGCAACAAATATCAAAGCTCTCCATTAGTGTAATGGAAAATTAAGTTATCGCAAGTAGGTGAGGGAACAAAAAGCCCGTTAATAAAACAATTATCACGTAAAAGCTTACCCAAAACAAATAAGAGAGATAATAAATCATTTCTAAATAAAATCACCGCTCGTATTAGTCTTCATCAGTGCTCACGATACACACCCAACGAAACGATGAAAAGAAGCTAATTTTCCAGCGAATCATCTCCGGTTTGAATAGTCTTGCCAACTATGCGGGTTTTAAATAGATCTGTCCAGTTGAGGTTATAACTTCTAATATAAAGTTTAGACAAGTTTTTCAATAAATTTTTGTACTAGGACGTCTACTAAAAATGCGTACATGCATTTTTGAATTTTGGGACACCCACCTTTACATTTTGCTGTTTATAAGTGACATGTAGGTGTCCCTTCTTATTTTCTTTATCTTTTACTAATAAAATGCATGATGAGTGTTCAAACTCTATGAATCAACTAAAGATCTTAACTATTTCTATAACAATTTATTATAAAAATGAAATGTCTAGCTCCCACAATTATTGTAATTTTACACTAAATTTAGCAAATATATATCTTTAAGGTGGCAACACTGAGTCCATGAAGTCATCAATATTCATTTTGCGGCGCGCCCCAGAAACAACACCTTTCAGCAGCGAGTTTCCTTTGAGGGACTCCGGGACCGTGACACTGCAACACCGACCAACTCAATTTATTAAGATAATTGCCTTGTTACACTAACGGGCCCAATGTTCGATGAAAGTTAGCATTCAAATGTTTTTCTACATTACCTACTACATATTTCGAAAAATGTTAAACTAACAACCTCTTTGGAGTAGATACCCTCAGCTAACCTTTAAAAGCGGTATTACACTACACGTTATTCAGGGACCCTAACCCTTACTAAGAGTGGTAGATTAAAAAAAAACTAAGATTTAGGGTCCCTAAGGGACGGACCCGGCAAGCCTTGCTCCCTAATCGCCCTAACAACCGGGCCCTGAATAACGTGTAGTGTAATACCGCTTTTAGAGGTTAGCTGAGGGTATCTACTCCAAAGAGGTTGTTAGTTTAACATTTTTCGAAATATGTAGTAGGTAATGTAGAAAAAAAAATTGAATGCTAACTTTCATCGAACATTGGGCCCGTTAGTATAACAAGGCAAACTCTTTTCATTTCACTCTTATCAAGTTGACGGCATACGGGCCGAAACGAGTAATATCTCCAGAATGACTCTTAAAACTATCGCAGCTATCTTAAGTGCACCGTTTAATCAACAGTTATAAAATCACAAATGGAGCTTTCAACTAAAGCTATAAAACAATTAAAGTAAAACTTTCCCCATAACTTAAAGATATTTGGCAAATGGTAGAGTTAAAATCGCATTGCCATTCTATGGTCTTCATAACTCATCCAACTATTAGATGCGGTACGGCGTCGATTTATTTGTGTGGATGAAATTCAATTGTCTTATTTTGATTTATCAGTTAACAATAAACAAATTGAACAACGTAGCCTGTTTGTTCTTTTGATAATCCCGATTAATCGGACAATATTCTCTCATGCAGGATGAAATAAACGAACGATACCGTGTTCAGGGGTATGATTGCTCCGTGAAGGACATTAAAGACCATTGTTACGGTTGTCGATTTTCGTAGGTTTTATTTCTGAGGTTTACTTTCTGGCTGAAGTCACATTTTTTTTTAAATTATATATGCCGTTGTACTTATTTTGAATAGTAAAAGAATGTTTAGTTGCCTTAAATTTGCTACTTACTTTACTTTGGGTATCCAGGTAACGATCGCTTGTAAAATAACTGCTACAGTTGTGTACCTTCACGTAGCAACTATCTACGACGTAGCACTTTTCGTAGCACGCCGTCCTTCTCAACCGTTCATCGCTTGGATCAGTAATGTATAACTTACTAATCCCAGTCATACAACTGTTTTCAATCCAAACAAGGACACGACAATATAATAATAAAAATATCTAATCTACATAGATAATCTACTATAAAGCGCTGCCTGACAACATTATTACACAAATCATCATTAATAACAGATGACAGAAGTAGGAAGTAACTGACAAACCTCAATTACAATAAAAGAGCACGTTATTTAACAGCAAAACGACATTCAAAAGACGGAAAAAACCGAGGGTCGGAACATCTGCACATAAAGAGGCAATTTGGAGATTGCCGGGGGCGCACAACCACCGCGGAGAATTGTACTCGAATGTATTCAAAATTAAAAAATGAAGAAAATATTGCAAGGAAAATTCATTGCGGTAAAATAAACAAGAGTGGCTTGTTGCTGTGAACAGTGGAGCGAGCTGGCGAGGACAGGCCAGGCTTCTGCTTCGGCGCTCGCCACACTTACCCACTGCTTGTCTACCCTTTGTGAGCATTCTAGCTTTGTTCTAATAATTATTTGGAGCATATCCAGTACTCATGACGATTTTATACGCAGCTGCTACCGATATTCGAGTAGTTGTAATGACGTAGACGTATGTTTTTGTGTCCCAGTAATCACATATAGTTTGACCTGATAAAATATAAGTTAAATTGAAAGTACAGAGGCCACATAATTGGCTCTAAACCTGAGGCAGTGTCAGGCTCGAGGCTCCTCGTAGCCAAAGGCAGGATGTCGCAATTTGGCGCGGCGAGTAATGACGGCGATGCGGTTGTACGTGCAGCGGCTACTCACTAGCTGCCGAACAAATCAGGGAATAAAAGGCTACCTATCTAGTTCTATACCATCTTTGTAGAAGAAATCGTCACTAGAATCGAAATTTTAGAAGAAACCTCGGTGTGAGAATCTCGTAATAAAAAATTCCAAGAAAAGATCATCTTTTCATTTCGTTAAGACAATCCGCGCATTCCAAATTGAGATGGCATTCTTTCTTTGTAAAATAATATTTTGATTTACAAAAGAATGAGTAGGAATAAAAAACAATTTCACCGCATTAAAATGCCAATTCGTTATTATTTTTGCGCATCTCTATTTCTCGTGAATGAAAATTAATTTCTTTGGATCATACCTACTTTTTTCAAGATCCGAATAAAATTGAAGCAGGTTTCGCAAAAAAAACCGACGTGATGCCTGAGGCTAACACAAATTACGCCTTTATTTACAAGCTTTAAACATTTTCTCGCTGAGGAGAAAAAATAGGCAGGTTAATTTATCAAAGATGTATGAGGGTCTCGGGCTCAACATTTCAAATGTTAGAATAATAATCACTTTCATTTGAACACTCTTATTACTAAACTAGCTGGTACCCGCGACTTCGTCTGCGCATGATTAGTACTTCGAGTCCTCGCGATTTTACTTGCGTACTTCCCTTTCCCGTGGGATTTTCGGGATAAAATAAAGCCTATGTGTTATTCCAGCTTATAATCTATCTCTGTGCCAAATTACATCCAGATCCGTTCAGCAGTTTTTGCGTGAAAGAGTAACAAACATCCATCCATGTATCAATCTATCCATCCATCTATCCATTCATACTTACAAACTTTCGCGTTTATCAGTTCAATTCAGTTTGGTTCCCCTGGGCTATACGGGTTTTCAAAAATTTCTCACAGTATCTCAACGACGCGTACACACGCGTCGTTCAGATGCTGTGAGAAATTTTTGAAAACCCGTATAGCCCAGGGGAACCAAACTGAATTCCGGGATAAAATGTATCCCATGTCCTTTCTTGTGGTATGAACTCAAATCGTCCCGAGTTTAATTCCAACTCATTCAGCAGTTTCGGCGTGAAGCGCGGTAAAGGAATTGTACTTTCATACCCTCTCCCATGAGAACCTTACTGAATTCCGGGATAAAAAGTATCCTATGTCCTTCCTCGTAGTATGACCTATAATCATGCCGAGTTTCATTTAAATCCATCAAGTAGTTTCGGCGTGATGCGCGTTTACGATACAGACAGACAGACAGACAGACAGACAGACAGACAGACATGAAAGAAAAAAAATACAGTTTTGGCTTCAGTAACGATAATAGAGCGCCCTCCAAAAAAAATTTTCAAAATATCTTCAATGTACAGAATTGGACCTGTTACAGTTTTATTATAAGTATAGATTAAGTACCTAGTCACTTAAGTTTAACGTTCACTGTCCCGTCTGCTGTCATTTACTTACAAATTAGAGGTCAAAGTAAGAAGTAGAGCTGAAACAAAACAAGATTTATGTTAGAAAAAGCATGTCTAATGGGGGCTGGCCTTTCCAAGTGATCGCGAATTCTGAGGTTCGTGAACATCTACCGACACATACGCGTCAAATAAATAACAGAGTGAATGATACGTTTATTTCCTGAAATCTACCATCTAGCGTGCCAGAAGTGTGGCGTTTTATATGGACAGATGACATTATCTGCGGACCAGCTTATTATGTGAGACTCGATAAAATTCATCAATTTATTTTTGTTTTTTTTTTAATCATTAACAAAATCACGACAAAAAGTTGTTGCGGTGCGTATAGTCTGGCAGATAATGCCGTCGTTTTTCATAGTGTTAAACAAAAACAAGAGATATCCTATGAAAGGGTGTTTCTGATACTCTATTCAAATGGTATCCACAGACGCGTACAGACGGGTAAGTCTGTACTCTTGTATAGGTATCTTGATTTTAACTGGCTTCTAACAAGGGCTGGTAAACCGTAACCCGAACAAACATGTAACTTGACAAATATTAAAAATTAATGCGCAAAGTTATAAGACCCCTTAAAACTAAGATGGCTTTATATTTCTACGACTTTTAAACTCTATGAATAAAAGAGAAGACTCGTCTCAAGATCTTAAGTATTATTAAGATTACCAATCTTCAAATTAAATATAATAATTAGGTATATCTGAATTAAAAACTTACGTCTGGATCCTTTTCATAAGAACATTTGTGGACATCAAATGCTCTTTGGCATCTCGCTTTGTCAGGGACATCTGAGAATAATATTACATACACAAATAAAATAAAATTATAACAAAGCGGAAAAATAGATTTAATAATAAAAATTAAATAAATAAATGATAAATTAATGATTTAATTAAATTTAACCATAATTTCTACTCTATTACACTACCAAAACAATTCAAATTAGAACTGTTGCATCGATTTTGATCAAATATATGTAGGTACGACTCTGGAAAGTTTTCTTTAATTCGTGGATTGATTGAGGCTAGGCACATCAATATATACGAGGTATTTTGACCCAAATCAAAATCTACTTGTTACTACGTTGCGAGAAGATAAAAAGACAAGAACTGAGTGTTTCTTTTAGGTAACTATAATTTGTTTTTATCATTATCATTTATCAAATATTTTCATTTCTCCTTTTCTTTAAGTTGTCGTCAGTCTCTAAATATATTCACCGTCATTTCGATGGCAACAAAGGCATATCAATAAAGTCAATACCCCTTTGTTCCGTTTTCATACTAAGATTTAAATTTTTTCTCGATGGCATTCAGTAATTTCACGCGAATACTAACTTTTTTCAACGTAATTTACGCATTCTTCATTGGATTGAAGAAATCACCCTTCACCCCGGTTTTATTGTAAAATGTAATATTCTTTCGTCGAGACTTTTTGGACTGGCTGATATCAGAAAAAAATACTAGACCTAGGATTTAAAATTACATTTTTCTATCGCTTTGCTTCCTTAAAAGAATACGAATGACACTTTTAGAGCAAGAGAAGTGATTTTTTTATTGTATTCTGAGTCATAGTTGTAGAAAATATACGATACAGCCGTACGAATGCTACGATGATATTTTTTTTTTAATTAGCTTGTTTATAGAAACGACTTCTTTGTTATAATTACCAAGGTGTTTGCATGCGTATAACATTGTCCTAGTTCTGTCCTGGTATGATTCGGGCATCAAACTTACAAGCATGTCATAGTCTACTTGGTCATCTTCCACCTAAAATTATAAACAGAAATTACAGACATTATTAAATAACTATTGCCTATACTTAAGCCAGGGCTAGAACTACGTCTATTCAAAATTTCAGCCTGATCCTTTCAGTCCACGCATACAAACTTTCACGTTTATAATAATAATAACTAATGCTGGACAATCCACACAGCACCATCTAGCCCCAAAGTAAGCTACTCTAAGCTTGTGTTATGGGTACCTTCTAGGTAACTGATATATTTAATACATTATATACACAGATAGATATTTTTATTATACATATTAAACACCCAGACCAATAAATTTCTGCAGATCGTGCACAAATTTGTTCCGAGGCGGGAATCGAACCCGCAACCTCCTGTGTCGCAGGCGGACCTTCGCCCACCGCGCCACATCGGTCGTCATAACATTAGCAAGGATTTTTATTTTAAACACTGAAACTTCCTAGACTTATTAAAGTTTAAATTCAATGCAAACAAATAGAATAAAAATAAATTAAACGTTTGTTTGGATCTAATTTCGTGGCTAAGGCAAGGCGGGGGAGAAATAAACAAAGATAACTCACGAGACTCGCTTCTTCGAGCAGGCAAACCATATAGCACTTCAATTTCTCGTCTTCCTTAAATATGCCCTTTTCGCAATTCTGTACATCCTCTGGGGGCAAGTAAGAATAAAGACTCTTTAATATACGCAAACATGAGACATTGTATTCAAAATAATAGCTCTATAAACAGATAGAGCAACCTGCATTACAAAACATGTAGTGGCTAGGATCATATCTTAAAACATTTTTTTCAGGGTTTGACGGTAACCGAGATATCACTACATAGTATAAAACAAAGTCGCTTTCTCTGTTCCTATGTGCCTTTATCCTTATGTCCCTTTGAACGCTTAAATCTTTAAAGCTACGTAACGGATTTTGATGCGGTTTTTTTTAATAGATAGAGTGATTCAAGAGGAAGGTTGATACGTATAATAAAACCTTGCGAAGCCGGGGCGGGTCGCTAGTGTGCAATGATGTGCATGGGTACGTATTTGCTTATTGCGAGATTTCATTGTAACAGATAAAAAATAACAACAAATCGATTTAATATCCAAGCAATGAAAGTGTCAAATTAACAAGTCGTAATAAAATTTAAAAAAAATTGCGAATTATGTCATTTCTATTTATTTAAAGCTCTATGCAAGAAAGCTTAGCCGCGCCGATTGTTCCGCGTCATTCGCAGTATAGCACAAAGAAGAAATACATTTTCTATTTGGAACCCACCTTCAGAAACCCCTGTTTTTTCTATACAGTCATTATGCACTGAGTCTATTATTTCTTGAATATCTTCGCTGAATACCTGAAACAGAAATCGTGTTGTGTGTTAGTAAACAACCTATAATAATAAGTGATGCTGGATTATTTAACCTAACATCGTATCTCAAGCTATTCTCGAAAATTATATCTCAAGCTATTGGCGAAAATTATTAGTTTAGTAATCACTACACGTTCGCTTTCTCTGTCCCTATGTATGCTTAAATCTTTAAAACTACGCAACGGATTTTGATGCGTTTTTTTAATAAAAAGAGTGATTCAAGAGGAAGGTTTATACGTATATTAAACCGAGCAAAGCCGGGGCGGGTCGCTATTTATTTTATAAATGACTCACAACATAACACAAAAAAATTAAGTTCTTGTTTAAGTATCGAGTTTGAGAAATATAATTGTCAGCAAGCGTTCTAGAAGGAATACAAATCGTAAAGCAGTGCAAATTCTAACTGAAAATCACAAACAAGAAATGGTTAGGTTAAGTCATGTTTACCTACAGACAGACATTATTTCTAGAGTTGGCCAGAGCAAAGTCCAAAGATATAATCTCATTGTACCCATAATTATGCATTGAAATGGATACTAGACTTGTCTTATTTGGGAAACTACATATATTTTGTTGCTTAATTGTAAGCTTTTATAATTATTGTCAACCTAATATCTGTTAGTGGGCTATCTGTACACAACCAACCTATACATATATTATATTTATTTCTACGCTCCAAGATTGCCTGCCAGAAATCGCTCAACGCTAAGGTCGCCCTTTTTATTATTTTTTAATTTAAGTATATGTAAAATTTTATTTGTATTTTACTTTGCGGTACAATGAAGCGTTCAATCAACCATTCATATTACATGAGTCTTGAATCCTACCGATATTTTGAGCTACATTAAATTAAATATATTATATTTATATTTTTATAATATGCTCACTGTGTTATATTTTATTCCCACTCGTCTCTTCATCCAGTTACCTTTATGCACACCCTATTTCCCCCCGGGTCTCCTTTCCACCCCATAAGTCGTTTCAATATTAAAAATAAGATAACATGTTCAAAGAAAATATAAAGTCGTGATTCCGCTGAGACCGCGCGATCCGTATCAACTTGTGTCATAATATCAAGTATTCATTTAAATTGCGTGAGCTCGTTTCTACTGCTGAAAAGCATCTCAATTCGGGTAAAAACACGACTAAGAAAAATCTTTATAAGCCATAGCTAAGTGCCGTTTTAGGAGTTAGTGAAAAAAAATTACGACGAAATGACAAAAAAGGTCAATGAAAGAAATTTTATGGACCGATCTTTGTGATTTAAATTTGGTCTATCAATTAATATGAGCAAGTATAGAAGTATAAAACACTTCCCATTACACTAGTCAGTCAGATACATTAAAAAATACTTAGAATGCAAAACTTGTACCTATTTGTTGTCAGAATAATAAAATTGGTAAATACCTACCCTAAAATTACTGTATAATTATGTATTATATACATTATAATACTTTAGAATATAATTATGTATTACAATATTTACTTAATAAAATTTATGAAAACAATAAAAAAAAACACATTCAAAATTTAAATAAAATTTGAGATAAGTATAATGAGTCACTTGTGTTTGTGTTTTTTGCTGTTTAATTAATTAGTCCATTGCTGTCTACTGATTTAGTAATTTTTAATTTAAATCTTTTTCCTAAAAATTCAGATGTTTTATTATTATTTGTTTGGTTTTGTTATCATAGTAATGATCTACATACATTTTATATTTTGACAAAAATACTGAATTTCGTTTTTGTGTTAAGTGTTACATTCTAATTTTGACATTTTATTTAAGTATTTATTATAATTTAATCTGAGATTTGCAAATACAATTTTAATAACTTAACAAAGAATAGATAAGCATATTAATTGTAAAACAGATGGAACGATTACTTGTAGGTATCCCTAAGGTCCGGTAGGATTTAATAGAATAGAATAGAAAATCATTTATTTATAACGACAGATACAACAAACTTATAAATAAGAGGTACCTACATACAACGTTGTTATATGAATTACTCATAACTAGATATTTTCTACCTTCAGAAAGCCACACAACACGCTTAGTAGAGATGTTTGAAACGTAAAAATAATGAAAAAGTAGGTAACCTTAGTTACCTGAGTCTTAATAACAGTTGAGTGAGTTTGCATTAGGTATTCTCAGAGACGACATTGAGGAATAGTGTCGTCGGTGCGTGTTACTCGTACATCCATCACCACGCTCACTTCATAAACTACGCCGTGTGACAAATTGACGGGACTGTACACCCTTCAAATGTCGAGAAGGTGGTGGGAATTTATATGATCAAAAGCGTTTTTGTTCTGGTAAATGTTACGATGTTTTGAAATATCGTATATATAAATCGCAATGGTGATCTTAATCTTGGTCTTTATAAAGCTTGTAGGGATTCAAGGATGAAAAATGTAGAGCTCTTCGGTTTCCAGAATGCCTACTATAACATCGGACCTGCATCTAGTCGAAGAAGGTTTATACAAAACTTGAATACCGTAGGTACCTACGCTATCTAAAGAAAATAAATAAAAAGTAGGTACAGTAAAAAAAAGTGTGACATACCGGTTTATCCTTGCCACAGCGTGCGCTGGCAAGCAGAAGGAGCAACACAGGTAGCGCAGAAAACATGGCGGCAGCGCTCCGCTGCAATCGCGCCTGCAAAATCCATCGCCATCTCACCTTATATGTATGTAATCACAGCACATACTACCAACCACATATTCCATGACATGACCCGTCTACCGCCACAATGACGATCGTATGCCATCTCAATAAAGTACAATTTTCTTTTTTTAATTGTGAACAGTCGTAAGCGATGTGCGGGTCATGTAACGAAGATATTCAGTTCGCCTTGCAGTACCTATCAGCTAGTTAGAGAGCAGAGGCGATAGTTATCTGAGTGCCAATTAGCCCATTAGCGGTCTTGTTGCGCACAAGCCGTAATCATGACGGGGAAACTTTTCCCACTGTCAATGAATATGTAGTCAAGTTTCAGAGAAGATAGTTTCATCGGATTAGACCACGTTTTACTAATTTGTAGAGGTTATTAATTTGAGTAGGCTCCAAGATATCTTAATAAACTACCCGTAGGTACTTATATTTCCTATTGGCGATGCAGTGGGCGAAAGTCCACATGCGACGACGTAGGAGATTGCTGGATTGATTCCCGCCTGGGAACAAACGTTTGTACGATCTACAAATATTTGTTGCGGGCTGTTTTCTATGTATATTAAAAATATATGGTATATCACTTATCTAGTACCCTTAAAAAAGTTCTGCTTAGCTTGAATCTAAACGATGCTTTGTGGATGATAAGTATATATTTTATTAATGGTATATTCGCAGGTTTGGTTTATCTCTACATTACAATGATATCACTCTACACCTCTGTTCATTCATGATGACACAAGAAGATGCATGAATACTACACAGTACCTATATCAGATGCTCAATTAAGAGGGCGCCATAACCGTTCGGTTAATCAAAGTAGGCCTACATCCTAGTATCTAGGTACTCATAGGACCCCGGGATACAAACATGAACTAAATAAACTCGAATTATTTCTTTAGTTTTTCCAATGTTGAATTACGATTGAGATAAAAAAACACTTCTTATTTTTTGATTCGTAGGTTATTTATCACTTACTAATTTTTGGGTTCTATAAGCCTGGTTTTTTAATTAGATGTATAGTTTTCATTGCTTCTTCATTAAATATATGTACGATTTCAATATATATTTAACATCCAGATTCTATGCGATTACGCCTTTCCAAAAAGGTAGATAATTAAGTTTTGTGCCGATCCTACGTACGAAAAATCATATTGATATCATATCCGCACAAATGGCTACAACGCAGCCTCTTAATACAAAACAAATCCTTGCTAATATTATAAACGCTAAAGTTTGTATACTGATGTTTGTTCTTCTTGCACGCAAAAAGTATTGAACGAATCAGCTCAAATTTTTTATAGACGTAATTTTAGCCTTGTAATACCTTTCATCTCATGTCAGTTCCCATGGGATAATTATAGCCTTAAAACGTTTCCTTAGAAACAACGCATGCGAAGCCGCGAGCAGGCACTATTAGGTACATTTATTAGTAGTACCTGTGGTAGTACGAACCAAGGTGTAGGGTAGACCTTCATTCATGTACTTAGGTATACAAGGTATTATTATGGAAGCAAGTTTAATTGCCACTTACCTACTACACTAGGAACGGAGCTACCTACGCATAATAGCATAATAAAATTTTAACGTTACAAGTTGCCGATTGATAACAAGTATGATAATTAAGCAATTTGCGCCCGGTCCAGTCATTGATTTTGAGAAAATAATGATTTTCACCACTGAAAGATGGAATGAAAGTTGATGCGTTCTTCCTTACCCAAATAGCTAAAACAAAAGCCTGCAACCAAAAACCGAATGCTGGCTGCAGATTTTTTGTTCGTAAAAGTAATTTTATTCAACCGGAAGCTTAAAGGCACAGTTTTTCCCGAGTCATCCCGAAACTTTGCTCCAGTCATTGTTTCCGAGGTGAACAATGAAAGAAGCTTACGTGTTTTTGTGCGCCCCTCTATTGTGGCTTACGCAACAATTATTATAAAATTAATGTCATAATTTGTGTTCTTTCAGGAAGCTCACAATAGCCTTGAATTTTAAAATATAAATGATTGTATAAGTCTTATGGGTGACATTACACTTGTAGAATATGCAGGAAGAATTCAGTCTACTTTTTCAATTTATTTCGGTTTCGCTGAACGGGTTACCTATGAAAACTGATAGAAAATCCTCGTATTTAGACCTGAGCCGATGACTTCGTCCGCTTGAAATAATAATAAGTATCATAAACATAACATACAAACTTTCATAACCTATTTCTATTTTACCCCCTTTATTTATGGTATTTTTTTACAATCGTTGCATGCCATATTTATTTAGATATAAACGAAAGCCTGAAAAAGGATTTTCAATATTCTTTTTCAGGCTTTCGCAAACTTTCAATGCTTTTTTCGCATTCAAAAGTATGTCCTTTCTCAGACTTTAGACTATCTCTGTACCAAATTTCATTTAAATCTGTTCAGTAGTTTAGGCTCGAAAGCATAGGTAACAGACATACAGACAGAGTTACTTTCCAATTTTTAATATTAGAAGAGAAGTAGGGATTTTAATTTTGTAGGTTGCAACCAAAACTAAACCATTTAGCAATTGCTCATCTCACGCATAGATTTAAAAGGCTTGTTCAATCGACATGAAAAATCCATTAGAGTTGTTTGTGCCGGCGCGGCCGGCAGGCGGCGTCAGTGACCGTGGCTAAGGGGATTCGTTGCAAGCCTGTGGCTGCATATCTGCGAATCCGAATATTGTATTGCATTAGTCAGTCTGTTGGAAAATACCTAAAACAGGAGGCCAGCCAGATTTCATAGTTGATATCATACAGAGTCTGAATACTATTATGAAAAAATATTTTATCGTTTATCTTTATGAATACTTCCTAGTAAAACATATCTTGTTATTTTAGTGCGCAAATTAAAGGCCAGCATGTCATTAATTTTCAAAAAAAATAATCATGGAGATAGAAGAGACAAGGTGTGGAGAGACGTCATTACCGCAATCAAAGCATCCGAAGCCGCAGCACGCGCCTCCCGACTAACGACGAGTGCTCTCGATAAAAATTAAAAACACGTGCAAGCCAGGCCTGAGGAAAGTTTTAATGAGTACACGGCTCGCTCCGTGGATAAGGACGCATTTAGTAGTGAAGCAGATTGAGGACTGCCTTTAGACATCACCTGTCTTTATGATTATTTTGGACTTGGGTCAACTCGTAACCGGTGGTGTTGGGCCCCCGCGCACTAGGCAGCCTTGCTGCCGCAGCCAGGCTGCAGCATCCAGAATATTTGCGCAGCCCGTTATAGCAGCCAATCAATTGAATTTCCCGAATAAATTTCTCTGTATCGAAAGTCATCTTGAGTTCGGAACGCAAAATACGTCTGGCTGCTACAACTAGTTAGCGGAGACGTCAGTCTCCGCGCAATGTATGTGGCTGCTACAACTAGTTCGCCTACACACGTTCTGGCTGCGCGCAGCCAGCCGGCTGCCGTGCAAACAAGCGCGTTGTATTGGCAGCCGCAGCCGGGAATTCGTGGTTGCCTAGTGTGCGGGCTCCTATACAACGTCATATGTTTTACCCGCGCACTAGGCAGCCTGGCTGCCGCTGCCTGGCCGCGGCAGCCAGGCTCCAAGGCTTGGGTCCAAGGGCCCAAGTCAGTACAGGTAATCATGTTCACAATACAATGATGTTAAAACATGTTTTCGTTGAGAACGTAACTCGTTAATCAATAGTCCAAGCAATTATGTTAATGCACGACCAAATAGTCCAATCAATTAATGATTGTGGGTGGAAAGGTATCACTTAGGGAGTTTATTTGGACTAATTTGGGAGTCCAACTTAAAAACATGAAAGTATACCCAAGGGTTCTTGGGTTTACTTTTATGTTTTTATGTCTGGTGGGATATAAAAAAACCGGGGATTTTGGACATTTTTGTATAGTACAGCTGTTGTACCTAAGTTATTATTATTAATATTATTTGTTTGTATGAAAGTATGGATGTTTGTTCCTCTTTCACGCAAAAACTAATGAAGGGATCGGGCTGAAATTTGGAAAAGATGTAGTTCTAGCGCTGGAATAACACAAAGACTACTTTTTATCCCATAAATCAGTTCCCATGGGATATAAATAGCCTTGAGACGTTTCCATAGAAACATCGTGTGAGTAGCCGCGGGCAGCTGATGGCAGTCATACAATATTGCACCCATAGAAAAATATGAAAGCCCTAGATTAATCAATGTGTATTTTAATGTAAGAGAATAGGCATTATCTATCTATTTATCAGTGTACCTTCCTTGTACCTACAATTTCTTATGTTGTTTCCTTTTGCATCGATGGGCGGCAAGGCGATCGGGCGGGCGTGGTGTCGGCGCCGATTATCTGCTTTCGTTACGAATGGGGTAGACATGTATTCGGCGAGAGATAGTATGGATCTCTCAATTTTTGCAGGTTTTGCTAAGTGGCGAGCAGGTGCTCAAATTAAACAGAATATTGTCAAAAAGATGCTTTGTATATTGGCAGCTACTCTGCATTTAACATGAGTCTCTACCAATTTTCCTAGTTTTTTAGCCTAAAATGATTATTTCAGGCGATCTCTAACTAAAGATTTGTCACCTAGGATTTACTTTTTATGCTGGAAAAACGTCCCTACCTAGATCAATTGAAACAAGGTAGGTGCTTGCTTAGTCCAAAGGTGCTTCACAAAAATATGCAACCAAAGTTTTATTACCTACGTCAAGTCGCCGCCGCGCCGTCGACTCTCTTGAACGAGAGCAAACGTTGTGCTTTTATATTATACCCTTGATAATTAAAAATCCACCACAGTTTAGTTTGCGAGCCATGTTGGCTGAGTGTTTTCCGTAACGGTCATCTTCAGTTGACCGTGTGTAAGAGGCTTTATTGCTTTTCTATTAGTATCAGGGTATCTAGGCATGCTGACCTTTTGAAAGGTTGTACCTAGGTCGAGTAAGTACCTAACTGCGAAGGTATTGGTTTCTGTAGGGCTGTTAGCAATCTAAAACTACCCACCCAATTTATTATTTGTTTCGTAATTCAACATGCACACGAGCAAACAACCGGCTCGAGTCAATTCAATTTAAAACTCTGACAACACCAATTTGCTTGCGTCTAAATGGCTACCTTTGCCTCGAAAGCATTTCAAACACAACAATAAATCTTCACTGAAATCACGGTCTAATTTCGTAAAAGCCCCATCTCGCTTTGCTAATTAATATGAATGGCATTTGCATCCGGCTTTTTCTCTCGTATCTACACCATTTCAGACTATTGTTTTGCAAGATCCTCCTCACAATTTATTCTTGCTTTTTACCCCACTTCACAGGAGGGTTATGAAGAGTTATGAATACCTACAGCCGTTCAGGCTATGTAGAAATTAGAACTTTAGCTTTTTTGGTTTCGTATCGGGGTGGCAGGCAATCCGCCACCACCCCACCCCAGGCCTCGAGCCGCTATAGAAGATTTTCGTTGGGAGGTAGGTTCATAAAATAAAATAAAAATAATAAATAAATAATTCCCGACAGTCCACACAGCATCATCTAGCCCCAAAAATAGATTTTAAAAATTACATCTTCCCAATTTTATGAAGATTATATTATATTCTTAAATATTTATTTTGATAGATATGCTAATTTATTTTATTAATTAGGTAGGTAAGTACCTACTTTATTTTATTTCGAAGGTAACATAGGTAGTTAAAAGTATGCGACACGCATACTTAAGAGTCCACAGGAGATCGTAATGCTGGCTTCTATTTTGGTCAACGAATTAGCATTGCCATTCAACGTGGCAATGCTGCCAGCATTCTAGGCACTCTGCCTTCTGGCTTAGATTTTTAAGAGTTTGTTTTAATTGTATACATATAGGTAGATTTAGAGTTCCCACATAAATATTTTTTTTTTTAATTTAGATAAATTAAATCAAAATATCAGTTGTAGGGTTAATCCATTGTTGGAAAAAGGCCTCCTCCATCTCTTACCATTCAGGTGGCTCTATTTTGATCTGCTAGCAGATCAAAAGAAGAGCTTTTATCCATTGTTTTTCCTGCTACCGATACGATGTGTTCTTTCTTTTTTTCCATAGTCACTGTTTTCAGCAGAATTTTGTAGAATATTTTTATTTTTTGATCCTTGGCTTTTTAAGTAAGCGCGTAGGTATTATTTACAAACTTTCGTTGAAGTGGGTTTAATTAAACCCACATTAAACCCTTCAGGTATCCATAATACTTACTAAACAGAACTTCAAGTAGGTACCTATCTAGGAAGAACATTTGTTTAGTGACAACCTTGACGACCTCCATTTACAAAAAGGATGTTGGGCGTTGGCGCTCCAAGTAGGTAAGGTAGGTATGTACCTACCTACTACGGGTGATTTACCTACTCAAAATGATGGATTCACAATGCTTGCAAGTTGATGGCTTTCTCGCTCGCCATCATCTCAAGATGACTGCCTCGCTACTGTGCAGAACAGAAGCGTAGCGTGCTTTGGCGGGGCCCCGTATAAAAATTTCTCCGGGGGCCCTGTTAGCAGGGTAAAGATTTCTCACAAAAGAAAAAAATATAAATAAAAACAATTTACATTAAATTATACACCCTCCTTGCCTTTTTTTCTGCAAAATGACTAATGAAATCATTTAGGTATTGCTGATGATGACTTAAGTTTTTGCCTCTATGGACAATAGTTCTGACAGGCGTTCCTGTCCCATCGAAGTTCTTTTATTATCATCGTATCGTATGTAGGTACATCGATTATTGTTGGATTCCTTCGTGGAAGTAAATGACTTAAACGGGGAAATCCTAACGAAAATCTTTAAGCGGGAAAAAAGAAAGAGCTTTCTATACTTTTTCCAATTCTGAAAAAAATGGGAAGCTTTTATACATGCAGGTTGGGTTGGGGGCCCCCGAGGCCCGGGGCCCCGTATAATTGATACGGCAGATACGGCGGTAGCTACGCCCCTGGTGCAGAACCAACTACCAACACCATTCTAGTAGGGTTAATAATACTAATGCTGGACAATCCACATGCCATCATCTAGCCCCAAGCCTAGCAGAGCTTGTGTTAGAGAGAGTTAGTTTACGTACTAGATGACTGATACACATAATGCAATACATTACATACCTACTTAGTTAATAATAGATAATTTATCTAATAAAGAAATATATTCATATCGTACAAACATTTGTCCCAAGGCGGGAACCGAACCCGCATCCTCCAGCATCGTCGCAGGCGGACCTTGCCCGCCGCTCCACATCGGTCGTCCGTCGACAGAAAGGAACACTTAAGTATATGTAACTTTGCTTATTTTTTTGTAAAGCTACTTTGTGTGAAGTACTACCTACCTACCTATATAAATCGTCTGAATAGACAAACTTTATTTTATATTATAACTAGCAGCGCATTGCGGTTTTACCCGCGTGATTCCCGTTCCCGTGGGAATTCCGGTATAAAATATAGCCTATGCCTAAAATATATTCCAGACTATAATCTATCTCTGTGCCAAATTTCATCAATTTCCGTTCAGTAGTTTTTGGGTGAAAGAGTAACAAACATCCATCCATACTTACAAACATTCGCGTCTATAATATTAGTAGGATTTGTGTAAGTAGGTAGATGTTCCTATATTGGTGTACCTACACGTTTGGATTAGGTCAGTTCCGGCCAGGTCTTATGAGGACGCTTTTACCACATAGTGGATTCTTGGAACTTCGCCAGACCAGTGAGTGAAGCGTAGACCTAGGGCCAAGGAAACGTGGAAAACGAGCGTTTACCGTTACTACCTACCCAGGTGTTATTTACTGACACGGACTAGGCACTTCTTCCACTTGTGGACATAAAATTGAAGCGAATAGAAAATCAAATAACACTTTATTTCTTATATTAATTGATAATTAGTTAATGTACCTACCTACCTTCAGTTTAAAATTTGACTTGTCTAAGTAGGTACTTATTTTGTAAGTCTAAAGATATAAAGTTATTGATTTACGTAGGACACGGATCAAAAAAAGTAAGGACAAATACGATTGCATATCTCCATGACAAATAACTGTGATAGAATACCTGTTTTTACTACTGGAACCTACTAGTATTGATTCTGTGGCAATACCTACTCCTACATACTTACATTAGAATTGCCTACATCAGTTTATGATTAAATTAGGTAGGTACTTAGATTACCTAAATCATATTTTTATCATAGTAAAACATCGTCGGATCGGTCGGAGCTACTGGAAACAGAAAATTAAAATCATTTAATTATGGAACACTTTTTTATTATTGTAGAACTTGGAATAAAGCCTTATCAAAATAACTGTTTATCAGTAGGAACATAAAAAAATAACACAACCAACGTAAAGCTATGTTAACAATTTGACATTTTTTTATCACAAAACTATGCAAAAATTAACTTCCCTCAGGTATATTTGTTACATTTGACTAAGACAAATATATTGTTAACAAATAATCATCTAGGTAGAGAACTTTGTTAGATTAAAAATAATAAATATTATATTTGTGTTGTAATATTGAGTACCCACTTTGTTCTAATTAAATTTTTCTTTGTTTAATATAAGCATACCTTATTAATTAGAAAACTTACTTTATACCAGAAACCATATTCAATTGATAAATATACATTACTCAATGTTATTTGATTTACCTAGACCTAGATTTTGTGACTACTTTTCAAATACATAGGTACTCATATCCTAATTTGATTACATTACTTCTTCAAAGTAATTGCTCAAGTCCATCTAGTAAAAATATCTAAACAATTTTGGAAGTAAATCTCTATGCAGGAAGTTGAATTCCAAAAGCCTCTATATACAGGTTTAATACTCAAAATAAATAGGACAGGTGTTACCTACTACACAAAAACTGTTATAATCATTAGATTATTTTTAAGTACTTTTTCAGTGAAATATAAAAAAGTTTCAGGTTTATAAGTCATAACAGTGTAGCTACCTATCTTTATGAGCCGCACATTCTTCTTGAATGCATAATTGTTTACTTGATCCCTTTCAAATTGGTTAAGTATCTTGTTTGTTAGCTACAAGCTATCATTGTTATTGTCAGCCTGTTAGACCTAGCTCCTACAAGCTGTAGTGAATATTAAAAATGCATAGTAACATTGCACTTATTGTGTCCAGTCAACCAATAATCAATTAACTACAAATTGTAGTGAACCTTGTGTCACAAGCATGGTGGTGGTAGTGGCATATCAATGCGCTTGCAGACTTCAAGTAGGAAGTTTTTCAGCAAAGCTGCTTGGTTATCTCGAGATCCATTTAGTAATATCAAGGGTATGAATGTAGGGGCTTGTATATGTGTGTCATCACCATGTTTCTTGAGCAAGTTTGATCCATGTTCATGGGTAGCACAGTTGGTTATTGGATCTGGGTCTATGTTCATTTCTTTTGCACACTGTAATGAAAATAAAATGTGATTTAAGGTAGTCAAATACTCAAATACATCTCAAATCATCAATAAATTGCTGTTTTGTAATGTTAACCTACCCTTAATAATGCCTTGTCAGGATCCATGTTATCAACAATCATACAACTAGTAAACTTGACAGACATTGACATGTTTCCTATCATCTCCACCGCACAAGCATGGACTTTGTTTGCATAGCACTCTTCTTCTCCATGTTGACATTGGAAGACATATTGCCCATTTACTTGCTTAGTCTGTAAATATAGAATTAGCATGAAGATGTTAATTTATTTACTAGTATTATAAATTCAGGCCAAACATGAGGCATATGCAAAAATAAATGAAAACTATTTGTTACTCACGGTAGCTTTTCCATAGGGAACTAATGTAACATCTATGAATTCAGATAATTTTTCTGTCACTGGATTCAAATGCTTTACAAAGAAATGCTTGGAGTCCAGGCATAAAGCTTCATAGTACACCCTCAATTTGACTTTATCCTGCTTATGTTTATTGTACTTATCATCTTCTAGTTCCAAAATATCTATCTGAAATTGAAACAATACTTGTGTAGATTATAAAGATGAACGGACTCAAGTTTTTAAAAAATGTGTACCTAGTGTAGATGGAGGTGATAGTTTTCTTTTTTAAGCTAATTTTAAAATGATAAGCTAAAGCAGAAAAAGGTCTTTACCATCCACATTAGACCAAATACTATTAATTTTAACAAACAGCCTTTTGAAGGCCCCCGAAGACTGCAGAAAGATGGTCATTTCACAACATAAGTACCAATACGAGATACACGTTGTTGAATTGTTGAAAGATTGCTTACCTCGGCTGAAATAAGTGGAGCTTTGCTAGGCAATAAGCGAAACGCTTGCCACATAATAAGTATAAGGAGAATAATAACTATGGTCCTGTACCGATTACAGGAATAAAACGCCATCGTGGAGCCTGTACTCTTATTAACTATGCACAACCATCTATGTTTTCCGAGTACTTAATTGATTTTCTGTGATTTTCTATTCTTTCGTTCGTAGGATTTTGATACAAGATTTTGCATTGATTTGATTACTTCTCTTCTCTCTCATACAACTTCTTGTTTTATGCACCCGCACCGCTTCGCTTCGATTCTGCCAGTGCCAGTGTCATAGCAAATATCAAGCAGCGCCACACAACAAAAGTTGAAGATGACCACGTTCAAACAAAATCTTGGCGAAAAGCAAAGATTCTAGCATTACTACGTTTTGGCGAAAAGATAACAAACGTACCTTCATAATCAGTTTCGCAAAGTAATATCTGAGAATTTAGCACTAAAATGATTTTGCTAAAACAAAAGGACAACATACCACAATACCCTCTCTTAAATTCTGTTCATTTCAACTTCTTGTACAATGGCACCGCATCTGGCTTGACAAAATAAATTCTGCTCAGTCAATACTAACAAACAGGCAACCTTTTTTCTATAACTCGAACGATTCTCAAACGACTGGCGTTATGAAAAGCTTAACATACCTATTAATTTCAGGGGGCAACTTTCACGGTGGTTATCGAGCACAAAAGAGCTGTGTTGGACAATGACACTAGCGATTTTGTGAACATCGACTTTTTTGTGTTGCAGGTTGAAGTCTGAAATCGACTTCAACTTCTTAACGGCCATTGGCAAAATTGCGTCAAACCAGACGCAGAACTATAATCAAGAAGCCAAAGTCAATTTCAGAAGTCAACTCATTGGCAAACCAGCCAGATACAAGTTGCCATCAACAAAAAAACTGGCGAAAACGGACTAATATGGTCTAGAAGCGCCTAATTTCGAAATGCCGAATCTCAAAATCAAAAAGAATGAATTCTAATTTCTCACACATTTTCAGCACATTGTGGAAAACTAGGTCTTTACATAACTTGTTTAAGATATTTTTGACCTTAGCTTTCGTCTAAGAATGTTACGGTTATTTACAATCGTAGCGTAGTTAATTGTTGCTTCTCTGATATCTAGCCGTAATCAGAAATCAGAAATCTAAATCTTTATTTCTTTTGGCTTACAAAATAAGCACTTAGACAAGTCAAATTTAATATTTAATAACTTACTGAGACTTGCGTTTTTATTGTTTAGGTAGGTAGGTACTGACAACAATTGTATACATGTTTATTATTTACAAAATAACGTTTTTATTTTAAAAATTCATTCATTAACTATATCCATTACACACATAGTGAATCAAGTGGTACATAAAAAAATTATAAGCCTATTCTATTCAGTTAACTGCAAGGCTGCAAATTTTTCTACACAGTAGAAGCCAGCTTTAACTTGTCTTCCTCCAAAAAATCTACCATTTAGATCGACAACTGCTTTGATTGCGCTTTCTATACGTTTGAATTCAACGAATATTCTGACGGCTTCGTCTGATGGCGCGTTAGGTAGTTCGAATATTATTACTTTGATGACGTCGCCATATTTTGTGTTGCATTCATCTTTCACCTCAGGCTCCAATTCTTCATCTACATCACCAGGTCCCACCATATTCTGTAAAGCAATGAATGACACATTATTTTTATTATCAAATACTTTAAGATGCTTTAATGTTTATAAGGTGGTTTGTGCATTGCATGATCAGTTAGTATCTTTATTTAGTAGGTTCTGTACCTTTCACACTAGGTACATAACTATCCTAAATACATAATAATAATCCCTTTTAACACTATTGATTTAAGACAACTTACTCTCAATAAGACGACTTTGCTTGGTGATTTCATGATTTCGGTTATTGAAGGTTCCTGCTTTCCTAACGGTGAATCTAAGCTTGCATTTGGGGAATCTGCAATAAAATACATTTGTTTGTTTGTGAGACCTATTTGATTTGACAGTTTGTATCCATGTTAAATACTTCAATTTAAATACCTGGCCCTGGTGGTGCCGGCATTGCAAATCCAGGGGGAGGCATCACCACAACTGGGGTGTCTTTTTCGTGAATTATACGTCCGCCGCGTTTTGAAGTCTTCTCTACTTGCAATGCTACAGACATTCCTTGTTCCTTTTTGCCCAGTCCTTGACCTTCCTATGGTGATTTATTAACATAATTAGTACCCTTTATGCATAACATTAGATTTACCTGCAGAAGCCATATTCAGTAGGGTATGATAAAAAATAATCTCCTGTGTCACTAATCAATGACCCTAAATGAATAGGTAGTTATAGGTCGTAAGTTATTTAGATGAAATTTGGTACGTAGATAGTTTAGGACCTAGAACAAGACATAGGCTAATAAAATTTTCAGAAATTACAGAACAAATATACATATATATAATATGTAGGTTGTAAAACATTCCAGTCCCAAGGCGAAAGTCGAATCAGCCACCGTCACAAGACCTTCGCTTCATTAATTAATGTGGAGATGATATATGATTATGTTTAGTGTATTGATGAATACATATTATATTACAGGAGGTTAAATAATAACTTTTTCTTATTTCTTATCTATTTTTAAGATTTAATTTTAGGTTCCTTATTCCAAATAGTATCAGAAACTAAGATTATTTAATTCAAACCTTAAACCCATATTTCGCCATAATCTTAGCCGCCACGGAGCTTGCTCCATAACCGCCAACAGAGAACCCCGCATTCAGTCCATGTGCAGGAGTGAGGGGCGGGGATGGGGTTTCAGTCGTGAGTGATGGGGGTGGTGCAATCGCAACACCTGCAGCACGTTTTGATATCTCCATAGCTTCTTCTTCCTCTGGTGGCTGTAATGTTTACATTCATTTAGGTGAACTGCCTGATGCTAGAAATGTATTCAAAAATATTATGAGTATCTGATGAGAGTCTCGACCGAACCTACACATTTGCTCCCCTTGGAGTCGAGACCCTAGTGGGGTACTGAGGCACTCTGGGTCTTAAAAAAAATATCTGAGCGTTTTGTTGATGATGTGTGACCCAAGAGCTGGTGAGTGTCTGGCTCAGTGCAACAGCATTGCCATACAGCCAGTATCAGTCAGTTGGGGGCGCTTACGACTGGTATTGACAAGGATCAATTGAGCTACCTTTAGATTAGACTGTTTGCAATTGTCTGCAGTTTTACTTTTAGCTCAATTGTTTCAATTCTATACTATTTTGAATTTTTTCTATACAAGGAAAACTACCAGTGGCATAAGAGATTTCTCGGGAACCACTTCCTCTTCATCTCCAAATCTAGATTTTCTTTTTCTCTCAGTTCGGTCACCTCTATCGCCTTCATGTATTCTTTTATTCTGCAACTCTAAAAATAAAAAAAAAAACTATTAAATCTCCTAATCTTAGAAAAGAAAACTTTTTTTATACTGAAATAAGATCTAAAAACAGTATAGAACAACTTGAAATACATAAGAGATTCAGAGATGTAAGAAGATTTAAATCATGTTTACTTGAGATTTTGATGCATTTACTTTTACATAAGTAGGGTGGGTGCACCAGTGCCACACCAGGAACCAGTAGTACCTACACCATTTCTACCTTCACATCAAAATATTAACCTTCTGTCAAATTTCACGCCACTTTTTTTTACATTTGGTAGCACTGTTGTATTTCTATCAATCGTTTAATAAAAAATAAAAGCGGTAAATATGCAATCTATATCAGTAAAAAACGCATAATGCAATACAAAAACCATTATTTTCGTTCTGAGCGGCCTTATTAGTAATCTGCACTTCGACGATAAGTTTTTTCAACCTTTTGAAATCTTTGTTTGTATCAATCGTTTTAACTTATTTTCCAATTAATTGCGTAATATGATGTGTAAAGCAATCAAATTTCATTTTCTTTCATCAGAAAATGTTAATTTTAATCAAAAGTTGTCATTGGAAAACTAATGTAACACGAATTCAATGCTTTTCCAGTAGTATTCCATTTGGTCTACAACTCGTCATTTAGGCTGACCGCTCACTATAGTCAAGACTGTCTTGAGACAGTTTTGTCTCACATAGACAAGTCTGACTTACGACACAAACAAAACTGTTTTGTCTACCACACTGCGCACACCTAAGACAAAACTGTTTTACAACGCGCACCGTCTGCGTCCAGTGATGCCATATTAGGCGAATTGTCGCCACTTAGGCTATTTTAGGGGGTCACATGGATACCAAAAATCGAATAAGCCATTTACAAAAATTAGAACGGCTAGTTAATACTTTAATACTTTAGGCTACTTCAGAATTACTCAAAATAGATATGATTATGCTTGTAACGAAACGTAATATGCACACTGTTCTTTGTTCAGATTCATTCCACGCCACTTTTTTTCTTTTGAAATAGCTGTAAAGTGAATTTAGATACAATGCTACTTCGTACCTAACTATGTATGATATTCACTTTTGTTACAAACTGTGCATGTTAGACCAGGGCACCTAGATAGGTTTTTGAAAAATAAAAATAGTAGGATGAAACCCATTGGAAAAGGAGAATATAATAAAAATTAAAGGAAAAATAATTTACGGGCGATGCGAAGTCGGGAAGTGGAAGGGGGTGAGTGTTTAAGAGCAAAAACGGTTTATTTCGATTTGGCTAGAAAAATGTAACCTAATGTCTACGTACACACTTTTTTAACATAACCTCGAAATTTAAGTTAAAAATTAAAAAACCAAGTCTTTGTAAAACAAGAACTGTTTTGCATCGCGCATCGTCTGCGTCCTGTGATGCCAGATTAGGCGAATTATCGCCACTTAGGCTACCTTAGGGGTCAAATGGCTACCAAAAGTCTAATCCGGCTACTAGTAGCCATTTAGGGTGTCTAAAAAAATTAGAATGGCTACTTTAGGCTACTTCAGAATTACCCCAAACAGATTTACTCCCCACACTGAAGTACGAAACACACAGAAGCCGGAGGCGAACACCGGCACACCTTCGCCTCCGCTCCGCCTCCGGCTTCTGTGTGTTTCGAACTTAAAGGTCTCCTCACACTGAAGCCGGAGGCGGAGCGGAGGCGAAGGCGTGCCGGGTTTTCCTATGGCACCGCGCCGCCACCGCCTGCGGTGTGTGTGTAGGCTTTCATATGATTCAATAGAATATAACTCGCACGCCTTCGCCTTCGCTCCGCCTCCGGCTTCAGTGTGTGGAGACCTTACTATTTATAACAATTTAATTCATTCACTTAAAATAAAAATATATATTGTTTGGATAGGTACCTAATTCCTACGAGTATGTAGGTACAGATCTGTCATTATTCCCTCTTAATAAATTTTGATGGATTTAGTCCAGTCAATATAGTAAGTTCACCTCGGAATTCGAGATACCCAGCTGTAAGTCTGTAAATAATTGTATATTTGCACCCTAGAAGTGGTCTCAAAACCTACATATGGTAGGGTGTGCGCAACTATTAAATTTCAAGGTCAAGATAGATACATAGACCGGACGCATCGGTTGACCTGAAGTGATATGACCGCGCGCTCTCCGCCCTCTATCTCGAAAACAGTTCACCGTATAAAAAAATATTTAACACAATTTGTAGAAAATTTTGTTTTCTACAATATTGAATATAAGTACAAACAGCAAAAAACCCATCGGAGATGAGATATTTACAAAAAAAGCGCAGAAAACTGATTTTTGTAACCTTTGACCTTGAAATTTAATAGTTGCGCACACCCTACTATATGTAGGTTTTGAGACAACTTTTAGGGTGCCAATATCTTGTATATTATATATGTATATTATATATTATTTACAGACTTACAGCTGGGTATCTCGAATTCCGAGATTCTTACCTAATTTCTTGCACTAATTGAGCTTATTCGTATACATCTGAGTTCTATACTAAGCTAATTAAGTAAGTACCTATAATATTTACCTATCAATATTTAAAAATATAAATAAACTATTGAAAAAAAAATTGCTAAGTTTACTGAAGTTCATCATAGATAAAGCAAAATAAAAAACAATAAAAAAGGAAGATTTACGACGATATCCTTGTTACGACGGATAATTTTTTTCACAAATTTATAAAAACGGACCTTTTGCAATATCGGACCATTTTGGCGTTCGAGTCGGAGCTTTTTCATTTTGACTGCCGGCAACACTACAAGACAAGACTGTTTTGTCTTTGATGTGCGCACCCCCATACATGCAAAGGGGAAGCCGACTGTCGTTAGTCAGTCTTGTCGCAGAGTCTATGAGACAATTTTGTCTAATAGACGTCTTGTCTCAAGTGTGCGCGTCTTCATTACTTTTATAAGGCAATAGTCTGTCTTAAGACAGTCTTGACTATAGTGTGCGGTCAGCCTTAGTCTGTAATGTTTTTTTACAACATGAGCTCGTCGGTCTCCGTCTTCCCCAGCAGCAGCGGGCGCGTGTCCCTGCGCTGGTGCTGCGCGAAGGCCTGCAGGTCCAGACCGAAGGCGTCGGCCACGGGGGGCTCCGTGCCTGCCGGAATGCTCTCAATCAACATAGACACCTCCTAGATACTCTCAATCATCATAGACACCTCCTAGATCCTCTCAATCATCATAGACATCTCCTAGATCCTCTCAATCATCATAGACACCTCCTGGATGCTCTCCATCATCCAAGACACCTGGATGCTCTCCATCATCCTAGATACCTCCTGGATGCTCTCCATCATCAAAGACCCCTCCTGGATGCTCTCCATCATTAAAGACACCTCCTGGATGCTCTCCATCATCAAAGACACCTCCTGGATGCTCTCCATCATCTAAGACACCTCCTGGGTGTTCTCCATCATCCTAGACACCTCCTGGATGCTCTCCATCATCAAAGACACCTCCTGGATGCTCTCCATCATCCAAGACACTTGGATGCTCTCCATCATCCTAGATACCTCCTGGATGCTCTCCATCATCAAAGACACCTCCTGGATGCTATCCATCATCAAAGACACCTCCTGGATGCTCTCCATCATTCTAGACACCTCCTGGATGCTCGTCATCATCAAAGACACCTCCTGGATGCTCTCCATCATCAAGTACACCTCCTGGATGCTCTCCATCATTCTAGACACCTCCTGGATGCTCTCCCTCATCAAAGACTCCTCCTGGATGCTCTTCATCATCAAAGACACCTCCTGGATGCTATCCATCATCAAAGACACCTCCTGGATGCTCTCCATCATTCTAGACACCTCCTGGATGCTCATCATCATCAAAGACACCTCCTGGATGCTCTCCATCATCTAAGACACCTCCTGGGTGCTCTCCATTATCCTAGACACCTCCTCGATGCTCTCCATCATCAAAGCCACCTCTTGGATGCTCTCCATCATCTAAGACACCTCCTGGGTGCTCTCCATCATCCTAGACACCTCCTGGATGCTCTCCATCATTCTAGACACCTCCTGGATGCTCTCCATCATCCTGGACACCTCCTGGATGCTCTCCATCATCCTGGACACCTGGATGCTCTCCATCATCCAAGACACCTCCTGGATGCTCTCCATCATCCTGGACACCTCCTGGATGCTCTCCATCATCCTAGACACCTCCTGGATGCTCTCTTTTTGACAATTTGTTTATTGTTTCTTCTACATTTATGTTTATTTAATTACACTGTCTTCATTATTTAAAAAAAATCCTAAAATATCCACAATGTTCTTGTTGTAGACCAGTGGTTTGTTACTGGTGATATCTATTACGAGTTTGTACCAGGGTTGTTGCTGATGCGGTTTTTTGAGACATCAGCGGATGCTGATGCTGATGCTGATTTTTGATCTTGACATCAGCGGATGCTGATGCTGATGCTGATTTTGGCCAAGTGCGTGTCGGGCTCGCAAACATAGTGTTCCACGCTTACTTAATGTAGGTGGTTCTTCAAATAGAAACCGAGTCTCGAAAAATCTTGCATTTTTGAGGCTTTAGTACATAAAGGGTAGCACAGGGAACATCCTTTGTGTACTGAATAAAAAAAACAGTGTTTTTCAGGATCCTATTACTAAGCCTCATCTCTAGAGATGTAAATTGAAAAAAAAACGATTTTTTTTTTCAAAATCTTGATAGGATAAAGAAAAACATGGCACCATAGTTTTTTTTCTAAATTAGGTTTTTTTTCAGGATATAATCTTACTATCTTATTATTATAATAAATTGGAAAGTCTGTGTGAATGTTTGTTATAGCTTGTCTCCGTAACTACTTAAGTTATTTAGATGAAATTTGGTACGTAGATAGTTTAGGACCTAGAATAGGACATGGCTATTAAAATTTGGAAATTTTAACCTCTGAAGGGTTTAAATAGGGTGGTAAAGTTTGAATAGAAAATTATATGTTCTTGGTTGAATTTACTCAAAACTCGGTATAAATAAACTACAAAGTAAATAATTATACTTGCACATATTTTTAATTTTTACGAAACTACCTCTAGGTGGCGTGCAATACATTTCTGAAATTTGTCACTTAAATTTCCAGGCGGGCGAAGCCGCGGGGCGCAACTAGTATTATAATAAATTTAAAAGTCTGTGGGAATATTTTTTATAAGTAATCTCCATATTTACTTAAGTTATTTAGATAAAATTTGGTACGTAGATACTTTAGGACCTAGAATAACACATAGGTTATTAAAATTTGGAAATTTTAACCTCTGAGGGAGTAAATAGGGTGGTTAATTTATGGAAAATAATTATTCCTTGATTCGATTCACTCAAAACTTGGTATAAATAAACTATGGAGTGAATAATTAAACACATATTTTTTACATAATAACCCCTAGGGGTGTGCAATAAATTTCTGAAATTTATACGAAAAAAAACTCTGGTCGCGGGCGAAGCCGTGGGGCGCATCTAGTAAATTCTATATTTGAAATGATGTTTACTTTTAAATAAATAATAATGTTAATAATTAGTCATAAACTAAATTATAAACCTAAAAATCTTTATTAGGTTTAAAGATCTTTATTCTCATAAAAACACATAGTTCTTTTATAATGAGATACAATAGGTAGGTTCTTATAGATTAATTCTTAAAATTATTATCGCCTCCAGGGCCGAACAATTAAATCGTGAGATAGGTATCTATGCTATACATGTACGATAGAGTGTTAGATTACATTCGCTTAGCAATAAAGCGTTTCACAAAAAATATACTAAGGTAAGTCTATTTAAGTTTAGGTAATGTAACTATCCTAATGTAGGTACTAGGGCATGTAAACCGGTTATTCGGTTAATCGAAAAACCGGTTAACCGACTGTTTTTACCTCGGTTTTTAACCGGGTTTTTTGGTCAGGAAAACCGGTTTTTTCGGTTATTATTTGTTTCTTCAAACTCAAGAATTTGTCCCTCATCTGTATTAAAATTGGGTCATAAAGAAAACTATTTAGTGTTATTATGCAGTGTATGCATATAATATTACGATCCATCTAACTATTTTATAACATTTTAAGATTGTCATATGTAAATCTTACCAGATAGAGATTATTGAAGAAAAATATTTTCTCTTCCGAGCTATAAACTGGAATCACTTCATCGCTGGTTTTTGCAGACCATATTTTACAGTTTGCATGCAATAAACTGTAGGTTGTGGTATATTATTTTAAAGATAATTTTATTAGCTTTCAAACTCTTTCGATATCATAGTGAAAAAAATGTTCATCATATGTCATGGAACATGAAAACAAAAGACATAAATTTTTGGAACGAAACATCAATTTTTTCAAACTCCTGAATCCCTATAAAAACTGGGAATTTATGCAATTTTGTCATCAGTCCAATCAGTCTCGTCCCTCAAAATACTTGAATTACAATAAAATGGAAACCACACCAATAAAAGCCGCTCAAATCGTCACCCTAATCGAGCAAGGGTTCTCTCAGCGTACTATCGCTCGACAGCTTCATCTGAGCCAGTCCTGTGTCTCCAAAGTATACAAGAGGTTTAAAGAGACTGGAAACTTAGTCCGAAGACCAGGACCTGGACGACAGCGATGCGCTTCGGCGAGAGATGACCGATTTATTGTCAGCACTTCTCTCCGAAATCGACATCTAACCGGCGGCGTTGACGTCCAGCGGGAGCTCGGAGAAGTTCGAGGGAGAACTGTCAGCGAGTGGACAGTGAGGCGAAAACTCAAAGAAGCTAACTTGACCCCAAAAAGGCCAGCAACACAACAAAACAAAATTTCTTTTCAAATGGTATACACCAATCTGCAGTTTATTCCATGGAAACTGTAAAATATGGTCTGCAGAAACCAGCGATGAAGTGATTTCAGTTTATAGCTCGAAAGTGTAGAAGCAGGAGAAAGGATTTAAAATGTTTTAAAGACATAAAGGAACGGTATTAACGATTGATAAGAAATATAGTCGATTGACAGATTGATTGAAATAAATGAACTCTAGCGTTCATTTATTTTAATCAATCTCTAGCTTACGGAGTTAGAATGAAGGGCTAGAACTGTAGGGCTTGCAATCAACCACGACAAAACTGAATACATCCACATGAAGCGCTACAAAAACACCCGTGTTAAACGTAAAGACTTAGATGCGGGACATGCTGTGTATAAGGGTGCTGCAAGCTTCAAATATCTGGGATGCACTATAACAGATACAGGTTCTAGGGAAGATGAAATCAACATTCGCATCCAGAACACCTTGCGGTGCAGTGCAGCGCTTCATAAAGTGTTGACGTCCAGACTTCTGAGTCGAAGCATCAAAATCCGAATATATAAAACTGTTATACGTCCTATTCTGATCTACGGGTGCGAAGCCTGGACGTTGACGCTGAAAGAAAAAAACAAACTCCTCGTGGCTGAGCGTAAGGTGCTGCGTAAGATCTTTGGTCCGACCAGACGAACAGATGGAACATGGCGACAGGTTGTGTCCCAAGGGTGAAAAAAAGGATGAAAAAAAGAGTTTTTTAAGACATCTACAAGGGTAAGCAACGCGCGTGTAATGTCTCTGATATGCTGGCGTCCATAGGCTGCGGTAACCTTTTTCCATCAGGCGGGCCGCATGTTGTTTGCTACCTTGGTGGTATAAAAAATACTGTAGGTGGTACATTTCTGTTACTATCGACAACATTATATGTTTTAATTATAAGAAATGTGATTTAAATCAAGTTAATGAGTCCTTAGATAAATATAAGTACATTTTAATACAGATTTTATTGTTTTAATTCGTCTTGTAGAAAATAACCGAAATCACCGAAAAAACCGAATTAACCGGTTTTTAAAATAACCCGGTTTTTACATGCCCTAGTAGGTACATAGGTAGGTACTAATTATAGATTAGAACGGTTTACATTGCAGAAGGTAAAGACTAATTGTACATTGTTGCTATATAGGTAGGTATTTACTTAAGGTATGCTATAAACGTATTTTTTAAATTTTGTTTTGAACATGCTTAAACTAACACATTCCTTTATTTCATTAGGTAAGCCGTTAAACAATTGCACTCCCTCGAAAATTATTGTTTTTTTGCCGTAGATAGTGCGTGCGTTAGCTAATTCTAGTTTAAATTTATTTCTTAGATGATACGGGTTATCTTTCTTGCGTAATTGTACATTTGATTTTATTGAGTTAGAAATAATATTTCTTATCAAGACACATGTGGAGTAAGTATAGATTTGTTTGAGATTTAGTAATTTAGACTTTTTAAAGATTTCTTTCGTGGGTGTTAGGTATTTGTAATGATATAGTGTTTTAATAATTTTGTTTTGTGTTCTTTGGAGAGGGTTTATATTTGTATTAGCGGCAGATCCCCAAACTTCAATAAGATAGTCTAAATGCGATTTTATCAAGGAATTATAAATAATTGTCCGTGCTTTTACTGGAATACAGTGTGCTATTTTGCGTAATGAAATTAATAAAGCCGTTAACTTTGACTTAACGTGATTTATGTGATATTTCCATGTTAGTTTATCATCTAACCATAAACCGAGGTATTTTTCTTTGTCGCTCTGAATAATGAAATCGTTGTTTATGGCAAGGGGGGTAAAACTGGAAATAGGTTTGTTTGTTGCAGCAAAAATCATGTATGAAGTTTTTTTTGTATTAATTGTTAGAAGATTAAATTTTAACCATTCATTTAAAATATTTAGGTCCCTTTGAGCGTCAGTCATAATTTTCTCAATAGATTCATCAAAATAAAATAGGCAAGTATCGTCGGCGTAAAGAGTTAGGTGTCCTGTTAAACCTATTTTATTTATATTATTTAAGTATATTAAAAAAATTAAGGGGCCGTTTATGGACCCCTGCGGAATTCCAAAGGTCACTTTTTGCGGCCTACTTTCGAAATTATTTATCTTGACTACTTGGCGTCTATTTTCTAGATATGATTCAAACATTTTAAGCGCATTTCCAGTGACTCCTACATTATTTAATTTTTGTAATAGCTTTTTATGACATACTGTATCGAATGCTTTTTTTAAGTCAATAAATATTCCTACTGCAATATTCTTTTTATCTATGTTTGTTTTTATTTTAGTGATTAAGTCTATTGTGGCTGATAAGGTGCTTGATTTGGCGCGAAAACCATATTGTTCGCTAATAAAGAAATCCTTCTGAACAAGATATTCATTTAAACGATTATAAAGTATACGTTCAAAGATTTTTGATAAGACCGGCAAAACTGAGACTGGCCTATAATTCCCAGGGTCAGTCCTACTCCCTGACTTGTAGATTGGGCTGACCTTGGCAATTTTAAGCGAGTCGGGAAAGGTGCCTTGTACTAGGCACTTATTTATACAGATTGCTAAATGAGGCGCGATTATATTTTTAATGCATTTAATAGCTTTCGTACTCAATCCGTCTATTCCTGTACTAGTGTTTGAATCAAGTTTATCAATAATTTTTATAATTTCGTCCGTACTACATGATCTGAATTCATTTAACGTTGAGGTATGGTGGTAGTTTTCGTCATACATTAGTATATTACCAGTTTCTTCATGATACATTTTTGGGATTTTGTTAGCTAACTCATTTCCTATTGACGCGAAGTATGAATTAAATAAGTCACAAACTGAATTCCCATCCGTAACTGGAACTGAATTTGACAGAAGTTTTGGGAGGTCATTATTTTCTTTTATTTTATTTTGTGCTAACTCATTTATGATTTCCCACATTCGTTTCGGATTATCAAAACTTTCGTGAAACATTTTAAAATAATACTGTTTTTTGTGTTCTTTTATCATTGATTTAACGTTTTTTTGCGCATTATTTAATTTTTTAATTAAAGTTTTATCATTTGTGTTAATTTTACTCTGTTTCCAAAGAATGTTTCGTAGGTTTATAGAATTAGTTATATTTTTATTTATCCAGTCGCTTTGAGGTCTATTTAGGTATTTTATTTTACTAACTTTACTTTTATTGACAATGTCTATAATGAATTTTTCAAAATAATTATAATCATTTTCGTAATTAAGGTATTCTGAGTTTATTGTATTCAAAGTTAAACTTTTATAAATCAACTGCTTTGTAATGCACTTTTTTGTTTATTTGTGGCCTTAAACTACCTATTTCAAGAAAAATGTTTTTGTGGTCAGACAAACAAGTCTCAATCACTGAAATACTAAAAGAATGATTTTTTAAATTAGTACATACATGGTCAAGTAGCGTATTTGTAGTTTTAGTTTGGCGCGTGCTGTGCATTCCGTCAATCTTGTTTACAATCTCATAACCAGCTTCTTGTAATTCCTGTAGGTATCGTGTGACGTCAGCCGAATTACTTAACAAATCAATGTTGAAGTCGCCAAAGATAACACTCCTTTTTCGTTGTTCCAATTGCGATGTATATATATCCAAAAATCTTCCTAAGTTTGTTTCTCCTGGTTTGTATATTGCTCCAATGTTCAAAGAAAGTTTATCAATGTAGACCCACAAGTGGTGATTTCCATTTTCACAAAATTCTTCCGTTACTTCATGCTTAATACTTTTGTGGATAAATAAAGACACACCCCCGCCTCTGCTATTTTGTCTATAGTTGTAAATATGTTTGTATGTCAATATGATTATATGTGTAGTTTTCGGTATGGATCTTATAATGCATTTTAGCTCGTCAAACTTCCCCGTTGCCCGAATACTTCTCGTATTAGCATAGAAAAATTATTTATATATATAATATATAATAATTATTCTTCTTCGGACTTCTTCTGACGAATCATTTTTATCCATATCAGTAGTGCAGGTAGTGCTAGTGCTTGTTCCATCGACATCGGAATCAGACGGAACACTAACGACTTCTTCTGCTTGGTTCTGTGACGACCTTGAAGAGGACTGGACTGATTGCAATCTTAAATTTTTCGCAATGTACAATATTTTCCTATCCCTGTCATTTGTCAGTACATTACGTTTTTTGGTGTGAATGTCACTGTACGTACTAAAGTAGTTAGATTTGCAATATTACCAACAGTTACGTTAATCGCATAAATATGCTTTCAAATGTAAAAAAAACATTACTTTGAGTCATTTATAGGTAGTTGAAAAAATTTTTTCGATTTAGGGATCCGTTTGCGAAATATTAAGTGCTTGCCTCGGGTCATGTCGCGACTCGAACATCAGCATTGAAAATCAGCATCAATCAATGCGGATGCTGATGCTGATGTTTAAATCAATGCTGATCATCAGCGGATGCTGATGCTGATATTCGCAACAACCCTGGTTTGTACCAGTAACAGACTACCTATATTTATAACAGACATAATGACGCCGAAAAAAACGTTATAACATTATTTTTTTGTATTTTGATTTGTATTATATTTGTTTATTCATTATAATTCATAAATATTTTATTGCCAGCTATGATTATGTAAGTGATATGAATCACTTCATAATTATCTAGTTATCAAATTAGTATTACCTTTATAGCATTTAAGTTTTACTTGAAACTTGAAGACTCTGAAGGATAGAATTCGTAACGAATACATCCGAGAGAGAACCAAAGTTATCGACATAGCTCAAAGAATTAGCAAGTTGAAGTGGCAATGGGCCTGTCATATCTCGCGTTCTTGAGTGGAGACCGCGAGTCAGTAAATGTAGTGTAGGACGCCCTCCGGCCAGGTGAGATGACGATCTGCGAAAGACTGCTGGCATATGCTGGATGCGTCAAACTGAAGACAGGGCGCTATGGCGCTCATTGGGGGAGGCCTGTGTCTAGCAGTGGACTAATATAGGTTGATGATGATGATTGTAGACTGATGAACAGTTTGTGATGATTGTTAAGTTCACGACTTGTTATAATAATTTTGTTCATTTAAAGCAATCGTTTTATTTCCTGGTTCACTACTGGCACAAGGTCTGGTCTATTGCTGGTACAAGCTGGTCCACCAAGTCGCGTGGCACATTGCGACTTTTCACATTAATTATTAAATAAAAAAAAACCTATTAACTAAAGTAAATCCGAATAAGCTATTTTATTCTATGGTAGACTAGAAGCAGGTTATTCTTTTTTTGCAATGGTTGTTGTAATATTTAATTAAGTCACAACACCAAAATTACTTTTAACATGTTGCTTAATCGGTTTGTTACTGGTACACCCACCCTATCTATTAAGTTTAGAAATAATTTATGGGCTGCTATCCCATGTAAAGAGAAAGTGAGCCATTAATTAACAAAATGATAGTTGTTTATTTGAACCAAATTATTACACATCATACCTTTGGAAACTTTTTCATAGTCATTGGGCCACATTGGATCATACTCATTTGCAACATTCCAATCAAAATCTCTAACACTGAGGGAAGCAGTCAGAGTTGGCTGGATGCTAACAGTCTCTTCCTCATCCTTTGATTTGCTTTTTAGGTCTATTACGGGAGTCAACACCTAAAAATTTTAATTAAAAATGTTGTATATGAAATGTAGCTTCAGACTATGTGCTAATATTATCATAACGTTATTTACCTGAGTTGAGCGTCTAGCCGCCTCTCTTTTAGGTTGGGTGATAGCAGCCTTTTTGAGCTGCAACTGTGACTGCAAAAGTTTTATTCCTGAAGACCACCCAGCAACCTTTTCAGTGGTGCGTGCTTTGATGGTATCGAGATCATCATACAATGACATTTTTAGGGATTTGTTTTTATTCTTGATTCAAGTTTAAATTGTTAGCTTTCTTTCACCTCGCCAATAATAACTATATAGGTATACAAGCATTAAATATTCCCTAAGTATTAATATACTCTTTGGGTTTGTGTTTTAGCCGAACGACCACCAAAGGCACCAAACCAAAATAATAAATGAAAAAAACTACTTGAAAAAAAATCTCAACTTCTTGTGGAATGGAAGGGCTTGTCAACTTCTTGATTATAGCTCTGCATCTGGCAGCTGGCTCCTCGGAGTGGACCTGAAACAATTATATTTATTACACGCGACCCGCCCCGGCTTCGCACGGTTTTATTATACATATAAACCTTCCTCTTGAATCACTTTATCTATTAAAAAACCGCATCAAAATCCGTTTCGTAGTTTTAAAGATTTAAGTAGTCAAAGGGACATAGGGAAATAGGGTCAGAAAAAGCCACTTTGTTTTATACTATGTAGTGAAGTGATAGTGATAGTGATGATGATGATGATGATAGTGATAGTGATGATAGTGATAATCTATCATAATAAAATCACATGCCCCTCGTTCCTAATGAGACGACCGTGATTCCAGAGCCACCCTGACACGCCCACTATAACAACGAACTGCCAGACAACGGTCAACAGAAAATCGTGTTAGCTCTGAGGCGGCTTAGAAATGGAATGCAGGAGCCCCAGGTGAGGACGGTATTACTTCTGAGCTTCTGATGGCAGGAGGATATACAGCTCTGTTATACAGGCGCTACAGGACCTCTTTAATATCGTCCTCCACAGTGGGAGAACTTCTAAGGCGTGAAGTGGGAGTTTGGTAGTAATCATTCCTAAGAAGGGTGATAAAACTCTCCGTAAAAATTACAGACCCATCACACTCTATAGTCACATCTATAAGCTGTTCTCACGAGTGGACAAGATACGTCTCGCCAGGAGACTTCACACGTTCCAGCCACCACAGGCCGGGTTCCGCGAACGTAAAACTTGATCTTAGTCCGCGGAGGATATGGCACCATAGACCACATTAACACAATGAGGCAGATTATACAGAAGTCCAAAGAGTATAATCAGCTCCTGTGTCTCTCTTTTGTGGACTATGAGAACGCCTATGACTCCATGGCTGTTCTGGAATTCCTTGCAGCGATGCCAACCAGACTATCTTTATATTGAAGTGCTGAGATGTCTCTACGAAGCTGCCACTATGAGTGTCCAAGTACAGGAACAGCAGTCTAAAACTTTAAACCCATCTAATTGCGCAGAGGAGTGAGACAAGGGGATTTCATATCCCCGAAACTGTTCAGGAGCGCATTGGAAGACGCTGGACTGGAAAGTTAAGGACATTAACATAAACGGCGGCGATTACATCTCACACCTGCGATTCGGTGATGACATAGTCGTCTCGGCATGAATTTGGAAAAAACCAAAGTCATCATTGGTCAATGGCCACATTGTTCTAGGACCGATCGTTGTAGATGGTCACCTTCTTGAAATTGTTTCCAGATTGAGCAGATTGTGCAGTTAGGTAAAAACAACTTTGAGAAGGAGGCCAAGAGGAGGATCCAGCTAGGCTGGGCAGCATGAAAACTACTTACATGAAATCTTCTCGTCATCCATACCGCAATGTTTGAAAACGAAATTTTCAATCAGTGCGTCCTACCCGTAATGACATACGGAGCTGAGACGTGGACACTCACGGTTGGGCTGGTCCACCAGTTCAAAGTCACACAGCGAGCTAGGGAAAAGCTATGCTCATACTACTCGGAGTCTCTCTGAAGGACAGGATTCCTAACAAATACATCCGACAGAGAACCAAAGTTATTGACATAGCTCAAAGAATCAGCAAGCTGATGTGGCAGTGGGCCGGCCAGGTGGGATGACGATCTGCGAAAGACTGCTGGCTGATGCTGGATAGGGCAAGCATAAACAGGGTGCTATGGTGCTCATTGGGGGAGGCCTGTGTCCTCTCTGTGGATTAATATAAGTTTGATAATAGATGAGTGATGATAATAGTATAAAGTAAATGTTAGTTATAGTTATTTTTGGTTGTAGTGGTTTTATAGAATTATAATAATTGAGAGTTGGTGTTATAAAATATTAGAGGCTTCTCTATTAATCCTCAATTAGTGAATTTCTTGCTTAAGTACCTACATAATTTAATCCGACGACCGATGTGGCGCGGTGGGCGAAGGTCCGCCTGCGACGCAGGAGGTTGCGGGTTCGATTCCCGCCTCGGAACAAATTTGTGTACGATCTGCAGAAATTTGTTCCGTTGGTCTGGGTGTTTTCTATGTATAAAAAAAAAATATCTATTTATGTAATGTATTGTATTAAGTATATCAGTCATCTAGTACCCATAACACAAGCTCTGCTTAGCTTGGGGCTAGATGATGTTGTGTGGATTGTCCGGAATTATTTTATTTATTTATTTATTTCCATTTCCATTCAGCTTGATCTCAATTATTTTCTCAATTTTTTCAATAAGTACCTATGTACTGTAGGTGATTTTTTTCTAGCAATCATGGAATTACATCTATCTTTGAAGGTCAGAATAGCGAAGTTGTTGAGTATTTGTAGATATTTGTAGAGTACCTACTTCTAAATTATTATTTTGATGTCTACCCGCTGAGTTGGTAGGTAGGTACATATTATATAGCAGTCAGGTTCTATTCGCATTTTATATCTCACTACAGGCGACGTTTTACGGATTTTAAACAGCTAAAATGCCGGTAAAATTGTTCTGATTTTGTAAATAAAATAAAACAAGAATTGCACGTTGATTATTTCTAACCATAGTTATGGAACTGACACACGATTTAATGAGCAATCTTTGTGCTCCGGACACTTCCGAAAATAATACGTCCTATGTTCTGTGGGGCGATTCTGACAAAGTGTGTGAGTAGAGACTTCGACAACAGAAGACGCTGAGTTTGGCTTCCGTCCAGGACTTTCGATTGATCCGGCTGTTAAGAGCGTCAAAAGGACGGTGAATTACTAAACCTCACAGGACAACTCCGTCTACACGTTCTTCCTAGATCTAAGCCGTGATTTTACCTCGTGAACCTCATAACATCTTATGGGCCAAATTAATAACTTCCAATGAGCCTGTTCACGTGGTCAATCTGTCGAGGTTCTGGTATGGAAGCCAAACAAACTGTGTAAGATTAGGTGACGCGACTTCTAGTGAGTGAGTACATACTAGCATGCGGAGTTCGTTAAGGTGGATTGATCTCTCCTATCTTTATAACCTCTAGGGGAAAGGCGTACAAAATGACATACCCTCTGCTAAATCAGTCATAAATCGTGTTTTATTAATTGTTTCCAACATTATTATCACCTTTTTTAAACCTTGGTTCAGTACTTTATCGAAATTAAAGAGATCGATCAACTCAATACTAAAACAAAGAAGTTAATGAACATTTAAAAAAAGATTGACAAAATCCGTTTTGTCCACCCTGTGCGGGTAAAATGACATACATCATGCGGACAAAATGGTATACCAAAATATTATTTTTTCCTTTATGTAAAATATTTTTAGTTCGCAAATGAAAGACATCATCTTCTTTTGAACGTTTGTACATGATGCATGAGCCCATTTCTTGCAGCTTATGCACTTTAATCAAAGTTCCCTTGGCTTAGACCTGGAGTGCAGGTCATTGTAGATGCAACGGCAATCATCGTCATCGTCGGCCACAGTGTAAATTTGAATGGACGAGAAATCTTCGCTGCCCTTTTTGTCTCTCGGTTGAAATTCCAGAACTTCCTTGAGAGTGAAACCGAACAGTCTGGTTTCCAAAACTTTATATACATACTAGCTGCGCCCCGCAGCGTCGCCCGCGGGGAAATTTATTTATTTGTCAAATATCATATTTTTATAATAACAATTCTAATTTTTCTCGCCGTAAAAACCATCCTTGAACTTCAACGAACATTTAAAAAAAAGATTTGGCCAAATTGGTCCAGGCGTTGTTGAGTTATGCGCTTACCAACACATTTTGCGATTCATTTTTATATTATAGAAGATAGATATATAACTTGTTCCATTTCACAGGTGAAGGTACTTTTGTATCTTCCCATATCCCTTTGTAGTTTGAGCTAAGCTTCTTTTCTCGCCTAATACGTATCTTTTAGTGTAGTTTTAATAATATTATTATAATCTGAAAGGAGAAAAAAATAGGAGGGTCAAACAACATAGTATGCCATTTTACCCTCACAAGGGGTATGTCATTATGTACACTTTCAAAATTTATAATATTAGAAACAAAAACAAATAATGCATTTATTTTTATGAGCTTTCAACATATCACCAAGCTTTAATAGTTCAATGACAACAAACAAACATCACCAAAGACAAATAAAAGTAAAAAATAACTTACTTTTACAGCGAAACAAAATCCATCGGAACAAAACTCGAGGTGGTTTATAATTAGCAAACTGCCGTCCACGTCAAACGGCCGAGCCGGCGTGACTGGCGTTGCGACAGGTTGCTGCCTGTTACTAGGCGACATCTGTGTGTCGATACGGGAACTAAATAGTCTTTAGTTTCGGAGAAAAGACCACTATGTCGTTTTGTCCACCTATGTCATTTTGTACGCCTTTCCCCTACGTCAATAGCTTTATTGAGAAGTTGAGAAGCACTGGAACCGGGTGTTATTTAGGCAACGTCTGTTTAAATAACTTGAGTTATGCTGATGACATGGTGCTCCTCAGCCCCTCGATCCAAGAGATAATAGGTAATAATACTTTTATTTCAGACCATAGATCGATATTGTAGTTAGTAGTAGCAAAAGGCCTATTTCACTACACGATATTCAGGGACCCTAACCCTAACTAAGAGTGGTGTAATAAGATTTAGAGTCCCTAAGGAATGGACCAGGCAAGCCAGTCCTGGATTTGTAAATAGGCCGTATAGGCCGCGGCCTAGGGGCGGCAGCGTCCTAGGGGGGCGGCAGCGTCCTAGGGTGGCGGCAGATTTCAGAGGACGGTCACTCGATTGCAGACAATAAAAGTCAAACACGTTCACTGATTTTAATTGGAGTGAATTGCTATCTTTATTGCTGTTATTTAATTTTTGGGTTCTTTAAAAGAGATGTTATTGCCAATTGCAGGGGGGGGGGGTGAATCTAATAATGAACGGCTCGCGCGCAGCGGAAAAAAGTGGCCTACACTCATAACAAATATAAATCCGGCACTGCGGCAAGCCTTGATCCCTAATCGCCCTAACTACCGTGCCCTGAATATCGTGTAGTGTAATAGGTACCCCTTTTAGAAGGAATGAATTTCTACCTATACGGTATATAAACCTGTTTATTTTAATGAGAATATCAAAGACAAAAATAATAAAATCGATTAAATACTACGACTCAAATGTGTTCGTTAATTTATTTCTCTTTGGATTTTTTCTCTTTAACACTAATGCCAAATTTGTACCACAAGCATACATACTTATTAGAGAAAAAAATTCAGGAGTTGATTGAAAACGTATTTTGAAATGATTACATTTTATGATATTAAGTTTACTTGATAAATTGTAGCTGGCGAAAGTTAATTCAAAGTACTACCAACATAAACAAATAATGGGAACATTAGCAAGTAAAGATACAAGACGTATCAGTTTTGATAACAAGTTTGCTCTAAGCTCTGCCGCCATCGTTGCTGTTCCGAAGGCTTTAGAGGATAAAAGTTTAATTGATTTCGATAACATAGCCACAGTATGTAACTCGCCGGTGCACTTTTATAAATTAGCTGTCGCTATGGTTTTGTTATGTTATGCATATAGCTGTTAGTAACTTTGTATCAAACAGAGCTAGATAGCGTTAGACAAAATTGCTGGTTCATATCTTTAGCATGGACCTTAGGTATTTGATGAAAATGGGCGTAGCGTCAGGCAACTTCCCAATGATAGTTACACTGTTTGATAAAGTGTCAATTCCCCCTTTCCGTACATTCTAGTAGAACGTAGAGCTTTCCGGATAGGTAGGCTATAATTTTCGGCCTAGTCAGTCAGCGATCGATAACGATAAGTACCTATATTTAGCGCGGTAGTTATTTTGTATGGATAGTTGAAATGTGTCCATTGATTGGTTGTTTGTATTCATAACTGTTCAGTGTATGTTTTCCTCGTGTCCTAACTGCTTGTCAATAATCTGTTGAATACTCCTAATAATGTTGGTACTCTAGCGCCTTTAAACCTGGCCGAAGGTAATTGGGGTGGAAAACTTAAGGTCCTGGGGCACACTCAATTATAAAGGTCTTTACAAAATTAATAGAGTTCACATTTAAAAAATCAGGATATTGGAATGCTGGCTTCTATATATCGGTCAACGAATTAGCATTGCAATTCAATGTAGCAATGCTGTTACTATTCTAGGCACTCTGCCTTCTGTGACGGCCTAGGTATATTTTATTTTATTTTATTTTGAGTATTATACTTAAAACCAATAATAGTAAGTATTGTAATTTTTCGTTTTAGCTTAAATTTATTTTTTCATAACTACGCGAAGTTTTAATTTTATTCTTTTAATAAATAAGAAAATTTGAACTTCGTGAGATCACAAAGCATTCATTGTACCTAGTAGGGGACAAACCCACGTGACTAAATGGGAACTTACTTCAGCTTCTGAAGGACCTATTAGGTTTTGAAGATTATTTATTTATTTATTTTAGGGAGACCATCAGCGCATTAAACTTAATTTATCGATACAGTAGAAATTGATAGGCTATAGGTATCCACTGATAGATTCATAGTAATTTTACTTGAAGGTACATAATGAAATAATGAATTTAATTAAACTAGTTTTTTACACTACTCGTTATAAAAGTTGTTACGTAATTATCTATTATATTATGTATTCTAATCTATTCTAACTACGATGACGCATTATATACAACAATAAAAAAGAACTAGAAGAAAGTTTATGGAAATCGAGGCAAGATAAGGTTTTTGAGGGCGAAAGATGTTTCGGAATAGCTTAAAAAATACAAAAAAGTGATTAAATAAAAATGTGCACAGTTAGAGCTCTTCTCCTTCAAATTGTATGTTAGGTCCACCTCATAACCCACCAAGTTAGTCTAATCGTCCAACATCCTGTAGGTATATACCTAATGTTTGATCTGCATACGATTAGAATAAGGATTGAAACCCAGTTATTCTGACTGAATGAAAGTTATACTACTACGGATTTTTATATGATTAAATTAAGGCGGTATGTTATAAATTTTTAGGAATCAGGAGGTGATATAATATTTGAGACTGGCAAAAATGTAGAAATATTGGAAGAAAACGATACTGATTACTGGGCACGCAGAATGGAAAATCTGAAAAAGGAGCACCAAGCCATTAACAAAATTATTGAAGTTGAATTCGATAAACAACTTGAGAGTACTAACGAAATATATTCTTCTTCCAAGTTCTCACAGGAAAGGCTTCAAAAAATAAAACCTTGTTATGAATGGCGTACTAAGGTAAGTACCTTACCAACCAACCAACCATCTTACTAAACGTTCGCTTTTAATTGAACAAGTAAATTGAAATAAGCAATAAGAAATTTCAATCTAAATATTTGTAGTTGACTAGATTTCAGTTCTCGGCTTCGCCCACGTAGACTACGATTTTCCCCATACTATTTTACCCCGTTTTATGTTTTTTTTGTAAATTCCTGAAACACTTGTTATAATTTTATCGTTATATCAGTATACACTGAAAATTTCAGGTCATAATAATCCTACATTAAAAAGTTCTGCATTCTTTTAATGCGAGGCCTCAAAGAGGTTTGACCTTATGTAATAAAATTTATATTTATTTATTGTTCTACAGATACTACACTGTTATGAAGAAAATTATCATCAACCCTTAGTGTGTTCAGCAGCAGTCCAAGCCTTTACTAAGTGTGTAGCGACGTGCAGAGGTGATGAAGGACAAAATTTGGCGAAAATTTAGATAAACGTAAAGTGATTATATTTTTGTAATAAGTTTATGAAGTTTGCTTTATACATCGATGAATAAAGATTGTGATATGTTTTATACCTATGATTTACATTAACATACAGATATTTTAGCAAACACGGGTGACCAACCCGTCCTCGCAGTATACCTGGGCACAATACAATATTAGTAGGTACCTATGTCTTTGTCAAATGTTAAACACTTTAATACATATCATCTGCAGTTTCTGCACGCTCTTAACTTCATACAATACACGTACTTACGATTTTTGTGATATTTTTTTGTTAAAAGTTTCGCATCGTACTAACTAGGTTCTTTTTTACTACCTACACCATACTAGGTATGAGATTTTAGTAAAGAACGATTGGATTTAATAGCCGTTTTTTCATGGACCTACTGTTTTCTCCTATTAGTAGGACCACGAGGGAGACCTATTTCTGTCTTTCCTATTCTAGGGTGAATCAAAAATCTACCTCCTGTATAAGTTTCTCGTTACTCCTATGATAATAATATAGAACATTTAGTAATGTATTATTGTTTACCTATTTTTTATTTGAGTCTCATAACCCACTGCATTCGAAATAGTGAGACGGACGGATTAATGGATTCGGATGAACATAATACATAATTTATACATAATATATACACCATGACTCGGACTAGAACTTATGGCTAATTTTTGGAAGATAAAGGTATACATTTCGTACTTCCGGTGCCACCCCTTAAAAATATACAAACTGCTTTGTATACAAGTCGCAAAAGGACAAATCAAGAATGTAGAGTCTGTGGAAATACCAGAACAGTTGTCGAGTTATCTTTTAGCAGAATACCTAAATGGAAGTTGTCGCATTTCTGTTTTTTGCTCGAATGAAGGCAGAAAGCTTTTAGGAGAAGCTGAGGAGTTCTTCGTCGATGGAACTTTTCAGAGTTGTCCTCAACCGTTTGAGCAACTATTTACAATTCACGGAGACCTTGGTGCTTCGTCATCAGAAACGAAAGTAGTACCACTTGTTTATACCCTCATGTCTGATAAAAAGCAAGAGTCGTATGCTGCTCTTTTCGCTATGATAAAATCACAAATACCTGATTGGACTCCAAAAAAATCCATTTGGACTTCGAAATCGCTATTGCCAATGCTTTGATGGACATTTTCCCGGAAGTGATATTAAAAAAATGTTTTGCTCATTTATCGAAAGCCATTTGGAAAAATTCCAAAGTCAAACTTAAAATTAAGGAAAAAATAGAAAAAAGAATTGTCGGATTATGTAAGGGTTTAGCTCTACTACCTGAAAATCTCATAGAAAATGGTATTGATTATATCAAGAATGAAAGCACCAGTTCCCTAAAAATCCAGTCAGATAATCGATAATCCAGGAGGTGTCCAGGATGATGGAGAGCATCCAGGAGGTGTCCAGGATGATGGAGAGGTCCGGGAGGTGTACGGGATGATGGAGAGCATCCAGGAGGTGTCCAGGATGATGGAGAGCATCCAGGAGGTGTCCAGGATGATGGAGAGCATCCAGGAGGTGTCCAGGAGGTGTCCAGGATGATGGAGAGCATCCAGGAGGTGTCCAGGAGGTGTCCAGGATGATGGAGCGCATCCAGGAGGTGTCCAGGATGATGGAGAGCATCCAGGAGGTGTCCAGGATGATGGAGAGCATCCAGGAGTAGTCCAGGAGGTGTCCAGGAGGTGTCCAGGAGTAGTCCAGGAGTAGTCCAGGAGTAGTCCAGGAGTAGTCCAGGAGGTGTCCAGGAGGTGTCCAGGAGGTGTCCAGGAGGTGTCCAGGAGGTGTCCAGGAGGTGTCCAGGAGGTGTCCAGGATGATGGAGAGCATCCAGGATGATGGAGAGCATCCAGGATGATGGAGAGCATCCAGGATGATGGAGAGCATCCAGGATGATGGAGAGCATCCAGGAGGTGTCCAGGAGGTGTCCAGGATGATGGAGAGCATCCAGGAGGTGTCTGGGATGATGGATAGCATCCAGGAGGTGTCCGGGATGATGGAGAGCATCCAGGAGGTGTCCGGGATGATGGAGAGCATCCAGGAGGTGTCCAGGAGGTGTCCAGGAGGTGTCCAGGATGATGGAGAGCATCCAGGAGGTGTCCAGGAGGTGTCCAGGATGATGGAGAGCATCCAGGAGGTGTCCAGGAGGTGTCCGGGATGATGGAGAGCATCCAGGAGGTGTGCAGGATGATGGAGAGCATCCAGGAGGTGTCCAGGATGATGGAGAGCATCCAGGATGATGGAGAGCATCCAGGATGATGGAGAGCATCCAGGTGTCCAGGAGGTGTCCAGGATGATGGAGAGCATCCAGGAGGTGTCCAGGATGATGGAGGTGTCCAAGCTGATGGAGAGCATCCAGGAGGTGTCCAGGAGGTGTCCAGGTGTCCAGGATGATGGAGGTGTCCAAGCTGATGGAGAGCATCCAGGAGGTGTCCAGGAGGTGTCCAGGTGTCCAGGAGGTGTCCAGGAGGTGTCCAGGAGGTGTCCAGGATGATGGAGAGCATCCAGGATGATGGAGAGCATCCAGGATGATGGAGAGCATCCAGGATGATGGAGAGCATCCAGGATGATGGAGAGCATCCAGGATGATTGAGAGCATCCAGGAGGTGTCCAGGATGATGGAGAGCATCCAGGATGATGGAGAGCATCCAGGATGATTGAGAGCATCCAGGAGGTGTCCAGGATGATGGAGAGCATCCAGGAGGTGTCCAGGATGATGGAGAGCATCCAGGAGGTGTCTTGGATGATGGAGAGCGTCCAGGAGGTGTCCAGGATGATGGAGAGCATCCAGGAGGTGTCCAGGATGATGGAGAGCATCCAGTAGGTGTCCAGGATGATGGAGAGCATCCAGGAGGTGTCCAGGATGATGGAGAGCATCCAGGAGGTGTCTTGGATGATGGAGAGCGTCCAGGAGGTGTCCAGGATGATGGAGAGCGTCCAGGAGGTGTCCAGGATGATGGAGAGCATCCAGGATGATGGAGAGCATCCAGGATGATGGAGAGCATCCAGGATGATGGAGAGCATCCAGGATGATGGAGAGCATCCAGGATGATTGAGAGCATCCAGGAGGTGTCCAGGATGATGGAGAGCATCCAGGAGGTGTCCAGGATGATGGAGAGCATCCAGGAGGTGTCCTGGATGATGGAGAGCGTCCAGGAGGTGTCCAGGATGATGGAGAGCATCCAGGAGATGTCCAGGATGATGGAGAGCATCCAGGAGGTGTCCAGGATGATGGAGAGCATCCAGGAGGTGTCCAGGATGATGGAGAGCATCCAGGAGGTGTCCAGGATGATGGAGAGCATCCAGGAGGTGTCCAGGATGATGGAGAGCGTCCAGGAGGTGTCCAGGATGATGGAGAGCGTCCAGGAGGTGTCCAGAATGATGGAGAGCATCCAGGAGGTGTCCAGGATGATGGAGAGCATCCAGGAGGTGTCCAGGATGATGGAGAGCATCCAGGAGGTGTCCAGGATGATGGAGAACATCCAGGAGGTGTCCAGGATGATGGAAAGCATCCAGGAGTAGTCCAGGAGGTGTACAGGATGATGGAGGTGTCCAGGATGATGGAGAGCATCCAGGAGGTGTCCAGGAGGTGTCCAGGTGTCCAGGAGGTGTCCAGGAGGTGTCCAGGAGGTGTGCAGGTGTCCAGGAGGTGTCCAGGAGGTGTCCAGGAGGTGTCCAGGAGGTGTGCAGGAGGTGTCCAGGAGGTGTCCAGGATGATGGAGAGCATCCAGGATGATTGAGAGCATCCAGGAGGTGTCCAGGATGATGGAGAGCATCCAGGAGGTGTCCAGGATGATGGAGAGCATCCAGGAGGTGTCTTGGATGATGGAGAGCGTCCAGGAGGTGTCCAGGATGATGGAGAGCATCCAGGAGGTGTCCAGGATGATGGAGAGCATCCAGGAGGTGTCCAGGATGATGGAGAGCATCCAGGATGATGGAGAGCATCCAGGATGATTGAGAGCATCCAGGAGGTGTCCAGGATGATGGAGAGCATCCAGGAGGTGTCTTGGATGATGGAGAGCATCCAGGATGATGGAGAGCATCCAGGATGATTGAGAGCATCCAGGAGGTGTCCAGGATGATGGAGAGCATCCAGGAGGTGTCCAGGATGATGGAGAGCATCCAGGATGATGGAGAGCATCCAGGATGATGGAGAGCATCCAGGATGATGGAGAGCATCCAGGATGATGGAGAGCATCCAGGATGATTGAGAGCATCCAGGAGGTGTCCAGGATGATGGAGAGCATCCAGGAGGTGTCCAGGATGATGGAGAGCATCCAGGAGGTGTCCTGGATGATGGAGAGCGTCCAGGAGGTGTCCAGGATGATGGAGAGCATCCAGGAGATGTCCAGGATGATGGAGAGCATCCAGGAGGTGTCCAGGATGATGGAGAGCATCCAGGAGGTGTCCAGGATGATGGAGAGCATCCAGGAGGTGTCCAGGATGATGGAGAGCATCCAGGAGGTGTCCAGGATGATGGAGATCGTCCAGGAGGTGTCCAGGATGATGGAGAGCATCCAGGAGGTGTCCGGGATGATGGAGAGCATCCAGGAGGTGTCCAGGATGATGAAGAGCATCCAGGAGGTGTCCAGGATGATGGAGAACATCCAGGAGGTGTCCAGGATGATGGAAAGCATCCAGGAGTAGTCCAGGAGGTGTCCAGGATGATGGAGGTGTCCAGGATGATGGAGAGCATCCAGGAGGTGTCCAGGAGGTGTCCAGGAGGTGTGCAGGAGGTGTCCAGGAGGTGTCCAGGAGGTGTCCAGGAGGTGTCCAGGAGGTGTGCAGGAGGTGTCCAGGAGGTGTCCAGGAGGTGTCCAGGAGGTGTGCAGGAGGTGTCCAGGAGGTGTCCAGGATGATGGAGAGCATCCAGGATGATTGAGAGCATCCAGGAGGTGTCCAGGATGATGGAGAGCATCCAGGAGGTGTCCAGGATGATGGAGAGCATCCAGGAGGTGTCTTGGATGATGGAGAGCGTCCAGGAGGTGTCCAGGATGATGGAGAGCATCCAGGAGGTGTCCAGGATGATGGAGAGCATCCAGGAGGTGTCCAGGATGATGGAGAGCATCCAGGAGGTGTCCAGGATGATGGAGAGCATCCAGGAGGTGTCCAGGATGATGGAGAGCATCCAGGAGGTGTCTTGGATGATGGAGAGCGTCCAGGAGGTGTCCAGGATGAGGGAGAGCATCCAGGAGGTGTCCAGGATGATGGAGAGCATCCAGGAGGTGTCCAGGATGATGGAGAGCATCCAGGAGGTGTCCAGGATGATGGAGAGCATCCAGGAGGTGTCCAGGATGATGGAGAGCATCCAGGAGGTGTCCAGGATGATGGAGAGCATCCAGCAGGTGTCCAGGATGATGTAGAGCATCCAGGAGGTGTCCAGGATGATGGAGAGCATCCAGGAGGTGTCCAGGATGATGGAGAGCATCCAGGAGATGTCCAGGATGATGGAGAGCATCCAGGAGGTGTCCAGGATGATGGAGAGCATCCAGGAGGTGTCCAGGATGATGGAGAGCATCCAGGAGGTGTCCAGGATGATGGAGAGCATCCAGGAGGTGTCCAGGATGATAGAGATCGTCCAGGAGGTGTCCAGGATGATGGAGAGCATCCAGGAGGTGTCCGGGATGATGGAGAGCATCCAGGAGGTGTCCAGGATGATGAAGAGCATCCAGGAGGTGTCCAGGATGATGGAGAACATCCAGGAGGTGTCCAGGATGATGGAAAGCATCCAGGAGTAGTCCAGGAGGTGTCCAGGATGATGGAGGTGTCCAGGATGATGGAGAGCATCCAGGAGGTGTCCAGGAGGTGTCCAGGAGGTGTGCAGGAGGTGTCCAGGAGGTGTCCAGGAGGTGTCCAGGAGGTGTCCAGGAGGTGTGCAGGAGGTGTCCAGGAGGTGTCCAGGAGGTGTCCAGGAGGTGTGCAGGAGGTGTCCAGGAGGTGTCCAGGATGATGGAGAGCATCCAGGATGATGGAGAGCATCCAGGAGGTGTCCAGGATGATGGAGAGCATCCAGGAGGTGTCCAGGATGATGGAGAGCATCCAGGAGGTGTCCAGGATGATGGAGAGCATCCAGGAGGTGTCTTGGATGATGGAGAGCGTCCAGGAGGTGTCCAGGATGAGGGAGAGCATCCAGGAGGTGTCCAGGATGATGGAGAGCATCCAGGAGGTGTCCAGGATGATGGAGAGCATCCAGGAGGTGTCCAGGATGATGGAGAGCATCCAGGAGGTGTCCAGGATGATGGAGAGCATCCAGGAGGTGTCCAGGATGATGGAGAGCATCCAGCAGGTGTCCAGGATGATGTAGAGCATCCAGGAGGTGTCCAGGATGATGGAGAGCATCCAGGAGGTGTCCAGGATGATGGAGAGCATCCAGGAGGTGTCCAGGATGATGGAGCATCCAGGAGGTGTCCAGGATGATGGAGAGCATCCAGGAGGTGTCCAGGATGATGGAGAGCATCCAGGAGGTGTCCAGGATGATGGAGAGCATCCAGGAGGTGTCCAGGATGATGGAGAGCATCCAGGAGGTGTCCAGGATGATGGAGAGCTTTTAGGAGAAGCTGAGGAGTTATTCGTCGATGGAACTTTTCAGAGTTGTCCTCAACCGTTTGAGCAACTATTTACAATTCACGGAGACCTTGGTGCTTCGTCATCAGAAACTCTACTACCTGAAAATCTCATAGAAAATGGTATTCATTATATCAAGAATGAAAGCACCAGTTCCCTAAAAATTACAATAATTTTGAAATATATGAAAAGAACATGGTGGAAGAACAAAGATTACAAATCTTCATGGTGCGTATATGGTGAACGTCACCGTACAAATAATGTCGTTGAAAGCTGGCACTCTCAACTAAACAAGAATGTTAAAAAGCGTTCACCAGTTTCGATCCTGCGGTTGATAAATGCAATAATGGATATGGAAAGCGAAAGAACAAGTGATGCATCACGACGTCGAAAAGAAGAATTAGATCGCGATGATTTCATATTAAAATGCCAGTTACAATTAATTCACGGTGATATAACAGTAGGCCATTTTTTAGAAAAACTAAGATAGGACTGGCCACCTTTTTTTTTAATATACAGGGTGTATAAATTATTGGTTGTTTCTATTTATAGTATATAATAGGAAAGACAGAAATAGGTCTCCCTCGTGGTCCTATTAGTAGGAGAAAATAGTAGGTCCATGAAAAAACGGCTGATTTAAAACCGACCGATTAAACGTTAGGACAGAAGCACAGTGAAATTTAAATAATCGTAAACAAAACAAAGGGCAAATCGACCATCAGCTACATTTTAGAATTTCTAGATGATTTTTGGCCGGAGTAGGTACCTAACTACACAATATTTGTGCAAAATCTACCAAAAAGAAAATTCATCAAGTGCGACTGTGACTCTCGCGCAGAGAGGGTTTCGAGCTTTTGCCAATTTTATAACTATATTTATTTATTTTAGGGAGACCATCAGCACATTAAACTTAAGTTATCGATACAGTAGAAATTGATAGGCTATTTAAAGGAATCCACTGATAGATTCATAGTAATTTTACTTAAAGGTACTTAATGAACTTAATATCATAGAAGTAGTCTAGTAGGTATGTATAATCATCATCATCAACCTCTTAGTCCACTGCTGGACATAGGCCTCCCCTAATGAGCGCCATAGCGCCCTGTCTTCAGCTTGCCGCACCCAGCATCTGCCAGCAGTGTTGCGCAGATTGTCATCCCACCTAGCCAGAGGGCATCCTACACTACGTTTGCCGAGTCGTGGTCTCCACTCAAGAAACGTTTACCCCCAACGGTTGTCCGATCTTTGGAGATAGGCCGACCCCTGCCACATCAGCGTACTGATTCTTTGAGCTATGTCGATAATTTTGTTTCTCTGTCGAATGTATTCGTTACGGATTCTGTCCTTCAGAGAAAGTGTGAGTAAAGCTCTGTTTCCATAGCTCGCTGAGCGACTTTGATTGAACTGGTGGACCAGCCCTATACTGTGAGTGTCCACGTCTAGGCTCCATAGGTCATTAGGTACGGGCAGGACGCACTGATTGAAAACTTTCGTTTACAAACATAGGTTGTACCGTACGGAAGCCGTACGGTATGAATAACGAGAAGACCTGCCTGACGTAGTTTTCCAAATGCTGCCCAGCCTAGCTGGATCCTCCTCTTGACCTCCATCTCAAAATTATTTTTACCTAACTGCACAATCTGCCCAAGGAAGGTGAGTGTATTTGGAAACAATTTCAAGTAGGTGGCTATCTATGACGATCGGTCTTGGAAAAATGAGCCATTGACCAATGAAGACTTTGGTTTTATCAAATTTTTTTAAGTAGATATTTTATCTTTGTCCCCAAAAGAAAGACTTGAAACCAAACGTGAAAATCTCAACGTCACTGCCATAGTGACGCGGTTGTGATTGGTCGGAGTGATTTTGTCAGCTGTCATGTCAATGTCATGAATGTGTGTGTACTGGTAGAATTTGTGGCAAACTAGTACAGCAAGCCAAACACAAAAGAAGTTGAAGTTGGATTGCACTGTGGATTGGTGGTGGTTACTGTTCAAAGTTGTTCAAAGTTTTGAAACAACGTTGAAAAAAATAAAGTTATTTTCATTTCATATAATTTGCACAGGAACAATAATTATTAACGAGTAAAACATTGCTCCAAACTGACGCCGCCATGGCGGCCAATGATTTGAAGGCAGACGATAGTGAAATTTGCCATACCATTTTGGAGAAAATTAACGCAAACAACGACAACGTAACCAAGGTACTATTTTAGTCAGGCGATTTCATCAAAGGCATACGTTTTGCGATCAAATTTACACACTTCTAGACGCTCTACTTAATAATTAGGTAAAACTAGGTATTACCTACTCATTTCTTAGCCTTGTCACCACTGCTCTGCTCGGTATTGCTATTGGTGATTGTCGACGATACTAAAACTCTAGTTGAATCCTGTACTTTCTATCTGAGTCATATATCTAGCTAAACATTCAAAAAATTTATTTTCCTGTTACAGTTACCAGATATAAATGATTTCACCATAGTGAAACCAATCAGTCGTGGTGCTTTTGGTAAGGTGTTCCTTGCCCACAAGAAGACTAATAAAGAGATGATGTATGCTATAAAAGTCATGAAGAAATCTGATATGATAAACAAAAATATGGTAGCTCAAGTAGTTACTGAAAGAAATGCCTTGGCCTTGTCTAGGAGCCCATTTTGTGTTCATTTGTATTACTCTCTCCAGTCTATTTCTTCAGTTTACTTGGTGAGTTGAGACTCTTTCTTATGTATATTTTGAAATGTTTATTTATTAGAAACATTAGTTGTGCCTTCTAAATAAATGTCTGACAGTCAACTGTGGGTCAAAATGGTGATTTTGTGTAGTTACTGGTGGTGGGTAATGTAAGTATATGTTTTTAGCCATTGCCTTAAAATGAATAACTGATATTATACTGCAGGTCATGGAATACATGGTTGGTGGAGATATGAAGTCTCTGTTGGGCATGTATGGTTTCCTGGAAGAGGCTATGGCAGTGTTCTATGTGGCTGAAGTGGTCCTAGCCCTGGAATATCTGCACAAACATCACATAGTACACAGAGATTTGAAACCTGACAACATGCTGATATCAAAGACTGGACATGTTAAACTGACAGATTTTGGACTATCTAAAATTGAAATTCATAGAGGTAATTTAATGATATTTGAAACTATAATCATTGAAGAATTTATTCATTGTTTATTTATACAGAGTCTTTAAATATTCATACATCATTTGCCAAAATAAAATGGGGGGCCCCCTTAGGGCCTGTTGCTACCTTCTCAACCTCTTCCAAAAACTCCGGAAGATTTTATATTGATTTTAAAAGTTGTATTTGTGTCAGTTTTTAAACTCGGCCACAGAATAGATACAGACTTGCAAGGTTGCCTGGGAGAAATCGCTTTCAGCAATGAGGCCACCTTTTGTACCATATTTATTTTTTAATTGTATATGAGTTATTCACTGTACCGTTTAGTACAATTAAGTGTTATTCATTCAGACTCCGCTGAGAATTTAGCAAAACCCCCTCACCCCTATTCTATTTTGGCAAACTATACACCAAACTAATGCAGGGGTATAAATGAATATTTCTTTAAAAACAAATAAAAAAATGTATACATATAAATGTATAAAACAAATCAATGCACCCAGCATTGATTTGTGCCAATCATCATAAATCTGGCTTTTCAGAATCAAACTAAGAGTTAACTGCTACTTTTTTTTTTATTCAACAATAGACCTTCGTTTGACCACAATAAGATAAAATGATAAACAAATGAGGATTAAGAAACACTATGATGATTGTTTCAGATTTGGAGATATCCGATTTTGTGAATTGCACTCCAAGCTTGAACATGAGGACTCCTGGACAGCTGCTCTCACTTACCTCTCACTTGTGCTTCGGTTCTGGAGGTGGAGACAGCTTGCAAAACACTGTGTCCTCCGATGCGTGTGAGAACCTTCTTGATCAGCTTAAACAGACTAGTATGCTATTACTTTTGCTTTAGTTTTAGTGCTAAATCATTGGGCAGTTCTTTGGTTTGATCCAAAAATTTGGATGATAAAGACTAATGCAATTAAGACGGTTAAACAAAAAGAATTCTTGATGCAACGATTACATTGATTTTGGGGAAAAACAGGACACTTGCTCATTGTTTAACCTTTTAAAATAATCAGTTTTTGAATCATGCCAACACTAAAAAAAGCCAACAATCCATAGTAATATTTTAATGCTGAAACTAATTATTTGTTACCTTTTAATGCCTAAATGGCTGAATAGATCTTATTAAAATTAATGTATCTTAATAGAATACCAGAGAAATAGACAATGTCCCAGAACATATGCTACTTATTATCCTGTAAGTAAAGCATCTGCGAAGCTGTGGGCAGAAGCTAGTATATAATATGAAGCCAAATATAGAATACTAGCAGCTGTTTCACCCGCATAATTCCCGTTCCCGTGCGAATTCCGGGATATAATATAGCCTATGTGTTATTCCAGATTATAATCTATCTCTGTGCAAAATTTCATCCATTCCGTTCAGTAGTTTTTGCATAAAAGATTAACAAACATCCATCCATCCATCCATACACATCCATACTTTCAAACTTTTGGGTATATAATATTTTTTTAGTTTATTAGTAGTTTATCAGCACAAGAAAACTGGCTGATACAATGATTCAAAGTATTTACTTAGTTGAGTCTTATTGTGTATTATGTTTCAGCCAAACCAAAAGGGCGATTCAATGATCTAGAAAACTCATCCCAGATGGACCACTCTCAGTTATCTGGAATTCATCCTTTCATGAGTGCTGAAAGCATAAACTTAGAAATTCTTGTAAGTAAATTATAATAATCTTAAATATTACTGCAGGTTTCTTTCTAGGAACCCCATTTAATAATGTATAGATAGACCACAATAAGAATAGAGACCTATACTCAAAAGGGGTTCCTAAAGACAAATATAAAGTAAACAAACAAAAGTAGCCAAAAAATAATAGATTACACAAAAATCATGAGCGGTTGGTAGATTGGTTATGGGTACTAGGTGACTACATACATACATGTATAATCAGCAGTGGTTATAAAAACACGATTCTTCCACTAACCATACATGTATAACCACAATGCCCCTAAAACTATTAAGGGGTTCCAAAACCCCAAAATTAATAATTGTTCATTAATTGTTCACAGTGAAAGTATGTGAATACACAGAAGGCAGCTGCTGCCTTTCCTTTAGGTCCCTAAGTGAGCCCTTACTTGATCCAAAGGCTGAGTAATAGGGGTATATTCCACTCCACAACTGCGTTGGCCTACATATACAATGAATAAAGTCATGTTCACAATACAGACATAATTTAATAAATATTTTATCACTCATTCACTATTCCTTTCTCAGTCTCAAGATTCAGGTTCAGAGTCCTTTGGCTCCTACCACACTTGTGAGAGTTCCAAAAACAGCAACAACTCAAGAAGCACCAAATCAACAGATATGAGCACCACTAATGGTTCCTCCTTAGGCGAGTCTACCAGCTTGTCTGATTCACAGCATGATCAGTCCACTTCACCATTGTGCAGGGGGCATTCTTTGAAGAGGATACCTAGGTAACTAAATTTAAATAAAAAATAATGCTGGACAATTTACACAGCATCCTGTAGCACCAAGCTAAGCAGAGCTTGTGTTATGGTTACTAGATGACTGATGTACTTTTGGTGGTGGATGGGCTGTGTGTATGTTGAAGTAAGTATGTACTTGCGTGGAAGGTTCAGGTCGGCATCCAAATAACATTCACACAGATAACTTTCACCACCAGTTTATTTAGAAGGAGAATAACAATTAGGCGATAGAATATAAGCGGAAGAATGAAGAAATAATGTGAGGTTGATATTCTACTTAGAATGTTGTAAGAAATAAGTACGGATTACCTTTAATTGTAAATATAATATAACTGTTGTAAATAATAGGTGGGAATAAATTATGTTTGTTTTATTTAAGTATGTTTAAGTAGGGGTATACATTATATATATGTAAATATCTATTTAAATGCGTAAGTATTTATTATGTAGATATTGTAAATATATAATCTATACTTATAATAAAACTGTAACAGGTCCAAATCTGTACATTGAAGATATTTTGAAAATTTTTTTTGGAGGGCACTCTAATATCGATACTCAAGCCAAAACTGTAATTTTTTTTATTCATGTCTGTCTGTCTGTCTGTCTGTCTGTCTGTCTGTCTGTATCGTAAACGCGCATCACGCCGTAACTACTTGATGGATTTAAATGAAACTCGGCATGATTATAGGTCATACTACGAGGAAGGACATAGGATACTTTTTATCCCGGAATTCAGTAAGGTTCCCATGGGAGAGGGTATGAAAGTAAAAATCCTTTACCGCGCTTCACGCCGAAACTGCTGAATGACTTGAAATGAAACTTGGGACGATTTGAGTTCATACTACAAGGAAGGACATGGGATACTTTTTATCCCGGAATTCGGTAAGGTTCCCCTGGGAGAGAGGGTGAAAGAAAAATTCTTTAACCACGCATCATGAGGGAAGTGAATGAATTCGAATGGAACTCGGGACGATTGGACATGGGATACATTTTATCCCGGAATTCAATTTGGTTCCCCTGGGCTATACGGGTTTTCAAAAATTTCTCACAGCATCTGAACGACGCGCGCGCGTTTTTGAAATTTTGAAAACCCGTATAGCCCAGGGGAACCAAACTGAATTGAACTGATAAACGCGTAAGTTTGTAAGTATGAATGGATAGATGGATGGATAGATTGATAGATGGATGGACGTTTGTTACTCTTTCACGCAAAAACTGCTGAACGGATCTGGATGAAATTTGGCACAGAGATAGATTATAAGCTGGAATAACACATAGGCTTTATTTTATCCCGAAAATCCTACGAGAAAGAAATTACGCAAGTAAAATAGCGAGTACTCGAAATACTAATCATGCGCAGACCAAGCGCGGATCCAGGGGGGGGGTCATGGGGGTCATGACCCCCCCCTGGGCTGGGTCCAGGACCTAGGTAGACCGCAAATCAAAATTGTTAAACATAAAGTTTTTTATTTTTTTATCACAATGCTTATAGGTTTTATGTACTTAGGTTCCTTAAATATTTAATTAATTTAATATTCATTATTCGGGAAAGCAAAGAAATTTTGAATTTTACTGCGCCACCGCCACCTCACCTTTCATCAGATGTTACATTTCGTGTGACACTTGCGCGCGCTTTGTTTCGACTAACCGAATCTAAACTAGAATCAAGTTTATTAAACTAACGCGATGAGGACGCGTTAAATACCCGTACCTAAATATTTATGATAATGTTATCATAATTATTAAGGTAGGTACGGGTATTTACCGCGTTTTTTTATATTTCGGTATGTAACAAAATTATTTTTTCTTTACGCCTTCTCCTGAAACGCGTTACCTATCACAAGAAGATTCAATCCCGGGATTTCGGGATTGGTAAAACACGATCCCGGGATAACTCCTGGATCGTAGACAATTTAGTAAAAATCAAAGTATCATATGAAAACCGCTTTTATTTACTTTCAAAACAAAAAGTTAAATACGCACACACATAATTTTTATACACTCGAGAGCAATGAATCCGGGTCACTCAAAGAATCCAAAAAATCGTATAAGGAACTTGGTGTACAGCATGCCAAACCGCGTAAACGCAGTAATGGAAGCACGAGGAGGTAATACGAAGTATTGAAATTCAAGAAAATCGTCCTATTTTTGTTTTAAGGAGAGATCAGCAGTTTTTTTCCTTTATGTAATTTTGTGTAAATAAAATGTAGGTGACTCATATTTTTTTAACTTTCATTTAAGGAGTATTAAATTGTCTATTAAATACAATTTATTGCATTAACCTAGCATTCTTACTTTCCGAGATTTTTTGGATTCTTTGAGTGACCCGGATTCATTGCTCTCGAGTGTAGATACATCTAATATTTTTTAAATTCTACTCTTACAGTAGACAGTTATAGAACCTTAGCAAAAATATAATTTACCGTGAGTTTAACGTATTGTTTCAACCAAAAGGCAAGTCGTCGACGAAGATTATCGAGAATAAATAAATTTTACAAACAGTTTGACTACGACGCGACCGAGGAGGCGGTCCATTACCTGTTTAAGAAATGCTTTTATTTAGTTACATAAAAGGTACAGTTACAAAAAAGATACTGTTTGATATTAAAATGAGCGAATTCTAATATAATGTTAGTATAGATAAAAAAAATCATGTTAAGTTTATAATTTGTGTTTACATTAGGTACGTAACGCGCTTCGTTTTTTATTATTTTTAACAATTTAAAGAATTTTACTCAATCCTGGAAATCCCGGGATTGGAAATATGTAATCCCGAAATTTTCGGGATTGAAAATACCGGTCGATTTTCGACATCCATCGAATCCTCTAGTTATCACTTCATTTATCAATTGGCACGTTTTTATGGACGTGGAGAAGTGCCAGTCCGGTTAGGGGTGGTTATCGCCTTTCATTCAGATTTATTGATTTTATGGATTTTTCCCCTTTTTAGGAATTTTATTACATTCATTGATCTAGGTACGTATCCAGAATGAACGTGTAGGTAGAGAGAGGGTAATGAGAATCACCTGGGAGGTAATCGTACGTGTAGAGGGCGATAAAATTACTAAATTTCTGCTAGATACCCATATGATAGACAGTTTTTATAACTTAAAAATATAGTTTATTAGTTAAAAATAACATGTCAAATATTTTAAGACTTCTGCAAGGTTTTTCCCTCTCTAATTGGATTTTCTGTGATCTTGTTAACTTTAAATTCTAAACCGACGTGCACGTATGAAGAAAGTACCTAATAAAAGTGATGAGACAAAAGCGGTGTGCAAGGAAAGTTGTGAGTGGAAATCCGTAATCTCCTCCTACCCTCTGGTAAACAGGCGAGTCTATGTAGGTATGTAGTTCTGTATCAATTTTAGCGGAGAATAAAAGTCGGATTCCGTTTATTCTGTTTGTACTGTTATCTCTCATTTTTGAGTCAAGTTCTTACTATTTGGATGTGGTTTGAAGGTATTTTATTCTCTACGTCGTTTTCACTTCTGGGGAGTGGATTTTCAACTAAAATCTTTGCTATTTTTCTGTTTTTCTTCAATTAGTAATGATGAGTATTTTCTTACATCTTTTTCTCCATCACCTAGCTAGAGCTTCAAATAGTTGTCTTCTCTTTGTTCATCCTTCATCATTTTCCAGATAGACTTTATAAAGCTCTAGATTTTTTTTTTAAATTTAGTACTTTATTAATGACACTAACAGCTGATTGAAGTTATTATAAATATTAGGTACGGGTATTTATCGCGTTTATTTACCTATTTTTCCTGACGTTTCAACAGGTTAACAGTCTGTCGTGGTCACGGGATGATCTCGTGATCACAACAGAGTGTCATTATCATCATCAACCTATATTAGTCCACTACAGAACATAGGCCTCCCCTAATGAGCGCCATAGCACCCTGTCTTCAGCTTGACGCATCCAGCATCTGCCAGCAGTCTTTCGCAGATCGTCATCCCACCTGGCCGGAGGGCGTCCTACACTACGTTGCCCAGTCACGGTAACAATAACACGTTTATTCCAACAGTTGTCGGTTCTTCGCGAGATATGGCCGGCCCACTGCCACTTCAGCTTGCTAATTCTTTGAGCTATGTCGATAACTTTGGTTCTCTGTCGGATGTATTCGTTACGAATCCTGTCCTTCAGAGAGACTCAATCAGCTGAGCCAAGACCTGATAGATGTACGTTCACACGCATTTAATTTACCCTGCTTAGCTTACGGACTCTAAATAGTTAAAAATAATAAAAAACGAAGCGTTTTACGTACCTAATATAAACTTAACTGGATATTTTTTTCTAATTTTTTTATGTAAACTAACTTATATTATATTAGATTTTTTTATTTTAAACAATACCATTTGTGTAACTGTGGGTACACAAAATAAAACATTCCTTTAACAGTTAATCGACCACATCTTCAGCCGCGTCGTGGTCAAAATTATTGTAAAATTAATTTATTTTCGATAATCACATGTGTGATTTTAGTTGATTTTTACTTTTTTTAGCTTTTTTCATATGATACTTACTTCGATTTTTACTAAGTTCTCTACGATCCCGGGATTATCCCGGGATGGCGTTTTATCAATCCCGAAATCCCGGGATTGAAAATAAAGACCGGGATCAAATCCTCTTGTGATAGGTAAGGCGTTTCGGGAGAAGCCATAAAAAAAAAATTTATATACCCAAGTACCTAAATAAAGGTATTTTAGTACTTACAGTAAGTACTTGCATACATTAATTAAATACCTACGTTTTACTTGTATCTACTTGTGACTTGACCACGACTTTGTGACCCCCCCCTGGTACCGAAGCTGGATCCGCCCTTGGCGCAGACGAAGTCGCGGGCACCAGCTAGTGTAAAATATAAATAAATAAATGTGAGTTCACCACATACTTAATACAAAATATTACATAGAAACACTAGAAATACACAAAGAAACAAGATTAGGGCTTCTATAAATCCTTCTTGAGGGTTTTCTTTTCACAGATAAAAAGAAACCCTTGTTATTATTCATCAACAGTCATTTATTATTTTACATACAACACTAAATTATTTTACTTGCGTCTTATAAATGGTTATTTTTTTCAGTTTTAGAGCCAAAAAAAGAAAGCGTATATTGGAAGGAGATGGCGATACTCCTACTGGCGTCACCAGCTTAGCAGAGTCGAAGGAGAACCACAGTGGCCTCACACAAGAAATAATGGCTCTAGAGCTAAGTCAGAATACTCCTAAACGTATGGCCATACATCCAACACCAGATCGACGCAAGAATCCCATCAAAGGAGTGCTTAAAAAGAGGTACTTGTACTTACCTACTTATTATTTAATTATATCATTATTTTTGGGATGTTGGGCCTCAAATGGAATTAGCCACTTGGAGTGACTACAGGTAGACCAAAGCACTGACTGAGTAATGATTCAGATTCAGATTCAGATTCTTTATTGGCAACATTGTTACAAGTCTAAATGGTACATTTTTTATTACTTACAGTAATACAAAAAAGTAAATACATAATGCAGTTAAAAACAAAGTGTTAACAATTGAAAGAACAAAAGCAATAATCTATAAATAAATAATAATCATAATTTATTAAAATTGGAATGTCACAAATCAATTAATTTATATTTATTAACTCATTCACATTATAAAAACACATGTCGACTAGCCAATATTTGAGTTTATTTTTAAAGGATTGCGTCGACGGTGAGTTGGTGATTTCGGGTGGCAGTCGGTTATATACACCCGTGCCGAGTATGTGCACCAGTTTTTTAGATTTAGATAACCTATGGTCAATGGTCCTCAGCCTGTTTGCATGCCTGAAATAGTATTTCTGTCCATCGCCGCATTTCGAGTATTCCTCTAGGTGGCCTCGAACATAGAGCGCTGCCTGGTAGATGACGAGGGCAGGAACGGTCATTATACCTAGGGACTTAAAGAATGGTCTAGCTGATGTAGTTTGGGATACTCGCACAACAGCCCGTACTGCCCTCTTTTGCAGCCTGAAGGCGCGCTCCCAGTCCGCAGCGCAACCCCAGAGGTCCACTCCGTACTGCAAATGACAATGGACAGAGGCGAAGTAAAGACTCCTCACCATCCTTTTATTTAAGGTTGCTGAAAGGCGCCATAGTGCAAAGCAGGCTCTACCTATTTTCTTGCTTAGGGTATCTATATGTTGTTCCCATGTTAGAGCCTTGTCTAGGGTAAAGCCTAGGAACATTGTCTCATTGACCTGGCTTAAATGTCTGCTATCAACTGTCACATTCAATGGCCTATACGCACGTCCCGCCAGGTTAAAATGGATAAAATTCGTCTTTGTTACATTTAGGACCAGGCCGTTCTGGCTAAACCACTGGTGCAATCGACTTGCTACAGTATTGAGTCTTGCCTCCAGTGTGTCCACTGTTGGAGCCTCTACCACTGCTGCCACATCGTCTGCGTACATTAAGACGTGCGCATCTTTGATCCATGCTGGCAGGTCGTTCATCAGCAAAGAAAAGACGATGTTCGAGAGCGACGACCCTTGGGGGACTCCAATAGTAGTAGGTAGAGCCTGGGATTTTATCTTACCCCCTCTCCCGGTCACAACCTGATTTCTATTCGTTAGAAAGCTCGCTATCAACTTGAGAGCTGGTCCACAAACTCCATAGTGTGCGAGCTTTTGGATAAGTAGAGCGTGATCTGCGACGTCAAACGCTTTTGACAAGTCACAAAACAAGACCGCTACTTGGTTCTTAGACTCGCGCGCTTGAAGGATATGTCTCACCACTTCCCTCGCAGCATCAGTCGTCGACCTCCCCGCCCGGTACGCGTACTGCCTTGCAGACAGCGAACCTGTACTCGCTAGGTACTCCAAGAGTCGCGTACTAATACCATTCTCTAGTATTTTTGCGATAGCTGGAATAATACTCACAGGTCTGTAGCTATTCACATCCTCTTTTCGCCCTTTCCCCTTATATAGAGGTGAGACTCTAACGCACTTAAGCGCGCGCGGATATTCCCCTTCCATTATACATCTGTTAAATAAGATGCAGAGAATAAAGGCTAATGGCTCAGAGGTCTTATGAAGAAGTGACGTTGTTATCTCATAAATATCTTTTGTGTTCTTATGGGATACACCTACATGAATTATTTTACATATTTCAGCAGGTGTAAAAAGCTTAAACCTAAGTGAGGTATCTGCCGACTTGGTAGCAGATCTCAGCGCTCGCATGGCAGACGGCACGCAAGCAGCGGGTGCGCCACACGACCTTGCAGCATTCACGAAATGAGTGTTTACTGCGTCTACGGCGTCGCTGTCGCTTTCGAACTCTGACCCATCATGTTTCCGTAAAGACTCAATGAAGTCTAGAGACTTGCGTGTTTTGCCCGTTTCGAGTTTCACAATATCCCACATAGTCTTAGCGGAATTGCCTGATTTTGCTATTATATCACAATAATATTTAGACCTTTCTGCGCGCAATACCTCATCAAAACGATCTTTAAAATCGTCAATATGATTCGATAATGTTGCGTTGTCTGGTAATCTTTGTGACATTTCGCTCATTTCGCGGATCAGATATTCCAATGCGATAACATCATTTGAGACCCACGAATTGTTTTTCCTATGAGAACTAAAACATTTGACCGGGAAACAGGTGTCTATTTTGTTGAAAATAATGTTTAATAGTGCCGTAGTTAACTCATTTAATGTCGACTTCTCATATTTTTGAGCAATCGCTGTCCAGTCTACACTATGGATTGCTCCGATAAAACTGTGAGTGTTCGCCTGTGCATACGACCTAGCGCGGTAGGTACCAGAGCTCTCGCTTGGCGCCTCACACTCAATCACGGCGCGCACGGCATAGTGGTCGCTTAGATCTGTATGCAAGGGCGTCGCATGTACCATTCCAGACCTCGCGAGTTCATTATTAACATATACATGATCTAGGCAAGTACTTGTTTCAGAAGTCACCCTAGTCGGAAAATCTACAATATTAAAGTAATTCCTTGTGCTAATTATATCTACAAGTTTTTTTAGGTCGCTGTTTAAATGGCATAACCAGTTAATGTTAAAATCACCCACTACGACGCAATCCTTGTCATATTCACTTAATAAATCAAATAAAGTTTCTAATATAGGAAAGAAATCGGATGTGTTTGTCTGGTTTGATCTGTATATACAAACAACAATTGTGTTAAAGTCAATTAATTCTACAGCAGCAATCTCGCATACTTGTTGTCTTGAAATATTTATAACAAATTCTTTATATTTAAGTCTATTATTTACATAAATGCATGCACCTCCGTGCTCGACATTAGTTCTACAGTAGTGACTACCCAAACTATAATTGCTGAGCCACAGATGTACAAATAAGGGACGTCCACTGGCGGGATGATTTGATGTGACACGCAAAACTGTAGGATACATCTGGTCCAGATTACCAAAGGACCAAAGCGGTTGGCATAAACAAAGAGAGGCCTATACCCAGCATAGGCTTCTCTCTCTCTGTGCCATTCACCATTCGCCTTCTGTGGGTCGACGCCGCTGATCCTGACCGAGTGTGCTACCTGACTTCGAAAAATATAACACCGAATACTACGTCCCCAAAATCTTATGAATATGTATCAGATAAAAACGAATGCACGCTTCCAGGAACACTTAACGCCGAAACCAATAATACTTTTTATTAATGAATTATGATTAAGCATTAATCAAAATTTTGGCCAAATTCCAGATGGGCATCTCAAAATGACAGTCACCATTTCAATGTAGGCGTTATCTTCTCCACTCCTGTATCGAACAACAAATGTCAGGAAACAAAAAAGAGGCTAAAAGAGACACGTTTTGTCCTACCTAAAGAAGACCAGGCTTCTGGGGTTAAGGAGAAGTCTTTCAATTTTAGCAAGCATGTGTCCACTAGTCTGGAAATATTTCCTACGAGGCGACTCAGTAAGGTAATTTATTTGACTACTTATCTACATTATCGGTGCTTTAATACAACTAGCTGGATTCTGCCGCGGCATTGCACGTATTCGGAGTAAAAAGTTGTCTGTATTTTATTCCAAGCCTCGAACTACACCTACACGATACAATACAGGACAATTTGTTTAAAAAATTTTGCGTGAGCGGCATAAACATCGCATAATATAGTTTCGCATTAATTTTATGAGTGTGATAAGCTTTTGTAGGCGGCTTCGCGCACGCACGCGGTACTTCGATAAAAGATAGCCCATGTCTCTTTCGTTTTCTGTTGCTTTCTTTATCATCATCTTCAGCCTATATTAGTCCACGGCAAACAAGCTTTCTTAAAAGAATAGAATTTCTTAAATTAGTCTAGTAGTAGATCTAGAGGTTTTCCTCTACTCACAAACTCATGAACAAACTAATTTCACTTCTTGATGATATAAGTGTAGATTATTTTAATAAAAACTTACTCATACTTTTCAGGACATCAACAGATCACCAACAGACTTGTGTAAAACGCCGTTGGCCACCGCACAAACGCCGTATCGCACGCCAAAAAGTGTAAGGCGAGGGAACGTTATGTCAGATCAAAGAATACTAGGCACGCCGGACTACTTAGCTCCTGAACTCCTACTAAGGTAAATAAATTGAGCTCAATCACAAACAATAGGTATAATATGGGTACCAGATAACGGATGTACTCAATACATTACACTACATAGATGGTTGTTGATGCAAGGGATGACTAAAGGTAGAACCACACTTATTGCGCCAGAAATTATAAGATTTATAATATTGAATCTTAATATAAGTTCACTAACACCACCCCTTTCTATTGTGTTAAATTGCGGATAACGGGGCTGGTTATACTTTTAGAATTAAGTTCTCTTATAATTAATATCTAAGTGTAATTGTTTGTTATCCCTCAGAAATAAAATAAAATATAGAAATCTGTCAAAGTTATCACGTCGATTTCTAGAAGTAAGCAAACTACTCTTAGCTATAGCTTAGTGTTGAGTTAGATTTAATATGTAGGTATGGCAGTGCCAATGCGCTATGCCAGATATCGTATCAGCTCTCGGGTCAAATCATCGCTTCTACCCAATAAAAACACATAAAACCTGGAAAGGCTCTGTATATCACGGACCTAGGGTCTCGACAATGAAAGCAGTAATATAGGTCTTAGAAGCAAATGCGTAGGCTCTGTTGTCACCTGTACATTTACGCCTCTTGAGATCCTCAGCCAAATCCGCCGTCTCTTCAGTAAGTAATACTACTAATAAACATACGTTTGTTTTGTGTTTAGGCAAGGGCATGGTCCTCAAGTGGACTGGTGGGCGCTCGGAGTGTGTCTGTATGAATTCATGACGGGAGTTCCGCCCTTCAATGATGAAACGCCACAAGCTGTTTTCAAAAATATTCTGGATCGAAGTGAGTATGTATATATAAAAGTGCAAGTCCACGTTTTCGCCGTGTAGATTTTTTGTGCAGAACCATTAATTATTTATATTAGTTATATTATTTCATTTTCATACATTTCAAGTTTATAAAAAAAGTTTTTATTGATTCTGATTGTCTGTCAGATTTCAAAGTTTCTAACTTATTTGTTGTATTATATATATGCTTTGTACTGACTAAAAAAGTACCGTCAATTTATTATTCCTGAATCAGATTTTTGTGTAAAAATGTGTGAGCTTGTTATATGGGTACTAGATTACTGATACGTAATATACATAGAATACACCAAATAACAGGGCGACCTGGGTCTTTGTTGGCGGAATAAATATCTGCAAATCGTACAAACATTTGTGCCGAGTTGGGAATCGAACCCGCAACCTCCGGCGTCGCAACCGGACACAAGCTCTGCTTAGCTTGTGATGATGCTGTGTGAATCATCCAAAATTATTTATTTTTCACCATCATCAGCCTATATTAGTCCACTGCTAAACATAGGCCTCCCCTAACGAGCGCCATAGCGCCCTGTCTTCAGCTTATCTACTATATAAAAATAAGTCGGGTTTTCCTTCCTGACGCTATACTCGTAACTCCAGAACGCACGAACCGATTTCCACGGTTTTGCATTCGTTGGAAAGGTCTCGGGCTCTGTGAGGTTTATAGTAATGTATAATAAAACCGTGCGAAGCCGGGGCGGGGCGCTAGTTTATTTATAATTATATTCTTCCAATAGACATAGAGTGGCCTGAAGACGACGAAGCGCTATCACCCGAAGCAGTGGGCGCCATCGAAGCCCTGCTTACGATGGAGCCAGCGGACCGGCCCGCCGCGGGCAACGTCCGACAGATGTCGCTCTTTAGGAACGTAGACTGGGAGGATCTACTGAATCAGGAGCCGCCTTTTATACCAGCGCCCGATGATCTGCATGATACGGGCTACTTTCAAGGTTTGTCATCCTACTAATATTATAAACGCGAAAGTTTGTAAGTATGGATGGATGTTTGGTACTCTTTCACGCAAAAACTACTGAACCGTTTTGGATGAAATTTGGCACAGAGATAGATAATAGCCTGGAATAACACTTAGGCTATATTTTATCCCGGAATTCCCACGGGAACGGGAATTACGCGGGTGAAACCGCGGGGCGCTGCTAGTATTTTATAACGCATGAAAAGACCAGCCTTTGTTTTGACCCGTAGCTAGTAAAACTCGCAGAACTACTTGTGCGGCGTTGGCCATGCAATTGTTAAGTCTATTCAGATATTGTTTTTGAAACCTAACATAGCATCTTGACGGCTCAAGGTAGTAAAGTAATGGTAGTAAATAATGCTTGACAATTGCCATAGCACCATCTAGACTAGACCCTAGCTAAGCAGAGCTTGTGTTATGGGTACTGTACTGATTAGATACTACATAGATGTTTATTTTGTTCAAAACTTGTTCTGGGTGTTTTCGATGTATGAAATCCCAGAACAAATTCTGAACAAATATCTGCTATCGTACAAACATTTGTGTCGAGGCGGGAATCGAAACCGCAACTTCAGCGGGCAAACGTCCGTTTGCGACACAGGAGGGAGCTGATTCGATTCCCGCTTCGTGAAAAAAAAATTTAGATCTTCAGATATTTATTCAGGTTGCTTTCTATATGTTTAATAAAAAATATATATCCTGCATGGATAGATATTTTTTATTAGTATACTATAATTTAAAAGGTATATCAGTTTCCTAGTACCCATAACACAAACTCTTCTTAGTTTAATTTCTAAATGATGTTGTGTGAATTGTCACGCATTATTTATTCATTTATAAACATAACTAGCGATCCGCCCCGGCTTTGCACGGTTTTATTATGTGTATAAACGTTCCTCTTGAATCACTCTATCTATTAAAAAAACCGCATCAGACAGAATCCTTTGCGTAGTTTTAAAGATTTAAGCATACAAAGGGACATAGGGACAGAGAAAGCGACTTTGTTTTATACTATGTAGTAAACATAATAATAAGGTAGTTCATTTCTTGTTTCAGCTCGCAACATACTTCAGCAGCTTCAAGTATCTAACTTTGACATCTAACATAGTTTTCTAGCTTTAAATTAATCTGTAATTTCTGTTACCAAATAATACTAGTATGGTGATTATATTGTAGTAATGGGAATGCCCTATTCTAATAATTAGATTCTGATTTCTGATTTTATAATAAAACAACATAGACTTCATTATGACTGTCAGCGAGTTAACTACGAACCTAGTTTGTGTTGGAAGAACACCAACGAAACTAGGTTCGTAGATAACCCGCCAATAGACATAATGGATTCGATAAACAACATAAGTTTTATAGTTAAGCAACAGACACATTCAAATACAAATAAACTTACTTGTACAATCGCTTCCTATTTGAATATTAGTATTGTGTTAAAGGTTATATAACATTTATGAAAAACAGACTGAAGAAAGAAAGAGTAAGAAAGGTATGATTGTTGATGTGTTCATTGTACCTATGTATTCATTCTAAGAGTACCGAATGTAAAATAATAACTGTTATTTATCGCGTACCTTAGCGTAATTTATCGTGTTTTTATAATAGTTACCATGTTATCAGTTCGCGAAGTTTAAATATTTTTTATCTAATATGAAGTTAGATCATGTAAGTATTATAATTAATTAAAATATATTTGATGGGTAACTTGAAATAATAACTATGGCGTTAATAATATCTTTTATTGCATAAACTTAGATTAATTGGCACGATTTCCACAATACATATCAATAAATTGAGAAAAACAAGCATCACGGTTGTCTTTCTCAAAATAATTGTTGGACGAAATATTCATTGAATAATCGTGTAATTTTGCAGCGATTATTGCTAATACGAATCTTAACAACTACTTAACCTATGCTTGTCCTCGTTATATTCATGTGATTTAAGCGAAATCTTTTTCTGGGTGGATCGGTTTTCGTGATCTTTTTTTATTTGAATACTGGGCTTCTCGTATGGCATTTAATCAAGATCCAACCAGTACTTTAAGAATTATACTTAATAATTTATATTTTTGTATGTAGTTGAGATAGATAGCTGTAGTTTTTGATTTATTCTGAATAATACATTAAATTTGAAGTCTGTTGACATTATGTAAAATCATCAAGTTATGTAACGCAAAAACCCTAAGGTTACCAAATTCTGGACAAGTTATTGTGAACAAACATTTGTCGTATTACTTGGAATTCTTCTGGATCCAAGGTAGGAAGGCAGTAACGCGCGTGTAGACCCCCGGGTACTGTCCTTTACCGCAGCCTATACCCCACGATACAACGCCCACTTGGTTCCATTTACCGCCCTCGTTCACCATGAGAGGCCCGCCACTGTCTCCCTGTTGACAGATAAGAAGTTGAATAACAGATTCAGGTGTAACTTGCAATGCATAGATAGATGGAAAATTTGCACACTTAAAACTAAGACCATTTACATAAACAGTTTATACTAGCTTAAGCTACAATTGGCGGTCAATGCATAGGTACCTAAAGATATTAAAGGATATAATAAATATTAAGGAACAATTCCGCAGTAAAACCTTCTCTGATAAGATCCAACAAAATACAATTCGCATGCTCCTTCCGTCTTCCCACAAATTGATTTACCATGCAATCAGAGAAGGTAAAAAACAAATTTAGGAACGTACTATAAAAATGCCAAGTCACTTACCTTCTAACTTCAACCACACATACAACCTTTATGTAGAATGAGATTTATCTTTTACAAATAGACTGTTAACTTCAAGCATACATACAACCTACAGATACAATAAAGATGTAGAATGAGTTTTATAAATAGACTGTCTATTTCTTGAAGATAAATCTGATTCTACCTAAAGATTGTATGTGTGCTTTAGTTAGAAGGTAAGTGACTTGATTATTTATACTGCCTTAGTCAGTAGTATTCATCAAAAAGAAGTATAGTGAAGAGGAAGAAGCGTCTTCGGCGCAAGCTGGGAATAAAGGTAACATTCTTTTGTTTATTTTATTTATTTTAATTGCTGAGGTAGCTTGCGTTCTAAAGACATTCTATTCCCCTGCATCCGTACCTAGTACCTACATACAGTACACACGCAAACACGCGCTTACATATATATTAAAAGGTTCACGTCCCTTAAAAGCGCGCGCATCAATACGCCTACTGTGTAGATGATGCACGGCTAAAGATCGATTTCCATGTCATCCTGAAATTTAAATCGTTTTACGAACCTAAAAGGAAGAAAAAACACGATGTGGCTGTTGTCTTCCATCGCTCTTTGAATGTGTATTGAACACCTTTCTCTCCCATGCATTTTCCCTCTCTTATTTGAACTTTGTTTAAATATACTTACACTGCAGGAATCCATGCTGGCTTTCCCGGCACAAATCATGTGTTCGACGATGCCGCCGGGCGCTGCGGCTCCGTACTTGAGGCGGCACTCCGTGTTGGTCCAGATTGGGATAGAAACCTCCTGCAGGACCGATGGTTGAGGACCACCTGGAAACCGGTGAGTTAATATCATCATCAACCTGTATTAGACACCCTATGCTACACCTATGCTAGACATAGGCCTCCCTTAATGGGCCATAGCGCCCTGTCTTCAACTTGAGTGAATATCATCAGTTCCTTATACGCAATAGTTATACTTATGGGCTTATAGTCAAGGCACACCGACAACGACGGAATCATCCTCGTCAACCTATATCAGTTCACTGCATGCACGCGTTTATTTTTGAAGATTTTTTTTTATTTTTGCTGATATTTATGCACTTACGACAAATGTTGGGAAAGCCAGTAAATGTTGTATGAGGACACATTATACATACAGTATATTATATTTCCAGATGTTTCTATAAAAATGTTTTATTATGTGTTTTGTTGGCATTGCCTTGGTAAAATGAATAAAATTAAATATGTGGCTTACGTTATGTTTGTGAAAATACGAAGATCAATCTGCAATAAAAATCTTCCTTCGGTTCGCTTTCAGTGTGACTTGATCCTTTAAAATAATAATTTCGCTACAACTTGTGCTTGTGCCTTGATAGGTCATTAGAGCATTTTAAACTGACTCACAACATTAACGAGTCGTTTTAAAAAAACTGTTTTTAGATTTTAAAACCAATCTACCGCTACCGCTAAATGAGTCTAGTCGTACCAAAGGATATCAAATGCTACATTAAACTACACTTTTGGGCGTAAATTAGCTGAAGTTAAAAATGAAGTTCTTACTCTCTCGCAAACTTCCCCATCCAATGACAGTTGCGACAAGACCGGCATACGCTCGACTTCCACCGGGCAGGCAAATGGGGTGGATGTTCTTCGTGAAAGTCACCGGCTGGTCTATCGTCAAGATGGAGATATCGTTGTACTGAAAACAATATCATGTTGTTAAACTACCTCTACTATCCTCATCATTAATAATTGGATTGAATGAAAGGAAACATATTGAACTTTAAAACTGTTGAAAACAATCTATAGTAGCTCAACTAATCCATATCCTGTTTATGTAGGTATTTAAAAACATTTCTATTTAGTCCAGGGTTCGATATACAAAACTTGTCCCTTTTGGTTCGTTTTCTTTATTTAACAGTAGCACCCAGTAGCAAACTAAAGAACAAGGGTTCTTACCAAAGTGCGCATGTCAAATCCTCTGTGGCGTACGACTCGTTTGATCTTTCTCTCGATGTGTTGAGTTTCGGTTGGAGTCCTGATATTGTAGTCTCCGAGTCTAGCTGTCAAGCGGGCGACGTCCCATGAAGTCATGCTATTATAACAAACAATGTCATTCAATGACCATGCAGCTAAAGCGGCTCATTTCATTTTAATGCTGATCTTTGGATTATACCTTGATTAAGAAATATCTAAATGGAAACTCGAAGCCAGCTATAAACACCTGATACATAGGAAGAGACGGGAGAGAAAAGGAGGGGCTCATAACACTGCAATTACTCATCATTTAGTACGTATGTGTCCACTGCTGAACATAGGCTTCCCCCAAACGACCTCGAATAGCGGTCCAGAGCAGCCTCTAACGACTACCTGATACCGCTGCATCGTGTCGGTATTGGGATGGCAATCTCATCTGGAGATTCCTAGCACCCCCTATCCCATTACAACATTGGCTTACAAAAAGGCATAATTTGGTTCAATAAAAACTAGAGATTTTGAAAGAGGTGTGAGGTTCCACTAAGAACTCGTAGCCCTAGGGACCAAAAAAAAAAACCATCTGTTTAAAGTATTCAGGAAAGACTGATCACAAGTTAAAACACGAAGTCTTGGGACTAAAGCCCTTTGGAATAATCATTGATAGATAACTTACTGAGCAACGCAATGAGCAGCAGATAGAACATGTCTGTCGTCTATAAGCGAACCGCCGCAGAACTGGCGGCCGTTGTTGAAGAGACCTACTATCCAAGGCCATTCGTTTAGTTCCGCGTTGTGACCCCCGACGATACGCTCTTCGTCTTGGATGTCAAGGCCTCCGTAAGCCTGGAATCATGATTCAACAAAGGATGATTCCAGTTGTCTTCATCTTTATATTCCCCAAAGGGTGACACTTGGTTGTTTTAAATAAAAACGTGACACGGTCCGCCACTATTCACTTCTTTAGAAAGTGAACCACCATAATAATCCTTCAAGGAATTAAGGAGATCTAGATGACAAGGTGTCATCCATTTTTATATCGACTGTCTTACTCAACAACCGCTAAAAGACTGACTTGAGATCTTTGTTGAAATACTAGTCGCCTCCATAAGCTTCCCGTTCGCTTTTAACTGTTCTATATAAAAAGTATTGTCAAAAAAGTCTACAAAATACAGCGACCTGCTTTTCTTTGTTAGAGGTCATCCAACTTTTTTGGTTGGCATTCAAGCCTGTGGGCGGTGCCGTAAGAGGCTTTGTTTAGGACGGTTATACTTTTGTGATTTTATATTATAAGACGGTATAAATTACCTGAGGTCCATTTTTGGCGCCACACCCCATTACAGTTGGTTGCGTAGGTTTTGTTGACTGGGATGGGAACGATGTTTGCCAAGTCTGGAACGAAGGTGTTTGAAAATACATTGCACCTGCGAAGGCAACTCCCATGATGCAAGAACAATCAGGTTCGAAGATCGTATAGGTTATTGTTCTGTCTACTAAATAGTCTGATTACTGATTTTATTGTAGATGACTTACCTGTTTCGTGGTAGGTTTGCTTGTGCTAGTCGGCCTAGTGGCCCAAGTTGTTTGGGAAGGAGGCTTGTGGATTGGAGTTGGTTTTGTTGTTACACCTGTAAAGGTTTAAAGGTTTTTTTTAGTTCATAATTTTCGAAACAGAATTCCATGCAACTATCCTCTCAGCAAACATACGTCTACTGCTGAACACAGTCTTTGCCATCATTACCATATTCAAATCAATGTATTAATAATCTACGAGATATATGCTCAGTAATATATATGGCGAATAAATAGATTCGCCTGATATATAAATCGCAAGTTGGATAGATTAAGTTTATTGAACCAACAAAACTTTAAAACCACTTAATATCTACTAATATTTAGTGTCCAACCAAGTTGTAATATAATAAAATTATTATGATTAAATCCTAACTTCGTACCCATTGGCGGTGGATGCGTTGGCGCTGAGTGATCTGGAGGATGAGTCGGCAACGGTGGAATGGTCGGGGGCCATTGAGCAGGAATCTGCCGGAAGTTTGTACCCTGGCTTGCCCAGGTTGGTGATAGGGCAGAAATTCCAAATCGAGCTGGGAAGCTACACAAAAAATATTGAAACTTCAGTACTGTAACTTTTTTATTGCGTAACGAAGGATCGACCTCTATATTGAAGCTTAATAAAATTGGTGGCCTTTATTTTTGTAATGTCGATCCGAATTCAGGCATGCTGACTTTGTCCATAAGAGTGGATCCGCCTCTGGGAGTCTTTACACCAAGTTGCCCCGGCCCACGTAGGCAGTCCGTTAGTAAGACCCCGGAATGTGTCGGCTGGCCGCTTTGGTAACTTTGGCCGCTGACTTAGGTCAACGGCAACAACATAGACTTTTCGGTGTTTCGGCGTAAAAAATTAAAGAATAACTTTATAAACACTTGCTAAAACACACATACCCGTAGCCATTTATGGTGTAGGGCGGTATTACGGGTATCGCTGGCGGCAAGATTCCTATTCTCTGCACATCTGGCTCTTGTTGTGGTGGTGTGCTCACGGGTTTTGTACAGCAGACTCCGAACACCTCATGTGAAATAATTTGTTTAAATTATTAACTTCGTGTGTTTACTCAGCGAGTAGTAGGAAGATTTTCGGTGTCAGTTGACGAACAACTTAATAATCTAGTATATTATTATGATATATCATACCTCCATATTGTCCCCGTTGATGTAACTACAGGTATCGTAATGTCCCATGACCCATCCATCCCAACCGGACATGTCAGCTACTTTGATAAGAGGATAGCATTCACGGAATTTCATGCAATACCCTTTCTTGCCAATGGTTGATTCGCACTCGGTGCCGAAAGACCCCTCATCGCTTTTCTGCAAAGATAAATTTTAATATGTACATAAATCTATTATGTTTCTTCAACTTTTGTTAGATTTAGATTTTTCCAAATACTCAGATGCAACTCAAATTTAGGTACGTCTAAAGCGCATGTGTATAATAAATATTTATTGTCAAATTTTCATAGAAAACTCACAAAAAATTCCGATTTGAAACGTGACGTGCTTAAAACTAAGATGTCATTGAGTAGCCATAGGAAGTAATTCCAAAAGTTAACAGTTTCTATGCCCCAAGACGCATGGTCCGTCTGCTGCGGAGGCTGTGCAGTGAAACGTTAATTGGCTGGACTGGAATACCTACATATCTGGTTGTTAACAGATAACTTTTTACTTCGATTTTCGCTTCACAGAATTTACACTATATACATTCTTTAATCATATTTAAGATCTCATTAAGCTACTGGCTAATGAAAAAAGTTGACTGAATCACGGAATAGATATAGTACAGGACCGAAGCCCTTGAACCGGTTGGAGCTTTATTCGCTGAACTAAAAATGGAGTGCACACACCATAACCTGTTTCGAATGAAGCAATAAAGATGGAATCTCTAGGTATTCATCATCCCTCAAGGGCTATGGCTGTTATCCATTTATTTAAATGATTAATTTGCCATTTATAACTTTTTACTTGTATTGTGTGTGAATCGTGACCACTGGAATATACCAGTCTTCACAATTCTCACACAACAATAATAATAATGGGTACTTTGCTCTGGAGTTGAACAGCTAAATGACTGCGTGTAAATTGACACGCTGCTGTCGAATGTCGATATGGGTTGAATAGCTACCATTCTGGTTTGAAAAAACAGCATTTGCTTTCCATCTCGTGTGGAGTTCACTGCATCTCGTCTTTGGCGTCCAACGTGGGCTGAAATATAAATTAATAGAATTAAAATTGCATAGATTCTTTATAGTAGTACCTTAGACATGTTTTTCGAAGCGCGGCCCGCGCGTCTTAACTCCGTTATTGTATTCAAACATTCTGATCGCGTAGTTATAAAAATATTTATCCATTACTTTATTTATTCATATCTCGTCTAATTTATCCATATCTAGTCTAATTCAGTTCAAGTTCTAAGCTTTTCTCCATTTTTTGTCTTTTCATATTTTAAGTCCCCATGATAAGGCAAAATTAAAATAATTACAACCTTAAATTTTATTATTTTAGATGTCAAGCAGATTTACTACTTGTTTATTTTATAGGTATAATGATGCTGCGAGAAACTTGAGAATTAGAGGTTTAATTTAAAATCAAATCAATCTATTCAGAATACATTTAAAAGGCTCATAACGTGAAACGATGACACTGCCGAAGCTATACAACTGTGTGTAGTGGCAACGGCCATCTCCTTCCTAGGCATAGGTTTATTGATTCTTGAACTCTTTGACCGTAAGTTAAAGTATTTTTCGCCAACCTTTATATTTGCTTTACGTTGTAATGCGGTCGAAATGTCGGAATAAAAAACAAAAAGATACGCGATAAATACGGTCGTTATAATTTAAATTTGGTAACAACTTAAGAATATGTATTTTTTAGGTTGGTATCCAGGTTAGTTATTTGATTTCTTAGTAAGCTTTAATATGAACTTAAAACTGCTTCATCAGCATTAGGTATATGTAAATTTTATTATGTTTTTGTAATTTTGAGCAAATAGGTACTCATAAACAGTTGATGATTGCCATCATATCTAAATTAAGGGTTAAGTCATCAGGTCTCATCTCAAACAGAGACTTAAGCCGCGTACAGACTGCTGTAACGTAACATGCAATGTAACATGAAAGGAGCATTTCATAAGTGTGGACGCAGCGCGCGCACGAACTGAGCACGTACGTGTTCGCATCTTTTCCGGCATGCGCGCGGCCAACATAGCTCAGTCTGCCGAGAACACGCGGAGATAATTTATTATACAATTATTACTGGCTACGATGATTGTCGATGCTTCAATGATAATCATCAATCATGTGAAAATAAAACGTAACGTAAACGGCTCTGCTGTAGCTGTGTTTTCTTCCATTCTTCCAACGTTCGCGCGCGTTCGAGTAAACAACCCGTCCACACTGGCGCTCCGCGCACACTGTGAACCCCTTTGTGTTCGGCGAAAAAACCGACAAATGGCGGATCGCGGCGCGCACGAGTTGAAATGCTCTGTTCGTGCGCGTAGTGTGCGCGGTTCGTGCGCGCGAGGCGTCCACACTATGGGCTTTCTGTTACATTGCATGATACGTTGCGACAGTGTGGACGGCAAATTCTTTCATTGCGTGATACATTGCATGTTACGTTACTTACAGCAGTCTGTACGCGGCTTAAACCAATAACATTGCATGCCATAAGTCTTACCATTGTTATAATTACCTACTAAGTTCACGATACTATATTTTTATTTTCTATCTGATAAAATCTTGTTTTATTATTATATTCTAATTCTAGAAAGTAGATTTTTCTAGTTTTGTCGCAAAAAGTCGTGAATGGGAACATTCGAATGAACTCCTCTACTAAAGTCTTTTAACTAATCGATTAGCTTTATATTTTTTGTATCATTAATCGTAATTATCCTGTCATTTCGCATCAACTTATAACGGGCTCTGATCAATCATGTGTAAGCAAGCACCGTAATCATTTAATTTATAATGCTACGTATCACTATCACATATGATACAGTTTTCGAAAACCAGTTTTTGCCTACGTTTCCATGTCGAACCTGTCAATACTTTTGAGGTCTATTTCTAGCTCTACTTGCCTTAGCCTGTAAAATATCTAACCCGTACGTAACGAGTTTTTTTTCTCAAAGTTTCCGTTATCAACGTTGGTATCAAATCGATCAGCAAGTAATCGTAAAGATCATTTGTAAATAATTATTATTCAAAGGACGAAACAGAACAGACATTCCTTCGTAAAGTGAATGCGCCATAAACATTTAAGTTATTTATTTTGGATTGGTGCATAACGGTTTCCGACAGGTAGGTATGGAAATTCAATGGAACCTACTTGTGCTTGTACCTACATAACTACTAATTCCTGTAATAAAATACCAGTTAAAATACTAGTTTCTAGGTTTATCAATGAACGATTTGGTAGTCTAAATAAAACTTATGCTAAATATCTCAACAGTAGAAAACATGTGTTTTTTTCTGTGCATAGGCCCGTTAAATAAACAAAAATGTCAATGTAGGTAGACAGACGGCCTTGGCTAGAAGTTGATGCAAAATTGTTACATGCAAACTTGAAACCTGCATGATTAAACTTGATTTCCAGAGACACTGATGAAAAAATACAGCCTTTAAAGGTTCCTAGATCCAAAATAAATAAAAGTAAATATGCGTAAAGGAACTCAGCTTTATGTTTATAAGGATAAAGCAAGTTTTCCTTTGGAATGTAGATATATAATGCAAGCAATGCTGCGGCATGCCAGCAAGTGCGACGCCTTGAACTTGATACAAATAACAAGCAATTCAATTTCCTGTATTAAATTTTTTTGAATGATTTTTTTTCGGTGATTTTTTTTGCTCTCTACGCAATTAAGACGAAATAAATCCTAAAGATTTTCTTCTATCGTATCGCCTGACAAGCGTTGTTTGCGCTTTCCTGGTTCAATTCTAAAGCAGGGAAATGTCATGGACATCCCTGTCAATACTAATCCAATTATTGTCCTCAATGGCCACAAAAAACTAAGTGGTTCGGAGAGCTTGCCGAACTTTAGGAAGACAATGGTAGTGATTCAATTCGTGATTGATGTGGTCGACCGCTCAGATATGTAGGCGGTTTAAGATTTGCATTGAATTGATCTCTAATTTATTTTCTCGGTAATGTTTCACACGTGTTTAATTATTATTAATTATTTTATCAGACCATTTATTTTGCAGACCAAACATACCATTTTATATGCACTAATGTACATTCAAATGCCATATAAACTAAACATTGATACGTAAAAACTAGTTTTTTGATAAATAGTAAAAGGCTTTAGTAAAACCAATTAAACTGATAGCTCCAAATGTATCAATACTTATTTATGATCCTGGTTTTCGCCGTGGCCGGACATCTTAGTTGCAAATTTTAACTTTCTCTAGCCTCAAAACCTCAAAGTCACATGTGCGTGCTTTGTTTGGAGTGGTCCGTATAACAACATTGGACTATAGGCCAATATTGACTACGTTTTCTTCAATGAAAAATGTAAATTAAAATTTCATTTTTGATTGCGTGGAGTCCTAAGTAAAATACTCTTTGACGTATCACTACATAGTATAAAATAAGTCGCTTTCTCTGTCCCTATGTCCCCATGTCCCTTTGTATGCTAAAATCTTTAAAACTACACAACGGATTTTGATGCGGTTTTTTAATAGATAGAGTAATTCCAGAGGAAGGTTTACACGTATATCTAATAAAACCGAAGCTCACTAGTCACTAGTGGTCACTAGTGGGTCGGGTCACTAGTAAAATAAAAGTTTAAGAAAAAGTGAATAAGTCAGCGAGTTATAAGTTAATCGTTTTCGCGGATCAAATATTTTTTAAATATATTTTTTTATACATATTGGTACTGTAGACTCTCTAACTGTAGTCTTCTAATTAAATGCAAAAGTACTTACCGGTTACTATGACTGCGTCTTCGGTGTAAAAGAAGCCATCTCTTGAAGAAAATCCAGTTTCAAAACTATCGTCTGAAACACTAACGTACCCCGAAGCAAACAGCGCTAACCATAGAATACATATATTCGTCCCTTTATTCATTTTACTGGATTTTAATACATCTAAGGACTCGCGAATGAAACGGGTGCCAGTTGAAAGTTTCGCGCGGCGCGTGAATGTGCAGCCCGCAAGGAGTCACTTTGCAAAATGCTCCAAACTTTTGGCTCCGCGCCTTTATAATATTTTACACGACGCTCCACATTAGGTTTAAAGATAACAGAGCTTTTATCTCCATTTGTAAGCTGACATTAGTAGAGTTTGAGCTTTAACAAATATGACAGGTGATCTGCGTTTGCGCATAAAGATAAATCGATTAGAGATTTAGCCATTTTCACACGACATTATAACAAAGGTAGAATCGGGAGATCAATGAACCCAAAACAACCTTAAATTGAGGGCACATTGCTGATGGCAAGCACCAATAATATGCAGTTATGAAGGTTCATTTATGGTTTTCGATTTAGGACTACCGTTTCTTGCATGATTGGGAACATTTTACCGAAATTACACCGTGAAATAATTGCTTAAATTGCGTGTAAAACATCAGTTTCATCGGACCTTGGTCTTGGTTTTGTGACATTTATTGCGTATCAAAAAGTATAATTTACAAAAAGATTAATTACTTATTACGATGTCTTGAAAAATACCCTTCCCCGCGATTCAATATTTGCCCAATTTAATTCAGCCCTTTGAGTCCTTTTGTCGCGACAATGTATCAGAATTAACGAATACATTTATTTTAGCTTCACAAGAACAGCAATCAGATACTATAGCCAAGTGAACTAATAGAATAATAGGTGTTTAGTAGAGTTATACATCAGGACAGGAGTAAGTACTACTAGTAACGCAGACACAAATCACAGAATATGACAGAGAGTAGGTAGCACGTAGAAGAAATCAGACAGAAATCATTACTTTCCTTTTAATTCTTATTATCGTCATAGATTTTTTATATTTGTATGTTGTACATTATATCTTTGTTATCCCTTATCCTACACGTGTATTTGTACATTTGATATCCTTACCTAATATTGTAAATGCGAAAGTTTTACTTATGATGTTTATTCGCCTGATCCGTGCAGTAGTTTTTGCGTGAAAGAGTCACGCAAAAACTACTGCACGGATCGGGCTGAAATTTGGAATAGACGTAGTTCTAGCCCTGAAATAACACAAAGGCTACTTTTCATCGCATAAATCAGTTCCCGTGGGATAGTAATAGCCTTGAGACGTTTCCATAGAAATAACGAGTGCGACGCCGCTGGCCGATGCTAATAGTTAGTTCATTTTCCAAGCCTTCTTCCCTAAAAGGAACTTCAAAAAAGGAGGAGGTTCTCAATTCGACACTTTTTTGTGTGTTGTGAGGTTGCTCACAACGTTTACTGGGTGTATGTACCGATTTTGATGTTTTTATTTATTTTAAAGGTCTCCTTATATGGTCCAATATAAAATTAATCAATATCTGACCTTTTTTTGAGTTATTCCCATCAATATGTATTTTATTTACTACGACTACAATTAATGATCTGACTCATATTTGTTTTAAAGAAATTGGAAGAAGGCTTCGGTATAGTTTTTTAGAACACGCCCATTTGTCGACATTATTACAAACCAAAAGGCATTTATTTACTAAATTACTAGAATTACCAAATCACTTCTTTTATAAATCCTATTCTTGGCATATTTTAATGTTGTTTTCGTTTGTGTTAGCCTCTCAACCTCTTGTCAACTCTGTACAAATTCACCACTCTTTCAATATGTAGAGCAAAATATTGAGTTTTTTCCTCCTGTCGTGATGGATTAGTATGCAGATGTTATCAAGCCAATACGTATTATTCTCTGGCTAATGCAAAAACCGCAAGGGTGTCAATGATCTTTGTAAAATAAAATGAAAGGACTCACTGATCGGCGTACTTTACAGACCAGCCAGCGCTGCAGCGATTAAATCACTCTGATCATAAAAATCTGTCGGGGAAGTCAAATAAATAAAGGCTTAATTACTTGTAGAGTAGCAGAGAAGACCAAAATTGATAAATGTTAATGAAATCCGCTAACTAGTAAGTATAATCTTGCTTGCGAATAAAAATAATTCCTATAAGGTGGCTTAATTTCACCAATACAAGACTCGAGAAGCTCTGCATTCCTGCTTGCGAATAAAATTATTCTTCCATGCTGTCTTGGTTGAATTTCACCAATAAAAATGTATTTGCGATGGGTTGCTTGGACCTAGAATCAATACAATTACATCGTACGTAAAACGATTGCTCGGGAATTGAAATCTTTTTTTATGCAGGCAAGAGCATTCTGCGATGCTGTTAGATAAATTCACCAATACAAATTTATATTTACGATATGAGATATTATGTTGGTTGATCCTACCCTAGAGTTAATAGTTAATAAAGATATCCTGCTGTTCCATTCATGTTTATAGTAGGCTGAATTTCACCAATACAAACGTACTGGCGAAGGGTTGCTTAAAGCTAGAGTTACAACATAGAAACGCGAATAAAAATCAAACTTTATGCTGTTCTTGCTAAAAATCAAGAACTTACCAAGAAATACAAACGTATTTGCGCTGGGTTGCTTGAACCTAAGTTGATAAATGTTTGTATCTATTTATACACAAGCAAAACCATGATCGTAATTTAGAAGATTAGATTTGAACGGGGACGATATTAGCGTCATTAATCTCCGGCATGTGTTACCGTTATGTCAATGTTGGTGATCAGAAGATATCATGTTGGTACAAAAAACTGGCAAAGGCGAGTTGAACTTGCGCAAGAAAGATTCTGTACCATTTCGTATTGTTAAGATCGCACTCTGAAAAAATGTCTGGCACTCTGAAAAAATGTCTGGTAAACCTCTATATTTTAGCTTAATTTTTATATTTGTAATAGCGGCAATAGAAAACCACGTGCTGTGAAATTTTAACAGGTTACCTATCACGATAAATAAGTAACAGCTCGCGGAAGCTGACGGACAGAGGAGGCTTCATCATCATCATCATCATCCTATATTAGTCCACTGCTGTACATAGCCTCCCCTAATGAGCGCCATAGCGCTCTGTCTTCAGCTTGAGGAGGCTTACCTAGTAGGTACTATTACTACGGAAGATCCTAATATGATCTCCCGTTGGCATCCTTTGCGTGGGGAACCCTAAAAAATAGCAGTACTAAGCAAAACCTACCCATACAGTGCTAGTTACTTATCTGTAAGGCTGTCATTTGCTCTCGTATTTTATGAAAGTTTAAGAGTTACTTCGAACTAACGGCTTTAGTACCAGTCCTGCTAAACAGAGAAGTTGATTGTACTGTGGCAATGTGAATTGAGGTGACACATTGGTGGATAAGATATCCAAATATCGAGTCGCTCCCAGCGAGCCCGGTGGCCCGGCCCCGGTACCGGGGTCGTTCTCAAAATTTGATTCAACGAGCCCGGTGGTGCTGACCCGGTCGCTTACCGGGCTCGTTGGCACAGATCATGGTTCATCGAGCCCGGTGTCTCTTAAAGGAGTGGATAGCACGTATTGAGTCGCTCCCAATGATCCCGACCCCGGCACCGCGCATGCGCATAAGCCCCGGTATTGTTTAAAGCTGGAGTGTAAAATATTATTATATTAAACATAAATACACTATTTACAGTGTACTTATTTGATTATAACCTGTAATTATGATTAAATTCCTAAAGGTAGGTTTGTACAACGCGGGTTCTCTTGGTACAAATCATGATGATTTTTTAGTGAAAATGGACAGACATTGTGTAGATATAATGGCTATTAACGAGACCTGGCTCAGGCCGGGTGAAGACGGTCGCGCCCCCGTTGTCCCTGGGTACCGGCTTCGGCACACCCCGCGACCCGCCTTCGTGCGCGGCGGCCGCGGCGGGGGGTCGGGTTTTACATAAGGTCAGGCCTAAAAGCACGTACTTGGCCGCATCCGGTAGATCCCCATCATCGGTCAGTAGAGCAGATGTGGCTGACCTTAACTGTCAACGGCAAAAAATTAGCTATTGGCACTGCCTACCGTCCACCATGGCTTGACGTAGATATATTTCTAGATGCTTTAACAGGAACTTTAAACTCTACGCCTAACTGTGATGGTGTAATTTTATTAGGCGATTTTAATATAAATCTTATTTTAAATTTAATATTAATAACAAAATGCATGACCCGAAGCAGCTGTGGAAAAATTTTAAATCAGAGTTACTACCATTTAAAAATCGTAACGAATTGCCTCCACACTTCACAGACCCAGACGAAATAAACCAACACTTTTTAAATGTTCCCGGTAACACTGACGTTGTAATATCTTCACTGACATATAATTATTTTCATAGGTTTAGCGACTCTACATTTACAATGAATACTGTACAAGTAAAAGATGTCTTAAAAATTATTAAACAATTAAAAACTAACGCTGAAGGCTACGATGGCATCACATTGAAAATGCTTCTTTCTACTTTACCACAATCTCTAGAGGTATTAACACGTATCGTAAACAGCTCAATTGAATCTACAACATTTCCGGATGTGTGGAAAATAGCAATTGTTCGGCCTCTCCCTAAAAACAATAATCCACAAGAGGTCAAAGATCTTAGACCAATAAGCATACTACCTTGTATGTCTAAAATTGTAGAAAAAGCTGTCTGCCAACAATTGACTATGTACCTAGAGAAAAATAACATCTTGCCCGATGTACAATCAGGTTTCCGTAAAAAAAAGAGCACAACCACTGCATTATTAGATGTTACGGACAACATTTTGTCTGCTCAAGATAAAGGTTTGTGTACGCTTTTGGTCTTACTAGATTATTCTAGAGCTTTTGACTCTCTAAATATAGAGTTACTTTTGTCGAAATTAAATTATTACGGGTTTGATCAATCTGCTCAAAATTGGTTTAATAGTTATCTTAGTAACCGTTTCCAACTTGTAGAACTCAAACATAACAGTGGATCCTCATCTATGTCTCAAATAACACCTGTACGCAGAGGAGTTCCCCAAGGATCCATACCAGGACCTATATTGTTCACCCTGTATTGTGCAGATATTACAACCTCCATACAGCATTGTCAATACCACATATACGCAGATGATGTGCAAATATACATATCATTTAAACCCGATGATATAGACAACGCAATTAGTAATCTGACCGAAGACCTTAATAATATTGTTACATGGTGAACAAAAAACAGCCTTATTCTAAACTCATTAAAAACTAAGTATCTAATCTTCGGTTCAAGACATAAGCCTACGCAAATACCAAAGAACATAAATGTTTTCATCATGGGTGAGCAAATTGATCGTGTTTACGAGGCTCGAAATTTAGGGCTGCTTATGGATTCCGACCTCAGATTTGAAAAACATGTTACAGAGGCAGTTCAAAATTGTTTCTATCGTTTAAAGGTTCTTTATAAAATAAGATCACATCTGAGCGAAGAACTCCGAATACAGCTGGTAGAGTCTCTAGTCATGTCCAAATTAAACTACTCTGATACAGTTTTCGGTCCCCGTCTTCTGAAGCGTACTCAGCGTCTCATTCAGAGAGTGCAAAATGCTTGTGCCAGGTTTTCGTGCCACATCAGAGCGAAGAACAAAGAGAAAATGTTGCCCAATTCTAGAAACGCCTCAAAGTTCCTCTGCTGCTTTCAGGGGTAGTTTCCGTTACACAGCAACTAAATGCTGGAATAATATTCCGCCACCCATCAAGGACATGACAAATATCAATACGTTTAAAATAAAACTAAAACAGTTCCTCCTTTGCGCTCAGAAGGAGGATGAAAGACTAAAAGATAATGATCGATCCCTTCTATAGTAATAAATGGGTCATTTCACCCGGAATTTTTATACTTGTTAAAACTTTATTTATTAATCTTACTTGTAAATCTTACTACTAATCTTATTTGTTAATCTTACCTTTCACCAAGCATAATTATCGGACTGACGGACCGAGCCACAGATAAACTGACCAACAATATTATATTAAAATAGTATTCAAACAACATTTTAGTATTGAAATTTAAAAGTGTTAGTGTGTTGTAGTATTATAAGTAGTATCTAATAATAATTTTAGGCCTTTGTATTTATATTTTGAATTTATAATGTTTATGAAACTTGTCTTAAATTAATCATTTAATTTTACTGTATAAGTTACCTAGTATGTAAATATGTAGGACCTTTTTGTGTTTATTTTTGCGCCTCCAGATGGTCGTGACGTGACTAGGTTGGTTCCCGCTGAAAACCAGCGTTGGGTGCATACACCAGTGTGTGTGTACCCAGCACTAAGCCCAGCACAATGCTGAGCGGAGCCACGTTTGCCTTGCGCTCTGCTACGCACAAATCGTAATCAGGTAGAGCTTAGCATTAAATAGATTAGTTTAAGTTTGTATTGTAGTAGTTCGTAAGGTTAATAAAATTTTTTCTTTCTTTCTTTCTTTTCTTTCTTTCTAAATGACTTATAAATAAAATGTACGAAAATGTGTTAAAGTTCTTAATCAGACTGAAATATACAAGGATAATGCTGTCTTAGTTATCAAATCAATAGCTTTAATAAAAAAAATATTAAATTACTAGTTCTATTATCGCAATATATTTATGAAAATTTAATGTATACACACAAAAACAAATAAAAACAACATAAATGACTTATAAATAAAATGTACGAAAATGTGTTAAAGTTCTTAATCAGTTCTACCAATCTATACTTATAATAAAACTGTAACTGTAAATTTTTCAAAAAGTCACTCTTGTTTTTGTGTGTATACCTACATTAAATTTTCATAAATATATTGCGAAATTACAGTTAAAATATTTATTTCTTTAAATAATTCCCTCAAGGAGTCACGTGGCTTTAATTTATAAATTGCACGCACCGCCCTTTTTTGAAGAACAAAGATAGTCTGAATATCAGCTGCCTGTCCCCAAAGCAAAATACCATAAGAGGTAATACTATGGAAGTAACTATAATAAACTAACCTAGCTGTGTCCTGATCAGTGAGATGTCTAATTGTTCTCACTGCATAGGCTAAGCCTACCCGCGAGAGCATCAATTTGCGGTTGCCATTGAAGAGTTGGATCAATATGCAACCCCAAGAATACAGTAGAGTCTACGAAGTGAACAATCTCATTATTTAACTTGATTTGAGTTGGGAGTTCTCTAACATTTGGTAACATGAATTTTATACATTTTGTCTCTCTATTTGAATCTTAATAATAAAACTAGTAATTTACAGTTTTTAGTATTTTTTTTTGTACATTTTATTTATAAGTCATTACAATAATATATTATACTCCAGCTTTAAACAATACCGGGGTTTATGCGCATGCGCGGTGCCGGGGTCGGGATCATTGGGAGCGACTCAATACGTGCTATCCACTCCTTTAAGAGACACCGGGCTCGATGAACCATGATCTGTGCCAACGAGCCCGGTAAGCGACCGGGTCAGCACCGCCGGGCTCGTTGAATCAAATTTTGAAAACGACCCCGGTACCGGGGCCGTGCCACCGGGCTCGCTGGGAGCGACTCCAAATATCCATACCTACAGTTTTATTGTCACAGCAATTAGGTTGTGGTAACGTTCCGTTAAGTGCCGAAACTTACAAAAGAAAAAATTACCTTGAAATAGTGACTTAGTTTGAAATATTCACTAATCCTTTTGCATTCACGAAAACATCTATAGGCAACAGGCTGATAGACCTAAAAATGTACAGCGAGGTATGATTAAAAGACTAAGGTTTTATTACTTGGAAGTAACTAACTTATTCCTGCGTCTTCACAATTATTTTCGGGGATAAAAAGTAAACCCAGTATGTTATTCTAGCTAGAACTACGCTTCTTTGGGCCGTTGTTTTCATTACCTCTAATACCTATTGTCGTGAAGACGTACCAAACATGTAAACATTAAAATTTTTGCATTTATAATATTGTGATCGTGTGATTCAGTTGAGTACTTAATTACAAAGTTATCATTTCAAGTTAGTTATGAATAGACACGGGGTGTATCATGTATTATGCCACTGGTCTATGATCATATTGGTCATAATTAATTCAAGAACAATTGTACGGTATTTTGTTATTATAAGACAGCAACGACTGCGGCTTCAAGTTCCTTTGAAATAAATAATTTAGAATAATATAAATCAGAAAGATTTTAGTTAAATACTACGGTTGAAACTCATCGACCGTGTAGATAAATCCCATCCACAACTGAGCTTTCAGCAAGAATTCCGTTAGGTCACCTTTAAATTGGTAACTTATCAAATGATCAGATTCTCAGATCTCTCGTAGGTAATAAATTGAATAACCTGACAGAGCGTGATATGTTACCTACTTCAGTGTTTTGCAATGTTTAACCTTGAATGAAAAGATAATTACCAACTTGAATAATATCATAATGAAAATAAATAAATAACACTAAGAAAACCACGCAGTTTTGTCTTGGATTCTTAGGCCGAGTGACTATCAAATAGGTTTGACAATAATAAAAGGTTAATTTTTATTTTTTAATTCTTGAAAAATGTGTTAATAAATAGCAATTAGGTGAGTAACTGCTGTAAGAAGTAAGTATCCATCCTTCTAGTCTTCAGACGAGCGGTCATTTGCGCCAGTGTTTCAAGTTTTACTTGTAGTATTTACCGGTTTTACTGATCTGACATGGGAATATCTGAGAGGTAAAAAACTGCAACATTATTGCAGATGATCTGCATTTCTCGCAAAGGGTTTCAAGATCCATAACTTTCGACAGGACCTGTCGAACGAGTTTGGAAAATGATTTTAAAGTGCACTGCGCTTTTGTGCACTACGTAGTTAGTTTAAAAAGTACCGTAGTTTTTTCTTTTTATTAAAAGAGATATGCCCGAATATAAAGTTGTATTCTGTGGTGCAGCGGGTGAAGGTTCGCTTGCGACGCAGGAGGTTGCGGGTTCGATTGCCGCCATTGCAATTTGCAGATATTTTGTTCAGGATGTTATTGGTTTTTTCCGTATTATAAAAAAACACATCAATAAAACATGGCACTATACCAATTCATAAAGCCCACTTTGCTTTTGCCCACAGCTTTGCTTAGTTTGGGGCTAGCTAGATGATGCCGTAAGAATTGTCCAGCATTTATTTTGTAAGTACATGATATGAGATGCAAAACAAAAAAAATATATAAAGCCTGATTGAGACATATATACGGCTAATTAGTTCTGGTTTTTTTTCAGTAGGGTTGTGATATTTAATACAGAGATATATTACATTTTCACTCTCAAATTTCGCTTTATAATATTTAGGATGCATACATATTAGAAGGATTGAAATTTAAAAGGCGTGAAAAGTAGAAGCTACGATGGTCGACAACACTTTCAACACTGTAAGCCAAGCACAGCGTTTTTATTCTAGGGTAGATTAAATAAAAATTAACTACGTCACATCGTTTTCGAATGTCTAACATATTTGAAATACATGTCTTCAACTTCCATTAATTTACGCAATGTATGACGGACGTAGCGATTTTTTGCCTCTTCTACCCTAGACAATAAACGCCGTGATGGCCTAGTGGAGCAGGATCAACTAGCTAGAGAGAACCTCTAACTAGGAGCGTTTGCGCAGAAGTGGTTACCACTTACATGGCTCACGACGCCGTTCGTGCCAAAGAGACTGGTTAGTGAAACAGGAGCTAAAGTAGCGCAACCACTTATTTTATCATATAATTACGTTAAACAAAGGAGTTTCCAAAATTCACATGTTCAGTTTGTTATACCTAACATAAGCATTTTTTAATGCATCTCATTTGTTTCTCTTCCTAAACTAGACAAAATAAAACTACTAAAGTTTTATTTTGTCTAGTTTAGGAAGAGAAACAAAGTTGCCTTTGGTGACCATCAAACTCTGTTTTCTCAGTGTGTAGATCCTTTTTGCGCCTTAACACTTACATGGTTCACGACGAACATCTTGAACGAAAAAATATAATAGCTGCAATGATCATGGTGTTGAAATATCCACCTAAAATGTTCATAGCAATCATTCTCATCACCTACGTTCTGGCCTGCTATTTTTGCTACAAGCTAAAAACTAGGTTGACATTTTCAAGGTTGCTGGAAGAAATTTTAAAGGCGTCTAGCAACTTGCTTATGAGTTTGGTGTGGGTTATAATTATAACCAATGCATAATATGTATGTACGTAAGTACATAAGTAATACTGCAAGAAGGTGCTGGATGCGGTAGCTGAAGACGGGACGTTGTGGCGCTGATTAGGGGTGGCGTCCAGCAGTGGACGAATAGGTAGTGGTTGATGATGATTTAAAAGTTACAATTCAACACTGTATTTTGGTATACAAATTTCAAAATTTTGCAATTTCCTTGTACAAAAAATCTTGAGAGAGTTTCTATAAACTCTCTAGGAGATACTATTATCTCCTTTACTTTTGTACCTATACAAGGTATACAAGGTTGTAAATGGTCGGTGGTAGTCCATCCAAACTAAATGCAATCATAACTATCTGTAGCAACAACGTAAGTAAGTTACATAGTTGCTGATTGAATTAAGTTGTCATAGTCTATTGAAATGTGTTATTATTATGTTTCACGTAATAAGAAGATTATAACTATGATGAACACGTTTCCGTCAGGGGCATTAGATACAACACGTATTTAGGTACATAACATAAGAGCCTGTCTGTATTTTAACCAGCTAAAAAAAAGAAGCAGGTTCTCAATTCGAATGTTTTTTTTTGTGTTTTACTTGAGAATTTTTTCTAGGTGCTCCATTTTTGATCAATTTGAAAGCCTGCGTTTCTCATGTGCAAGATGTGCTCAGTAGGTAGTTTTTCTATTAGTTTCAGTTATGTTTGTAGACGACGCGACGGCCATTTCGGGGGTCGATTTTTTTTTTGACACAGTCAATATTTTTCTGTCAAAGAGAAAAAAAATCGGAACATAATTTTGCAAACTCTATAAAAGTTAAGACAGCGAGGCTCTTTTCTTTCTGGGCTTATACTTCCATCGTTTTTGACATTTTGTAGCTTTCCGCGGTTATTGCGTTATTCCCTGCATTGATTTTTATACCGTTAAAGCCGTTGGGTAAAAACTATCTAGGTACTCGACAAATTACATTACGTCACCAGGGTCCTTTGCTGAGTAGGAGTCGGATGGTTTTACTGCCATCTTCAGGAAAAAGACGGCGTCCCTGATGTGCATAATGGGTATAGCCTCCAGTATCCTACAAAGGTAGCTGGCAGGATCACTTCGCCAATATGGCAGAGCTTTAGTGCGAATAGTAAATGAATTATAATCTGAATAAATTATTATTTCGGTACCTAAACGATCATTTACTTAAAGCCCTTTACTAACAAATTATGGATCCGGAGTAGTCTAAAATAAATGACTTTTAGTATTAATTATTTCTACTACTACTGGTCACATTTTGATCATGGGAACACAAAGACCCAGCTTCCAAATAAAAAAGAATCATTTAAATCAGTTCACCTAAAAAGTAATGATGTAACAAACGTTAAAACGTTATGTTATGACGCTGCGGGCGAAAACTAGTTTATTCGTTATTAGTCTGGATGAAAATTTAAAACTATCTTTACATTATAATTTGTATTCATAGTATAAATATTCATACATATCAATTTTACGCTGCTCATTTCAATGGCACGATGACGGCCAAGGATTCTAACTTCCTAAATGAAACAATTAATTCCAAAATTAATCCATTGTTAAACAACTTTACGGCATTATCTTAGTATGTATAATGTATATTCTGAGAACCAGTAATGTGACATTGGGCTGGCTTTATGCAATCAGTGCTCAAGTAAGGCGAAGCTTACCAAACGATGCCGCAAGCTAGGCGCTACCACTCGCGTCTGTGATAATTAATAGTTTAAAAATAACATTTTTATTAAAACAAATAGTTATATAAATCCCGAATCATGTTTCGACTAGTGTGTAGAGTTACCCTTTTGATGACTGTAATAACTTGGTGCTATGGAGCTATCGATATAAGTGAGTTGGTTTACTTTTATTTTCTTTGTATTTCTGACCAAGAACCAGACAAAACATTAGCCCTAAATACTGGAAAAGCTTGGAAATCGAATGATGATTTCGATCTAATTTTTTTGTTTTAGGTAAGTATGTAGGAAATAAATAGTTATAATAATAAAAATAACATTAAAAAAACACAAATTTTACCAATTAATGTTCGGAAATTATAAAATTGAAATTAATGTTTGTCCTTAGGTATCGAGTGTAACACATTTCAATAATAATACTGGACAATTAACACAGCATTTTCATCCCAAGTTAAGAAGAGCTTGTGTGATAGGTACTAGAAAACTTATTTATAATTTTAAAATGAAACATTTCCAAAACCTTTACGTAGGGCTCTACACCCTATGCAGCTATGTATATCAGATGAGCAATAAATCTCGCATTTTGATTAACTTATTTAAGAACGGTTAGGTCAAATGCGTTTGCGCATTTCAATCTTCATTACTTATACGAGTATCAGTCCACAAAGGTCCATACACAGCTGGACATAAAGTGGAAGTAGGTATTTTAAGTTTTTTTGTTATCTAACTTAAACTTGTTGTTTTTTGACAACTCTAATGGATTTCATTGGAGTTGTCAAACGAAGACTACTAATGAAATCATTTTTTCTAAACAACGTGTTAAAAGAGGTTCTATTTTCCCCGATTTCTCCGTTATTTTGGGCCAATTATGATGATACTATCAAATATGAATTCCGTGGGATACGATACTATTTGTTCCGCAGATCTTAATTTTTTTTTTCAATATTTGCAAAAAGATAACATTTTAGTCGAGGTTGCCTCCCAAGCAAACAAAAAATCCGTTTTTACCTTTTACTCTTGAACTATATGACCAAGCCAAAAGTTTAATCAAACAAAAGTACGTCAGTTTTGGTAGAGTTATCTAATGGAAAAATAAGAATTGAAAAGAAAATATTCCGATTTTTTGTGATTTCGGTCATGAGGCGTGCGGTGCCACGGGCAACAGCTATACTTCAATATTTTCTCATTTGCATGCTTAAACGATATGTTTTTAGAGGACCTTTATACCAAAGATACTACTGTATTTTACCTACTTAACATTAACTCCGGCAGTTTGACCATGGTTTGACCCCAGATTACGTGATTTTATTACAAATGCCTTGAAATAAGTCGATTTGTCTTTATGTAGCTTGAGCTACCTTACCGGAAGTTGCCTTATTAACTACTAAACTTTGCCCGCGTGTTATTTAGCATGTCTTGTGGGTATATTTATTTCTACGATTTTGTCTCACTGCTGGGCAAGCAAAAGCTTCAAAGCCTTCTTAGCTCGAAAGGAATTTCAGCTCGATTTATTCAGTTACTCTATATTTCTAAAAGGTTCAGGTTCTTATTGCACTAAAATAATCGCTTCACCATAACAATGGTATCATCTCAGAATGACATATTTTGGCATTTACCATATTAAATGTGAGAAACTAAAGATGTCAAGGATGTAACCAAAGTATATAGAACCATTCTAACAATATATACTTGTAAAAAGCACCACACGCACGATCTAGAGTTTCTTTCATCTAAGGACGATTAACCAGCAATCCTATTGCTATAGTGAGGCTATTGGTTAGCTGAATTCACTCCCAGTCTTTTATTACTTGATCAGCTCAAATTCGATTGAGTATTCTGACTCGCACTCCGAATTTATTATTGTTCATGTGCATGTACTCATGTCCATGTACTCATGTCCATGTACTCATGTCCATGTTCTCATGTCCATTTTCTCATGTTCATGTCCTCCCTCATGCTCTTACGATTCCAGCCAAATTACGCGTACATACACGCGACCAAAATGTTACCTTGTCTGGTTGCACGCTCGATTACGTAATTAGCGTAGATTTAATTAAATTTTGTTATGCACCGAGACTGCAATTTTTTTCCTCAACTGACTAACAATATGACGTCATGCTCTTTGGGCGTTGCAATAATTGTTATACAATGCGCCGCCGATAGTTTGTTTAGAAAATTAAATTTCATTCCGATGTTATTGAAAAAAGTAGAGTTACGTTGTCATTACACCTTGTATCACTCAAAATCCGCCTACATGTAGAATGGGATAGAGAAAGGATCATCACCTCTACCTATTTATTATTATTAATTTTCATCTCTCGTACTATTCTGCTTAGTCCAAACCTGATTTGAGCGAGAAAGTATGATAGATAACGTGATTCTCAATACCACTGTTTAAGTGAACGGTTTATATGTATGTTTTTTTTTTATTTCAGCCAAGTACCTGCAAGTTTGTGATAGGAACTCCGTAGATGTCAACGACTGCATGGTGGAAGCGGTCACAAATGGCATACAGATGATGGCTGGCGGGATCGAGGATATTGGAGTTCCAGGAGTTGACCCCTACCATCAGAAGGAGCTCAAAGTGAACTACAAAAATAATCAGGTAAGTCCTAGTTACGAAACGTATATTTTACATTATAACAATTACCTACCTTCTGCATTTTCGCGGTTGCACAATTATTTTTGTTAACCAAATGCATCCTTAATAATCCTCCATGACATCTGCTATCCGCCAGTGAAAATCCCGACATAAGCTGTACAAGTGTAGGTACAACCGTTTCGCGCCAAATAAACATACAAAATTAGCCCCATTAAGATTAAGAAAAAAGCTGATATTTTGACTTAACAAATTTTATAACAACGACACTATGCATTTAGGGAGTGCCTGCCTATTCAGGTTTCACTTTTTTTAGTAGAATGTATTTTCCACCACATCCCGCGTAAAATATGAAGCAGGTACATAAGTACCTAACATTAATGCTGGGAAGTTTCCTGGGTAAAAAAATATTATTATATTTTGTCCGCGAGTCAAACAGAAGTTGAGAAGTCTCTTGACGTCACGCCATGCCATAACATGTCACAGTATATGACTTCACGCGGAACTTAAACGGAGGATAAATTATTTTTTTTTGTATGATTGACAAAAGAAAAAAAACATATCCAATATTTTTCGAAAATCTAACTGACAGACTAATTAGATTTTAGGAAACAGCATCATTTAGCCTGCTACCAGCATGCTAAGCAAAGAGTGAGTTATGGTTACTTCTGATACCTAGATAGATATTTTTTATTTCATAGAACAGCCAGAATACCCTAAGCGAGTATCTGCAGAACGTAATATGCAAACATTTACTCCGGGGCTGGAATCGAAACAGCTACCTTCTGCGTCGCAGAAAGTAGCTGATTCATTGTTTAATATTATCACCTGCAAATGATGACTGACATATTATTCGACTGCAAATGGTTATAATAATAAAAATGCTGGACAATTCACACAACATCAACTAGCCAGCCCCCAAGCTAAGCAGAGTTTGTGCCCTACTAGATAACTGATATACTTAGATAATTAACTACGTTATACTACTTTTTTATTGAACATAGAAAACACCCAGAACGCCCTGAAATAATATCAGCGTAGGTCCAAACATTGGTCCCGAGGCGGCAATCGAATCCGCAACCTCCTGCGTCATAGGCTGACCTTCGCCCACTGCGCCACAGATGTCCTTTAATAGCTATAGCACGGATACCTGTCAATTTTTTGAAAACCTGCTTGTTCTAAACCAATGCGTAGGTATTCATTTTGTCTCATCCAGTAATATAAATCGATCTTATATCTACGAAGGCCTTGCCCTAAGCTTTACTAGTCTCCATTTTTTCTTAAACCAAGACCATAATATAAAATTCTTACTTGTATAATTTGTATAATATACAAATACCTGAACATTTTTTGAAAAATTGCTTGTTCTACAAGCAGGTTTTCAAAAAAATTTCAGATATTTGTATATTAATTATACAAATTATACAACTAAGAATTTTCCAAGTATGTAGGTATTTAACCCTATCGGATGGTTATGGAAATAGATCATAATCTAGTGCTTATAATAAAAACTTTATCCTTAATAATCCTTGAGAACCCGTTAAAAATGCCTCTAGTTAGAAATGTTATTACGTTTTGCAAAATTTTGACCTTTCCTATCATGATAAACATCCGTCTTTATAAAATAAAATCTCTATCATTTAGTACCTACCTATTTACAAGGTCATCTTAACTGATACAAAAAGTTGCGAGATTTATTACACAGGTAAAAAACATTATTTAACGATAATTTGAATTAACATTAGATTTAGCTAGCAAAAGCGAACAGAAACTGGAAAATTATCAGTTTGAAATAAATTAGCCAAGCGCGTGTCGGTCATGCTTCTGATTTGGGTTTAGTTCGGTTGATAGTAGAAATTAATTTATTAAATCATTATTATTACTATTATTAAATACCTAACTAATTAAAAGTATTCTAGTGCGTACATTTAAATACATTATTAATACTGAACAATTTGCACAGCATCAATGAACCCCAAGCTAAGCAAAGCTTGTGTTATTTATGTGTACTAGATATTATGCTAAAGGCCTGTTTCACAATAGTCAAGTAAGTTTCCATTAAATTAACTGACAGGTAACTATGGTGCTGTCTCTTTCGTATTAAAGTTGTCAGTAGGCGACGACAATATTGTTATCTATCAAGTAAATTAACAGGAACTTACTTTGCGATGGTGAAACAAGCCCTATGTATAAGAAATCAGAAATCAAAATCTTTATTTCTTTAGGCTTACAAAATAAGCACTTAGACAAGTCAGATTTAATACTACCTATGGGTACATAGTTATCAAAATAATATAAGAAATAAAGTGATAATTGATGTTCAGTTCGCCTCAGTTTTTTGTCCACTAGTGGAAGAGGAAGTAAAATCTAGTTATCGACATAGCTCAAAGAATTACCAAGTTGAAGTGGCAGTGGGCCGGCCATATCGCGCGAAGAACCGACAACCGTTGGGGTAAACGTGTTCTTGAGTGGAGACCGCGACTCGGCAAACGTAGTGTAGGACGCCCTCCGGCCAGGTGGGATGACGATCTGCGAAGGACTGCTGGCAGATGCTGGATGCGGCAAGCTGAAGACAGGGCGCTATGGCGCTCATTAGGGGAGGCCTTTGTCCAGCAGTGGACTAATATAGGCTGATGATGATGATAAAATCTAGTACCCAAGGTTTCGGTATCTCGGTTCGCTTCTTCTCGATGGTGTACTAAATATTATATTCAATATCATCGATAATTTTATGTTATACAACCAATCAAATATTTACTGTTTACTTACCAATATTTTCAATTTAAGACCTACGAAAGTCTAAAAAATGTGTAAAGTGAAGGTATTAATTTAGTATCTATTATATCAACCTTTATATTATTTTCTGAATTTTGTCTTGAGTTATATGTATTTTGATTTAAACTTCCTTATGACTTTGGCTACATGTGAATATTTTTTTATTATAATGAAAATTAAAACGTGCAAAAAATTTTGAAGGTCAAGGATGTACTTCTTCGAAACATTATCTTCAGAATACCTAGCACGTAGAAGAAACATTAAAAGACTTGAAACTGGACTGAGGTCATTTTCGCATTTGACAACAAATTATTTGTAGTCTACAGTAGGTAGGTATAATATACTGTAGGTAGATCCTATTAAGAAATAATAGGTACAGTAGATAAATGTGTTTGAATATACCTATATAAATACAAAAATTATTTACTCAATGGCCTGGCGCAGAAATCAGAATTAATAACTTTATTTCTTTGGGCTTACAATTTTCTCTTCGCTTCAATGTCCACTAATGGAAGAAGCGAAAATAAACCATTAGCATGTTTATGTATAACACTAGCGACCCGCCCGGCTTCGCACGGTTTTATTATACGTATAAACATTCCTCTTGAATCACTCTATTTATAAAAAAAACCGTATCCAAATCCGTTGCGTAGTTTTTAAGATTTAAGCATTCAAAGGGACAATGATATAGGGACATAGGGACAGAAAAAGCGACTTTGTTTTATACATACTATGTAGTGATATAATTTTAATATTTTTGTTTTATTACCTAATATATTGCATGCTATTGTCGGTCTCTCGGTGTGGAACTGGGCGACATCTGGCCAAGCATTAACGTCATTGATATTTTTGATAAGATTTTGTTTTACGTAGTTACTGTTTAAATCGTATGCATTAAATTTTAATAGATGTATTACGAAATTTATTATCACTACATGGTATAAAACAAAGTCGCTTTTTCTGTCCCTGTATCCTTATGTCCCTTTGACTGCTTAAATCTTTAAAACTACGCAACGGATTTTGATGCGGTTTTTTTTAATAGATAGAGTGATTCAAGAGGAAGGTTTGTACGTATAATAAAACCGTGCAAAGCCGGGGCGGGTCGCTAGTTGTTTTATATAACGTGAATTTTCTGACGTGTCCTAAGGTCAATCTAAATACAATGAAGCACTACCTACCTGCTACTTTGCTCGGACGCTTGCCCACCTTGATGCCAGCATCTAAGGGCCAGATACATTATGGTCAATAATCGCAAGTTGTTTATCTAAGAAAATTGACACAGATACCATAATCTGCTAGTTACCTACTCGGAATGATATAATCTAATTGGTTACCTTGTATTTACTTTAATCTTTCTTACCAGACCACCTTGTAATATGTTGTTTGAGAAATTGGACTTCTACCTAAGCGTGCTTGTAGCATGCTTCAGGCTGAGGCAGTATTATGCAGTAGGCAGTATTCGCGACTTAGTCCGCGAAGACTTAGATTTTTAACCATACATTTTAAAAATTAAATTAAATTATTTTTGATGTGTTTGTTGATAAAATATTTTTTATCGTAGGTACGTTCGTTACACTTTTATTTTTAGAGTAAGAAGGTGCCTACCAGTGCGAAGCCGGGTGGTCAGCTAGTAAATAATACATTAATCGTTGATAATTGTATAAATACAATGATGACATGGTTAAAATGATAACGATGCTATCTGCATAACTTTTAGCATGATGCAGACTGAGGATGCAGATAATAGAAACCTACATTAGCCCTGAGTAATTAATGCTATACTTAATTATCCAGGTACCTCATACAAAAGTAAACCTGGGTGCAGAAGCTATAACTATAAAAACCCCGCTTTACCTATGCAATTAACAACATTAGTATACCTTACAATCTTTTGTTAATAACACGGTCTATGGTACCCGTTTCCGGGTTGTCGCAATTATCCCAAAGAAAAACGCTAATATAAGATGACGACTTGTTTTTCTTGAATTGCTGAACGTTTTCAGACTTCTATGTTTAACTTACTACTGCATGCGAACTGTAGTAAACTAAGGGGGCGTCCATTTATTACGTGTGGTATTCTAGGGGGGAAGGGGATCAAGCTAAATCTTACCAAATCTCACTTAGGTATTCTAGGGGAGGAGGGGGGTCTTGGCAAATGTCACGTAATTATTTTTCTCCAACGACTGATTTAGAAAAATCTTTTCTTTATTTTGTTTGATAATCATTGTTTAATATTGATTGTGATTAAAAATTACGATAATATCCAAGTGAAGGATAGAGCGTAATGGTTCTCTACTATTATTTATTAGGGAAGCCCTTTGTCCAAATGTGGACTTTGATGTTGATAATGATTTTTGCCTGTAGCTAAGCACAGAGGGATTTTTTTTACTCAACACATATTTTTTTCTTATTACAGATCTCGGCAAAGATGAACTTGAAAGATATTTACGTAAAAGGCCTCAAAGGAGCAACTGTTCGCGACGCAAGGTTGGTTTCTACTGTCCTCTTTTCGCTCTGGAATATGTCAGCAACTACCGAAGTGGTTACATTTTTCAAACATCAATATTAAAGGGCGCTTTTGCAGAATAATAGTTAAAAGTTTTGGTAGAAAAGTCATTTCATAATTTTAAGAGAGACTTACGAGCTCAAACTTATCATATTTTTTTTTAATATTCTCTCGCACGATATTTATTGAATCAGGATAATTTCCAAGGGATTCTACTTTATCAAGTAGATGGGATCTCAAATGAAAATAGTCGGTCTGTCCATTATAATACTATTTTTTTCTTTCACTTTACTACTTTTTGAAATAAGTACATTGATGTCAGATAACACCTCATCTCCAAATTTGTATAATTGACAATTGAAGTGTGAATTGTTTTAAAACTGCGATCATGATTACTGTAAATTTTATTTATCGATAAATTGTTTACCTGTTATCTATTTGTAAGACAAACTCTTAAAAAGTAGCTACACACCTTAAAACTGAAAGTACCTCTGTGTATCGAAAGAGTTAGTTTCGGAATTAAAATTCAAATGTAGGGGCCAAAGAATGAGAATGTTTTTCAATCGAAACAAATTGAACACTAATAGGCAGACGTTATCGATAACAAACGCTAGATGTGGGAAAGTATAATGCATCAAATCAACGTATAAAGTAGGTACTTACCTACAATTCAAATAAAACTTATTTGGTCCCACTCGAATGCGTAAGCCCACCATTTGTACAAATAATCGCAGTTTTCTATTGTAGTGAAAATTAAATTCGAAATGTTTACCTACCTGTGCAAACATTTCGTAATCAATTGTTTCCTTGTAATGCCCGTTACAAATGTGTGTATAATTTCAGAGTAAAAGCGGACGATGACCGGTTCCACATGGAAATCGATCTAGAAGCGCCTGAAATTGTTATCAACGGTACCTACGTAGGCGAAGGGCAGTATAATGCTCTTAAAATCGACGCGGACGGAAGTTTTGTTACTACTATGAGTAAGTTCCTTTTAAGGCATGCGATCGGATCATCATCATCAGCCTATATTAGTCCACTGCTGGACATAGGCCTCCCCTAATGAGCTCCATAGCGCCCTGTCTTCAGCTTGCCGCATCCAGCATCTGCCAGCAGTCTTTCTCAGATCGTCATCCCACCTGGCCCGAGGGCTACACTATGTTTGCCAAGTCGCGGTCTCCACTCAAGAACACGTTTACCATGGCCGGCCCACTGACACTTCAGCTTGCTAATTCTTTGAGCTATGTCGATGACTTTAGTTCTCTGTCGGATGCGATCGGATAAAATTCAAGATATTTATCAAACGTTTCTTGAACTAACTGCTGGACAATTTACACTACTACATCTAGCAACAGGCTAAGCAAAGCTTGTACTATGGTTAATCGTAAGAGGCGGCCGACTAAGGAAGCCTGAGACGAATTTAACCTTGTTTGATGATATGCAGCCCTTGGGTGACATAATAGCTGACTAAGGGAGTCTATCAATTCAGAGGACGGCTATCATCAGCTTCATTCTGAGTATATTCGTAGTTATTATTTATTCTTATGGTATATTTAAGATCTACTACGAGCACTAATAATTCTCCTGCGTGGTGGTTATGACAAAATCCATTTGTAAGACGCGCTCTTCACTATTTTTCCCTAACCTCGGACCCTAATCTTAGTACTATCGTGGATAAACGATCGTTTGTGATTGATTAAGGTCACAGTTAATAGGTACCTACTTTATCGATTGATGGTTGTCCTAGAAATTTTGTGGAAGCATTAACTCTCTAATTTCTCAGCGGGACTGGTATGGACCTGGAAGATGGATGGCACACCTGAGAAAAATGGATCTGAAACTTTCGTACGAATCAACTCATTTGAGATGAGGCCCGACGTGCAAAATATGGTTTCGCGCCTGGAAAATAACAACCCTGAAAGCAAAGCTTTAAGTAAGTATTGCCTACTTTACGTACCTCCTCTATACTCTAAGTACAGTAAGGGCCAAGGTACAGTGAAAGATGCCTCCAATTAGCGAAGGGAGTTTAAGAAGATTTTCATAGCGAATGTAGCTCACATTCGTTTCTCCTCGAGACATTCCTTTTGGTAGAACAACCTGTCAATGTTATCCAAACCATTATGAACCTGCTAGCTGTGCCCTGCCGTTTCACCCGGATTTTATTTAATAATAAAAAGAAAGGCTAGCAGGGAGATGTAGTCTAAGGCTAGATTAATCCAAAATTATTTCCTCTTGAATCATTATTAATATTAAAAATTAAATTCATACAAAATAGAAAAGCCTAGCACTTCCTCTGGAATTGGCGCGTTTAAAGAATTAAAAACTAGCTTTAATTAATGACATTGCACTGACAAACAAAAGTAATTTTAATACAAACCCCTGAAAACTTATATATATAACTCAGATTACAGCACGTCCTAGATATAATTTTTTGACAGATATTCACTGAAAGATGCCTAATAATCGGGCCTTGTGCTTTATTCTAAGTTGCTATAAAGAATTCGGCCGCTGCGGTCATGTATATAAGGTTACAAATTGTGTTGTTACAGCTGACTTGGGCAACGATTTCCTGAAGGGTCACTGGCGTGTGCTGTACAAAGAGCTGCTTCCATTCGCGCAGGCTAACTGGAACAAAAGCGGAATCCGAATCTCCAACAAAATCTTCTTGAAGATTCCCTACATTGAACTTTTCCCTATTAGCTCCTAGATATCTCTAGATTATATAATAAGTTTCTTCAGGAACTGAAATGGAAAACGTACGGAATTTAAAATTGGAACTGCGTCTCCTGAGGATGTGGAAAAATACCTACTAAGGCATCATGAGAAATCTTTAAGAGGGATAATTTAATCAGTTGTTTTGAACGTGGCTGATATCCTTTAGGCAATTTTAAAACGTCTTGTAAGAAATTAGGCATAAGAAGTTACCAGTTTTCTGTGATAAACGTGGTGCACTTGAGTTATAAGTACCTAAGTATATCTATGTATAAGATAGGTAATGTGTAGAGGTTGGGTGAAGTCCGTTTATGGTTTTTCTGATAAATAAATGGGCCTAATTAATCATATTAATTGTTGGTAGCTGGTGTTTTATTCTACCTCGGCGTTATATTACCATTTTAGTGGAGAATGTCGACATATAATACAAACTGGTACATCCAGTGGTTCTTATAGTTTTACAAACAGTACCTACCTAGACCTCGCGAGCACATTATTTTTTACAACAGTAATTACATAGTAGGTAGGTACTCATGTAGTGTAGTACACTTAAGGTATAACGTGATACCTCTGAACTGAACCATGTTTTTTAAACTTGGGAAAATATCCCCTTTACCGGTAGGTAGAGAAAATAACCATATCAGTTTAAATTCCCTTTAATTCATATACCAGGTAATGATACCTAAGCTCGGATAGATAGCTATCACTTATTTAGGAACGTGTAGGTACATACCTACACGTTAAGTTCATCAAGATAGGTATCTACCTACTTCTCATGAAGCTACTTTACACAGTAAGAATCTGATCTCAAGGCTGCTGGTAGATACTTCCACCGTTAGTATTAAGGTGAGTTATTTTTTTAATCCCTGAATTAAAAAGCACTAATGTCCTTGAACACTTGGCCCTTTGTTCAAGGTCCGTAGGTATAACCTGTATCTATTCTGTGGTATAAGTATAAAACTGGCAAATGCAAAGGTGACCTGGCAGCCTGTCAACAATAGGTACTTACCTACGTAGAAACGTAGGTACGCCTTTTACGTAGGCTTGCAGCCTGTGAACGCCGATTAGGTATAATAAATCTTGTCACTTGTAGAGGCAAAATAGTACCTATCCTATCCTATGGATGGATAGATGTTTGTTAATCTTTCACGCAAAAACTACTGAATGGATATAAATGAAATTTGGCACAGAGATAGATTATAGTCTGGAATAACACATAAGCTATTTTATCCCGGAATTCCCACGGGAAATGGAATTACCGCGGGTGAAACCGCGAGGCGCTGCTAGTATACAATATGTTTATTATACTTAGTCAGAATGTATTTATTCAATTTACGACCTAGTTATTATGAGGGTATCATTATCATCAAGACATAATAGGAGTAGGTAATACTTGATAGAATACCGATAGGGTAGAATACCGAATCCTCATCCTTCATGAATGCTACTGTCAAAAAGTTCAAAATGTCAATGTCAATTGTGTATGTATCCAACACTGCCATAATACCCAAAATGTGGAAAAATCATAGGTAAGGTAATTAGGATCTGACAAAAAAGTTGATTTTCGATGTTCCTGGTTGATATAGTATTGAAACATACAAAATTAATAAAATATGTTTTTTTTTCAAAAGTACGTTTTGTATTAAAAAAAAGCAAAATGTATCTAAAATTTACTTGACACTCAAAAATTTTCTCTTGAATTATCGGGTATTTCAGGGAGTTATTTTTCTCGAGCTAGCATCATTCTATTCTATCGAAATGTATTCAAGTGAACACAGAGAGATTGATTTTGCTCTTTGCTGCCAAAACAATGTTTTTTACAGATTTCAATGCGAATTATGTTTAGTTTTGTTTTTTTTTTTTTTTTTTGTTTTTTTGTTTTTTTTTCTGCCTTCTGACTCGTGCGAAGTACATGCGATTTTTCTTTGTGCGGGAATTTTAAATTTATTTGGGTTGTATCTATAGTAGCTTTGATGTAAATTTGTAGATTTATGTTTGTAAATTAAAAGTAATTCGTGTTTATTAGCTGATTGTGTATATAGTTTGTTTTGTGAGTGATTTTGTAAAATTTCTTTTTGCATGGTGAGTTCTTTTGTTTTTTCTTGATGTACCAAGATGGAGGTCCCTTTGGACTCCGGGCAACTGGAGTTTGAATTGGATCTCCCTCCTGGGATAATTTTGGCCTCTCCAACATCAACTCCTGAATTTTTTGAGGCATCCGAATATGTTGAGGAGGTTGTAGTAAAGTCGAAACGTGATGACTTCTTAAAAGCATCTAATCATCATGGAAGGACTGTTGCTCCTTCAAAGAAAAAAGATAGGAAACTACAAAAAATTTCAAAAACTCCATTGAAACCAGTAAACATTTCGTCATCTTTAAAGTTAGCATCTAAATCATCTATTGCTGACCGTGTTATGTCCGAACTTGTCTCTCCGGATGTTTTTAAGTCTGCTCCCATGAATAATTCTCCTGTGCCCATGACTCATGATGATACGGTTAGGAAATTTACTGCTATTACTAGGAACAGCTATGAGGCCTCAGACTGTGGCCCTTTTATAGTTTATGTAGAACTAGTTGGACAATCATCTGAGGAAAATGTTTCAGGGGTCCCGGGTAACTTAGGTACTACCCTTCACCCTCTTAAGTTTGGTGCTTACTTATATAAAAATAAGTGTATGTCAGTATTGAAAAATGGCATTAAAAAAATAGGCCGTAATCGCCTAGAGGTCAAGTTTAACTCTGCCGAAGAGGCAAATTTGTTTATGGTCAGTGACATGTTAGCAAACAAATATAGGGTGTACATTCCCTCTCATAACGTTTCCCGGACTGGGATCATTAAAGGTATCCCTGCTGAGTGGACGCATGAGGAGATAGTCGAAGCCATCAGCTGCCCTTCAGGAGTAGGCCACATTATCAAAACTAGGAGACTGAATAAAAAAGTTGTCGTTAACGAGGGCACAAGCTGGGTGCCTACTCAGACAGTAGTAGTCACTTTTGATGGCCAGGTCCTGCCTAAGGAAGTTTCCTGCTGTTACACATTGTTACGAGTGGAACAATACATTTATCCGACAATACAGTGTTATAATTGCTGCAAGTTTGGGCATACTAAAAACCAATGTCGATCAAAGCCCAAATGCTTCAAGTGCTCTGATCTTCATTCTGGTGACTCGTGCCCTGTATTGGAATCAGAAGCCTTGTGTATGTACTGTTCTGGTCCCCACTATGCTACAAATAAGTCTTGCCCAGAATATGTGAGGCAAGTTAACATTAAACATCACATGTCAAACAACAACATTTCTTATATTGAGGCGGCAAAAGCTGTGCCTCAATCGAAAAAGTCATTTGCGGATGTTCTTTCCACTCCATCGCACCTGAATAGTTCAGTAAAACCAAGTAGCTCTCAACTCATCTCCCAAACCAATTCATACAGAAAATCTATTACTCGACCTGCTCGTCCTCGCCAGCCATTAGTGCAGGGCTATGACCAAAAGTCCCATGCGGAGCTAATAAACTCCCTAGCTATTCCTGCTCCTGCTAATGGCTGTGCTATCCAAGGTAAAAACAAGAACCTCATAGATCCATCCTCTTGTAATGAAAATGACATTAACATCTCACCTGACACAATCACCAAACTCATTTCATCTCTGACAAGCATCATCCTTCAAGCCGATTTACCGAACCACGTTGCCATTAACATGATAAACTCAATTTCTATAACACTTGTAAATATAGTCAAGCATGGAGGATGCAGTCCTCCAATGGAACAGTAGAAGTGTGGTTCAGCATAAGGCTGAACTTCATTATCTTTTCAACCTTCATAAGCCATTTATCTCTGCTGTCTCGGAGACGTGGTTGAAACCGGGCTCCTTTTTTAGTATCCCAGGTTATACTACTCTCCGAGATGACAGAGATGATGGTTGGGGCGGTAGCGCCCTTTTTATTAAAAATAATCTTCCTTTTTCTCGAATCCCTATTCAAAATTCAAGTAATTTACTCAATATAGTTGCTCTTAGGTTTAATAATATATCTTACGTTTCTGTTTACATCCCGGAAAGAAAAAGGGCTGTTATTCCTATTCTTTCTTCCTTTCTTGCTGCCATTCCTCATCCACTAGTGTTATTGGGTGACTTCAACTGTCATAATCAATTGTGGGGTGCTCCTACTGACCATCCTTTTAGTTTCCAACTCTTGGGTATCTTAGAGGATTTTAATTTGTGTGTATTGAATGATGGTTCTCCTACACGCAGAACTCCTCCTGGAGCTAATCATAGCTTTGTTGATTTATCTTTTTGTTCCTCCTCATTAGCTAGTCTTTTATCTTGGTCCAGATCATCATATTCATATGGTTCGGACCATTATCCTATAATTGTTTCATTTCCTTATCAAAATACAGTAATTCCTATCCTTCCCCCTCTATTTCCGTTTATAATAAATAAGGATAAGTGGGATTCTTTTTCTCATAAACTTGATGAGAAAATTGAATCTCTTTCCTTGCCCAATTTTTCCAATCTAGTTCACTGTTGTAAATCTTTTTCTAAATTCATTGTTGAAGCTGCTGAGGTTAGTTTCAAAAAAAAGAATTCATCACTAGGCAGAATTCCATCTCCTCCTTGGTGGGATGCAGACTGCACTGATGCTATTAATCGTAGGAAAGCTGCTGAGCTTGCCTGCGATCGATTAGTAACTTTAGAGAACTTCATATATTTTAAAAATGTTAATGCTGCTACTAAGAGATTATTAAAAAAAAAGAAGTTCAAGGGTTGGCGTAATTTTTGTTCCTCAATTTCTCCACAGACGCCTTCTTCTATTGTTTGGGAGAACATTAGGCGTTTTAGATCTTCCCGTAGATGTCATCATTCAATTTCTTCTTATTCTATTTCATGGGTTAACGACTTCATGAATAAGTTGGCCCCTCCTTGGGTTCCAAACAGTAACCAGATTCCCAAACCTTATTTATCTAATACCAGCAATAATTGTGATTTTACTTTAGGCTCTCCTTTTCTTTTTTCGGAATTAAAATTAGTTTTAAATCGTGTCAAGGACTCAGCTCCTGGTGCAGATGGCATTCCATACTCATTTTTATCAAACTCCAATGAAGCTACCTTAAAATATTTTCTTATTCTTATAAATATGGTTGTAGATTCAGGTATTATTCCAAAGACATGGAAACATCAGATAATAATCCCAATTTGTAAACCTGGTAAAGATAACCAATCTGCTGCATCATATCGTCCGATTGCTTTATCTTCTACTATCCCTAAAATAATAGAACATTTAATTAAAAACCGCCTTGAGTGGTTTTTAGAACATAATTCTCTTTTATCGGGTACTCAGTATGGTTTTAGAAAAGGAAAAAGTATTACTGACAGTCAAGCCATTTTCACTACTGACATCCAACTATCTCTTAGTAGAAAGGAGTCTGTCGTGGCTGGCTTTTTGGATATTTCTGCGGCCTATGATAATGTTGATCTTTGTATTCTTAGGCAAAAACTTCAGAGTCTAGGAATTCCCCATAAGATAACGAATTTCATTTTTAATTTGCTTTCTGGTAGACATATTTCAATTCGCCTCCAAGGTGTGAGCGAATGTGATAGGATAATTTGGAAGGGACTTCCTCAGGGATCAGTCCTTAGTCCTCTTTTGTATGATGTCTACACTGCTGGAATTGAAGCCCCTGTCACTTCAGTTTGTAGAATTCTTCAGTATGCGGACGATTTGCTTATATATTGTGCTGACCCTTCTGTGATCCTAGCTGCCAACAAAGTGGAACAAGGTATTACCATTCTGTCTGAGTGGCTGGTTACCCATAAACCTCTCCCTCTCGGCATCTAAAAGCTCCATTTGTATTTTTTCTCGACGAAGGCTTATTCCTTTTATTAACATTTCCTGTAATGGAACTGTCATTCCGACTGTCAAGGAAGTGAAATTCCTTGGTAAAATATTTGACTCAAAATTGAATGGTATAGCTCACTCAAAACAGATTTTGAGTAAGAGTGAACAAGGGATCAATGTCATGCGATGTCTAGCTGGGGTTTGGTGGGGTGCGCATCCATATTCCTTAAGATTATTATATAATGCAGTTGTAAGGAGTCATTTTGATTTTGGCTCATTCTTGCTTGTCCCTGGCAGCAAGAAAGTGTTGAAGAAATTAGACGTATGCCAAGCGAAAGCTCTTAGAGTTGTGCTGGGCGCTATGAAATCTTCTCCTACTAATGCTCTTCAAGTTGAAAGTGCTGACCCCCCTCTTAGGCTGAGACGTCAGTATCTTGCTGATAGGTTTATTTTCAAAATTAGCGTGTTTGCAAATCACCCCTTGTTTCCGAAATTAAATCTATTAAATTCTTATACTCATTCCAATGCTTATTGGAAACATAAAGACTTGCCTCCTATAGTAAAAAGCTATAGAAAATTTATCTCGATTAGATTTCGGGTGGAGAGATTTTCAGTTCATCCATTATTTTTGTATGATTATTCATCTAAAATCTTCCAACCTGATGTTAGGATTTCTGTGGGAATTGACAAAAATACTTTAGATCCTAATTCGAAATTTAATCAAATAATAAACGATGCCTGGCCGTATTCTGAAATTTTCTTCACAGATGCTTCTAAATTGGATATAAACAGTTCTGTTGGTGCAGCATTTCTGCATTTAAATTCCAACATTTCTCGCCTATTTAAATACCCTCATTACAGTTCTAATTTTTCGGGTGAAAGCTTAGCAATTCTAGAATGTATTAAGTTTATTAAAGATAATAATTTGTCTAATTCTGTAATTTTTACAGATTCCAAAAGTAGTTTGCAACTTTTGCTTGCAAACCCTTTTGGTAAAGCAGCTATAACTTGTCCTATATCTTTGCTTTCTAAACACTTACTGAGGCTTTGTCATGACGATAATTTAAAGGTCTCCCTGGCCTGGATTCCTGGGCACAGGGGAATTGAAGGGAATGAACTAGTTGACCTTTTGGCTAAATCAGCTGTTTTACATGGTGATATGAGTCAGTTTTCAAGTTACCCTCATGATATTGTTTCCATTGCCAAACAGGATTTAGAAAAGGCATGGAATTCGTATTGGTCCAGTTCTAGTAGATATAAAGGTAATCACTTGTATCAGATTCAACCGTTAATAGCTTTTCGGCCATGGTACGCAAGAGTAAAAACTTCTAAACAAATCTCTTCAACATTATCCAGAATGCGTATTGGTCATTGCTCGTCTCCTGTTCATTTACGCAAAATAAGAGTCAGGGACTCATCCATCTGTGAATGTGGTCTGGAAGAAGGAACAATTGCTCATCTGTTGTTCTGCTGTCCTAGATATTTATCTCCTTCTTTGTATGATCTCTTAGTTCATTATAAAGCTCCTCTTCCATCTAATTTACCCTCTCTCCTTTCTCTAGTTATAAAAGAAAATACAAGTGCAATTATAAAGTATTTAACCATTCATGATATTAAGCTATAGCGTGTTATGTAGTGTATACCTTTTATAAACATTGTAGATAGTTAGGTACATCTTAGTTCTGTAAATTTGTACTTTATTACTTCTTAGTTCTGTTTGTATTATATGCTTACTGATAGGTTAAACCCTTACGAGTTTGTTAATTTTAATTTCTTTTAAGTTCTTAACTTTGTTCTAATTCTTTAAAGCTTGTATCCATGTACTAGTACGTGAAGTTGGCAAAAGTTTCCTCAAAACCCAAAAGAGGAACAAAATTGCCATTTAAAAAAAAAAAAAAAAAAAAAAAAAAAATGTTTAGTTTTCTATACCTAAAGCATAAATCAATAAAATGGGTGCCTTAGTAAAATATTTAGTTGCCGGTATCGTGAGGTACTGGTTGATACACATAGATTATTGGCAAACAATCTCGAACCGGGTCGAGATCGCAACGCCTTTGAACTCATGGAAGAGACTTATCGAAGGAGTATACCTCTACGATCACAAAATAAATCCCTATGAAGGTGACTCTTTCCACGAATCGCCTCTCATGCTGATAACCATTCATTTCCTGTTGAAAAGTGTGCCATATTTATTACCACTCCTGTTTACCTTACTGGATTTGCTCACGGCCCATTTACTCTACAAAACTTCCAAGGCTTTCGTGCGATTATTGAAAACTTCTCAAGAAAAGCAGCTGAAAGACATTGCAGAAGATTCCAAAGAGTTGTTGCTGAATGATGCCCAGTTGGACGAAGCATCAGACTATGTCTTATCTGTGTATCTTTTTAATCCTTATTCAGTTTTGAATTGTGTTGGAATGACAACAACTGTTATTCAGAATGTGTTGGTGGCTACATCGCTGTGGGGTGCATCAAATGGCTACAGAATGATTGCGTGTGTGTTTATTGCATTGGCGACACATCAGGCACTGTACCCAGTGCTTCTTATTGTGCCGATATCAATACTACTTGCAAATGTGAATGAAGGATGCAACAAGTGCTCCTATATCAGAACTTTACTTGCATTTGTATTGAGCTGGGGATTCCTAGTTTACATTTCTGCATTTATTATGAATGGCTCTTATGATTATGTTTACAACACTTATGGATTTATGTGAGTATATTCATGATTTCAAAAATTAACTGCCCAATCTCAGTGTGTAGTTGCTTCCTGGCAGTAAGAATAATGTACATTTGTATGATGGGCAATCAAAGTATCCCAGCTCAACTACTTTTAAGCCCCTGATCTAGCCAGATAACCAAATTCTCACATCAGAACTTAATGATTTATCTTTCTATTTTCCAGATTATCAGTGCCAGACCTAAAACCTAACATTGGATTATTCTGGTACTTCTTCACAGAAATGTTTGAGCATTTCCGTCTTCTATTTGTCTGTGCATTCCAAATAAATGCGCTGGCATTGTACATAGTGCCTTTAACACTAAGGTTTAAGAAGGAACCTGTGCTGTTGGCCACGGTGCTGATAGCCCTATCAACTATATTCCGGTCATATCCTTGCATTGGAGATGTGGGCTTCTACTTGGCACTGCTACCAATGTGGAAACATTTGTTTGCATGTAAGTCAACATAGTTTTTTCCCCACACAATTGCTTATGGACAGACATAAGTATTTGACATATTATCTATATAAAAAGATTGCTCTAATAATTAAATCTAATATTATTAGTCAATCTATGATGCTCAGACACAAGAGCTGTGAAAGAGAAAGGTGACTATTTGCTTGCATTTTGTGGTTAATTTTGTTTATAGCCAGCAAAAATAAAATTCCATACATTAATATGGCCATATTATTTTATTAACTACCACATACACACACAAATATAATACATAATCATAAATTACACAACAAAGTAACATGGCAAATTAAATTAGCCATATGAAACACTATGTTTAATTAAGAAGGCAGGTAACCAATGTGGCTTTGATGTATTAAATTCACTGATAACATTATCATTTTTTCTTTCCAGTTATGCAGCAGAAGTTCATAGTGGGCTGTGCATTCATCATAACATCAGCTCTTGGGCCCACAGTCTGGCACTTGTGGATATACTCAGGATCAGCAAATGCCAACTTCTTCTTTGGAGTAACTCTATCCTTTGCCACTGCACAAATATTCTTAATCACAGATGTACTCTTTGCATACATTAAAAGAGAATTCACTTTGAGGCATGGTTCCTCGAGGCTTGTTGATGGAAAACAAGCCAAATTGGTGTTACGATAATGTTCAATTGTAAATGCACCTCCTGATATTTTGTAAAATGTCATAAACTTACAGCTACATGCCACTCTTATCTGAGTTATGAAACAGTAATGTGATTCTTTGATATCATTCTTCTATGTATTTTATCTTGAGTTGCAGAATGGTATCTAGTATGAATAAATGAATGAGCATTTAAAATTTATAGTATTAAAGTTATGACTATTTAGTAAAAGTTTTTACTGTCATGTCAAAATAATTACTAAAGCTTTTATTGTGATTTTGTTTTTAAATTTAAAAGAAAATATGAGTTTAATATTTTAAATTTACAAAGAAAATAAGAGTTTTAGAATAATATAAATAATAGTGAGCTATATAAGTAGCTATTTGCTTATAACTAATAATTTCGAATTTATTTGCAACTTCATTTGGTTACCACAGCCTCACAGCCTCTTAAAAAACTGATTCTAATCTTGAAATGTTTAAAAAAAGGGGTTTGTGCAAAAGGCTTTAAACTCCTTGACTCCAATTTAATTATAGCCTATTTTTATAAATGTTCATGAGCAAAGATTCTAATAGTCCTAAAGTTAATAGATTTTTCTACAATTTATATTTTTCCATTGTACTTAGACAAAAGAGTTACCTAACTTTCTTGAGTAGCAATTTATTGTACCAGTATTTTCCAATGATGATTTATACAATAGACTTGTGTAAGTCATAGCATCACAAGATGAATTTATTTTCAGACTCAGGTTGTTTATTATTTAGTTTTCGCCTTATTTTTATATTTGGCTATTTAGCTAGAACTTTTAAATAGGATTTCCAATATGAGCTGATTTTTACAGATCCAGAGACAATGCTTCGGGTATACCGCTGAGGCTAGGCAGTGAATACTATTAATCTACAAGAATAAATAGAAATCAAGTAGAAGCGTGTAGCGAGCGTAGTGCCTATATCTAATACTTGAGAAAAAGTTGGTACTCAATCTGTAAAAATCAGACCTTTTTATACTTATGAATCGTTAGTTTTTGTAATGCACATAAATAGTCAATAAATACAAACTATTTTACGCCTATTTTTTATTATATCCTTTTACTTTTAATTCCTTAACTTGAGATTATCAAATTTAATTCTGTGTATCGCAACAGCAGTGTTGTCAGTGATTCATATCAGCTATCTTATCAGTGTACACTGATCTACATTGTGCGGAGCTCCTCACCGCGTTTTTACCTTTTTGTTGTTTTATGGTGAATGAAATGGAATGAATTGTTATTATGGCTAAAGTGTTGGTTTGTTCTGTTTTACTGGTCATAGCAAAATGTAAGTAGTTGTCATAAATGTTTCATTATCTAGGTAGTTAATATAATTTACGAACAAATTAATATAAGGTTTCAAATTGTGTTAACTTTTGTTTTTTTTGCATATCACACTATTATTACTAAAACGAAACTTTGGATGGATGTTTGTGAACTCTTTACGTCAAAACTACTGAACCGATCGGGCTGAAATTTTGAAGAAAAATAGTTCTAGGCCTGGAATAAACGTATGCTACTTTACAACAATTTTAACGCAGCTCAAAGTGGTTGCAGATACTTGTAACATATTTTTTTGAACTTGTAGGTACCTATACTCGTTTTAATAATAGGTAACTTATTTCAAAGAACATAGAGAAACTTGCAGTAAAAATAGCCCTTTAAGAGGTGTTTTAAAGTTGAAATTTCTTTTCTAGTTTCGGAATGCGTAGTCCAAACAAGCATTCCACCTCACTTGATAGCTTGCTACCGCACGGGCGCCCCTGACTTGCAGGCCCCGAGGCGACTCGACGTCTTTCTATCCCTTCTCAGGAAAGTTGAACAGAACTCTCAACTCGACATAAGACTGCTCAGCACAGCTTTGCTGAAAAGGTACATTATGTTTTGTTACTAGAATGTTCTCCGAAAATACAAGCTTGCTTTAGCTCTTCCTTGGGTCACTTGGGTGTTCTAAGATGGTATGAATTAAGCAGGTACCTACTTAACTTTTGATTCTTTATTAAAAAGGGCATCGTACGTGGAAATCACTTGGACATTGCAGAATCGATAGAGGAACGTATACCTACACAAATATAGGGATAGAGCTTTAACTGTTTTATTATTGATTGATCCTGTGCATATTGTAGCTACCATATTAATTATATAGTTACGGATTAAAGAATTCGGAGCACCTAACTTTCGGTGACCTATGATGATAGCTAGGTAATGTATAAATAATGCAGTTATGCAAACATTGGTTTACGCACAGCATTCCTGACTAGATATTACCTACCTACCTTATTTGCCTGCATACTGGCGCTATTAGCTCTACCTTACGGGTTACCTACCTACTAGTTATACTCGTTATAACCGGCTAATACACCTTTCATTCCGACTAGATATTATTTCTCCACACTGATTGTAAAGATCTAAGTACGTTTTACCTACTTTCATTGTGATTAATTAGGTTGATCATATATAAATTAATTCCTTATGTAAGAAGCTAAGTAACTCTACCAGCTCACCAGAAGATACATAGATACAGTTTAAAGGATCCCTCGTTGCGCGAGGACGACTCGCGCTTGACCTTTTATTTCTGGATGGATACTTTGCTTCTAGTTTAAGTTAAAAATAAAAATTAAATCATGTCACTGAATAAGACACACTACGCTTTCTTTGATTGCTTCTTATTCACAATTCTTGTTACAGTCTTCGCCTTGACGGTATCGAACAGTCATCAGCCAATGCAATGGAAACAGAATTCGTCCTGCCCTACCGAGCTTCCGCTTTCCAGTTCCACAAATACAAGCTTCTCATGGACTTGTTCCTGCCCAGTCAGAATCTCATAGACGTAGATGAAATATTGTCGGTGGAGGAGAAATGTCTCCTCCATAAGATTTTGAGTTCTGCGGTAAGGCAGTGGGAGAGAGGAGATGAGAGTGCGGTCTGTCCTGTGTCAGCTCAGCAAGCGCAGAATATGGTTACTGCGAGCAGTAGTAGGTTAGCAGTGTAATTTTTTGTTACTATCCAGCTTAGAGAGAGTAGGTACTCTATTATTAAACTAAAGGTACCTTGATCAGCATCAATCAAGTAAGACGTTTTGAACGATGAACTTATCTAGCGACTAGAACTTTCAACCATGGCAACTAGGTACCTAGGCTTTAATAAACAAAAACCCTTCTTTTTCTAACTCAATTTCACTGAGTTACCACTCTTCAAAATCTCTGGATAAAAAATATAGCCCTTAGGTAAGTACATCAAACAACATTCCACAAAGGACTGAAGGCACTGAACAGATCTAAAGGTGCTCTATTCGCAATTGAATATATACCCAGTATCTACCGGCCGTCCCAAGTTGGCCCATGCCCGATGTAGGAACAATGACCTCAATCAAATTTAACTTTATTCATGAATAAATTGAAAGCTGCCTTAGCGGGTAAAAAATACGAGTATATGGACCTACCTAATATTTGTACCCTTCCATAGAATTCACAGCAGATGTCCCATAGAAGAAGGAGTAGTCCAAACCGACTGGGGCACCATATCGCCCGGCACCGTGATGTCAGCGATCGCCGCGTCCTTAGAATCCCAGCGGGTTTCTGTCACGGAAATACTTAATGCAAACATATTCAAAGAAGATGTAGCAGAGCCGCTGATGACGTCAGCTATGCAGGAGTGGTTTGAGAACATCGAGACGTTTAATAATACAGTGCAGAGCCAGAGCCAGCTGGAGGTCGCAGATATTGGAAATGTTTGGGTGGCTACTTTAGCTGGTGAGTACAACAAAGGGTCAAATTTTGAGGAGTTAAGAAGATGCCATCTAGCTGTGATCAGGTCACCAAGTGATTGTGAAACGCAGTGTAAAAACTGGCTCCAAAGCTCAATAGGCCGATGACATGGTATCGTTCAAGGATTCAATGGATGGAGGCGGCTCAGGACTGCTATTTGTGTTAAGGCCCAATTCAACAGTCAACGTAACAAGGCATGTGTCTCTGTCTAGTTGGATTTGAGATGGTTACCAACCAAGAACGGTGGCCTGGCAGAGCCTAAAACTTCAGTTTTGAAGTAGATATTCCCATTAGGAAATATAAGGTGCTTTAGTTAGCTACTTTGTTTGCTGTTCATATTATACAACATTTTGTAACGCCTTAGCAGCCTTCTGTTCAAAGACCTACCTAGGTATCTGTTTGGTGATGACCTGTCTCTTACTTCCAGGTGACCTAGCAGAAGTGGTCGTGAACCAGGGTCCTCGAGTAGGTTCAGTCGCGCAGAGGATGACCGTGGGCAGCAATAACAGGTGGAACGACACGCTGATGCCCCGGCGGCATTATATGTTCCCTCAGAACAGCTCTGTAGTAGATTGGCATTTCACTGATGCTGAGATATTGGCAGGGATTGATGGTAAGTCCCACGACTTTTTAATAAATAAATATAAAATCTAGCCCCAAGCTAAGCATAAAAGTTAAATTTTTGGAGATCTTACAAACAAATCTCAAAGCAGTAATCGAACCCGCAACTTCTTTCGTCGTTATTGTAATAAGTTTTATTTGTGGAGCGGATTCGTGCATCAATCTCACTTGTTCTAAACTTTTTCGGGGTCGAAAGTATAGTATGAGGGATGAGGAATTTAACAATCCTAGTATCGAGGTTCTTACAGAAATCCACATTCCAAATCCGTTTAGCCGTTTAAGCTTGAAATGATTAACTCTACCAACAAAAGAGTTACCAAAGCCTGTAAAAGTGTTTTATTAGTATAGATTCTTAAGCTAGGTTCGTACCCCAACACAGCAATATGAACCTAGCTTTACTCTATTTTCAGGCTTCATCCTCTCACACTACGCTCCAAAATGGGTTGAACAACGCCGAACACTGCGCCTATCCCAGATCATTGAAATGTACTACTCACACGATGGCGTTTCTTTTGACCCAGAAGTAAAAGCCTGTAGCAGGCAAAAGCTCTACGAAGAGTTGTTTAGGACTACGGATCTATACACTGAGACGTCTAGGTTTGCTCACGTGTTGTCTCTGAGACAGATCACTGTTTATATTCCGGTGGAAGAGATGGAGAGGATCAGTAATGCAGCTGTTGAAGCTTTTTCGACATACGTTTGTGAGTAACTAAGTATTTGTCTATTTAGCCAACAGACGGTGTGAGGAACGATAACGACCAAAGTGGAGTGCATGAGCGTGTTAAAATCCTACCACATAACATAACACAAAAAATAGGAAATTACCTTACGGTACTTACGTACGGTACCTAAGTTTTTAACTAATATAACTAATAAAGGAGAAGGTTTGGATGGTACTCTTCACGCCAAAATTGAATATCAGATCTGGATTTTTTTATGCCTACAGGTAGCAAATCCTGGAATAAAAAACATTAGGCTACTTTTCATAGCATAACATTATGCGATAAAAACCTCTAGAAACAAAAACAACGCTTGCAAAGAGGGCGTAGGTAGTAGCATCATTCATTTCACGACAGTGCTGTTTTTAACCGACTTCTAATAAAGTAGGAGGTTCTCAATTCGACTGCGTTTTTTATGTGTGTAACCTCAGTATTTTTCAGTGATAGATTTTTATAATTATTACATTCTAAAAATAGCTCATTTGACATAAATATATATTAACTAATTGAATCAATAACAAAACCAAACTCCTAAAACTCTATGCCGTCACCAGAAAGCAGAGAGCCCAGATAGCTGAAGCGTTGTTGAATAGCAATGTTTATTCGACGACCGAAATAGACGCCAGCATTCTGATCACCTGTGGACTCTATGAGAAACTATAGAAAAAATATTTTTTATGTTGTTTTTCAGCTGCTCTTTTGAGACGGTCCCATAAGGCTTGCCAAATTGGCCGGAGCGTCCCTGATATGGACTTGGTGGTCGTCACTGACGGGGCTTGGAAGGGATATGATGTAGAGCAGTTTATGTCGTAAGTTCTAATCGCCTATGTTTTATTTTAAAATCATTTATTACAAGATCTCTTCAAAATTGAAAGGATAATAATATAAAAGTAAAGCAACGTGAAATAAATTATTAAGACTAAAATAGAAAACAAAAAACTAAATCTATTCGAAAAATATTAGTAGGATAGGAACTTTCTTTTTTTCATGAGTATAAGATCATGTTTTAAATTCTCTAAGAGGTACCTACTTACCTCATAATAAATAACGTCCAATAAACAATCTAATGCTGGCTGAGCCTTTGTTCTAAACGGATGATGCAGCCGATTTTCTCAAAAGTGAATTTGCTTTGAGGGTATGACAATTTTTTTTTATGGTTCTGAGTGAAAGGAGCAGGATAACATTTGATTTATTTTATTTCCAGCTGGATAGGAGGTGCTCTAGAAATAAACATGCAGCAAAGCACAATATCGCTGCTGCATGGCAACACTGGCGCCTGGATCGTGCCACCATCTAATAACTTGACTACTTTGTTCTCCTATATCTCCAACTTTACTGATGGATGTAAGACTATTTTGATTTGCTTCCTCCTTTTAACCTACATACTTAAGGCGCAAACAGAAGCTAAACTAGCGCCACTACTTATTTCATCATATAATTACGTTAAACAGAGGAATTTCCAAAATTCACACGTTCAGTTTGTTATACTTAACATAAGCGTTTATTAATGTAGGTATGTGTAGTAGAGGCGGCGTCAGTTTAGCTCCTGTTTACGCCCTAAGTAAAATACAAGGGTTTAATTAAACTCGCGCATAACGAAATGCGTAGCGCGATGAATCACCCTAATTAACAACACAAATCTTCGGATCGTAGGTACCTACTATTGAACCCGCAACGGCCGCAACCTCATGCGTCGCAAACAGACTTTGCCCGCTACCCCAGAGGTCGTCGTCAAAACTTTAGCACGATATTGAAAATCAAGTATTTCTTTTCATTGAATTCATGTGCATTCAAATAACAGAAATACTTCCTACTACAACCAGCTTGCAGCACCTATAGGATGGACCCTTCAAGCACGTAGGCAGCATCAGTCAGAAACAATACCTACTCATGAAAGCTCACATAAAGTAACAAAACTACTTATTTTTAGTAATATACATTGTTCGGTGTATAATTTCCATTTCAAATTATTTTTGTGTGTGCGACTGTACCACGATGCATTTGTTCCTAGAAGTTCACATGGACTTTTTATATTGTTTCACTAAGAATTTTTATAAAGAATGACTACTGGCAGAGGCAGTATTTCACGCAGTATTTATACATGTATCATTTATAATCAGTAAAGTTAGTTTTCTATAAGATCTATTAGGTTTTTTAATGGGTAATGCCGGAACGCCAGCTCGGAATGTTTTTGAAAGTCTTGTTTATTATCTCCCTTCCTATAAAAGCAATCATTATGAAATTTTGCATAGCTGTGGCAGTATTTGTAGACTATTTTTGTGAGTAAATTTCGTTTCTGTAATATGAGTCGTTTTCGAGTACGGTCATGTGTACGCCAGCTTGATCGTTATGCTAGCGTACCCACTAAGAATGATCATTATTTTCGAAACCAGAGAGGCACTATTTATTCTAGTTTTGCATTAATTATGCATTGTTTATACAGTATTTATAGGCATAACAACAATCGTGAATTCGATTATGGGTACGCTACCATCACGGACACCTTTTATTCTCCCGCAGGGCCAACCCGTCTGAACATGCCACGAATAATGTCCACAGTAATCCAGCTCTCGCTTAACAAATCCTTAGCAGAAATAGAAAACAAAGCAAGCGCTGGTATCAGTACTGTCGTGCTTATAATAAGCCCTAGCGACCGGCCCTCGGGGACCGAAATGGACAGAGTCAGAGAGCTCATGGCTTTACTGAGGAATAATTACTTTGATGTGTATTTTGCGTATGTTTCTACGGAGCTGGCGGACTTTCAGAATATTAATAACGAGTATTTGGATTATTCGGAGCTATTTCTACCGGTAAGAAGTAATTTTATTGTCATTTGTTTATAGAGAGACGTAGGTCGGTCCTTCATCATCGTACAGTAAGGACAAAGTTTCTTGGCAGTTCTGAACTACGCGCGGAAGGCTGCGCAGCAACACTTTTTAGGAACCAAATGGTGGCATGAGTAGGGTGCGCGGGGCGGTGGTCTAGGCTAGAGACGCACCTTACATAAAAACAATCAATCCTATAATCGATCGAATTTCATAATCGATTAGTTTCATTTTGAACTCATTCATTTTAGGGTATAGAAGATTATTTAAGTAGCTAAATTTACTAATGAAGTGAATTTACTCATTAATTAATTATTATTTATAAAGGATTAAAAAAAATGTTTGGTAAAACTATGTTTTCTATTTTAAAAGACATGATTTACTTAAATTTTAGAAATCTATTAAATAGGTACTATTTGAGTAACGACTGTTTAAGAACATTTAAAACCTCATTATAAAATCGAATATAAACATTTTTTATCACTTAATTTCAATCGATTTAAATAATAATCGATTAAACAACATCCACGAGTACGCACATTGCACATCTCTTTTATCTTGACTTTTGTTAACTTCGATCTTTATCGGCAATACTCGGTACGAGGTTTTTGTCTCTGTCACACGTCAGCATTGGTTTGGTGTTTGTGACGCTATCTCTGTCTTGACCACAGTTGCGTACAAAAGTGTTTGTTGTGTTTTTGTTCATTTTTTCAAATAATAAAACAAAGTAATAGGATAAATATTGAGATATGATACAATTTAAAGATTAAAAAAAACAAACACTGAATAATAATAATGGCTTAATGCCATTATTATTATTAATCAGTATTTTCTCCCTGTATTAGATATTTTCTGATTGTATATTTGTTTACATGGCAATAACAGTTTTCTTTGCAACTGTGCATGCGCAAAAGTTCGCAGAGCCTATGTTCAGAACTGCCAAGAAACTTTGTCCTTACTGTACGCCAGCAATCATACAAATCAATCATACATGATAAGTATCATTAATTCAAGCATGCTTATAAATTATGCATTTATGTAATTTTATTAAGTAGGTATTTATATCAAGTTTTAAACTAAAAACAATGCTCATAGACAGGTAATGTTTCTTAAAAAAAGCAGTATTACAAACAGTAGGTACCTATCTACTAGGTAAATAACAGCTACCTATGAAATATTTGCTTTTCGCGAATTTAAAACTTTTTTTTCAGACACCATCTAACAACGTCGCTGATATAATAGAAACGGTAGACACCTACCTGATAAAAAGCATAATACCAAAGAGGATGATCGGCGTTCAGTGTGCTTTCAATGGGACGGAGTTCAGCCAAGTTGAATACGAAGACTTGGTGCTTCCAAATCGACAGACGTCCTACAGAATACACCCATTTTACTTGAGGGACCAGTCTATGATTGAAGTACAGGTATGTTAAAGCTTATAATTGCGGTTCCTATGGCTTGACTCTTGACGATAGATCGTGACGTTTTTTTTTCTCATACAAAAATGCCGTCACGCTTGTATGGGATTTTCATACATTCAGTCAAAAAAGTATCGGGAATGGATGATTTGTTTATGGTTCCAAATTCAAATTTTTGTTTTTTTTGTTGTTGTTAGGTTGGCACAACTGTTTGCCATTTTGGCGCGGAGTTTGAGTTGCATCTGTTATTTATATTAAATACAGTGCTGTTTTTAGTTACATCATATCTAGTGTGTATTGCGAATTTCACAATGGACAAAAACATCGAACAAAGAGTTTGTCTTTGTAAGTTTTGCATCGCCAATGGAATTTCGTGTTCGGAGTCACTGAAAATGTTACAGAAGGCTTTCGGTGAATCAACTTTATCAAAAACACGTGCTTATGAGTGGTACAAAGCGTTCAAAAGCGGTCGAGATGTGATGGAAGATTTGCCTCGCTCTGGTAGGCCATCAACGTCTGCAATTGAAGTTAACATCGCAAAAGTGAAGGAAACAGTGACTGAAAATCCTCATTCAACTTTGCGAGAGATAGCCGCCGAACTTTCTGTATCTCACGAGTCGATCCGTACCATTTTAAATAATCACTTGGGTATGAAACATGTTGCCGCTCGACTAGTCCCAAAAGACCTGAATTTGATAATGCGCCTTCGCACAAGGCCATCATTGTGACCGAATTTTTGACCAAACACTCAACAAATACCATCGAGCAACCACCATATTCACCAGATATGGCTCCGGCCGACTTCTTTCTTTTTCCTAAACTCAAATTACCACTTCGTGGCACCCGTTTTCAATCGGTACAAGACATAAAGGAGAATTCGCGGCGAGAACTGAACTCAACTCCGGAAACAGCGTTTAAAAAATGTTTTGATGATTGGATAATTCGTTGGCGTAAGTGTATCGTTTCTGAAGGAGCATACTTTGAAGGTGATAAAATAAATTTGGATGAATAACAAACATTTTGTGTATTATTGATCTTTTCCCGGTACTTTCTTGACAGAGTAGTAGTTCCATGTCCGCTCGATAGAGGCGCTGTACCAAATCCTAGAGAAAAAGGAGATGACCGACGACGATGCGCGATAATATAATAAATTTTAATAATATTGATAATAAAGTATCGTCAAAACGGACTCACTCATCTGGATAAGACGTGTGTGCACCATCTGTATTTTAAGGCAGGAAAGTCGTCTACAAAAAATCTTTTGTGTTATCATGCGCCTGTTCATCACAAATCGTGGGATGGTTTCAATTACAACATTGGGCTCAAATAAGTACGAAATAAATCCGCTGTATTATATTGGCGCTGTTAATAGAATACCACACGGAAAAAAAACTATTCTTAAGTGAAGAGTAATTCTATTGGTCAAGAATAATATTGATTCATATATGCCCCAATTCGATTATGCTTAAATATAGAATATTATTGTTTCAAAATTATTGTCTTAATCGGAGTATATGATTTCTAAATCCTAGAATAGATATGCCTTATCCATAGGACTAGATTTAAGTAAATTATAGTCTCACATATCAAGAATAACAGAATTCTTAGTATCAAATAAACGTGATTTCTTAATTGTAGCATTAATTAACTGCTTTATAAGCATATGCAATACTTGGAATAAGAGGACACATTCTTGCCCTGACTATCAAACTGTCTTAACTCATTAATAGCCAAGTATATTATATTCTCCTATTGAAACTATCAATTCTTGCTAAAAGAGAAAATACTTTTTTTTTTAAGACTTCGGTTGCTTGTTTATATAATAATTCTATCTTTAAACAACAATGCTTAGTTTCATTTCAAGTATACCCTAACATTCGTTGAAGAATAAATAATTCTTAGCTAAAGTAGTTATACGTTTTAAATTGAAAACGTAGTTTCTTGAATTCAGTAAAAATCTGTCTTGCAGTGATGATGTAATTTCTTCTTAAAAAAATTTTAGTCTTTGATTAATAAAGTTTTGTCTTAAATCAATGCCATCAATTTCTAGATTTAAGAAAACTTTTCTAAATTTCAAAACAATTTAATCTTAATCCAATAAAACATAGTCTTCATTTGAATCAATATTGATTCTTCTACGAAGAGGTTGTGTTTTTGCTTTGAGAATGTAATTTCTTTCATGTAAGAAATATTGTCTTGATTTAAGAAAACTGTGTTTTGGTTGAATAATATCAATTGCTAGATAAAAGAAAATCATTCTTAATTTTAAAATAGTTTAGTCTTAATTTCAATCAACTTGATACTTCTTCGAAGAGGTTGCGTTTTTGCCGTGAGAACGTAATTTCTCACAGGAAAAAAGTGTTGTCTTTATTGAAGAAAACTTTGTCTTTGTGGAATACTATAAATTGCTAGATTAAAGAAAACTATTCTCAATTTCAAAACAATTTAGTCTTTAATCTATTAAATATTGACTCTTCTACGAAAAGGTTGTGGTTTTGCCCTGAGACAGTAATTTCTTGTATTTAAAATATATACTCTTGATTTAAGAAAGCTTTGGTCTTGGTTGAATACTATCAATGGCTTGATTAAAGAAAACCATTTTCAATTTCAAAACAATTTAGTCTCAATCTAATAAAATGTAGTCTTAATTTGAATCAATATTGGTTCTCCTATGAAGAGGGTGTGTTTTTATCGTGAGAATGTAATTTCTTGTATGAAACATTGTTTTTTAAGAAAGCTCTGTTTTGATTGAATTACTTACCTATATCAAATGCTAATATAAAAATAATATAAGTTTTACAACTAAAAATTTACATTAAATTATTACAATAAATTACAATCTCACAATTTCAGTGAAATAAAATTATCATGAATCAAAGAATAAAAATATTTATTTCAAATTATTAAAAAAATTATACAAGTTAAACAGAGTTACTGATGTCATGGCAATTAATGTAATGCTTTTTTTTACTTTTTTTAACAGGAAAGCTCTATTACAATTTTCATATTGACATCTGAAGTTATCAGTGACATTATGGACGTAACGTAAATGGAGAAAGTATGAATTAATATCACCTAAATTGACGCTACACATTTGACATTTCATATTTAGATTATGAAACTGCAATTTGTATTTAGGTTATGGTTAATATAATATCGGCAACGTATGGTACAACATTATCATATTTAGTTTTTATGCCATATACACTTCTTTGGATAATCAAGTAGATGTGATCAGAAGCCTTAGGGTAAGTGGCATGAAGGGTGTGATAACATTTGAATAGTGTATCAAGCGCCTTCGTTGCTGAACTGAAATTGTATTTTATCGTGTCGATCACCAGATAGTAAGATGAAGGAGCCGCTTGTGATTCGCAGGCCACGATGTAAGGCTGGACTGAAGTTTTACTGGTTTGTGCCTTTCTTGCTACGGTGTCAATGGTATGCTGAATGTCGCCAGGTTTCTGGAAAGATTTTCATTATTATTTTACCGGTTTTTTAATACTTTATCGACAATTTTATATACAATTAACGTTTGACTAGAACAAATTTAATTTAATTATAAACAAGTGGACAATTAAACCAACTTGTAGGTTTAACCCAACTACATTGAACCATAAAATCACAACACCAAATTCGATATCGATAGGCAATCTAAATGTCTGTTCCCGTATCATAAGTAAGTACCTACCCGTTACAAATAACAATAACTAAAGACTTACCGTGACATTCACTACTATGCCCTCAATGCATTCAATAGTAGAAAATTTTATTTTTCTATTTAACCTCCCTTTCGGCGGTATCAATCGGCACAGCAACTTAATTTGTTTAATGGCCTTCGTGTCTGAAACAGTAAGGACAACGTGAATGAACAATGTTATAAGTTCTTTACATACACACATTAGATTACACACAGTTAAACGCCTGAAAAGAGCCTAGTGACAAATACTGCCAATTATGCCTTCTTCAAATTTTTAGTCGTCACTGTGTCAGAACACTTAATAATATTGGAGCAGAAAATACCATTGGTGTACGACCGGGATTTGAACCCACGACGTCTTTGGGTCAGAAGTCGGGATGCTCCCTCACTAGAGTCTCTGTAGACCACCAATATTCTAGTTTTGATTTAATATTTTAGTTTTTTTTAATATAAGTTTTACGATAGTCAAAGTCAATATATCATACCATTATCAGTTTCGTCCTTTATTTCTTCCAAATCATTTAATAAACCATTGTCTTTGATAGAGCCTTCTTTTAGTTCTTTAACTCTATTAAAAAAGTAATCCCATTTAAAAAAAAAATTTGAATGACAGTTTGGATATCTCTTGTCAAAATCAATGTTTATCTGAAATTAAATAAAACAAATTGGCCATAATATAGCAAGAAGTCAAGACAATATTAAATCATAAACACATACCATTAAATTATACTGTGTACTACCAAATTTATACTGTGCTACTAACAAAATGGATGTATAATATCTGAATAAATAATTTTTCAATTTAAATTTTTTTCAATTAACACGTTTTCTTTGGATTTTTTTAAATTTCATTCATTTACTACAAAAACCTTATAACCTAACTTTTACTGTAAAATTGTTTACAAGCATAAATTGAACTCACCAGTGCTTCTCCTCTGACATCATTGAGAATGTTCCACTCGCAGACAAAATCTGCTACAGTCTCGTAATCCGTAGCACTCCGTATGTCATATGTCGCGGTCCAATAATCGATGACTTGCTGCCACGGCTCTTTGTTATGCTTAAGCCACGCTATTTTGTCTTCATTTACATCTGAAATATTTATAAGTGACAATTGATGGACAGCAAAGTCTATAAGTCGCAGTATGATAAGTAATCTACTATATTATTCAGTAATGTAATGATAAAGTTGTCTAATATTTAATAATTACGAAAACTAATAAATATGTGTAAGTAACTATTATACTACTGTATACCTTTCTTTCCACATGGTGTAGTCATCAAAAGAGTTTTTAATTCAAAATGTGGTAGGACAGGCTTCGACACAAATACTTCATCAATACTTATATTGTCTAATTCATTTATAGAGGCAAAGTCATCATAAGTCGATTTTGATATGGTATCAGTCTGAAAAATAAATTCCACATTAATTATACCCATTGTCACCATTAGCCTGTATCTATGGCTACTGTTTGGCCTCTTCAAATAAATGTAATAACAAATCACCCTGAACCACCTCTCTGTTTTACGGTGGTGGCTCCCCATAGTGTGGTGATGAGGCCACAGCCTTACTGTAGCAGCGGAGAAAAAATAGAATAATAATATGTACGGGGAGCATGGACTTATGACATTCTTAAGACCATGGGACATCTGCGGATGGAGAGGGCTAAGAATTGTTTTTCCTGGAAATGTAAAGGGAGACCTATGTCCAGCAGTGAACTTTGGACTGATGATGATAATATGTACATACCACTGAAGTGAGATATTCTTGAATTTTGTTTTTAATAGTTATTCGTGGGCCGATTGAAGGCACTAGTTCTTTTAGTAGGTCGCCTTCAATTACATCTTTTAGATGTTCAGTTGTTATACAGTTATCTGAAATACATAATGCATATTATCCTTGTACGTATACAAAAAGAAAAAGAAAGATTGTCTTTTTAATTAAAATTATTATTTAGCCATGAAAATGTAAATTCATAAGTAAAAAATAAAAAGTAACCAGATCGTAAAGCCGAACGTCCACCGCCGGCTAAACTTAGTTAGTTTAGCTTAGCTCGCATAGTGAGCCAGTTTTTCATACATGTGCGTCCACCGCAAACTATGCCAACTAAGTGGAACTAACTTAGTTGTGCGGCCGATCCGTAACAAACTGAGCTAAACTAAGCGCCTCTCACCCCCTTGCCATACCCCTCTGACGCCTGTCGATAGTGTTGTTGCACAAACTGGCCATCACTAACGTAGTTTTAGCTTATTTATTGGTGGACGGACAACGTAGTTCTAGTTTAGCTTAGCTTAGTTCACTAAGTTTAGTGTTCATTTAGTTTAGCCGGCGGTGGACGTTCGGCTTAATTGAATACAAGCAATTGCTAGATTACAGAAAACAATTCCATTATCCATATCCATCCATACCCGTTCAGTAGTTTTTGCGTGAAAGAGTAACAAACATCCATCCATCCATCAATCCATATTTACAAACTTTCGCGTTTATAATAATAATAGGATAATAAATACAGGCGAAATCTATCACATAATAATGTAGATATTACAAAAACTCGTGATGGCGTACTTACCAGTGAAGTTTTTTATCACTTCTGGAGAGATTTCCCACGAGGCTAAAAGTTCCTCCATTCTTAAAACAAGGAATTTAACTCTAATAACACAAATCAACACTCACTCAGCAAGACACACGCAGAAAGAAATTAGAATTAGCGTCACAACACAATCACAAGTTGAGTCACAATCACAAAGTGGCGTGAGCGCAACTCACGCAGTGCGCAGGGCGGCGGAAGGAAGCTGGAAACAGTGATGCCACCCTCAGTTTTTGATTTTCCCCGAACTTCTCGTAAAATTCCTCTAAACTAGGTACTTTTCAAAACGTTTTCCCCTAAACATATTTTTCAGAAATAAAACGCAAATACAGGTGAAAATAACTATTGCTCTCATGTTTTTTTTCATATGTAAATATCACAGAAGCCTGACGCTTTATGTCATTATGTTAAGTCGATGTAAGCCTATTTAGTTCGCAATTCTATTCTTTTGCGAACCGACATTAAAAACTTCCTGAAAAATCCCCCGAATAGGTAGTTATTATTATTCTCCTCAAAATTTCTCTAAATAATTTATACCCCAAAAATCCCTTAAACATGCCAAAATACCCTAAATCTAGGGAAAATTTCTGAAAGGTCGGAACACTGGCCGGAAGGACGCGTTATGTACTCAGAATTCAAGACATCAATTCTTACATGACAAAACAAGTTATGACAAGTGGTGTCTGTTCCGGAAAATACCGAGAATCGATTACTCAGATTGAGAATAAAGCTACAAATTTTAAGACTTAAATTCTTACACGACAAGACGCCGCCGTTAGACGACGACGACAAAGTTAGGACATCTTTAGGTCATTTAGGTTTACATCTAGGTAGGTATGCGGGCGGCCGCGGCGCGGCGGGTTGATTCAGGTGATTGTGTACCTACAGGTAGGTATTATCATTGATTATGCTGGATCTTGTGTGATCTTGTGCAATCAAAACCTAGTCGCATATTGCCAATCAATGTCGAACTCAGACAAAATAGAGATTCGACATGGTTTTGAACAATTATTAAGTAGGTAGTAGGTACTTACAAAATAGGTAAGTACCTACTTATAAAGATGTTTCAACAAAGAACGGATAGAAACTTCGATTGTAAAGCTACCTATAATATAGGTAGCAGGTAGGTAAGTACCTAAGTATGCACTCAGAGTACCTACCTATATAGAAAATAATACTTAGGTAGCGTTCCAAAACAGCGTTCTACACCAACGCTGATAGACCGACAATGGAACTTAATTAAAATAAATAAAAGTCGGCTAAATGCTTATTAGATAAAAGTTTTACTTAAGTCAATCAATGCTAAAATGGTGGGTAGGGTATAAGTACTTACCTACCTTACCTATGGCATGGGGGAATATAGGTAGGTACCTACTTAATTGTTTTCCATACAAACTGACCATGCAGATTCAAGGGCGATGAGACGATGAGTGACAGACAGAGTTCGACGCAATCGTACCTACCTACCTACACCTACTACGTATCCGTACCTACCTAGTAGGTACCTAACCTACTAAGTACTTACTACCTATGTACCAATACTACCAATCCTATACATATACCTAAAAATCTGTGATTTCAAATCTAAGAAGTCGATTTTAATCGGTAGTCTGATTTTTAATCAAGTTACCTACCTACTTGTAAAGGTCTTATCAATTTGAAACTTTGCATGTGAACGGATCTACCTACTTCGGATGGTATAGTGTATATATATTTGTTCATTTCTTTATCTATTTTGTGTCTTCATGATGGATTCTACTTGAGTTGCCCTCGCCCGCCAGTGAATAATCGCCATCACACAAGTGAGCCGCCCGCGCCAGTGGCCCACGTTCTGTAAACAGGGCTACTTTACATAAACCTAATCTACCTACTTTAACTTATTTAATCTATACTATACACAGATTACCACCATTTTGGGGGTAATCTGTGATACTATACTAACTAGCCACGGTTGGCCAACCGTGGCTTCGATCTCGTTGTATCTGTGAACGCTTTATGGCGTGATTGAGCCTCGATCAATAACTATTATTTCTCATAAGAAATTTAGATAATAATGATGCATGTTATGTGTAGGTAAGAGCCTCTCACTCACTCTCACTGCAGGTAAAGATTTTCTACTACCTACCTACCATTAAGTTTCAGAAGTAAGTGTACACATAGATAGTACGTTCTTACAAGCACCGCACACACGGTATAGGTACCTACGTCGTGGCACGTAGTAGGTACATAATAATAACATAATCGTGTTTGTTTTACATTCGAGCTCTTTATAAAAACCCCATAAGAGATACTAGAATTTTATAATGTCTCCTATAACTGTAGGTAGGAAAATTCTTTCTCACTACCTACACCTGTACACTGTACAGCCTAAAAGGAATCCAATTTCCAAAAAGAGTATTAAATTTTGCCTAGTGGAAGGTTGCGGTTGCGATCATTGGACCAGTGTTTTCATTGGACCACCAAGGTATTTCCAAAACTGTGTAAGCTAGCCACAACTACAAACTTATCGAAATAAGTCTGGTGACTCAGTCAGTAGTTCCCCCTCTCACCCCAGTCACACTGCGACACGTGGTAAGGAGTGACGTGGGTAAGGACACTAAGGACGAGATGTACCCTAACCCAAATGTTTCTACGACAGTCAAAATCTTATATTTTAACTCAGGACTACTTCATGTCCCATGGTCCAAAGAAGGCAAAGCTAAAGATTTACTTTTCTTCGTTTATATCGGAAAATGTTAGCTCGTACTGTTTGTGCTTTTGATGATAGTAAATAAAGATACCTACTAAGATTTAAATTAGTTAATAAACCGTTTGCGTTTTATATAAATGACTAATTTTAATTACCACTCATATTTTTTGAAATACGGGTTCGTAAAGTTATGTGGTCCAAAAATCGCTCTTAGCGATAAGGCCGCCCATTGTGCAACTTTTTTGTATAGGATTTTAATTGTTTTGTTTTTCTTTATTGTGGTGTACAATAAAGAGTATTTGTATTGTATTGTATTGTATTGTGGTCCATTCATAGCATAGCAACCTTCCCCTATACCTAGAATAGGTAGGATATTATATAATTATCCTTTTATAATGGTCCTATCGATTTGAAATTCTAAATAGTTAACAATTAATTTTATTAACAACGAATATTTACAATAAAGGAATATATAAATTACAACTAGAAAATTCTAAATAATATGTGTGATAGGCGGATGACAATACAATAATTCTAGTACCGCCAAGCTGATCTGGAGTCAGAAGTTGTATACTAACCTATATACCAATAAGAAGGTACCTATAGGTAAGTAAACAACTTCTGACTCTGATGATCCCTATTTATTATAGTTTTTTTAATCTCCGCTAAGTTACAGCTGATTCTTTCATAGCAACTTCGATTTAAACTACAAAAATATCTTCAAGTATTTTTTTCACTAAAGCCGAGTAAGTATAATATTGTTTTGGTTCAAGTATAGCGTTTCTTCATGAAAGATTTTCGCAATCTTAATATGACCATGGCATTCTCAAAATATAGGTATTCAGCAATGAAGAATCGTTTTCTTTACTAGAAAATTATATTGTTTTGGCTTAAGAAATTACGTGATTCTTTAGTTAAGACTTTGAACATCTTATTTAAACAATACTGATTGTTATTGGAAGACTTGCCACATTCTTAACGTGAGTGCTTAGGTTCTCTTAATTTCAAGAAAAATTTAACTTAACCTAAATATATAGTTATTCTTTCATAAAGAATCAGCAACTTCGATTGAAACTACAAAAATATCTCCGATTAAGTCTCTTTTTCACTTAAGCCGAGTAAACTATTGGTTTGGTAAAAGTATAGCGATTCTTCAAGCAAGAGTTTCGCAATCTTAATATGACCATTGGCATTCTCAAAATATATTCTGCAATGAAGAATCGTTTTCTTTGTTACTAGAAATTATATGGTTTTGACTTAAGACATTAGGTGATTCTTTACATAAGACTGTGAACATCTTATTTGGACAATACTAATTCTTATTGAAAGACTTGACATATTCTTAACTTGAGAGTTTGTTTTCCCTTATTTTCAAGAATATCATGCTCAAGCTTAGTTTCTGTTTATTATTTTATGAAGAAACATGTGCTCCATTAAAGAATATTTACATGCTCATCCATTTGAAGAATATTATTCTTAATGTAAGGAACTTTTATTCTTCTTGTAATAATTATTCTAATAATAAGAAAATAATTATCTTGCACCTGATAGTTCATAATTGAATGTTTATCTAGAATCGAAAATTCTTAAACGAAGAATATTTTATTCTTAAAAGCCATGCGGGTATTGTTCTTTGGTTAAGAAATGAGTCATTTCTTGATCTAATACAAAAAAGTATTAACTCAAGCATCAAATTCTTGGTTTTAGATAATTTCCTGAGAATAAATTATTATTAATGCAATAAAAGTGTGTTATTTGGTTTAAGAATAATGTTTAAAGTTAAGATAATATGGTCTCGTATTTAAACAATATTTTTGAGAATAATGGTAGTCTTAGTAAAAGAAAATTTGTAGTGTTATTTTTTTCCGTGCACCTTAGATTTCATAGATAAATTTATTAATATGAATAGTTAAATTAATCTATTCAGTCAAGGTAAAAGTGGAGTCATTGCACCTTGAACTGGATATTTTATTGAAATATTTTTAAAGTATTAGCTATGTAAGTTAGATTCAAAGCTGATAATATTTATTTTAGTTTCGCAATGACGGCCAAGGACAGTTGATGGTTTGCATGTGGCGGGGTGCAGACGTCTCTCACACCTGCCAAACTATCCCTGAAAGGGGCTACCATACTTTCAACATGAGTACACCATGTCCATCTCCTGAATTTTGCCCACCCGCTCATTTTTTAGCTTCAGCTGTTTCAACTGCAAATATTTGTGCGCGTAAGTAAAAAGCAAGCCTTTTAGAAAATAGCAAAACGGATGAAAACTGGATGTCCAAAAATAAACCTCCACCTTACGGTTAGGTCAGGCCCCGACGAGATTCGAACTCGTGATCTCCTGTTTACTAGACAGGCGCTTTAACCAACTAAGCCACGGCGCCTATGATCACGATGTCGAAAATTAGAGACAGATGCATCGCACTCATATTTTATAGTATCATGAACTACATACAACAACGCCGCGCCGTCTAAGCTAATTTAATATTAGTTACGCTGGATCTTTAAAATTTCTCGAGTCCAGTCGAATTTCAACCGGCAAAAAACGTGGATATTTATCTTAATTGCAATGTATTTTAAATATTTTTATGACTTAACCTCAGAACTTTTGTAAGGTAAACTGATTTTGATGATTCGTTTTTATTTCAAAGCTGGTGCTGATGGTTCTATGTACCTAAACCCAAATAAATTTGAACAAGAAATTACCATTCGTTTTTGAGTTGTTGATTTTAGGACTACATTGATGATGAAGCAGAAGTCATTTTTGCTTTTAATAGTATGAATGCGGTAAATTTTGTTTTAGAACATTTAAATTATTATATGTATTACAGATAATGATTGCCGCTTCCCAAACCAAGTTGGATACTATTTACGACATTCCGGACTAAGATGTCTGCCACTTCGGGGAACGGGGATCACAGTGTCAAATTCTATTATCCTTCTAATAAGTTTAATTATGGCTTTACAACTTATTGTAATAAAATAAATTATTTCAAATAGTAATGCTACTCACAAGTTATTGTAATAAAAAAGTTTTACAAAATAGATTGTACCCCTGGTGGGACTCGAACCCACAATCCCCGGCTTAGGAGGCCGATGCCTTATCCATTAGGCCACAGGGGCGGCTGGTAAACCTTCGAAATTATTCATCATCTATCTTTTGAGATGTTAAACGTAGTACTTCATTATCAAAAACCAGTGATCATTCTTTCTAACAATAAATAAAATAGAAGTGCACTTACAGCGGCTCTCTGCTTTATATTTCTTTTATCTTAAAGTTAGTAATGATGTTGTACCGATCCACTACCGGACCAAGTAAAATCTTCCAAAGATTTACTGCTCGGAAAACTGTTACGGAAAAGTGCTCGGAAACATTTGAGTTTTGGCAGACTTGGCGAGTAGCAACATAATGAACTGAGGTAAAGTAGCCAAGTGTTTTAGAATAGAGACATCTAGTTATTTTGCATTCAACCTTATTTGCGTGAACAAACGTTACTCAGTCCGCCGATAGAGGGCGCCTAAAACTGATTTGTACACGAAAATTACTGTTAAAAATGTTCATCTCTTTTCGAAAATGTTATGATGTGTTTAGGGGGACCGCATCGCTGAAGAAATAAATAAAAATATTCCCATAATACAAATTAAATGACAAAGTGAATAGTTTTCTTGGCAAATAAATGTACTATATTGTTATTTCGAATCAATTGTCAACGACTCCGTGGCGCAACGGTAGCGCGTCTGACTCCAGATCAGAAGGTTGCGTGTTCAAATCACGTCGGGGTCAAATTTTGCTTTTGTAAAAAAAAAAAATTATGTTTTACTTATTAATTTGATTTAGTGATTTACTGAATTCAACTGATGCAGTTAAAATCGTTTTCACTCAAAATAACATCACTTGCATACGTTAAATTATTTTAGCTAAGTACTTTGTAGATATACACACATACCTACTTATTCACTGAAATAATTCAACGCTTGCAGAATTACCCAGACTTCGCCCATGACTGGTTACTAAACCACTAAATCACTAGGTAAATAATTATAGAGCGCCAATTGTAAGCAAATTTGTCTGCTTTTTGCCGGATGACTTCGAAGAAGCGGAGTGTACTCGATCACTTAGCAATTACTCGAAAAAACGTTTACCTTTGTTGGGTGTCATCATCCTATAGCAATAACTCGTAAAACGTTTACCTTTTTTATATGGGTTTCATCATCTCGTTTGTAACTTTATGGATGAATTGAGAAAAAAATAGAATTCATTTCACTAAAAACATTAAATAAGTACCTACATTTATTATGGGTAGGATTAATATTATCGCCTGAATTACAAGATTAACTAGGTACCTACTTGTACCAAAAAAAATAAAAACGATGTAGAAATTGAGGTAGTGTCATAAGAATAGACAAAAACAGGTAGGCAGTGTTTTTACACTACCTACCTGTTAAAGCAAGGATAAAAATTTGCCCGTCCTGAACACTCTGTAGGAGATGCAATAAAACAAACGCAGTAGGTATTGATCAATCCAATACTGCGCTTGTTTTCAGGTAGGAGTAGTCATCATGTTTAAATTAATGTATAATGTGGCTCTACCAATATTTGTTCGTCCACCACTGCGTCACAACGACAAAAAGGCTTTAACTACATAATCTCTGCCAATAAATACATTAAAGAAAACCATCAGACAATATTACGGCATTTATCATTCCATACATGGCAAATGCCTTGGATACTCTCGGAAATCGTAGGAGTGCCTCTACCTACGTCATCATTCTTCTCAACTCAATTAATGGTATATAAATTATGAATGGCAATCAGCCTTGCATCTCTTACTGGGTTTTTTTCTAGCTTCACTCCTTTAAACTTGAAGAAAAATCTTAATACAACCCCGAATTGAAATTATTCACAAAATTAATGTAATATTGTTCTCAATCAAACTATTAAAATTAACTTGTCGTTTGAGGGATACCAAATACTTACATATGTAAGAAAGCCAAGTACCTATATTGTATTTGTGTCTTCAAATACTCTACACGTGCCGGCATAAAATGTTTAATGTAGCTTTAACCAGTTTTATTAAATTTTTTATTGGTTGAATCCTAAAAATTCCTACAGAAAGGAATGCTGCACATTATAGTTTAATATTCCAGCTAGTTAATTATAGACGATTTCCTTTTAGCAGTGCGGTCAAGACGTCGTTTAAAGTGTGAACAGGCGCCTTCTCAAATGAACAATTTTGCACACAGCTAAATAATTTATCTATGTATGTGTGTTTTTCTGCATGCCTTCTTGTTCATACACTAACAGGAGGTTGTGTATTTATATGAACACGCCTCTGTTTCCCCTGTCTGTGTGCAACGACTTGTTTGTGTGAAACTTGGAGGTCATGAAGTGATTGGTCTAACAACCTTATTATACAGGTTGATCAAAGTTACTCTTATAAAACATTTAAAAAAACAAAATCTCAAATAACGTACACAATCATAATTTAATAACTCAAATAACTCAACATCCCAATTCATTTTGAAAAGTAGTATTTCTAAGGACTTGCTGATCTTCCTGTTTCGGGATCTTAAATTTGGTAGAGCAGTTATGGTTAGGAAAGCAACATGCTGTATATATTTTAAAGGTTCTACGATGATTGTTCTTTTATTAACACTCTATGTTGGTTTCGGTTTAGCACCACGTTTTGTCACCGTTTATTTTCAGCGTTGACTAATAAATCCCAAATTTTCCAGGGATTTTAATGACTGCAGGATTTTACTGCCTTGCGTTGTCTTCCACCAACTTAGTTATTCAGTTGACGGCTAACAACAGCTTATCGATGACTTTTTACAGTACTGTGGGATAAACAGATTTGACTGACAGCTGCCACCGGTTTTTGTCAGTTTCTGCAGACTTGCCTTTCAAACTGGTACAAAACAGCGAAATCCAAATCCGTTCCGCTGGATTGTGTGGCATTATTTTGAAATAACGGCCTTATTAGTTATTTTGTCACTCATTTTGTCGACCTGCATACGTAAGTTGGTGGCTCCACCTCCACTGGTCATGTGACTGACATTCAACGACCTTCAGACAGTACTGATGCCGGCTGACGCAAATCATGAAGTCTTTGATGTAAATTCATTAGCATCCATTGAAAGTTTCGTGAACTTTTTAAACCAATTGACCCTTGTTGAGGGTGTGCGTGCGCATTGTCATCATAACTAACAGCGCTGTAATTTAGTTTTTTCTGCCTTTTTCTCTTTGTGAAATACCTTAAATTTCTAGTCTTTAAAACTCTGAAACGACTAAAAATATAAAATTTTATTTCCTGATTCAGCTGTAAGTGACTCGATAAACTCGCCAAATTGCTCGCCGATTTCGATGACCATTTGCTTGTGTTAAAAGAACTAGCTGCACCCTTGCGTCTTCAATCGCGTGAACACGCCTTTATTATATAAAAAGTAGCGTGTTTTATTCCATAGTTAGAACTACGTCCATTACAAATTGCAGTCCGATCCGTTCAGTAGTTTTAGCATGAAGACGTAATAAACATCCATCCATCATTTATCCATACTTTCGCATTTATAATATTAGTGAGATGTGACGAGTGTTACGTAGTCTCATCACTACATTATTATTATTACATGGTATAAAACAGAGTCGCTTTTTCTGTCCCTATGTCCTTATGTCCCTTTGAATGCTTAATTAAATCATTAAAACTACGCAAAGGATTTTGATGCGGTTTTTTTTAATAGATAGAGTGATTCAAGAGGAAGGTTTATATACTTATAATACAACCGTGCAAAGCCGGGCGGGTCGCTAGTAAAAATCAGAATACACACATGTATTCTGAAAATTTTAGCCTGGATTTAATTTTGATTAAAACTTATCAAATTATTTTACATATTACCTACGTATGTGTAGGTACGAGTATAAATAATTTAGGGTCAAGCATTATCCAAAATAATCTACATGAGTAAACTTCGAAATGAAAGTCCTCGTGAATTTTATCTGCGTTCCATAAATTTACTACGTCGCTAGTCTAGACGCCATCGTTTTACACCGAGATAAAGAATCGCAAATTAAACATGACTGCATGACTGTATGTAGTCAAATATTAGCAGACACTGCACGAGCGAGTTCCTTAATTACAATAACTTGATGACCTTTAAATACCTGAAATTATCCGGGTTTTTTTAATAAGTCAAGCTCGACAAAGGTGTATTTGTATGTATACTATGGTTTTTTATACATGACGTCATCCCCGGTACGGGAAGTTATTGCTGAAGAGAGTAATTTTAACTCTACAAAAATAGTGTGTACTAGTTGCGGCTCGGGGCTTCGACCGCGTGAAAATTAATGTGTCAAATGGAGAAATATATAGAACTTTAATACAGACACCCCTTGGGGTAGTTTTGTAAAAATAAAAATGATTAGTTATTTACTTTGTATGTAGTTTATTTAATCCGATTTTTGAGTGAATCGAACCAAGGAATAATAATTTAATCATAGAAACTTCACCACCCTTTTTAATCTCAGAAATAATTTTTAAATATTAATTTGATAATTTCATCTAAGTACTGACATAAGTTAAGTAGTTACGGAGATACGTGGTTCCAAACATTCAAACAGACTTTCACATTTACTATAAGTAGATATATGTAAGAAGAACTATGAGATATAATATATCATCGATTAGTTTCAATAATGTTACCGATTGCATTTGTTGGTTCTTCGAGGTGCTAACTCCTTTTCATCATAAAAATTCAATAAAATTCTTAAGAGGAAGTAGAGTAGAAACCTGTATTAACCTACAAATACCTATTTACAGTAGTTCTTCCTAACAACGAAAATTACAATCAAGGAATATAAACAAATTAAAACAATTATATCCATATGAAACAATTGAGCTAACTGCAGACGGTTGAAAACATTCTAAAGGTAGATCAACTGATCCATACTAATACCAGTCGGAAGTGTTCCCAAAACTCTGGCTGCATTACTACGCTGTATGTATGGCAATGTTGATGCGTCACACGTCGCATTGACCAGAAGCTCGTATCATTTATAAACAACCGGAGAGCCTCGCAACCCCAAGGACCTAGGGTCTCGACTCCAAGGGGAGCAAATGCGTAGTTAAGTTAGTAAGTTCTTATTCTTACCATCTTACCTACTCTTGGACAAGTAGGTCATTTATAGCTGCCGAGATGAGCCAAAACGGTCAGTCTCGGCTTTATGCTGTTTTGCACCAGGACAAAACAGCGCTGGTGTTCTATTTTTAAATTTTACAGAACGATTATTTGGTAGTTAGGTAAGGTAGTACTTATTTATTACTTAAACTTTATTCGTATTTACTTCGTAAGAAATGGTTACAAAAAATAGGTTTTAAATAAGTAGTTTGTTTTGACTGTGGTGAATGTCTAGTGGCCAGGGTCGTTTAAGTAGGTACATGGGTCTACTCAACAACCACTTAGGTAAAATAATTACCAATATACCTAGGTATGTACTTCCATTCACGATGGTTGTTTTTTAATGCGACGCTATCAACAAGCTGAGTAAATAAATACCATCCATGTGGCAACTGCTTTAAATGACAGTGCCTGTTACAACAAAAAAAATTGTATTTTTTTGACTTATCCTTGATGTAGTACGAGTAGTTTGGTTCCCAATGTGAAATTCTGAACTCATCTTTGATCGCACTGTTCGTTTTTCAAACCAACCGCATCTAAAAATCGAACAATGTGGCGCAGAGGGCGAAAGTCCGAATAACCTGCGACGTAGGGCACTTCTACGTCGCAGACGGTTCGTATGTATATTTTATTTCAAGTATGTAATTTTTATTTGAACCTCACAGGAATTTGCGTTGTAAAAAGTTCTGTGATACAACATCATGCATTCAGAATTATGAATATTTAACTTCCTCAAACAAAATGACCTTGGCTAGCTCTGTACGTTTCTTCATTAAAATTTAATGTATGACTAGTTTCTGCCCGCATCGCATGTTTTTGTTTCTATGAAAACTTAACAGGTTCTTTCTTTCCCATGGCAACTGATTTATGGAATGAAAATAAAGTTAAGAAAATTTAGGTATGTAAGTAAGCCATGCTTTATAACAGGCCTAGAACTACATCTGTTCAAAATTTCAGCCCGATCCGTTAAGTAGACATGACAAGAGGTAACAAACACCCTCCATTCAGCCGTACATTCATCCAAAATTTCGCATTTTAATATTAGTGTGCTGGTTAGATTAAGCCGATGGGTTTAGCAAATAGTTGGCGTTACCCATCGATGTGGTTTTGTACTTCTTATGTCTTGGTATATTATGTTTTTGATAGTAAGTCGATGGCGTTGTCAGTATTCTCATTTAGGTATTTCATTTTATAATGTCCAGTTCTCCCACAGAGGTCTTTTAAAATCTGGATTTTGGTTTTTAAATGACCTTGACTATTCAACCTGAATTATCATAAAAACGTCGACAAAAGAATGTTTAGTTTTCAACTGCAGATATAAAGATAATACATTAATTCGATTAGATTAAGGCGCTACCCAAAGAGCGACACCGTAAAAAGTACAATTTTTCGTCGCACAGTTAGCCGTACTGCGACATATTACAAGCCCAAAAAAAATTCAGTGTATAGTCAAATGTATAGAAAAAAGACATATACAAAAAAAAATTATAAAAACGATCTAGGATCATGACAAAAAAATCACAAAAAAGAACAAAAAAAACTTTTTCGTCTCGAAATACTCAATATTTTGAGTGACAACCATTAATAATTTTAATACCACATAAAAGGAAATTTTATCAACTAAAGACATATGTAAAAAAAATTTAACAAACTGGTGTATTTTTTCTTAAATTAAATAAAAACTGCAAAAAAAGTTCATATTGCCGAGCAAGAGATTCAACTAAAATCAAACGCATCGCCATTTTCAACCTTATTTGTATAACGCGACGAACTCCCTAAAATATCGAAATATTGTCTTCATACCGCGCCTTAAGTAGGTAATTATGTAGGTTGATCGCTATGCAATAAAATATAAAAGGGTGTGGTCGTTGTATATTTATTATGCAAAAATAGTTGAGTGTTCCGGTAGATTTACGGAATTTCCGGAATATTATGATGTCATTTATTGATAACATTATTTTATATTCTACACATCTTTTCATAATCAACTTATATGTATTAGTTGTCAGCTGGACATAGCCTTCTCCTAATGAGCGCCATAGCGCTCTGTCTTCACGCATCCAGCGTCTGCAGTCATCGCAGATTGTCATCCCACCTGGCCGGACGGCGTCTGACACTATGTTTGCCGAGTCGCAATTTCCAGTCAAGAATAAGGCGCCACCCCAACGGTTGTTGGTTCTTCGCGAGATGTGACCGGCCTAATGCAAATTCAGCTTGCTAATTCTTTGAGCTATGTCTTTAACTTTGTTTCTCTGTCGGATGTATTCCTTCTTTACGCATCCTATCTTTCTCAGAAACTTTGAGATTACTTTCCATAGCTGATCGACTTTGAACTGGCGTATCAGCCCTAACGTTAGCATCCACGTCTCAGCTCCGTAGGTCATTACGGGTAGGACGCACTGATTGAAAACTTTCAATTTCAAACATTGCGGTATGGATGACGAGATGAATCGAATAAAGAGTTTTTGCCTAGCCTAGCTGGATCCTTCTTTGACCTCCTTCTCAAAACTGTTTTTACCCAACAACACCATCTGCCAAAGTGTTTGGATTTTTAAGAAGGTGGCCATCTTCGACGATGGCCTCTCACGGATAAATGAAAGCATAATCATGACATTGGTTTTATTGAAATTCATGCCAAGACCGATGGATATTGAGGTAACGTCAGCAGTTCCATGCGGAACCCAATAGGTTCCGAGCCTTCAGGTGTTAAGTTGGCTGCCGGAGACGGCGGATCGCATGCCAAAGGAAACGGAGCTCTGATTTGGTCTTTCCCTCCTCTGCAGCAGTGGAAAAGAGGCCAGTTCCTGGCGCTGTCAAGGAGAGTATTGACGGGACTTCGTCGTATTCACAGTCCGCCAAGTCTGAACTAAAGGTATCAATTCTTTATCAACTTTCAATAATTTATTTTAATTGAATTGTCAACTCTTTCGATTTCGCAAATGTCGCATAAATATTACTTTATGAATTTTCGTAGCTCACTTCGATCGCAAAAATGTTTTTTAATTAATTAAACTGTAGTGGGGTACCACCCAGTATAGGCTTAGAATAAAAATAAAGCAGGATACCATTTAGCAGGTGTCGGTCATTTAAAATATAAACAAAATTAGGTGATACAATTTTTCGAGGGCGCGGCTATGGAATCTCGCGCCAGGCACAAAAAAATGTAGGAACTGTGCGTACGTATGCTTAACAAAGCTGACATAATCCGTTTTGCATCGCCATCATATTAACCTACACCAGCGTCTACATGCTATTGCGCAAGACCGCGTTTCTTGCATCATTTGCCAAATTCTTTAAATAAAAAGACTAAACTGCAAAGCAGGCCTTTACTGTTCCGTTCCAAGGCTGTCGAGAAATGTATAGGCACATCGGCAGTAATAATAACAGAATTGAATGAGTGTAGCTCAGGTAGTCACGAGGCGTTGGCAGCGGCTCGTTATCGCTGTGATGACGTGCAGGTTGGGGGCTTGGTACAACCAGCCAATCGGGTTTTACCAGCACCCGACGTCAGATTGGTAAAATGAACAATTTTAAATATCTACTTACAAATAATTTGGAACTAATGAATTAAAATCAACGGCCTTGTGGCTCGGGCACGTCGACCATTCGTTTGAACTTTGCTTCATTACGTAATGATGATGAGAATGTGTTTCGCATAAAATTAACCTTCTGCTTATTGGGACTGATTGGAAACAAAACATCTTATTAGCATCAATATACATCAGACTCAGACTCAATTGTTTTAGTTAAAGAAACTAAGCAAAACCTCATTTGTTGTTGCTGCAGGACTAGCATGGGCTTTCTTGTCTAGGTAGACAAGACTAAAAATGACATAAAAGTGACATTTGGGTGTAGAGAGTAGAAAGCTTTCTTCGGTTGCGAGCATGGCGTTCGAAAGAATGAGCGGATAGAAAGGTTTCTTTTCTACCCTAGAGACGAGTCTACACATTGCGAGCATGGCGATCAATTTACTCTATTTTTGACATTTGAGAATAGAAAGTATTCTTCCAAAATTCTCTACACCTCTCGAGGCCTAGACAAGCGTTTCTCTCGTATTTCGTAAAAGTATTATGGTCTTTGGCTATTATAAACGGGGTAGGAATTGGGTTCTTAGACACTACGAGGAGAAAAATGACCGAAGAAGAGAAAGAATCGCAGTTCAAGAGCTCTTTTCGATTTGCCGAAGGCCTAGTTTCGGAGATTTTATTTCATAATGAAGGATAATATTTGTGCCAAGAGCTGTCTCCTCACACAAAACAAGACTGCCCAACAATCGTAAAAGTAAGTACCTACATACCTAACCTAGTCAACTACCTACTAAATTATACATAAGTCTCATTGCAAGTTTAATGAAAACCATTTATAGGTTATGTCCGGTTGATAATTTTATTTTCACCTTTATATTTGCGGGAGCAAAGTTCACAAAGTACCTATTGATTTCTGGCCATTACCAGAGAGGTGTTTTAGCATACCTACATAATACACACACGCACACACAGTTTAAACCAAAACACTAAATATAAATATGACAACCAACAACATCATCATGGTTATTATCATTTCAAATGGGATATTTACCATGATGAAACCAAATCAGGTTTGAGAAATTCTCACTATTACATACAAGTACTTTTAGTCACCTCCAAAGAAATGCCGACATGTTATTAATAATTTTGTTTTTCAGGGTCGTGAGAGTTGATCCCCACAATCCACATGAGACGGAACAAACAACAGATTAGTGAGGGAATATTTCAATGACTAGGTAACCTACCTATTTATTTATTGAGTGAAAACACAGTATGAAATATTATGTTTTTATTATAACTTAAGTTAATCTATAAGAAGAAATAAGTAATTATTAACATTAATTTATTATATTTTCCAGGTATGGAGCAAGAAATGCCAGCAATGATACAAGCAGTACCATATGTAGATATACTCCAAGTTTGGTGAGGGTCACAGGTAGCCTACTCGTCATGCGCACAAGCTGAAAGCTTTCCCGAGGCGCCTCATGAAGTCCTCGAAGCTGGTGCATGTGATGGGGCTGGCTGTCTAAAACCGCTTCCCATCTACAATCATCAGTGCTTCCTCAACGCAGTCCTTCAAAACGAAACTAAAGTTCTGGCTAATTGAGCAATGTCATTATACATTTAATGAACTTTTCGACAGTTTATAATTTAGTATGAATTTAATAAATTATAATTTTTGCCAATGTATATTTGAATTTATAAAAAGTAACTAATTATTAATTTAATCAGAAGTAAGAACCATGACATGTATCATGGAACCGTTATTGATAACTACATGTTTTGTTTTCTGTATAAATTAGACACCTATGAATAAAACTTTACATGAAGTTTCTCATCTGTATCTTCTCCAAGTCATGTTTTTTAGGTTGTTGTTTAGATCCTAAAACAAGAGTATTTAATGAAGTTAGTTATCAATAATTAAAACATCAAAACTGGGATGTGTAGAAAACTTTCACAACATTGCAGCGCATTAGTGACCACTGCATGCTGCAAATAAACCTCTTCAATATACCTATTAATTAGTACTCATAACATAATGAGCATTAGCATGTAACTTTCAAAATACTTCTGAAGCTCCAGTCCAGAGCTGAAATAAAAATTTTGGTGGCCTGGTCTGTAGGTAGTGTTAGAAGTCTGGGAGTAGAGAGTTGTAAAGTGTTCCTTTTAGCATGATATTCTCCGACGAACTCTCCATCATCTAAATCAATGAATAATAAATCAAATAATGTTTGTTTATAAACAAAAACAATCAACTTGAACTTCTTGATTATGGCTCTGCGTCTGGTTTGACTATGATTTAAATAGTACATAATGACATTGGCAAAGTCAATGATGTGACGTAAATTTACTTCTTAATCATTAGAACGTCAAATCAATGTCGAAGTTAAACGTTTCGATTTACGTATTTGCGAAACTTCTTGTTCCTTGTTGACATTATTTTGGTAATGAAACGCTACGAACGAGCTTTTTACAACAATTCATAATTTATCTGTGGTTTCGTTCCCGTTGCTATAGAAAGAGCTAGTCTACGAAGAAACTGTTTTCTAGGGTTCGTTCCGAGAAACGGTGTGCTCGAGCAAGAGACAAATTTTGAAGACAAGAAAGTTTTCCACTCTATTCTAGGAAGAGAAGACAAGAAACTGCGTGCTAGCCCGGCTGATGCAACGTTGTGTTTCTGTCTGCGTTGGGGGGCTTGCGTGCATGCACACATGCATGTGTTGCGGTATGCATGTTGCAAACCGCGTGCGCGCGCGCCGGCGCGGCGGCGGCAGCGCCACACCTCCGCAGTTTCTACCTACACTTCATGATAGAGTCTACGTGTACAACTTTCTAATTACTGACGTCATTGACCTCAGTATATGTTTCTAAGGTTATTTATATCTTCAAATTGTTCCCAGGGAAGGTATTTTATATTTATGTATCGTTTCAAATGTAGAACGTAGAGTCAAAACGTAGAGTCTGTCTCTCCGATTAGTAGAGATAAATAAATAAAAATGCTGGACAATCCACATAGCATCCAAGCTAATATGAATATATATATAGTAGAGAATTGTCTTTATTGAACTTTTCCTTTTATTTATAAATAAATTATATAACTATGTTACAAAGGACTTGTGCCTACCTACCAGCCTGTTCAAAGTCCTGAAACGGATTAAGTAGTTTTAGTATGCCTTTTGTTTTAGAGTACTTATTCGCTTAAAATATGTTATCTTGCGATACCATACCTACCTTTTAACCGATTAGATTGAATAGTAATTGGCTCATAATTTGTGGGTGTGACTCGTGATCTGACTTTGAAAAAACAATGACTAAACCAAATTAACTAAGATTGAATGATATCAGAATCGTCAGAATTCAGTCACGATGACTTGCTCTGTAAGTTTTTTCAGAAGCACGTCACGCGACAGCCTCTTTAAAGAGGCGTTTTCCATTTAACAAAAAAGCCGTATAATTTACTAATGTTCTTAGAACGAAAAAAAAGGCGTAGATCCTTCTTAGAGAGAAACTAAGCTGTTAATAAGGATGTTATTTCCAAAGACGTTCCACATCTTTGGTTATTCTCAAAGAAAGCCCAAAGAGATGACAACAATTTGAGCGTTTTTTCCAAAAAAATATGACGCTCCATCTACCCAACGGAACGTAGTCATAGAATCTTTGGTTATTTCACGTACCTAGTCAAAGAATTTGTAGTAGAGTAGTTATTTCGTGGTTATTTCACGTAGTCATGAATCTTTGGTTATTTCCAATAAATAGTGCTACTTAATTTGACAGCTAAAAGCGTCCTCTTATAGCTGTCCTCTTATTCATCATCATCATAACTGGGTAGATTAGAGTCCCTCATAATATTTTTGATGATTGCTATAAATATGGCGCTACGTTGATTGCGTGGCGAGCCGCATGTTTGCATCAGAATATTGGCTAAAACGCATTAGGTCCTACCATAAAATGATTCTGTCATCCTCTTAAATTAATGATAATAACTACTATTTAATTTTACTGCTAGAGGGTCGTGACTGTAAGTAGTGCCATCTGAAATTTTCTCAATTATTCTAGTTATGGTACTATACTAATATTTCTAGATGGTCTTTGTCTTTTGACGCTACGAACGAAACTAGTTCGAGACAAGCTTGGCATTCATGTGATCTAGAATCGGACATTGCGTCGCCAACATTAATAAAGAGATTGATGGATATAATTGCTACCGATCAAGAGAAGAGCGGAATTTTCCGATTGCTTTTAAAGTGGCCGAGCAAACAAATTCACATCAGTTTGTCCAAGTGGCAGCAATTAAAGACAAACTCAGTGAAACTTCGCGAACGCTTTTCAGAGAAATTAACCAGTTGGACGAGATTTGTTTGCAATCCCACAAATTATGAATCGTTAGCGCTTAATGCAGCTATAAGGTATAATCTAGTTACGTTATGGTTGTTCCGCACCCGCACCTAGTTCTTAGAAGCTTTTAAAAGTACAAAACCTGATGACTAGGGAAACCTCATAAAATGCAACTGTATGACTACGTGATAAGTACCTATGGCGAAAAAAACCAACCACAAGCCTAGCAGGATAAAATACCATAACTCTGAACTGTACTTTACCAGGTTAGCATGTATCTAAATTTTAAGAGTAGGCCTTCTACCGAGCTCCTACGTGACAAATCTCAAGTCAGCTAGATGCGTGCATTCGGTTGCCCAAACGTTACCTAATAACTAATGTAATGAGCATCGGCAGAAATATCTATTCTAGCTAGTAAGAATTGCCGAAGTATATTTCCATTCAATCCGCTGGTTTATACGCACTATGTATACTGGTCAGTATCTGGCGCAGCGCATCAGCATTGCGATATAGTAGCGGGGCAATGCAGCCAGCAACTCTCTCTCTCGACGGAAGCTTCGGACTGCTTTTGAAATGGATTAGTGGAGCTACCTTTAGATTTGCTATAGTCTGCTGTTAGAATTAATAAACTAACCACTTACGTGGTTTAACAATCTTATGAAATTGGCCAATTTTTCATAACAAAGCTAGTTCAGTTTTAAATGCATGAATGAGTTAAAAGTTTTTCAAAGTTTAGGGTAGTTTAATATAATGCTAGACAATCCACACAGCATCCTCTAGCCCCAAGCTAAGTTAGCTTAATTGTAGGTATCAATTTTAAATATTTGTTTTAATTTGTTACATAATATTTGATACTTAACAATTTTCTTTGTTACGAATAAATAATAAACATATTCAGTGTAGCTACCTCTAGATTGTCTGCAACAATCTGTAGTTTGCTTAATTGTTTCATTAAACTTAACTTAATATATATTCAATATATTAAGTTCTCTAATTTGTTTATATTTTTAATTGTAATTTGTGTTACATGTCCTTTCTAACAAGACTACATTAGTCTTTTGTAAAGAAACTGTACTCTAGATACTATATATATAAAACTGCTCCAAATTAGACTAAGTTAAAAGCAACCCAAACCTATTAAAAATGGTTTACAATCAAAAATTCAGCTTGCTCCGATCAGTAGTTGTGACGTGAAGAGGTCACAAACATCTAAATATCCATCCAAAAAATATACATCATATAAGTGTCATAATATCAGTTTTCTATTCCCCATAACTCAAGCATTGATTAGCTTGGGGCTAGACGATGCTGTGCGATGATGCCAAACAAAACCAGACTCTACCAGTTAATTGAAGCTAACTAGAACTGACAATTAGTACTCCTGGAATGATTGGTTTGATTACATTTTATTGTATTGACTAAAATCGGCCAGTGCCTGCGCTGTAAACTCTTTTTATCCTAGACTAGCTGGTACCCGCGACTTCGTCTGCGCATGATTAGTATTTGGAGTACTCGCGATTTTACTTGCGTAATTCCCTTTCCCGTGGGATTTTCGAGATAAAATAAAGCCTATTTCTTATTCCAGCTTATAATCTATCTCTGTGCCATTTCATCCAGATCCGTTCAGCAGTTTTTGCGTGAAAGAGTAACAAACGTCCATCCATCTATCCATTCATCCTTACAAACTTACGCGTTTATCAGTTCAATTCAGTTTGGTTCCCCTGGGCTATACGGGTTTTCAAAAATTTCTCACAGCATCTGAACGACGCGCGCGCGTCGTTCAAATGCTATGAGAAATTTTTGAAAATCCGTATAGCCCAGGGGAACCAAACTGAATTCCGGGATAAAATGTATCCCATGTCCAATCGTCCCGAGTTCCATTCGAATTCATTCACTTCCCTCGTGATGCGTGGTTAAAGAATTTTTCTTTCACCCTCTCTCCCAGGGGAACCTTACCGAATTCCGGGATAAAAAGTATCCCATGTCCTTCCTTGTAGTATGAACTCAAATCGTCCCAAGTTTCATTCCAAGTCATTAAAGAATTTTTCTTTCACCCTCTCTCCCAGGGGAACCTTACCGAATTCCGTGATAAAAAGTATCCCATGTCCTTCCTTGTAGTATGAACTCAAATCGTCCCAAGTTTCATTCCAAGTCATTCAGCAGTTTCGGCGTGATGAGCGGTAAAGGAATTTTACTTTCATACCCTCTCCCATGGGAACCTTACTGAATTCCGGGATAAAAAGTATCCTATGTCCTTCCTCGTAGTATGACCTATAATCATGCCGAGTTTCATTTAAATCCATCAAGTAGTTTCGGCGTGATGCGCGTTTACGATACAGACAGACAGACAGACAGACAGACAGACAGACAGACAGACATGAATGAAAAAAATTACAGTTTTGGCTTGAGTATCGATAAAAGAGTGCCCTCCAAAAAAAATTTTCAAAATATCTTCAATGTACAGAATTGGACCTGTTACAGTTTTATTATAAGTACTAGCTGGTACCCGCGACTTCGTCTGCGCATGATTAGTATTTCGAGTCCTCGCGATTTTACTTGCGTAATTCCCTTTCCCGTGGGATTTTCGGGATAAAATAAAGCCTATGTGTTATTCCAGCTTATAATCTATCTCTGTGCCAAATTACATCCAGATCCGTTAAGCAGTTTTTGCGTGAAAGAGTAACAAACATCCATCCATCTATCAATCTATCCATCCATCTATCCATTCATACTTACAAACTGTCGTGTTTATCAGTTCAATTCAGTTTGGTTCCCCTGGGCTATACGGGTTTTCAAAAATTTCTCACAGCATCTGAACGACACGTGTGTACGCGTCGTTGAGATACTGTGAGAAATTTTTGAAAACCCGTATAGCCCAGGGGAACCAAACTGAATTCCGGGATAAAATGTATCCCATGTCCAATCGTCCCGAGTTCCATTCGAATTCATTCACTTCCGTCGTGATGCGTGGTCAAAGAATTCTTCTTTCACCCTCTCTCCCAGGGGAACCTTACCGAATTCCGGGATAAAAAGTATCCCATGTCCTTTCTTGTAGTATGAACTCAAATCGTCCCGAGTTTCATTCCAACTCATTCAGCAGTTTCGGCGTGATGCGCGGTAAAGGAATTTTACTTTCATACCCTCTCCCATGAGAACCTTACTGAATTCCGGGATAAAAAGTATCCTATGTCCTTCCTCGTAGTATGACCTATAATTATGCCGAGTTTCATTTCAATCCATCAAGTAGTTTCGGCGTGATGCGCGTTTACGATACAGACAGACAGACAGACAGACAGACAGACAGACAGACAGACAGACAGACAGACATGAATGAAAAAAATTACAGTTTTGGCTTGAGTATCGATAATAGAGTGCCCTCCAAAAAAAATTTTCAAAATTTCTTCAATGTACAGAATTGGACCGGTTACAGTTTTATTATAAGTATAGATAGATAGGAGCCACCTCTAAAGCCGGCGCCAGACTTAAATTCACATGTTTGAACACTTGTTTGGTGGCTATGTGTGGCACGGGACTTTGGATATGTGTTCAAAGTTTGAACAAAGATTTGCACTTTGCCAAGCGGTATTGGTTTTTTTCGACACATCAAAGCGATCAAAGTTGAAATGTGTTCAAATGTTTGCGTAGGTTGCCACACTTACAAAGTTTTTTTCGCACATCCACTCACGCCTTCTTCTTGGACGTTTCCTTAGATTTTGTTGCACATGTAAAAAATAATTACATGCACACAAATAATATAGGCACACTGAGTCCACGAAATCGTCGTCCATTTTGTTTGTTGTCTACCAGCATACTGTGGACAAAAGTGTTTGCGAAACTGCTGTGCGATTACGCTAAAACCGCCCATCCAAATTGACATTCTTGAGCCATTGAAACGGTCATCGAGCGCGTCCTTTCCATACAATTTCAAATTACGAAGGCCGTTAAAAGGGCTTTCATATGTCAATTTTGGATGGGTGGTTTTAGCGTAATCGTACAGCTAGTCTGGCAGGTACGTCAATATGTGTTCAAATGTGTGTTCAAAGCTTTGCAAAATCGTCAAAGAAATGTGAAAATCTTTGAAGCTATGTCTGGCGCCTGGGTAATAGTTGAATTGAAATGCTTTACATACTTTCAAGCATGTAGAGAATTTAGAAGAATAGAAAACATGCGAGTTTTCACGCATGCTAGTTAATTTCTGGTAGGTTAGTCTTAAAATATCTCCCTTACATCATGTCAGGACGTCAATGCATTTCCCAAATACGGGCCGGATACAGTGTGAATTGTAAACAGACGTTTTCACAAACTGCAAACGGCAAACTGATGTTGAACAGCCGTAGAATATTCTCGATTGAATTACATAGAGGGTTCCGTGTAAGTACATTACACTCTGTGAATACGTTTGGCGTTTTGTTTCATAAACATTGCCTTATTCATTCAATGGAAAATTACAGGTGGGTAGGGTGACCATGGACGAGTTTTGATCATGAACTTTGGAACTACCTAGTAGGTACCCAGTTCCAAAGTTATCTTGTTTTGTTTAAAGTAGCGTACGAAATCCAGTAAGAAATGTTTACTTTGGAAGGAGCACAACTTTTTTCCCGCGACGCAGTGCAGGTTTGGATAGATCCCCGCCGCGCGAAAAATGTTTGTACGGTCTGAAACTATTTGTAGCGATGTTCTGGATGTATTAATAAGCATATCATTTATCTAGCACCCATATCACAAGCTCTGCTTAGCTTGGAGCTAGGTGATGCTGTGTGAATTGTCTAGCAATATTTTATCGTATCCAAAACTTTAAAAAACGTTGGCTAACTGTACTGATGGCTAATTATAAATTTCCACAAAAAGCGACTGAAAAATAATACTTAACAAAAGTTATAGGATGACTACTACGGTTGAGTTATAATTTATAGTTTGTAAGAAGATGGACCAAAAAATCTACCAATCACTATTCTTTTCAGTTTAGTGGGAGGATAATGGAATGAAAATATCTCTAGCAACCTCTCTGGAAATAACGTTAAATCATCCGTTGATCTTATTAAAAATGTGTTCTGCCTGTAGTTGCTTTTACACGTTGGAAGATGAAAAATTTGATTTGATGTTAATTCTAGTAACTGATTTTTTATTAAAAGTAAGTAATTTGTATTGTGTACCTTACACGTATTTTTTTTGTACACGATTTTTATCCCTATCTTTAGACCGACAACAATCTTGCCTTTTTAACAATAATTTAATAGTAGATAGTTAGGTACTTAGTTATTAATAACGAAAATTACAATCATGGAATAAAAAAAATTGAAACTAGTATATTTAATGGAAATCATTGAGCTAACTGCAGACTTAGTTTATTTGGTTCGAGGCTCTTCGATACCTGTATCTATTCTGTGATATTACGCCACTAAACGAAACGACTATCGGACCAATGATGGTCGCTGAATCGACATCTACTACTACTGCTGACAACCTTGTGAACCAAGTCTTAATTTATTTTTCTCAGCTATATCCGCTCGAGTTTCCGAGAAATTTCATAACTAAACATTTCCGCAACATTATTGCTTTTTTAGAGGAACTACGCAACCGATGTTAGGTCTACAAAGTTGTATCAGTCGGAAATAAATTAGCTTTGAAATGCCTTTAGAAAGAAGCAACCCTCTCGTTACTATAGTCTTTTTGTACATGAACAAAAAGCCTCTGGTTCTAAAAACACGAAAAATCCACCGTCATCCCTGCTCAACAAGAAGTTTTGCAAGAGTCCTAACTTTGCTAGTCATCAAACCAAATGACTTCTAATCACTAAAACTAAAAGAAACAATCAAGCATTTGCGGAAGTAAGTACCGTAAAGACAAATTTTCGTACTTCTTTCTTGTAACAGTAAAAAACCAACGCTAAATTATAATTATTTTCTAGCGCGGAATCCTGGCTGTAAAAATGCAAATTCCCCGAGACATGAAGTAAGTTTATTTTAGTCTCCGCAACATTCCGAATTAGGAGAACCTGTTGGATAGGTCAGCAGCTCTAAACTTGTTGGACTTGGTCCCGCATCGAACCTGAAACTGGTCACAATATCTTGTACAAAGAATATCTATGTAACGAACTAGAAAATTCAATTTTATCGCTTTTGGCAAATGAATCGAACATTCATGCCTTATCGATCAATATGATAAGTAGAAATACATTAGGCAAAAACAACGCATCAGTTGTCATTAGTATATACCTATTATAACTGCGTACCGCGACTTCACCCGCGTCGCGGCAAAATTGATGAAAAGTACGTAGAATATTATCTACTATGTCTATTTAAAATTCTACTGTCTATTTAAAATTCTGCCCAATCCGTTGAGTAGTTTGTGCGTGAAGTGGTAACAAACATTCATCCATCCATCCAAATGTAATGTTATAAACAAGTTATTAAAATACGAGATTGGTAGTTCAGCTCCGTTTTAAAATGTCAGTAAATTGTGATGCCTATTTATATTCAGGTTATCCTGAAATTTATAGTATGTACTGATAAAAGCATAAATTTAAACACGTGTTTCAGGAAGGTTAAAAGTAAACATTAAAAGGGGTAACGAGGTTCGTCATTCTTGATAAATTTGAATAATAGTTAATATTAGTGTGATTATATAAAAAAAGTTCCAATATTGCGTGGTATTTAGGTAGATAAATAATATAGATTATGATGAACTAGTTGGTAGGTTCTTACTGTTTTAGTTGATAAAACTCTACTGAAGTAAAGTACAGGTTATTACAGAAATGATGAAATTGTCAAATGAAAGCAGGAAGTGATAGTGCTCTTAGGCATGAGTGTCACTTAGCTTCAAGTAGATAGGTACATAAATATACTCACATATTTTACGTGAGTACATTACAAGGACCTTTTAAATGTACAGAAAGCACCGGACGCGGATCCATGAGCTACTTCCTATTTGCAATATTATTCAAATATTGAGCAAAGATGGTGAAACTGCCTTCAAAAGTTGTACCTACCATCGCTTACTCGTCTTGAGTTATTCAAGAATACAAAATGTTGATTGTAAATCATCACTCGCTTCTGCCCATGGCTTTACACGCGCTTTTTAGGGATAAAAATTAGCCTGTCTCCAACCCCAGGATACCATCTACCTCTCTGACCAATTTAATTGAGATCCGTTCAGCCGTTCAGACGTAAAAAGGTAACAAACAGACATAATTACATTGGGTGTTGGGGCGATTAGGCCTGCTAGGGATTAGGCCTATAGACCTAAACGCCGAACAGTGCATTTAGAATTGAGCATTTAGTCCTGCAGGCCTAATCGCTCAATGCTTTTATTATTATGGGCCAATTAGTCCCGATACTAATACTTTAAAATATTTAAGTACAGTTGGATACAAAGTTTTGTGAAATGAAATTGCATTATATTAAAACAAAAGTTTTATTTATAAATATCATGTATAAATCAACACAAAAATTGACATGTTTATGTTAAATGTTTTTAATAAAAAAACACTACAGTTAAAATAATGCTATAGTGTTATAGTAATCACAGATTGCAATTTGGCTTTGGTTTTCCTCCAACTAGGTACTACGAGTAATAATCAGTCATTCATAAATAAACTTTACAATAAACTTAAAAATCAGTAAAACCCCTAATCATCCTCTTGGTAACTATACAATACAAATCGTACATTTCCATATTTAAATATTATCGAATCATAGATTAACAGCTTTTTTATACTAGGTATCTAAAAACAACAACCAACATAACAATCCAAAATACTCGTAAACTTAATCTAATAAAATATATATTAAAATTAACACTAAGTTTTTTTTAAGTAAAAACAAACAGCTTTTGATTAAAAAAGTTTAAAAATAAAAAACAACACGCAAAATTATTACAAAATAATCACAGATCAATTGCAATTTAAAAAGTTTTAATACAACTAGGAATTATAATATTAGGATTATTTATCAGTCAGATGGCAACTATAACATAAAAAGTCACTTGAATCAGTCTGTAAGTAAATATAAAAAATACACATTAGTATTTAAAAATATCAAAAAATTTAAGGTTTCATTACACTATTTAAAAACAATCGCCATATCAATCAAATATAAATTTTAACACATTTAAACTCTTAACTTTTGTAGGCAATAACCAACACTTGTTTGACCATGCAACAACTCTTGCAGTATATCTTCAATTCGTCTGTTGTTTTCAACAGTTTCTGATTTCTGATTTTTTTGAATTAGAAATTTACTTTATTTTTCATCATTTCATTTGTTACTCCTTTTTACATTTAATAAAGTACTGTACTTACCAAATTCTGTGAGGCACGACACTTAAAATATGTGCGACTGTCTCACACGAAAAAAGTTTCCGAAATGACGAAAATGTTACGCGCGGAAAGGGCTCAGTACCTAACCGGCTGGATTTCTGGAAGTGCAAGTGGTAATTATAACACTGCACTGCGCGGCACCCTTGACTTGACTTAGACAATAGATACAGAGACAATAGATACTAGCCCGTCTGTAGCGTCTCCTATACTACTTGTTAAGTACTTAAATGGCCGGATTCCTGGAAGTGCACGTGTTAATAATTATAACACTGCACTGCGCGGTACCTTTGACTTACACAACAGATACAGAGATAAGAATACAAGCCGGGTCTGTAGCATCTTGTATTTTATTTATTAATAATTATTATATGATCTATATAAGTAGTTTTAAATTTATTATAACATAGGTATGTTTAATGTTCCATAAAATAGAAATTAAAGAGAACAAAACTTTTGGATTTGACTGTACTTAAAGAGAAAAATCTTTGGACCTAATTGCCCCATTCAAAAAGAACTCATCGGCGATTAGGTCTACATTCCATTTGTGGGCCTAACCGGCCAATGAATAAAATGCCTTTGAGCATTTAGGCCTACAGGCCTAATTCAGACCAGGCCTAATCGCCCCAACACTCATTACATTCGGATTTACAATATTAGTTTGGACAAGCAGGCAAGGTAAATCAATACCTATCAGATTTACCCGACGCAACTTTTATTTCCTTTCAAGGTTGTTCATAGTCCGATGCATCGGTACAAAGCTACCTACTGATTATTAGCGGTGGAGCACTCTGATTGGCTGCCAGCGGAGGCCTGGCCGGGTGTGGCAAACGTGTTCTCGACCTCGATAATGCCACAACCTTTAGACTGAAACAAGAAACGGGCTACCAGGCACTTAGTATAAATACCTACTTACATAACATTTAAAAAGATATAGAAATAATACCTATGCCAACAAATTAGGTAGACGTAGAGAAACAAGGCCGCAACGCTGTTAAAACGCACGTGATGTTTGCTTAGAAAATGAATATGCGGACGTTTCCCAATGGACCAAAAATTGTAAACACAGATCACGCGATTCTACATTTCTTGCAAGATGCACCGAAAGTTTTACAAGATTATCTACGTCTATCGAGGTTTACGTGATTTTTAAAATATGTCAGTTTCACGATGAATCGATGAAATGTCCTGCTCTACGTACCTCTGCTATAAATGCTCTATCTTATAAAATAGAGAAAAGTCAGTCTATTTAGAATCTAGACCGCAAGAGTTGGCGCCATCGTTTCAAAGAGATGCCCTAGATCTTCAATAAATCAATCATTCAGTCTCAATAAGAATCAGTTGAAAAGTACTGGTCATCAGTACTTTTCCAACATTGATTATAATTGGTCCCTCTGTTCCATTACATAAACTAACATCCAATAATTTGTTTTAAACAAAAACTAAATAAGTAAAATAATTAAACAACGGGACAGGCCGGGGAAATATGGGACCAAAAAAAATCATCATAATTGCTTCAATTTGAAAAAAGTTATGTTGTAAGTTCTCCTTTTCTGAATTCAATTGAAACAGGTTAAACAGAAAGTTTTTCTGTCATATAAGACCGATCAGTAATGGGAAAAACCACCTCTGTTATCTCAATCAAGTAATCAATTATATTAAATCATCAAAAATTTTAACTCTATTTATAGTTATTTACTTACTTGTAGATTGACTTTAGACATATCAGTCAAGGATAAGCCTGTTTGGCTTTATATGATGTTGCTGTTTGGTTTGATAATAATGTTGGCAAAAATAGAACGTTACGTGAGGTGTTCAATGTCCAAGGGGGGGAAGGGGGTCAAGTTAAATCTTTCCAAATCTCACTTGGTTTAGCAAATATCACGTTATTTTTCCAGGCAAAAATTTTGCGTGAAAGTATAGTTAAAGTAAGTGATTTTAAACTACGGTAACAAAAACAAATTTCAAATACTAGTCTATAGTAACAATTTATCTTTTTGTATATTTGTTTTATAATCCAACGAAAATCTGGGAGGGAGGGTGTTGAGGAAAATCTTACGAAATCTTACCAGAGGGGGGTCAAAACATCCTGAAAAATGCCTTACGTAATTTATGGACGGCCCCTTAGTAATTTTTGAAGACTCTTCTTTCTTTCTAGTTATATAAATATAAGCATTTGTTGGAATAGGATAGGAATTAGGATTTATATATGGGTAGGTATTACCAAAAAAATTCAAAATCGCTGAACAACATAATTCCATATTAAATTAGAGACATTACAAATCAAACTGACTCTACAAATTTTTGGACCGTAGATAGGTCTTATGGTAGTCCATACTGACATCAAACTTGAAGAATCATATTCTTCGTTTGCATGCCTTTGTCGATGGCAAACCACGGGTAACTTATCAGTAACGTGCTGTTGACTTCTTGATAAGCCGGTCGTGCCGAGCCATAGCTAATGGCGAGCAATTATTACTAGCTAATTTCACTACCACACGATTCAATAACAAAACACTATTTGGTTTACGAGTACTTTAGGTACTTATAAGAAGAAGAACGTGTCCTAGAAACTTTGTAGGTTATTTTGACATTACCTATTCAGACATGTAGGTACTTACTGAAAACTCATATTAACTAAATAGAAATACTTTGTTGCACCCAAGAGTGATTTCGACAAGACGAGTTTGAATGGATAATATGGATATCCCATCCATTCCATTGGATACTAGCTTACGCAATATCGAGATTTTTTTGAACATTTGAGACTTGAAATGAACTACAGGAAGGATGATGATGATGAGTAGATAAAAGATGGCTGAAAAATAAATTCTTTTATTGAGCTCAAGCAACCCGCCCCGGCTTCGCACGGTTTTATTAATACATACGTATAAACCTTCCTCTTGAGTATTAAAAAATAACCGCATCAAAATCCGTTGCGTAGTTTTAAAGATTTAAGCGTACAAAGGGATATAGGGGCATAGGGACAGAGAAAGCGACTTTGTTTTATACTATACAGTGATAGTAATAAATCAAAAAACCAGTACATACTCAAAGATAAAGATATAATATAAAATTTCTATCATAAGTCCGTAGAAGGTCGCAAAGACGCTATTGGTAGCGCATCCCGTACTGAGAGGGTTCAAGTCCCGCCAAAGTCGAAAATTTTTGCGATAACATTAAATTATATATTTCCTTTGGACTTCTGTAGTGATAGATGAGTAGATAATGCACATAAAGGCTACAATTATACTAGAGAAGTATCTATTGAAGGAAAATTCAGGTCGCTGATTGATGGAAATGCGTCGTATACAAAATAAATCATCGTAATAAATTATTATTGATTCGACATTGATTTTAATAACCATGATTGAGAGGTACCCTCAACTTAACTACGCATATCTACCGCTGCATCAAGCACAAGGATAATTTTATAGAATGGATTTATATTCTATAAAATTAACCTTGTTAACTTAACTTAAATTATAATTCCATAAATATCATCATAGTATAAAGCCATCAAGTACACTGCTGCGATTTTGAAGCGCGCCTTGTGACGTACGACTTGTTGCGATTTTGTAGCGCGATTTCTAGACGCAGTGCGTCTTTATCGCGATTGCGACTTTATCGAAGAAGTGTGTGAGATCGTAAATTTAGAGATTTAGAGACCCGCGACGTCTAGAATTCACGAGTCAATACAAAATGTCAAAAAATCGCGCCATAGAAGATGTGCTTCAAAATTGCGGCAGTGAGATTGAGTCTTAACTAAGGAGTACATAAAGACATTTATTTCACTCTACATTATTGTGATGTTTTAGAAGTTGCATATTGTAAATTACCTAGTCCTAGTCCTCTGCATAATATTTCGTTTATCGTATATGATAATAACTTTACGAGGCTAAACTTGCAGACTTAAAAGGATTTAAAAGTTCAATGTCGTATAAAAGTGGTAAAGGCGCGGCGGCTGTCTCGTCTTAAGAGGGTGCAATAGCCGATTTGTTAATCAATGTACCTAGGTAACTCATGGAACAAAGAATCCGGGGTAAAAAACTTGAAGTTTATGATTTATAATTTTTTTTCTTGAGCGTAGAGTCTAGTGTATGTAGGTAAAGTGAAAAGAACACTGAGAAAAAAATGGGATAAAAATGTCCTGAAACTGCATTGTTTCGCCCGAAAATTGTCTGGAAACCCGCGGTTTATTGAAGAGACTTAATAATTATATATTTTAATTCCCAGGTTATCATTAATTATTTGGGTCCTATAAGCCAGTTTATCAATTACTTCTGTTGTTTTCTTAATATGAACTTTAATTTGATTTTTTACGCTTAGGTACGTCTTTCCAAAAAGATATATATACTCTCACGCTCCTAAGAACGCGAATTCTTTTTCCTATCCTATTTGCACAAATGGCTGCAACGCGCGCGCCCTCTTAACACTAAGTATGCCGCGACGCGTTTGTAATTCTAGCAATCCTAGACGAGGCTGGGCAGTGAACGCTTTAACAAGAACGATTTGAGCGAAACGCCTGGAGTGCCCGAGACCCGTTTTCACTGTTAGAACATGACTACATTCCTTCATGGGTTAATTTTAGATACATCAGGCTTATGCACTGACGACTGATCTGGCGCGGCGGACGATCGTTCGCTTGATCGTGGCTGGTTCAATTCCCGCTTTGGTAATTTCTCCTCAGGCGTGAGTCTTCGCGGTTTATTAATGTGTTCGATCTGAAACCTGTGCATTTGTTCGAGGTATTCTGGTTGTTTTCTATGCGTAGTTAATAATATATATCTATGTAATATGCAGTATGTAGTATGCAGGTCGGCGTTGGATGCAAGCCGCTTTCAACCGCTGTTCGTGGAGACCAATGAGGGAGGCCTTTGTCCAGCAGTGGACGTCCTACGGCTGATATGATGATGATGATGATCTATGTAATGTATTGTATAGGTATATGAGTCATCTAGTACCCATAACACTAGTTCTGCTTATCATGGGGCTAGATGACGAGAATTGCCTAGTTTTTACCATCAATTGAAGAAGTGTTATGAGTGTTATGACGCTGTCATTCATCAGATGGATATATTATATTTATCTGATGAAATGGATCATAATGGCGTGTAATTTTCCAACACCAAAGTATACTTACACAGGGTGTGATAACCAATGAATAACTATGTTTACACTTGTGATTAATAGCAGTCATTAGTGGAAGTTATATGCAAAAAGAGCAAATTCATGTTGAACATTTAAGAGACATAACGAGTAGTTTTGAAACGCAATTCCACTAGAATTGAGCAGATCGATTGATATTAGTTAGGATAAAAGTAGAAGCTAAAAAAGAAAAACAAAAGAAAGCAAAGGTTTACAGTAACCGTTGATATAACTACAAACGTATTCAGGTTTTATACATAGGACTTATAAGCAAATTAATACACAGCGATTATGTCATCATAACCATTATTGGCTCAAGTAGATTATACAATGAAATGAATTATGCGAAGATTATTGCATGACGTTTTATCATCCACATTAATCTGCCAGAGATTTAAAAAAGAACATAAGATATAGAATATCCATAGATAGTTCAGACCAAATAAACAAATAAATTTTACTGGATAATCTAAACAGCATCAGCCAAGCTAAGCAGAGCTTGTGTTATGGGTACTAGGTGACTGATTTACTAAAATCATAATTAGATATTTGTTATACATAGAAAACCCCCAGAACAAAATATCTGAAGATCTTTTAAACATTTGTCTTAAGGAATCGAACCCGCAACCTAAAACGCAGGCGGATCTTTGCCCGCCGCGCCACATCAATCGTCGTAATAATCAGAGCACCTGCACCAGGTATATAAATAAAAACGTGTAGATGGAGAATTCAAAACAGGGAAAAATGCTTTAGAAGTTTATTGAGAAGTTTTTTCTTACAGTATGAGATCACTTGCCCATCCGCTGTATGGACCATTCCTGCTGGCACAAAGGGCAGCGGTTATTCTGCTTCACCCACAAAGACATGCAGCAGAAGTGGAAGCTATGGTTGCACTCTCCCCATACGACGACGCAGTCTTGCTTGCCGTACGAATCCTTCTTGCTTTCTCCTTGGCAGCGCAGGCAGGCATCTGAGAACAATATCTAGATGTTACTATACTGTTTTTTGGGTTCCGTAGCTGAAGGATAATACGGGGCACTATTACTAAAACTGTTCGCCTGTCTGTTTAACGGTCTGTCACCAGGCTGTATCTTATGAACCGTTATAGTTGTATAGTTAAAGTTTTTACAGATGATGTTTTTCTGTTGCCGCTATAACAATAAATACTGAAAAGACAATGATTTAATGTAAAAAGACATGTTATTTTTTGCCGTTTTTATTGGTACCCTTCGTGCGCAAGTTAGCTTTGCACTTGGCCTGTTTTTTTCATTTAATCCTTTAGCTAAAGTCAAGTAAAGGTGTATCAGAGATCAAAGTTGCTGACGCGGTTATAAATAACAGCAGTAAAAGACTCAAGATAGAGATACGTGCAAGAGTTTCAATTGAACATTATAAAACTGCTTCTCACGATGTAGGTTAATTTGAAGTAAGTTAAACTTAAGGTGAGATAAAACAAAGATTAGTATCAATATTCATGAAACCTTGTCTTTTTTCCCTTAGGACAATGGAAGTTCTTGTTTTGTTGAATATTATAAAGGTACTAAATGCGTCTCGTGGCTTCGCCTTCGTGGAAATTTAAGTGTAAAATAGAGAACAATTGAAATTATTAGAACATCCCTAAGGATCGCTTTGTAAAAAATACGTAATTTATTATCACAGTTTATTTATACCGAGTTTTGAGTAAATTGAACCAAGGAACAATAATTTTCCCCTCAGAGGATAATCATTCAAAATTAGATCAGCCTATGTGTTATTCTAGAACTTAAACTATCTACATACCAATTATCATCTAAATATGTTAAGTATTTACGGATATAAGTGGTAACAAATGTTCACACAGACTTTCACATTTATTAAATTAATAGGATATTCATGAATAGAGAATTTGAAAGATAAACAAACCAGCCAGGTATCAAATTAGAATGTCAGATGATCAATGATTATAGCCTATCGCATTTAAGATAAGAATGATGAACTTTTTGTGGAACATCAGTTTATACGTATGAGTTAGGTATGTACTCTATGTTCAGGCAATACATCTCAATCCATTTTCACTGTCAATTTTAAACAAACAGACAACAAGATCAACGTACGAAAATTTCAAAGAACCTAACAACAGCACATTATGCAATAACGAGATTGGCACTAAACCTGGTAAGATAAATATTCCAATAGCATATTTTAATAGTTTTTCCATCAAGGAAAAGTAGAAACTCTATATAGCTGCTGGTAGAATCATGTGACCGTGACATAACAAGCATTTTAACTACGCTAAGTATCATTGCAATGGCAATACAATACAGAACCTCAATTACAGTCAGTAGATATCTAATTATGGAAAAAATGCAAATACTGTGCATAAAACGCTATCTAATCTCGAGTATATTTCAGAAACCAGACATCAGTGCAATCGAAGCCTATTTCAGAAAGATTAAAAACATTATCAAAATTTGTTTATCTTTATGATATCGCACCATAAAGCAATATTAGGCGTTAGGAATCCATACACATAATACGGATACTGAGGTTAAACTCTACCAATTCGGTTGTTTGAAGATACTGAAATATATAATCATAAACAAGATGGTATATGACTAACTGTTATAATATATTTAGCCCAAAGAGAGAAATAATAGTCCATATTCGAATGAGGTAGTGATCGTTTTCGCATGTTGTAAAAATAAGGGTAGTCGATCATAACGCGAGTGAATCTAGACTGCCGAAAGCCAAGTCCGGTCGCGTACACAAACACTGTGCACAGTAAATTAAATATAGCCATGAAAACTGAAGTTAACATTCCTACAATACCGCAATATCCTTTGTGCAGGGCAATTTTACGGAAAGGGGCCAATTCTGTGAATCTATTTCATATGCATGGATTTTACCGCACATTCTGAGTTCCTAGTACAGTCGTCGATTATCTATAAATAAAAGAAACAGCTCTAGTGATATTCACAGAAGCTGAAATTCGTATTATATTATTAGTCTATTTATTGATGGCTTATTATGATGAATTCCCAAAAGAACATTTTCGAGTGTTGTCAATTCGTTGTCTTATGAATTGCGTCATTTACCGCATGTTTAGTCACTTCGAAACTGAACTAAGAAAATATTTAAATTTTTCTTTATTAGCCTCACAACCGTCAATGCTTAATGACGTCATTGGAAATTACAATAAGCGAAATAGAGGGCGTGGTCCGCTTGAATCGACTGAAATATAACGATCAATAAATAATAATTATTGTGACACCTCAATCAAGTTCAATCACAGCCAAGTGTCTGCGCTTGGGAACGTCTGTAATTTGACACCTTTTTCAATTCGCCATGTCGACCTTCCAATATACAAACGCGAACAATTTAAATGGACATAAGAACGTACTTTTCTTAAAATCAACTTCATGAAGATATTTTATGAGGTGCCTATCATCACCGACGGCATAACACAAGGCAGACATTTTATGAACGAACGTTCCTTGTAAAATAGTACTTATCTGAAGCAAAACAGTGCAATAATGTAATATTTAAATTACACATATCATAAAAAAAAAACAGTGTAAGACATTCTTATAGTAGACCAGGTACCTGTTAATGAAACCATAAATTACACATTTATCACATCAGATCTTGTTTCGCATGTTTAACAAAACACGCGAAACAAAATGAGCTGATGTGATAACAGTGCAAGATCGTTACTAAGTAATTGTGAAGACATCACTAATATGTAGTTTTATAAGTGTGCTAATATATGCTAACAAAATTATAAAAGACGTGAATTCTTTACATGTATCTTCAGGATCTGAGATTGTTGCCTGCAACGACAGTAATTTTTAAATAGCGCATTGCTAAAACGGATCAATCCAAATGATAATTAAGAAAGTACTCATAGTCCTTAATGAGGATTTCAGAGACTTAAATAATTTTAGTGTGGCAATACTTCTTGATATTTTCAATACGCTAAATATACAAAAACACTTTTTAAGAACAAATTTCACGAGAAAATTATCCCTACAAATTTAACTACTTAAAAAACGGTAAAAATCTGTCTGCGGCTTCGCATTGTTTCTATGAAAATGTTTCAAGACTATTTCTATCCCATGAAAACTGGTTTATGTGATGAAAAGTAAATTATGTTTTAGTCCAGGGCTAGAACTTGGTCTATTCAAATTTTCAGCCGGACCCGTTCAGTAGTTTTTACGTGAGAGAGTAAAAAACATCCATAAAGTAATTACAACATAAATTTTATGACGTGTCCTGTCCAAGGGTCCTGTAAGGTCTAACTTAAGGAAATAAAGCGCTTTGACTTTGACATACACAAAAATATTCGTGATTATAATATTTAGTAAGGATCAAGGTAATGATCGAGAAAACTCATTGGCTCAATTTATAATGAATCATATGGCAGATATAAATAATACTGAGTAAACGAGTCTAGATGATCTACAGCCACATGCCAAGCCATGAGGTGATTGCTCCCATCTGCCATGTACCATATCCAAAATAGAATGGAATGACATTTATAAATAAACATCATAGGTTACGTGGGCGAGAATACACATAAATGAATATTTGCGTGGTTTGTTATGTAATATCCTCTGTTATTAAAAGAGATGAACATAAAAAGTCTTGCTTTGTCTATGAAAATCTGTTTTAGTAGGTAAATTACTTTTTCAATGTAAACTTTTGAATTAGAACAGCCTTTGCACTTTTCTTTACTTTTAGGTTGCTTAGCTTGGGGCTAGATGATGCTGTGTGAACTGTCCGGAAATATTTATTTATTTATTTAATTACATAGGTAATATTTTGTCATATATTTATTTAGGTAAGTAGGTGTTTCTTGACTGCTAACGCCCTGGTTTATAAATGGATAGCTAACCTAAGTAGGTTAAATAACTAAGTAGGTATTTAACGTGAGTGAATATGTTAGTATTTCATTATATTCACGGCTAGTATATAGAGTAAAGATTTGAGACTAACAATCGCCATCATCGTCGCAGTCGTGAAAATATGTAATACCAAAGCGATACAGCAGTTAAAATTATATGCGTGTTGCAAGCGACCTTTTGTTTGTATAAGTGCTGGAAAATTTCCATAATTGAATGTGTATTTAACTACCCATAACAGATTTCAGATTTTATTTATTGACCTTATAAAAATATTATTTATGGTCCATATCTAAGACAGGAGTATTTATGTTTCTTGTGTGTTGGTAGGTAGGTATTTTTTTCATCTGATAGGTTTTGTTTTTAAAAGTCTCTCTTTTATAATTTTTTGTAAGCCAAGTTGTCAATCGCTTTAAAAGAACAAAATGATTTTTCACAAGGATTTTCATTCGATAATCTGTTTGTTCAGTTCACTTTTAAAATGCCAACATCACAATAATTTGATCTGTAATTTTAATTCTATGCCATTGTATATAAGGTTTATTTTTGGCATGTTTGTCTTTCCCAAAACAAGTATGGCAGTCATGTACTTGCGCACGAATTACCTGAAGTGTTGGAGTCGCCTTGATTTACACTTTCTCACATAAATAACATGATGTATGTGTAGAATGAACGCCTGTGAACGTCCATGCGTAAGTATTACAAAAAATAAGGATGTGTGGGTATAAGTACCTCTGTGTTTGTAGACTTATTCAGGTTCGACAGAGGTGCTGTACTGTTTCGAATTGGAAGATTTTTTAAGTGGTATCTTTACATGTATAGTTAGGTTTTATTTTTTAATCAAAATTGCTAGCATAGGAATTGAAAAAAACAAGTGAAGAATAAGATACATATTTTTGCAGATACCAACAAGCTTACTAAGATGGAAGGTGGTTGCTTGGTCTACATTCAAAACTTATTGGTGAATAAGATAGTGCTAATTGTTAACTCGGAAAAATATGGTGGACTACAATAGGTATTTTAAATTATCTCATAAAATAAAGTAAAGAATAGTGTACAGCATTGACAAAAGGTTGCAAACCCCTGGTGCGTCAGCCGCTGATCGGTTTGCGCACTTTTCTTCCAGTACTTTTCCATTGGAGTCTTGCTGCATTTGGTACCGACGAATATAGATTCGCCTCTTTCACACACAGAAATAATCAAACAAGACTGTTCGGAACGGACGAAACGCACGATAATAAGGAACTGAATAGATTGCTGCAGCGTTCTGAAGGAGGAATGCGGCTAGGCAGCTTGGCGACCTTAGTTACGTGAAAATTAACATTCTAGATTTTGGCTAATCAAATTCCAGACGTTGCTGATAGAAATGTTTAACGTGATTATGTATGAGATAATGATACATTAGTAAGCAATGCGGAGTGGCGCCACACTCAGGCGATGTCGGACGGTCGCATGCGTGATCAACGACACTCATTAAAAACGGCGACTTAAAGTAGCGGGACTGGGCCATTTACTTTCTTTATTCAGAAGCTTAAGCTTCAACGATTATTTATAGTGTTAAGTAACTTACCCGATAATTCGCAAGACAGAAATCTCCCTATTCAATTCTTAGAATTTTTGGAAGAATTTCACAAAGACTTTTTGATCTACCCGATCGAGCTCTGGATCATTTGGTAGAGTAGGATGTGCTGTACATAATTCAACCATGTCAGGACCGCGGTCTCTATTCTAGAACAATCATGTTCTTAAGTTGAGACCGGGACTCTACTAACTAATGTAGGACGCCCTCCGGCGAGGAAAGACTTCAGGCAGATACTGGATACTGGATGCGGCAATCTGAAGACTTGATACTTATAGGAGAACTGTGTCCAGCCTAAACTAGTTCTATACTAGTTTAGGCTGATGATGATGATGAGTTATTAACAAGAAATCATTCCCATGGCCCACCATGCTAAAAGTACCTACAAGTGTTTTGCGACGTCCTTAGCAGGGCTTCTCTTAGAATTAATTACGCGCCATACCATCTATATTATCTTACTATTATTATTGTTATAATAAATGGGAACGTCTGTGTGAATGTTTGTTATAAGTAATCTCCGTAAGTACCTAAATGAAATTTGGTAAGCAGATGGTTTAGGACCTAGAAGAACACATAGGCTAATATATTTCTGAAAAAAAACCTCTGGAGGGTTTAAATGGGGAGGTAATGTTTGTATGGATCATAATTATGATTACTAGGTTCGATTCACTCAAAACTCGGTATAAATTAACTGTGGAGTGAATAATTAAACACGTATTTTTTTTATTTTTACACAATAACCCTTAGGAGGTGTGCAATAAATTACTGAAATTTGTATGAAAAAAAAACCGGTTCGCGGGCGAAGCCACGGGGCGCATCTAGTACATCATAAAGGACACCATACTTTGTACAAGTTTGTATTCTTATGGGATTAGACACTGCGCTATAGAATATGCAAACAGGATCATGCCCATGCTAATATTTAAACAATGCACATAATGAAATGTACCTCCCGTCCGCCTGTCAAACAATAGATAATGCGCAATTGCACATGGGAATACATAATGATCGCAATTGTTCAAGACTTGCTTTCAAGGTCACCAAAGATTGCATATAACCAAAGTGCTTAGAGCTTGGCATAAATAGTATTCAAACAAATTATGTGTGACAATAACCAGATTATGTGCATAGGTCTTATAAGCTGCAATACAAGAATCAGAGAGTTATGTATGAATAAACTATTCATATGGTACCATATAAGAAACAATAAGAATGCCTACCAAAAAAAACCTACATAATGTACCTTCCATATAAAAAACAGGTCCCAGAAAACGAGAACCTACACTTTTGGGTATAGATTATGGAAGAGCTTCAATCCTCTTTGTATTGTTATGAGTAGACAGGTAAACATGGTTCACCTTCACTTTTAACAGAAGCTCGTTGACGCCAGCCAAGGACGGTCTTAGGCACAAGAAGTTACACAACCAGTTTCTAATAGTGTCGTCGCCCCATCGATACAACTTGTGCACAATCTCTATTGAATTTTAGCATAACACATTGCTACTGTACATATTAGTTGCTATTTGATTTAAAATGCATTTTCGGAAATGCAAACTTGATGATGTTAAGGGATGTTTTTTTTAACCGTGATTCGGTTTGTCTGTAAAACTCCTAAGAGTCTAAAGCAGTGTTCACCAAAAGTCAATCAATCAGTAAGCAGCTTCGTCGATTTAATTTGAATGACCTATTCTTTAATTTATGAAGATCATGTGTCGGAAATGTCAACATAAATTCATTTGCTCTATTGAGAATTCTTCTGAAGAACACTGACCCTAGTCCCTTCAGACGAATAGAACCTTATTACCTACGTAAGTATGTAGTTTTACATAATTATTTGTGAGGATTCTTGATCCTTTAAAACTAAATCCAAGTCATAAAAAACTAAATCACGTCGACATTACACAAGTTCGTCAGTATTGCAAAAACTCACTGGAATGAAGCTCGCAAAAGAAAAAGTTACTACGACGTAGTGAAGTTTACCTAATTGCTTCTTTTATTTGATGTACTTATAATGGAAAATTATTTAGAATTTAATAAATTTTTGGTTCCAAGTGGATAAGGGTAGGTACATCATTATTGGGGATAAGAACAAAGAAGTATCAAGACTCTAGATTCGTAAATTATAGTTACCTACTACAGTAACGATAAGAGTCTTAGCTTAGATCACATGTTCAATCATGTATGCATGGTTATATATAAGTGTTAGAATCTATAGCATAAGAATAAGAACAGACTAGAAGGGAAACTTCGCTCCGAACGCGCTCAAGGTCACGATATTAGCCTACGCGATTCTGCACGTTAAACGTGCAGTAGGGCTGTCACAGCCGGTGACGCCGCACGCGGATTTTAATATTTGTGTAGGTTAGGTACCTACCTCTAAAATATGACGTCATGGTCAAGTTATTGTGGTGTGATCGATTGTAACAATAAAAGATAATGCATAATAAATGATAATACATACCCTATGTAAGTAATATTTTCTAAATATTATTGTGTTTTAGTAGGTTCCTATCTAAGTAATTAGGTAGGTACCTAATCAAAGGAACGTGAACATCGTTCGTTGACCTTTTCTCACTCGCCTCGCCTCGCGACGACGACGCGGCGGGCGGCGGGGCGCGGCGGTACAATGCAGTAGCAACCCTGGCAAAACGCCTGGACGACAGAGGGGCGTAACGAGGTGAAGGGGGAAGTAGGTATATAAATGGCGGTGTTTGGGACTAGATCAAAGAAGAGTCCTTTCTACGCAGTATTATTTATTCTTATGTCTATAGTTCTAATTGCTCGGCTCAAACATAGAGCTCAGGCGATGAGAGTAAATGTTTTATCAAGCAAGACTTTTGTTTGTAAGTATAAGGAATGGTTTGTTCTTATCATGGAAATCACGATTCTTAACATGTTCTTTGTATACTTAAGTATAAGTTTTAATGTTCACGTGGCACGTAATATCACTACATAGTATAAAACAAAGTCGTTTTTTCTGTCCCTATGTCCCTATTTCCCTTTGAACGCTTAAATCTTGAAAACTACGCAACGATTTTAATGCGGTTTTTTTAATGGATAGAGTGATTCAAAAGGAATGTTTATATGTATAATAAAACCGTGCGAAGCCGGGGCGGGTCGCTAGTCATAAAATAATTGAAACATTTAATAGCCTTCATAATGAATTTTATAAATCGTATCAAGTATGGACTATAATATAACTGACTTGATGTAGTCTTCTACCGCGGAATATGCATGAGATGTCCAGAAAATATGCAGATTAGTAATCTAAAACTTGAACTCTACATAATATATTCATACACTGGACGCTACATCAGCATTGTTATACAGTGGGGCAAGCCCGCGTCCAATTGGTAATAATTTGGATAAGTTGAGCTATCACTTTTTATGAAAAACAGACTGCAGAAAAATCCTTTTTAATTTTCTTTTCATAAAAAGCATTTCCTACACCTTTCTAATAATAAAATAGATTATTTATCTTCTATTTCCAGCAGACAAAACAAACTTCTGATCACTGAGTCATAGCTTAAGAAAGTATAAGCCGGGGGAATCAAAGATATAAAATTATACAATGTTGATAGTTACATGGTTGGTACACTAGCACTAAGTAAGAATTATCGATCTTCCACTACCACCGACTGGTTAACCCAGGATAGTTTCCAAGGACGCTGGCTGACTATCGATTTTATAAATACTCCACCTCACATAGTACCAAACCAACTTATTTTCATGTAAAACGTGAAAGCGTGGATGTTTTTTTAATGACCCAGTCACCTGCAATCGATATACATTGTTTTTAGCCTGTTGACTGGTCGTTGAAACAAATTAACGCCACAAGTTTTATCGTCTTCAGACTACTTTTCAGTGTTATAGAGCTTTTTTTATTGTTTAGTAGTTATTCATTTTAAAAGATAATATATAAAATTTATTCATTTTGTTATTCATTATATCAAGTGATTCATTTTAAAGGATAACTACAAATATACGTTTAGTTAACGACAGGTTTCTTGTTATATTTCCCAAGATCTGTTTATAATGCGCTATAACATAACACAGAAAGAAAATAGTGACAATCAAAGTTTATTGAGATTGAATTATCGTCTTTAATGCATGCCAAGTAGGTGGATTATAATAATAACCAGGCTATTATGGATAAACCCAGTCATTGCCAATAAGCTTTCCATTGGTACTTCAAAACCCAGTGTCGCACGTAACTTTCATTCGTGGTGGAAAATTTTCTCGATGTTTATCAAAATTCTGTAGAGATAAGATAAAGGTATCTACTCTTACTTACCCGAGACGCGTGACACATTCGCATACCGATTTTATTAATTGTTTTAATTATCATCCGACTTTATAAAATGGCTCTTAATTCGACTGCATTTTTTATTTTTTGTGTGTTGTGTCTTATATTTTTTCTGGGTTGACCGATTTCATGAATCACATTTTATTTGAAAGCTGATGCTTTTCGTCTGGTTTCATTTAAATTTGATGACGATCTGACTCTTATGAGCTATCCTTAATAATGTATATTTTTGTAAAGAGAATGATCTCGAGGTAGTCGGGACAAGTAGTTTTAATTATCCTTAATAAGGCGTGAAATTTGAAATCGTTATTAATGGTTAAAATCTGGACCTACTGGTTTGATTATGATTGAGATGCGTCATCGTTCGCCCTGTATGGCTTAGGCTAAATCCTGCAGTAAGCCAAGCATACATCATCTTAGGTGAATAGACATCGTCAACGAGATTTAAGAAAAAAATTAAAAATATTTTACCTCTTCGATGATGTCACGTAATTCTTGTCCATTCTTTCCTAGAGTAGTCAATAATTCCTATGCTTGACCAACTGGTACTTAGTATATGAGCGAAACTTCTATACGAAGCTAATAGGCACTTTAATAAATATAGAGTTCGTAATTTAGTATAACTACACTATAGCTTCAAAATGTTATTCGTCGGAACACAGTTGTTGAAAAGATGTGATTTTACATGACCTAATTTACTTAAGTTTAAGTAAGTACCTACTCATAGAGTAGGTTGTAAATTTAGAACAGATTTGAATTACCATAAACCCTCGGAATATTTGCAACAATATTAGAATAAAGACTAAAAGCAGCCGTCCAAAAGCACAGGCATTTCAAATCTCTTTTTTTAAACCCTTACGAAAATGTAGAGAAAGCTATGGTAGACATTTTGAACGGTTGCAACGGGATCGCACTGAAACGCATTCCAAGAACATTCGAGACTGTCTGTCAACAATGCCCGCAGTGTCTTGCAATGCCGGTGATATTCCATTACTTTTTGACTGATAATACTTACTATACCCCTTAAGAGCAAATGTAAAGCGTCCCCATTCACTTGGCTACAACAATTAAGTTACGAAAAGACTGAGACCATTCTGGAAAGATTGACATAACATTCTATGGCAAACCTCATTCACAAATACACACACACAATTATAGAGGTACACACACACTGTTCTCTTGTTAGCCAAAGTCTAAAAGAATTGTGCTTGAAGAGAGCAAGCCACACATAGGTACTAACAATATAATACAAAATGGTTTTCGGTTGCCCAGACTCTTATGTGACTGGTACCTCGGGAGAGCAAAACACACATACACAATTACACACACAAAAACAAACCGCATGGTTTGAGCGGCAATAATATAGGTACATACCTTATTACATATTTATTATTGTAATGTAATTAAGTTCAATCATAATTTAATTCGAACTTTTACATGAACTTTAAAGATTTTAGGATTGTTTTATTACTTATGCTACATGTCATGATATTTATTAGACACTGTATAATTACTTTTATAATATCTACAGTTTTATAAAATTTAAATTGACTACTAAAAGTTAGCTTGTTTTTAGAGACGACATAATTACATGAGATTTGTAGTTACCTTCTTTATTTTCCTTTAAAATAATACTTTTGTTTTTCATGGTTTCTTTCAGAATTATTCGCCTACGAAAACGAATACATACCTAGTTCAAAACATGGAAGAGCGAAAACACCTATCACAAGCATTTCTATAATACTTAAAAGGCGTTTTTAACTATGATTATGATTAAAGTTAAAAACCTTTTATCGCTGAATAAAATTAGAGTATTTATTAATATATGGAAATTTCGACTTCTTGGCTTATCTGAATCCTGGAGCCTAAGCTGATTAGCTGCTTCTCAAAGTTATTGCTGCACGTAGGAAGGTTTTGTTTTAATGCGATACTGTAAGGTATGTTCTTTTATTTAAAACCAGCCTCGAATGTCCGCCAAAGCTCAGAACGGGCACAAACAAATCTATTTTATTATAGGTACATGCAAGTGAGTGTGGATTTCACATTCGATTTCGGACTGTAAAATTCCATGTAATTCACAAGTGACTCGCATTTGCGGTGCCATATTTCTTTATGTGTGCGGGTTGTAGATGTGTGAGTCAGTCACGTCACTTGGTTCGATGGTCGACGACCATTCGACGACTTAAAAGCTACGTGATTGTGACGTAACTAACGGGTTACCTACCGTATTTCTACAATAAGCTATAAATTAGATTTTCAGAGAACGGGTCTTAGTCATTTATAATATAATGCTGTTTGTCGGTGTGTAACGAAAAGGCGAAATAGGCTTCTTTCTACAAAAATAGTTAAGTACAAGGCATTCATTAGCGCCAGGAATCCTTAATTTCGGAAGATTATATAGTGAAGGATGACAGATAATGTTTTTTAATTTTAACAGGATAAAGAACTTACATGAAATCCATGAGTTTCATCATAAAGATTTGGTGAATAGGTGATGATTTAAATCCCATTGCAAAACGTTATAATCGTAAACAAAATGATGCAACAGCTATCCCCAAGACATCACGTTCTACTTCTATTTGTTGGCTCGTTGCTTTGGATTTTTTGTAAATCATCTGTGACGCGTGCGTCTCGTGGCCCGTGACGCGAAAGCTCTACATTTTGTGTGGATGTGTGTGTGTGTATTTGAAGGCGGGGCAGAGCTTTAGGGGAACACCGATACAGACGATAGTGCACGTGATGCCAGACACGCGCCCGTTCATAATTCAAACGTTTGTGTAGGTTATGGCAAGAACGTGGAACACTCTAGAACATTCTGAGGGACCTGTCGCTTGGTATATCAAATGAACCGCGCGCGCGACGGCGGCGGTGGTTTTATCGAAGATAAGGATATAAATAGCTATCGCATAATCATAAAACTTTCAGGTGAATTATTTTGCTTTGATTGCACTTTCTTCAACGCTCCGAGTATTAGTTAATGCTATGGTATTATAAATTATCAGATTACTAACAGTCGGTACGTTTTGATGATGACACAAATAATTTTTTAAAGTGATGTAGGTATCTGAGTGCGCAAATATTAGTTTTGGCTAAATTACTGCAGATTTAGGTAGAGATACGTATGTACTTACGTAAGAATTTAAAACAGATACCTTACTAGGTTAAACATAACCAAGTAGGTTTGTACCTATCTACTCTCAATTAAGAGTGTAAGGTAGAGTCAAAAAGTCAACTAAAAAACCGAAACGGTAGAAATAACGATAGGTTCCATTCCGGTGGTTGAAACGACGATGAAATCATAATTCACATTAACCACAGATTGTTATACTTGTATATACCCGCGGCTTCACATGCGTTTTTTTAATGGAAAAGTTTCAAGGTTATTTCTGTCTCATGGGAACTGTTTTATGGGAGTAAAAGTAGCCTTTGTTTTATTCCTGGCCTAGAACTACGTCTTTTTAAAATTTCAGTCCGATCAGTATAGTAGTTTTGGCGTGAAGAAGCACCAAAGATCCATCCCATTCATCCATCCATCTCCATCCATCCATCTATCCATCCGTGGATCCAATCTTTCGCATTAATAATTTTAGTGTGATTGTTATATCGAAAGAAAGTTGCATCAGGTGCACGAAGCAAACCTTTCCACTGCAAGTCTCAATAATGCAATAAACACTATTCAATGATCTACGTCTGTATGACGTACACGACCCGCCTTCAATTGTTCTGCGTCTACTCAAGCCACTTGTGGAGACACATTTCATTACACTGCTATTGAATAAGAAAGAAATGATAACTCTTATATGCAGCATGTATGGACACGTGACAATCATGGAGATAATACAGCTATCTAGAGATAGTGATAAGGGGATTGTAATTCTGCAAGCATTCAAGAGATAGCTAGATTTGAGCAGACGGTGGTGCGAATTCCAGATTACGTCATTATGGTTGTTTTCAGACAGAGTTTTATCGTTTTATTCGTTTTCTGTTACTGGGAAGACGTGATGACTTGCTCGTTGAAGTTGTCTTGATTGAGTGATCAGCAGATATCAACATGATTGCAGCCGCCGCAGACAGGATTGTCTGAATGAAATACCGCAAAACCGCAGGCGGACTGGCGCTTCTGTTTGAATTTCAACTTGTCGGTGGTATCTATGTCTACTTTAGGTTATGAATATGATTGAGGCTGCGATTGTGACCGATTTACACAATCACGTCTGAAAAGACTCTGGTACGGTTAACTGTTACTTGATCTGTATTAAACTTTATATTAAAAGTTAACAACTTAACCCCGCCTGTTTTAGCTTTATAAGCTATCAACTGGGAATAGCACAAACTGGTCTTTAATCTATAAATAGCGTAGTTTTGTGACTACACGTGTAAGCAGAAATGGACTTCTCAAGGTTTTTGCAAAATAGACGTTACTAACCTACCTAACTATCATGGATTCATGACAGTTTTTTAACTAATTAATAATGTTGCACAATCCAAACAGCATCAGATAAACCCAACCTAAGCAGAGCTTGTGGTATTGGTAGTAGACGACTGATATACTTTACATAATATACTTATACTTTTCAGATAGATATTTTTATTATAAATAAAAAATACCCAGAACCCCGGAACAATTAATTATTTTTCAGATAAACTGAGCTACTAAAACGATCTGACACGCAACAGAACTTTTACTATCAAGCTAGTTTCTAAAGATATTTAGGAAACAAAATAACTGGTACTATCTACAAAAGCATTGGCATCCTTTAAAAAAATGATTTAAGAAACATTTAATTATTATCATTACTAGTATCTGCCCGCGACTTCTTACGTTTCAAGGCTCTTCTTCTATCCCATGGGAAATGATTTATAGGATGAAAGTAGCCTATCTTTTGTATGCTAGAAATACGTAAGTATATTTGTAAAATTTCCCGTTCCGTTCAGTAGGTACTTTTTCGCATACATACAAACAAACTTTCGCGGTTAGTACCTAAGAGTACCTAAGGTAGTGAAATCGCTTCAAATTGAAATAAAAAATACCCAGAACCCCGGTACAATTAATTATTTTTCAGATAAACTGAGCTACTAAAACGATCTGACACGCAACAGTACTTTTACCGAATATTGTGTAAATGACAATGAATGGATAAGAGACGAAGGAGCTTAGCAAAACTCACACAATACTATTACATACTAGTATTTGCCCGGAGCTTCGCACGGGTGGTTTCTATGTCAACGTTTTAAGGACATGGAAATAGATTTATGGGATGAAAAGTAGCCTTTGTTCTATTCCAGGGCTAGAACTACGACTATACAATATTTTAGCCCAATCCGTTCAGTAGGTTTTGAGTAAAAGAGTAACAAATATCCATACAAATAAACTCTCGCGTTTATAATAGGTATTAGTAACAATAATGTAGTAGAATTTACAAGGAAAATAAGTGTGTAAATAACGTCACACGCGTTATCGGCATACCGACGACGTGGGGGTGTGTCGATAGGTACTCTCAGCTGAAACAAGTGGAGTTCTCAAGTTCTCAAGGAAGACACACCCTCTTCGCTCTGAGGGCAAGGACAGGCAAGGTCGGTGACATTGGCGTGCTTTCTGCCAGAAAAAAAATGGGAAACTGCATGACGCGGGAAGCTTGTGCGTTGGATGAACAAATTCTAAATTTAAATATTTTTGAAGTTATTTTCGTGAAGATGCTTCGAATCGAACGTCATCGTTGGTGAAAAACAAGAGAAACGTAGCCCTGTAGACTATAGAGCAAGAGCACTATATTGGATTATTGAAACAAATTGTTAGGTACTTACTACTTATTGCCAAAAGTTTTATTAGTGTAGTTGGTAATAAAATGTGATATTAAGTTTGGATTGGGTGCCTGTGCCTCTCTAATATTGTATTGTTTTCGTGTGTGAGATTTACAGGTTACCTTTGTGTGACTAGTATGGATTTCCAACACAAATATTCCTGACATTTTCCTCTAATTGGACTCATTGCAATTGCAATTATACCAATACATAAGTATTCGGTAAATCATATGCCAACTTATTACCACTAAGTATAGGTAAGTATAGGTACTTACCTAACAATTAAAAAAAAACAAGATTACAATTTTTAATGATCTGAATAAGTTTGAATGGGTAACATCTTACATGTTTAACAATGTTTTTTACTTTTTCAGGTTTCCAGAAAACAAAGAACACTTAGCACGTTTGGATTCTAATAAATTGAACAAATTCGTAGTACCTACTCAATTCAGGTGCAATCCAACATCGAAATGGCTGTGTGCGCACCTGAAACGCACACATAGAACTGCAGTATGTACGCACACATGGAGGCACGCTACATCGATAACAGCACGGGGCAGTCGCGCGGGGGGGGCGGGCGGCGCCGCCGCAGTCAACCTCCTATATAAAACCCGACGCTGCCATCTGCAAGTTTCAATAGATAACTTGAGCTCTGAAACCTCGGTTCGTGCTGCCAACATAACGTTGAAGCGGTTTTTCACTTGAATGTTGTGCACCTTGCAGGAATACAGAAGCGGGAATTTTAAAAACATATCGTATCAACTTCGCAGTTTACGTCCGTCAATAGTGTCGCGTTAAAATTGTGATTATTATTGGTCGTGTACAGAACGCTAGTTTTTGAATAGCCCCCGGTAGGCTTGCATGCTTCTTTAGCGCTGACCCAGTTATGTCGGCTGCTTACCGGTAAAATTCGCGAACCTGGATTATAAGGAACATTTAAAGTTCGGGAAAAATAACGCTATTACAAGTGTTGTTTTACACAGACATTATCACTTTGACGTTCCTTGATAGACTTTTGTGATACTTCCAAAGTGAAGACAAGAAGATGAGCTTCAATAAGAACAACCCCAACGCCATGGGGAAAATCATGGGGATCCTGAAGCAGCTCTCCGTCGAAAGAGTAAGTTTCATTTATTTATAAACAAAACTTTCAATTGGAAAGTTCGCGAAACTTCTAAGATCGATAACTGGAGTGCGCACGCCGGTCGCAGACAGACAACGCGTGGCGATGCGAGACTGGGGTCGCTTAGCAACCTCAACATAGCTATAAGCTGCATATTGCTTCACATATGTAAATTACTCTTCATTTGAATAGTAAAAGGGAATAACAGTAAGAAGAAAGCTTAGGGTCCCAGCAAGGCCATCAACATAGCCGAACACTTTGTTAGTAAATTGATACAGCTGGTCGCCGGTAGTAGAGTCGCGGTATCAATGCCGGCTTTTAGTCGGTGGCCTTGCAAGGGCAATCCGGTTGTACCGGAAGAGGTCAACATAACCTAAGAACTGCCAGAACTCATTTATTTACATATTTGATATTGCATCATAATAAATATCACATAACATCATATCATCAAGCTAGTTTCTAACGATATTTAGGAAACAAAACAACCGATACTATCTTCAAAAGCATTGGCATCCTTTAAACATATGATTTAAGAAACATTTAATTATTATCATTACTAGTATTTGCCCGCGACTTCTTGTTGTTTCTATGTAAACTTTTAAAGGCTTATCTATCCCATGGGAACTGATTTATAGAATGAAAGTAGCCTATCTTTTGTATGCTAGAACTACGTATATTTGTAAAATTTCACGTTCCGTTCAGTAGGTACTGTTTCGCATACATACAAACTTTCGCGGTTATAATATTAGTACCTAAGAGTACCTAAGGTAGTGAAATCGCTTCAAATTGAAATATGCTCTTCAGAGGCACTATGCATTAAGGGGTCGCGTTGTATTGTACCAGGGACATCGCATGTTCTTTCTATAAATATGCATTGAATATTAATTGGTAGGTATTACCTATTTAAATAGGTAATGGAAATTCAGTCGGAACCTAGTTTCAGCTTACGGTGTATGACGATTGAGTACCTTAGAGCGAGAAGTGGAATTATGTTTTCTAGATGCTTTGTTTTACGATGGATAATTTTATATCAGTCATTATCTAGTACCGTAACACAAGCTTTGCTTAGCTTAGGGCTAGATACTTTGTGGATTGTCCAGCATTTTTTATGATTATTCTTTAATTATTTTATAGGTGTGGCTTTGCAGTTTATATAATTCTTGCATTGCACCTTATTAAAAAACCTACCTATGTAAAAAAATTCAGTAACAAGTTTCAACGCTGAAACTTTGATGAAACGATACTAGCGCCAAACTGGCATGTTTCAGAACTAATTGTAACAGCCCCTTTCGAAACAAGTTTCAATAAGCTTTCGATAGATGTCACTAGTACGAGTTTTGATTTCACAAATTCACACTAGATGGCGATACTATGCTTTAATATGGTATTAATTTGAATTGGATACCTAGTCTTGAACAGTTATTTTAAAAATTGAGTAAGTAGGTAAATTAATAATCTAATGTTAACTGTTAACTTTTCACGCCTAAAAGACTGAACGGAATAAAAAAAAATTGAAAGAGGTAAACGGCTTCACGAGGATGAAAAAAGGCTACTTGAAAAGCCGGGGAGAGAAGCTAATATTAACTTAAAATAAAAAAAAAACCTAGGATCTCAAAACAAAATATTATGAAGTTGATCGGCTTTTTCCGTTTAACTAAATAGAAATAGAAGCTAGTAGGTGGAACAGAAAACAATGCAAACATTTATATTTTAGTGCACACAGGGTTGGGGCAACCAGACGAACAGTTGGTAATAAATCAAGTAACGGGTAGTCCCACCCTCGTGCGTCTTTACCGTTGTGGACTTTAACCCTGCCCTAGTGTAGTATTCAGGGTTAGCGAATTTAGCGATAAATTTTATCTTTTTTTATCTTATAATCAAGGAATAGAAAAAATTACAAATATTACATGGATCAATTGAGCTACCTTTAGACTGTTTTCAACCGTCTTTTTATTTCAAACGTTTGATATGTAGGTATGTAAACGACTGTGGCGCAGCGGGTGAATTTGCCTGCGATACAGGAGGTTGTGGGTTCGATTCCCGCCTTGGGGCTAATGTTTGTAAGATCAGCAAATATTTGTTTCGGAGTTCTGGTTTATTGAATGGATACTAAAAAATCTTTGTTGTGTATCTTAAAAGTACATCGGTCATCTAGTACCCACTACACCACATCGCTTAGCTTGGGGCTAGATGGTGCTGCGTGGATTGTCCAGCTAAATTTATTTATATATTCAAATCATCAAATTTGTTAAGAACCTTGAAAAGATCTACGAATATAAAAGAGATGGGAATAACAATTACATAATAACCGTTGGTGGTTCTCAAATGAATAAATAAATATGTAACTTTGTGGGCCCTGAGTTTATTAAACCCTTGTTCAAATCCCATACAAAAATGCAACGTTTCGATTACATGACGCGATGAGACGTCTCGATACTAAAGAGTTATTGAACTCAGGATTCTGATTGCTCTGTAGGTAATCTTCGTCAACTTTGATTTTTGTCACTAATGTAACAATTTAATGAATGGAAATATTTTCTTTCCACTTCGAAGACTTCCATCGCGCGACCCACATTATCTCTACAGACACAAATAAAGTAATCTACATCATTAGGGCATCACTAGAGGAATTAGTTAAAATACTTCCTTATAATAGGTTTATGTTCTCATTCAAAATCATTTTAGTTTCGTAGTCGCGATTGAGCCGATAATCGTTTTCTAGAGTTTCACGGAAATTTCGTTCAGTTTTTATTTCCGCACTAGATGATTGTCGAATTGAAAGTTTCAATAAATTGACACAGTTTTTCGACTAAACTGTCGTGTGACTAAAAGCGGTTTTGACATTTGCAAAAATGTAAACAACCCTAAAATTTCAGTTTTAAATGAAACTACGCAAGAAAATACAAAGCCGCGACAAAATCAAACGTTACCACACTTTTGATAATGAACTTTCGGAAGTAAGTATTCCAAAGTGATCAAGAATACTTTGCTGGTGCAGTAGCAATCTGCACCAGCAAAGTTCTACTGTGTATAACTGTGTCATGAGCTCACTCGCACTACATATTATCTATTACATAGAGTTTGCGAAATAACAATACAATCTTGGTTTAGGCTGAGCCTGATTTTATAAAAATAAGCAAAAGATATTCTCCGAGATTTATAAACATCATTATAACTGACGAACACGGACAGCCGATAGCATCAAAAGCAAAATAGAATGCAGACACACAATAAAATGTTAGTATACTATACATAGATAAAGTAAATACATTAGTCAAATATCGTGCAAACAAACGTGCAGAGGTCCTGTGTGAAGTGGTGAATACAGGATTATATCCATGTGTGAAGGGGTCAGGGTGGGCACCGAGCATATCATCAGTAGGTTATCGAAAACATGCGCCAAACGTGTGGTCAATAATCGTGCTATGTACTCTTCTGTTTTCTTGATCTGACCTCCCTTAGTTCACGACTCCTTATCATTTCTACTACGCACGGTAGATAGCGGATATATAATAAATGGGGTGTGTTTGCGAACGACTCTTCCAGTATCGAATGTCCAGTGTGTTTGAGTGTGCAGATCCACTTAACCCAAGGTACTAATTATTTGGGGAACATATTTGATCCATAAAATAGAGAACCGATCACAACACAAGTAGCAAGACAATTTTGGTGTGTTTATTGTTGATGTTAATAAAGTGTTTTTGTGTCTTCTAGGGCGGGAGCGATCAAGCTCGCCGAGAAGGCGACCAAGAGAGGCTTTACCGATCACGCGGGCCTAAGTACGCTCGAGTGCCTTCACGTGCTACCCTTTCGACGTCAACAACATCAACGTCCTTGGCCACAACAGTCGGCTCCCAGGGCAACCTCGCTTCCAACTACGCCGCTATCCCTGAAAACTTGATCACTGAAAGCAGCAGTGAAGACGAGCAGGACCGTGAGGATTTCGAGAAGACCCGCCGCCATTTCCAACAACTACGCCAAGTTAGCTTAGGAAACGAATTCAAGTACAAGATGGAGATGGAAATAAAGAGTGCAAAGGATGAGAATTTGCGCAATTCTGTCCCTTTCGTGAAGCAGTTGAGCTTGGACAGCAATAAAGTCAAGAGCGATTACTCTATCAATGGGGACACTCCGTATGCGCCTACCACGCAGAAGATTTTCATATGGACACAGGTAAGACTACTATAACGTAAAACAATAACAACTATCGCTTCTTAAGTACATTCAGTAGCAATATGTATAACAACTCTCGTTGTAATACCTTAACCAATTGCAACGATTCGCAAGTAGTATACGCGTGTTGCCGATAAGACGTGATATTTATAAAAAGAAGTAAAAGTCAAAATTGGTTGTTTGCGGTTTAGTCGAGATCTCGAGACTATTGTTTTCCTGCATTTCATTTGAGCTGCACGATGTTCTTTAAACCAAGTTTATTTTTTGCAAAGCCTTTTGTTTTCAAGTATGAGCAACAAGTGAGTTATTTAAGCCATCATCCAAATTCGCTTTACAGTATGTATACAGTAATACGTAGTTCTTATCTATTTATAGTCTAACAAGTGACGAGGATCTTGTGTAAGTAAGTTTGATGAAAATAGGTCTATGTTACCGTACGCAAGCGAAGTTTAAAGAATGGGAGCGCCCTCCATATAAGACAGAACCACCACCCCATGCAAACTCAGTGCTTTCCGCCAAAGCTTTGTGCGAATACGTTCGCAATCGTTACGTCAAATTACTCTGGTACTTGGTACACGAATGAAAAAATCACTAACGTATCAGGTTAGATTCAATCTTAGTACCTAAAACCTGAGTGAATTATGAATTCTCATAAGATTTATGTTTGTTACAGTTGCTTGCCGCGATTTCTGTGTCGATGGGATCTTTGATCGTGGGCTTCTCATCGGGCTACACTTCCCCGGCTCTGCCTAGCATGAACAAAACCATCGATATCACTGATGAAGAGGTAAGTGTATAAATTACATATAAATATTAAAATTAGGTTAGGTCACTTTAGGTTTATGGGATGAAAAGTTACCTATGTTTTATTCCATTTTAACTACGTCTTTTCTAATTTAAACCGATCAGTTCAGTACCTTTTGCCTCTATACCTCAATACATTCGCGTCTATAATATAAGTAAGGATAAATTACTCCTGCAAAGACATCACCGCTGGTTACGAAAACAAACTGAACACTTTAAGGACAACTGCGTGATATTTACTACTTAAATAGTCATTATCAGAAAGTGCTGCTTGTCTACATATCAAAATAAAAATGACATATATGCATACATTTAAAATATATATATATATATAAATAATTCCGGACAATCCACACAGCATCATCTAGCCCCAAGCTAAGCAGAGCTTGTGTTATGGGTACTATATGACTGATATACTTAATACAAAACATTACATAGATAGATATTTTTTATTATACATAGAAAACACCCAGACCTACGGAAAAAAAATCTGCAGATCGTACACAAATTTGTTCTGAGGCGGGAATCGAACCCGCAACCTCCTGCGTAGCAGGCGGACCATCGCCCACCGCCACATCGGTCGTCAAAATATCAATGTGATGTAGTTTTAAATCGAAAATTAATTTGGGGCTTTTCGTAATTTTGCCAAGGAAATAAAATAAATTGCGCCAGACAATTCTATATCATCTACTCATAAGCTAAGCAGAGCTTGTATTATGAGTGCTAGATAACTGATACACTAACACAATGCATTACAATACAATACAATTAGTCAAAATAACTTCAATCTGGTTTATCTGTTGTATTTTCGTTTTTGTGATTAGAATTCGTCATTCCCCTTATTACAGAATTAAAAGGCTGGTAACTCAAGATAACACATTTTTTCTGGCAATCATTAATTAATGTTTTTTTCTTTATTTTCAGAAAACTTGGGTGGGTGGCTTGATGCCATTGGCCGCACTGGTAGGAGGTGTCTCGGGCGGGCCTCTGATCGAGTACCTTGGCCGGCGGCGTACTATAATTCTGACAGCTCTACCATTCTTCTTGGGCTGGATGCTGATCGCTAACGCATCGAAGGTGTTTATGATTTTCTTCGGTCGCATCATCTGTGGACTTTGTGTCGGTATCGCGTCATTGGCTTTCCCAGTGTATCTCGGAGAAACAATTCAGCCGGAAGTAAGAGGAGCATTCGGATTACTCCCAACTGCATTTGGTAACACTGGAATTCTTATGGCATTCTTTGTGGGTAGCTTACTGGATTGGTCACAATTGGCCTTTGTGGGTTCAGCTCTATCAGTGCCATTCTTTTTGCTCATGCTCATCGTGCCGGAAACACCAAGATGGTATGTGACAAAAGGACGAGCTGAAGATGCGCGCAAAGCCTTGCAATGGCTGAGAGGCAAGAACATAAACATCGATAGAGAAATGCGTGATCTCACACGTTCACAAGCGGAGGCGGACAGAACTGGAGGAAATGCTATCGGAACACTATTTACCAGGAAATACCTTCCAGCCATCCTCATATCTCTAGGTCTTATGTTGTTCCAACAGTTGAGTGGGATTAATGCTGTTATATTCTACTCTACAACGATATTTGAGATGTCAGAAAGCTCTCTTGATGAGAACTTGTGCAGTGTTATCATTGGAGTAGTTAACTTCATTTCAACATTCATCGCAACGGTGCTTATCGACCGGTTAGGCCGAAAAATACTGCTGTATATTTCCTCCGTTGCGATGATTGTTACTTTAGTAACGTTAGGCGCTTATTTTTATTTGAAAGTCTCCCTTGCAAACCCTGAAATTCTAAGATCATACGGATGGTTGCCACTGGCGTGTCTTGTAATATATGTTTTAGGATTCTCTATTGGTTTCGGACCGATTCCATGGCTAATGCTGGGCGAGATTTTACCCTCGAAGATCCGTGGCACTGCAGCATCCGTAGCTACTGGTTTTAACTGGGCATGTACTTTCATTGTAACGAAAACATTCCACAACATTATTGCTGCTATAGACCTTCATGGCACTTTTTGGTTATTTGCTGTCATTTGTATATTTGCATTATTATTCGTTATATTCTTCGTGCCAGAGACAAAAGGCAAAAGTTTGGAGGAAATAGAAAGGAAATTGACGGGTGATACCCGAAAAATACGGTCCATGAATAACAAGCCAGCTCTCAACCCATGCTAGAAATTGTTACCGAGAAGTCCAGAAGTCCAGTAAAGGATTGACATTCCAAAATGAAGAATAAATTGCAATGTATGAGATGCTTTAGAACGGGAAATTTTGGTAAACGAAGCGCTGAATTTTCAGTGTAAACTGAAGACTGATTGGGAATGTGGCTATAGATTCTCATTTACAACTTTAGTTTAATTGTAAATATAGTAAAGTAAGAGGATATAAAGCAAGTTGATGCGGATAGTTCCTTTAGATTATAATATTAATTGTCATAGCATTCCGCACTTTGGGCACAACTCTAGAAAAAAGTTCCTTGACCTTAAATATCAAAATCGTACATTGGCTATTTTTACGTTAACTTTTTTTTCTTTGTACTAAGCAATGACACATTATGTTGCATTCATAGAATCTCACAGCATTAAGTATCCAGAAATAACTACTGTTTTAACAAGGTTTTGGAATTTTGGAAGAGTTTTTGCGTAGGAATGTAGGTGTACTTAGTTGTTTTGCAATGCATACATACTTAAATTGTATAAACGTATATTTTTATGATTAGAGATCTTAATGTAAGTAAATTATACGTTGATCATGACAAGATAACAACTAGAGTGTATTAAATTTAGACCAAATGTTGATTCTAAGTGATTTATTTATAAACAACTTTACACTAGGTTTTTTTATTGATTTCGTATATTATGAAGTCTGATAATTTATTTGATTGTTATTTAAAAAATATATAACTGATTACCTATTTGATGTTTTTTTGTTAATTCCGTTTAATGGGCCTCAGTAGTCATTCATAAGTATGGGCCTAGCCAAATTGGATCGCCTACCATCGAAAACCCTTTTCATTAATCGATATATCTTAATTACAAATAAACCCTATCTTTAAGTCAAAAAGTGATTTCAGACACCTATCAAAACCAGTTTCAAATCAATGGATTTAGGACAAATATGAATCAAAGTTCATAAAATTGTCCTCGATTGATTTAATTAGTTACACCATTTATAAATCGAGAACCTGGCTTTGTTTTATATGATTACTAGTAGATATGTGCCATTTCCATGCCAGGCAATTGATTTATGGGATGAAAAGTAGACTATGTTTTATTCCAGGGATTTTTTATCCACCTACGTTTACTAACAATTTAAGCCATATCCTTTCAGCTGCTTAAAAGAGTGACAAACATCCATAAATACAAATATTCACGTTAACAATATTAAAAAGTATAAGGAGAAACTTGAGATCCCTAGAAGAACCATATCAGACATTAATACCTTCAACTATGAATTTGGCAAATGTTCAGCACCGTATTTGTGGATTTTCCCTGCAGTAGTAGTATGGTGGATGGAAGATGCAACAAGCGACACTTGTCTGATATATCTATCAACCACCTTCTCCAAGTCATCACGTGTGTGATGTACCTAAAGATAACAATATAAGCGAGTGAGTAGGTAAAGCCTGGCTAAGAGAAGAGACATTTTTTGTCAATAAATATAGTAATTACAGCGATAACATGTCTCAGCGGTCTAATTTAAAGTTTATTTATTTTCCACCAGACGAGCACAGACTGGTATCAGCGCGGTCCCTGACTTAGGTTCAGTTTCATTGTTGCAATTAAAAGCAATCGATATAAGATAAACTCAGTTTAGCATTTAAAACTTTTACTCACATATCGTCAATCCGGATCAATCTGAATTTAGTTTAATCAACCCCGTTTTTCGGCGTTAAGCCTAGCTAAACTGAGTTCAAGATCGCACAATAGGTGAACTTCACACCGGTAAAAGAATAAATCTTTACTCTTTTACAAATGTGAGATGATCCGAGATGTATAATAATTTTAACGAAATTAAGTTGTGCCAGCGAACGGTAAAATTAGACTTAAAAGTTTTAAAGGCTAAACTGAATTTATCTTAAAACGATTGCGATTAAACGCTTTCGCGTTTAATCGCAACGATGACACTGAATCTTAGTGGTGTATTTTTTATTTTATTTCTCATAAGTTAGTTAAAAGTACAGAACCTTAGGTACATTGATGTTACCATATACCTAACAGAGATTTCTATGGATGTTACGAACATTTTACCCAAATGAGCAAAAGAGTAAAAAAAATACAAATGCAAAATATTTATTTTTGTAAATTCTTGAAATACATGTTCAATAATTAGGTATATATTTTTACCGAATTACTGGTTAAGGACTTATACAAAAGCAACAAAAAAACTTCAACGCTCCTTTTCACCCTCTTAGCGGTGGAATTTCCAAAAACTTCTTATCGGGTGGGGTTTTCTATATGTTTGTGTAGCTAAAGGTACCGTCCAAATTTCAGCTTTCTAGTTAAGCCGTTTGCGCTGGGCGTTGTCTCCTAAAAATCGCTTGTTCTTTTATATATTAAGATGAATACTGTTTATCAAACACACCGCACAGTGTTTAAAGAAATTCACACTGTCACACTGGTGGTGTAGCAAAACAGTATTACCACGAGTCTAACCTCGTATAAATCTGGCAGAAATCGGTAGCTTATTTAAAAAGTTTTGTTGTTAATTTTCCATTGCATTTAAGTGGGCAAGAAAGTATTTTCTACATACCTAAATGCCAACTATAGAAAACCCGATTAAGTATATCCCGGCTTTTTCACTTTTTTTTTAGTTTTGTTCCAAAAAATAAGATATAATTTTTGTAAAATGCAAAACAGACATAGCTAAAAACAGTTTCGGTATTAAGGCAACAATTTTTATACTTATTTCATCAACATTGTTTGGTCCTGTGAAATATATTAAAATACGGTAAATAAGGGTCCCAGATCACACGCGCCGAATAAAACATACCGGCGCTTTAGTTACTTTACTAAGTAAGTATACTTGATTGCCCTCGCGATAAAACATAACAAATACTCTCTTTTGACAATGTTTTACGCACGTGCACAAAAATATTTTCCATCGCGTGGCGTAAACGCATTCAATAAACAGCAGATACAAATCGCAACATGTGCTACGAATATGCCACTGCTACAAAACATGTTTGTAATAACTTGAGACATTCGCTAACTGTAAACAAACCGACCTACCAGTAACTAGTGTTAATAGCTGATCAGTAGGTAGTTGGGTTTAGTTCGGTTTTCAGCTAAATCTTACCTTACCTAATATGTGATTGTATTAAACTCAGAGGCGTGAAGGAACGAATTCTTTTACTTACGTATCAGCAATTTCCTTTTCAAGGCCGACCGATTTCTATTAGTATTTGTTATTTTAAGTGTTTTCTAGGTAGGATAAAAATACATATGTAATTTGTTGGTTTATAATACAAGGGTAAAATTTATATTGGAAATCGACTTTTGCAAATGGCGGTATATGTCAATAATGTTTTGATATTTGTGAACAGCGTTCCATGGCTTTTTGATGTGTTTACTTCGCAATAAAGTGGATATACAAGACAAGGACGATTTTTCATCGAAAATCAATCATTTATTATGAGCGATGGAGTCCATTTCCACCTTTCCGGTTTATTTTCCCACGTAAAAAACTTATCAAAATGAAACTGCTCTGAATGGCCATCAATTCTGATATTTTCTAGACTCTATGGAAAATTAATTAAATAAACTTAATCCACATAGTGAAATAGAAATTCTTAATTCCTTAAATATACATCAACTCATCGGCTGCTTATTTTTGCCCCCCTTTTATATCAATAATTATGTTGTACCCATAATACAAGCTCTGCTAAGATTGGGGATAGATGATGTGATGTGATGTGTTAATTGTCCAGAAATATTTATTACTATTTATTATTACTCGCGGCTTCGCATGCGTTGTTTCTATGGAACCGTTTCAAGGCAATTTCTATCTCATGGGAACTGATTTATGGGATAAAAAGCCTGTGTTATTTCAAGGCTAGAACTACGACTATTCAAAATTCCAGCCTAATCTGTTCAGTAGTTTTGGCGTGAAAGTGGAACAATCAGCCATCTATACAAACTTTCGCGTTTATAATATAAGTAAACAGTGAAACAGAATATCTTAATTCCTTAAAAACATCAAAACCACATCGGGTGACTTTTGCCTCACCTTTTATATAAATTATGTATTCTTTTTGTACCTATCTATAAAGCTCTGCTAAGACTGGGGCTAGATGATTCTGTATATTGTCCTGCATTATTATAATTTCAGGCGTTTGCTGGGAAAAGGCTTTTCTTTTGCTATCGCTTATCGCGATTCAATGCAGTAACATATGATAGTAATGTAACATTTTGACAAGTCGATAAATATATGTATTATCATTTTTATTTTTACGAGATTCACCATAGCCCGAATACTGCTGGCTCGTTTAAGAGTAGTAACAAATGAGTCTCAAAAATGAAGTTTTCCCCCAATGTTGGTGGATAAGGAACGGCCCACACAAACGTAACATCTACTATCTCCTTCGGCATGTTTCAGGATTTTGTTTTGAATATAGAGCCTCGAAAGCCAATCAGTTTGGTCAATCAATTGTCGCCTTATAAGCGGCATCTGGCGTGGCGATACATTCATTCTTCAGTAGCCTATGCCGGGTACGCGGTCGGTGCAAGTCAACCTGCATCACCTGCATTTGCTTTATTCCTGTGTTGTGAAATAAACAGTTCAAAGAAACAATTGGACTTCAAAATGAAGGTTTTAATGAGAGCAGATACGCACTACAGCATACAGTGTAGGAGCTCCGATTATGAGAAGGCGAAATATACATTTTCACAGGTAGGTTCGATTTGCATTCACTTTGGAGTATTTAATATTCTTTGACAATTTATGTTTGTCCTCTCTAAGAAAGCGCGAACTAAAATAATTGATATGAATATTGCCTAAACATATAATTAATGTTCACAAACAAGCATTCAAAATTGTTATTTAAAAAAATGTCATTTTTACAAACATGACTTTTTCAAATACATGAGTTAAGCAGTAGGTTTTAAATGGATAGTTCTAAATATAAACATTTTTGAATATTTACAAGTTTGTAATTTGGATAAGAAAATATTTATATATAAAAAAAATTCTTTATTGAAATTTTTACTGAGAAACAATTTTTAACAAACAGAAATAGAACAAGTGACAATTGCCGGTTTTATCGTTCAAGAACGATATCTCCCAGACAACTTTGAGTGGTTAATTCAGGGATCATATCTATATTATAATATCAGATCTGTAAACTTTATAAACTGCTCCAAGCTGCTCCTATAAAAAGTTTTGCTGCAGGAAGGATTATGAAGACTTGAACATTATTATTGTTTTAATTTAATGCGATTAATGTATTTATGTAGGTATGTATGTGAACAAAGAAGATGACAAAATTGGTACGCATTGCATTTCCTTGAAAACATATTTTGCATAATTTTTATGACTGCATTTTGTATAATTGCCCCTATCGTTATTGACTACAGGCTGTATTTCTACATATTTAGAACCCACATGACATTGGAGGGCAACTATTTTAGCAGAATGTATTTATCTATTTTCTGTCAACAATACAATAATATTATGGGTTATTTGCAAGACCAACAATTATTTTTATTTATTGCCACGAGGAGTAAGTGGACACAATCAGAGTCAATGATTGCTTAAATTAATAGTAGGCGACTGGCACACACCTCCTTACAAAGAACGTCATGAGTTAAATTGTCTGTATTATTTAGAGGCTTGTTTCAAAATGAACACATGCAAATATTATATACGCGATGTTTCAACAATCGCAAACGTACACGCAGGTCTTGTGGCCATCATCAAAACAAAAGTATTCGAAAGTAGGTACTTTCTCAATCATGATTCACTTTTATTTTATTTGGTTTGAGGATCTGTCATACAACACCTACTATTGTATATGATTTCAGGTGTTGGCAGCCGTGGCTGTATCACTGGGCTCGATGATAGTTGGCTTTTCTTCAGCTTATACTTCACCTGCTCTCGTTTCGATGGAAGAAAGCGATGTTCTTAAAGTTTCAGAAGAACAGGTAAAACAAATCAAACCTTAGAGAGACAACGAGGCGTTTAAGAAATAATTAAATTGTCTCTGATAAATTTAAATGATTCGTTTGTCACAACAGGCGAGTTGGATTGGAAGTCTCATGCCCTTAGCTGCACTGGCTGGAGGTGTGGTTGGCGGTCCACTGGTGGACTACATAGGACGAAGAAGAACCATTCTATTCATCGCACCACCTTTCTTCGTAGCCTGGATTCTAATAGGAAGTGCAAAAGTCGTTCATCTCGTGTTAGCAGGTCGCGCTGTATGTGGCTTATGTGTCGGGGTCGGATCTCTGGCTTTTCCAGTGTATCTAGGAGAAACGATCCAACCAGAGGTTAGGGGCACCTTAGGGTTATTTCCTACAGCCATAGGTAACATAGGCATTTTGATTTGCTATCTAGCTGGTAAGTATCTCGATTGGTCACAGCTTGCGTATCTTGGATCAGCTTTACCGATACCGTTCTTTATTTTAATGCTGTTGATTCCTGAAACTCCCAGGTGGTATATAACGCAGGGGAGGGAAGAGGAGGCTCGCAAAGCTCTGCAGTGGTTGCGCGGAAAAAATGCCAAGGTCGATAGCGAATTACGCGACATCGCATTCTCTGATACGCAGAACTCTGCCGACGTTTCAATCAGGGAACTTTTCAGCATGACATATATGAAGGCTATTTTAATTTGTTTGGGCTTGATGACCTTTCAACAATTGTCTGGCATAAATGCGGTCATATTTTACACAGTAAAAATATTTCACATGTCGGGAAGCTCGGTGGATGAGAAATTATCTACCATTATCGTGGGCATCGTTAACTTTATCTCGACCTTTATAGCCACGGCTCTTATCGATAGGGCAGGGCGTAAGGTTTTGCTCTATATTTCTTCTGTAACTATGACCCTGACATTGGTCATACTGGGCACGTTTTTTTATGTTCAGACCGATTTGAAACTAGACGTGTCAAACCTAGGGTGGATTCCGCTAGCTAGCCTTATGTTATATTTACTAGGATTTTCGCTAGCATTCGGTCCGATTCCTTGGCTAATGATGGGAGAAATTTTACCTGCAAAAATACGAGGGAATGCTGCTTCTATTTGCACCGCCTTTAACTGGTTATGCACATTTACAGTAACCAAGACCTTTCATAATATAATAGACGGTATTGGGCCAGCAGGTACTTTTTGGTTATTTGGTAGCATTTGTTTTGTGGGGTTATTTTTTGTCATAATATGCGTACCAGAAACTCGCGGTAAGAGTCTTGAGCAAATTGAGAATAAAATGACAGGTAGGGAAGGAGTCCCCAGAACGAGAAGAATGAGCTCCATCGCTAATATCAAACCCTTACCAAACGGTTGTTAGTTTAATAAAAATAATATGTATAAGATGTGATTAAAACAGACAAAGAGGCCCACATTATAGTAAGTAGGTATATGTAAGACAAATAACAGATTATTGTGGATGCAATGAAAATTCTATTTATTATAGTATTGTGAACTTATAGTGATTTTAGTGTGTGTGAGAATTACACTCCTTTATTAGTGGCTATTGAAATTATATCTGTTTATCGCATAGATCAATATCTTGATAGTTTTTAATTCAAACTCAATGACTATGTATTATCTTATTACGTAAACACATACACTATTCCTAAGAGAACGCTATTTTTGTAGGAATAGGATTTCCTTAATTATGATGTAAAATTAAAATAGTTAAAAGGTATTTAGTGAAAGTAAATATCATTATTTATTAAATTATTAAACTAGGTTTAAGAACAATAAATAAGTGACTGTGATGTGTTCAATTTTTTCCCTGTCTTCTTATATATATAATAAGGTTTAGTTTAGAGGATAACATAGTGTCAAAAACCCCTTTATTCATAATAATCTTTTACCTAAAACAGTCTCAGTCTCAGTCTTACAGTTACATAATAAATTATGAATAGAGGATGTTTTTATTAATACATCCCACAAAAATTCTTAATTTATATTCAAGATAATAAATAAAATCTAATAAATCATTGGTTTTTGTATTGGATTAAGTAGTATATCAATCATCTGTCAGTCTATAACACAAGCTCTATTTAGCTTGGTGCTAGATGTTGCTGTGTGGATTGTCCGGCATTAATTATTTATTTTCTCTCACAAAGGTTAGATACACATAGGGTCAAGTTTAAATATATCTTGAAAGATAGACTCTTATGTGCTGCTTTGTGAGTGATTAGTGCTAGAAACGGGTTCGGAAATCAGCAGATTAGGACCCAAGATTGGTTGAATAGGTAATTATACATGTACTAGGCTAAAAATTCAACTATTGTGTTACTACAGCAGAGTTTTAGTTTTTAATCTCATCTTTTCAGTATTTTTATTTTATTACAAAAGCAGTGACAGCACAAATAAGTAAATTCAAATCTACCTAACTTCAGGTTCATAACATAGGTACTCGATGTTGATATTACAGTAAGTCGCATTAACCAGTTAACAATTCCTGTAATCCTATTGAATCACAAGGCAATTTAAAGCAACATACTTGAAAACATATTACTTTTCTGGCTACCAATCTAATAGTATGAGACTACCAACGCATAGTATCCTACATTTGAACATCTTTAAAAAATCTCTCTGCGCTAGATATTTTGTCTTTATCAGCTGGTGCGGGGATCTAGGTAATGTAATAAAGGTATCGGTGCTAGAGGTCCTTCGATGGTACTGATACTTGAATAAAGACTAGTCTGAGATGCATTACCTGATGGGGGTGGCTCTTATCTATTTAATTTAAAGGATGTGGTTAGTACAGCATAGGTAGAAAGTTGTTGAAACTTGGTTTTTCATTAAGGCCTTGACTGCTTAGGCTCCTGCAGTTGTACTTCGGCAAGTTTGTCGTGAGCACCCAAAGGTATCACATCTAATAGGCTGTTAGCGAATTAGAAATAAAACTTACCCATTACTTGTACACGGCAAATAGCACATGTATCACATTCTACATCCCAGCTCCACATAGCGACGGCATTCCATTTCTTCAAAGTGAACATTTTGTCAGGCTTTTGTCCTTCATTATCAACACGGTCTAGTGCGTCACAATCTTCTCCAGACATTTTGATAAATATTTTTTTATTTGATATTCCCGTTTTCGTATTTGTCTCACGAGCGAAGTAAACAAACAAACAATGGTGTTGTTTTCTGTCAGATCAGTAATTATGTCAAAGTCAAACTCATAACATAGTTATTTGCAGAGACAGTTACGATCACAAAACATTGTGATTTGACAAGAGCATTAGTAGGTACCTACATGCTCACATTCTTCTAGTTTACGACCAAACTATAAAAACCTCCAATATTACCAACTTGTTTAGAAATTATTGTCAAATTTAAATGTTATTTATATAACAAAACTGGTACTAGAAAAACGAGATTTATGAAGCTCTCCTCTTAAATGTGATTGGAGCGACGACCTTCGTGCGCGGTCGCGACAGGTCATGACCTCTTGTCTCGCCAATGTCGTCCCTCTTGTGCAAAGGTCGGTAACTGTCGGACTTGCTTTGAATTTGCCGCCTATTTCAATAATTAGATAAGTTGCGTGCCATTCGATTATTACAATTTGTAATTTTAAAATTATGATTTTATTAATGTTTGACTCTGTATGTAATTTAGACAGTTGTATGTAACGAATAAAAATAAGCGGATTTGTTGTGTTGTAAAATGTGTAAGTACTCTATTGCATTGGGTGTGCCTGTCAAGATAGGAGTACTTGATTTATGTGAATAAATAAATAATGTAGGCAACAACGCGACTAACCGTTAGGTACCTACAATATAATCGTATTATAATGTAAGTACCTAGGTACCTTCTCCATTGATTAGGTACTTAGTTACTTAAACTTTTAGTTGTATAATTATTAGTAAGTATATAGATTTGTATAACAAAACCATATGGTATAAATCAATAAGTTTATTTATTGTACCTATAACTCTAAAAATTACAAATATTAAAAATAATCGGTAGGGACAAAATTTACAACGGGCACTGCAGTGCAACCTAGAATAAAGCTAAGTTTACAAATGGAAACAAGCTATGGTAAACTTAAAACAAAGTGACTATATAAGCAAGCAGTACAAAAGCAAGGCCGGCTTCGATTCTGCCAGCTCCACTAAAGCAACCCAAGTCCTCAATCTGCACCTGGTATCTTATGTTGTAGGGGAATCTGCACAGCGAATTATCTGCGAAAGAGGTTTAAAATCATAAGAACGAGGCATATAAAAGAAACGCGCGTTTAAAACCTAGTCATGCAGTGGCGTAAAGAAAAAACTGGCCCTCTTTCCCCGTAGCATGAACTTATATTATATTTATATGTATAATATCTGCCCGCGGCTTCGCACGCGTTGTTTCTATGTAAACGTTTTAAGGCACGTTCCATCCCATGAGAACTGATTTACGGGATAAAAAGTAGCCTATGCTTTATTTATTCCAGGCTAGCCAGCCCTAGAATAAACCAAATCTATCTATCTTTGTCTATTCAAAAATTTCAGACCGGTCCGTTCAGAAGTTTTTGCGTATTAACAGTAACAAACATCCATGTTATATTATATTTATAATATTGGCACAGATATTATAATTTTTTTTAATATTATAAGATCTGATCTTTACTTATATCCTTAATATAAGTAAAGATCAGAAAATACGCATTCAAACGTGCGCGTATAAAACCTAGCCGTGCGGTGGCGTAAGTCGACCCAACCTGTACCCGAGAGAGGAACCTACCAGAAGAAAGATTGCTGTACTTATCCTTCTTTGTATATTTAAAATGTGATCACTGATACGCCTGTCAAGCGTGGTGATTTGGTCAACCCTCCTGGTTTGGAGAAGGCAAGTCCAATTGTAGACGCTGTGTGCTAATGGCAAGGTGTGAATCTGGTACGTAACTTACCAGTGCAAATAGCAGAGGTTGCTGCTGCACCGTTATTATCTGACTGCACAGAGATGTAGAGAGGTGGACATGAGTTGATGGTGTAATAGCCATAGCAGGGGTTTTGCAGGCCTATTTCAACGTTGCCGCTGGTTGCTAGAGTTTGGCATGTGATGGCGTTCTCGTCTAGCCCTACCACGGTGGTGTTGCGTCTACAACAAAAACAATTGAAGGTTTATACCTACATTTTGAATATTAATAGTAGAACCACATAATATCTATTCCAAAACAGGTAAATGGTCTGAGTGATTTCTTTCAGGCAAGACAAACTTCTATGGAGGCAAAAGATGGGTCAGAACAATACAAATATTTACTATTTTTTTAATATTTTTCATTTATAAACTATGTCAAGGTACTAGTTTAGTATTATGATATAGGTCAAGGTTTCAAGTAAAATAGCAGCATAATAGTTTTAGTCACTCATACACAAATAAATATATATGATGTTTTTGCAATAATTACAAACCTTGGTTGATTAACAGATCTCGACTGGCAAACCACAAGGCTGCCAACGCCGCCACTGGCTCGGGCAATCCTCACTTTTCTGTTGTCGTTTTGTTGAAAGAAATAGTTCGGGCTAATGGCGTAGAAGTTGGTGTATCCAGGTTCAACATAATCGTCAAATTGCCGCGTTCCTGACGATCCAGCAGTAAACTCGGAGCCACAGAGGGGATTGACAATTCTTCTGCTAACTGGAAAAGTATTAAATTTTTGAGCAAAACTTGAGTAAGTACGATTTCCTAAGGACTCGGGTAACGAGCATCTAATATTGTTAAAGTTAAAACTTTTGATTTAACGAAAGATGACACATTTAGTTAATTTCCAGAAGAACTAGCTTAGTTACTTAAGTTATGTTCATTATATTATTAGCTGTAACTTATAATAGCATCCGTTTGGTGTGAGATTGGGTTATCTTTTGTAGAGTTAACCGCGCTAAAACTTACATTGCCGTATCCTATCGAGGGTTGAGCCCATTGCGATCTCGACGTTGGTTCCAGCTGTTGATAGCGAGATCGTTTTGATGTCATTATGCATGTCACGCACAAGGTTCCATAGGGTGTCGAACTGAACTGTAGCCATTGCGAACAGGATTCTCAGATCTAGAAGAATAACAAATTGTATATCGTGAATTATGAGAAAGTTTCATATTCGAGCGCAAAACTTCAGTAGGTAACTTATTCACTTGCGCAGAGGAGTGAGACAGGGAGATTAAATATCCCCGAAACTTTGAAAACAAAAGTTTTCAATCAGTGACCACGGAGCTGAGACGTGGACACTTACGGGAGGTCTGATGCAAAACGGCAAACTCGCTGAGCGATTTACAGAAAGAGCTATGCTTGGAGTTTTTCTCAAGGATAGGATTTGTCTCGAATACATCAAAGAGAACCAAAGTTATCGACTTAGCTCAATGAATTAGCAAGTTGAAAGCAGTAGGCCGGCCATAACTCGCAAAGAACCGACAACCATTGTGGTAAACGTGTTCTTGAGTGGAAACTGCGACTCGAAAAACGTAGTATACGACGTCCTCCAGCTACGTGGTATGACAATCTGCATATTTGCACACAGATGTTGGATACGGCAAGCTGAATATAGGGTGCTATGGCACTTTTTAGGGAGCCTGGTATACCAGTCCAACCTATGGGTTAGTGAGGATGATATGTATTAAGCTTTTTTTAACTAGCTGTGCACCACGTATTCGCCGGCGTGAAAAGGCGAAAAGAGGTAACAAATATGCATCCAAGTTATGCATTTGTATTTTATTATTTACCTGGTACAGTATCGTTGAGCAGTCGTGCTTGTTCCCAAGCTTGTTGGTTATTTTGTACGTTGCCGTTAATCAGATAGAGAAGCACCGTCGCGTTTCCACCTACGTAGTTCCTCAGAGATTCATTTCTAAGGGATTCCTGCATTAAGACGCGGATGTTCGTCAAACTGGTCTCAAGGTTTACTCCTCCTGGAGATACTGAAAGCACGAAACATTATTATTTATGTGGTATTCTCGTATACTTTTTTAAAAAGTAAAGGAGTGTAAGGAAATTTTATAAAATACTGGGTAAAAACCTAAGTAGATACCTAAGTAACCTAGAAGACCACTGAGCTCTCAAGTATGCTGAACGAGAGATAATATTCTATACACAATGATAGTTGTTTATTGTGATGATTAAAAGCGCCCCTACTGTACAATACTGTACATATCTGGTACCTATAAACATTAACATTTGTTGAGGTGTAAAATAGCGAAAAACAAATGGCCTAGCACAGCTATGACGCTCATCAGGGGGGCCTACGTCCATTAGTGATAGGTTGATGATGATGACGATGAATGTGAACAAAACGTACGTGTATAAAGAGCGTATATTTAAGTCTGCCTACCTGTTTTATTTGTTACGAAAACGATCAGTTTTTCTCACACCTTCCTTTCGCCACTTATACATATAAACGCGTACGAGCGTCACTGCATGGTGACTATGTGATAATGTGAGTGATTACACTTGATAATAATCAAATTATACAGAAAATATCTTACATGACTGGTGCTTCAACAGTGTGTACTCTGAATGGAAATCAGCTTGTGAGAATGTGGTGTTCACCACAACACTGCCGTCAAGAGCGTTGAGCAAGGTGATACTGGACCCAAATTTGTTCACTTCAATTGAATCCACCAGGTAGGTAATAGCTGGGTATACAGCAGCATACTGCCAGGAACCGTCGAGGGCTATGTAGAGGTTTGTTTTCAATCTGTAGTCCGGAGTTTGTGCGTCAGAGGTGGAACAACTAAGATCGTTCAAGTTGGAGGCTGAAAAATATATGTAGGTATTAGAAATTGAGGAATTTTAAATAACACAATCCATAGATATTTAGTTAAGCTTACTTGTATAGGACTGGAAATTGGTAACAGCACTGTTGACGAGAGAATCTAGACCGCCAATGATGGTACCACGAAGGGGCATGTTTGTATCCAAAGCAGCAGCAAATGCATAGGTTTCGCCTGCTAGGGTAGCAGAATCAATGTTTGCTTGACTCAGTGAGATACGGTTGCATGCTCGAAAGTTTGGACTGTAAACTCCATTCTGGAAATAACATTTAACAAATAGTTTTACATACATGTAAATTACTATTCCCAATCAATAGATCTATTGAACCGATTTTATTACCCTCGAAGAGTAGTACATATCCAGAAGCTGCGACAGTCTCAAACTACCGTAGTTGCTAAGTGCTTGGGTTACAGTAGACCCTAATAGAAAACCGTCAATATCTCCTCGGATTTCTGGATCGGTCATTTCAACGTTCACTCGACTGTGGAGCATGTAGTGTCTGTGTGCTTGACTACTGTTCCAGTTACCAGCGGCGCCGACAGTGATTGATGGGCTGCCTCTGTCTGTGCCTTGGATAAGAACAGCTTCTGCCAAATCCCCTAGAATATAAACAAGTTATGTTAGTTTCCACCAAAACCAAGTATTTTATGTTACTTTATGGCATTATATGTATACGCAAAGCTCCAATATACCAGATAATGTTGCTGGGTAGATAGAAGATACAGTTGGCTGTACATTGTTGTAGTTCAGGACAGATCCTTTAACCAGTTCGATGACAGGAACTTGCTGCAGCTGAGCGCCAGCTGCTATCCCAGCTATGACGTTTCCAGTAGAGACGGCTCCCCAGTCGGTGAAGGTGACTCCATCCAACAATGGGCACTGGCTTTCTCCTAGCAGCTGCTTTTCAGACTTGGAACTACCGTAGTTTGAGTATTCTACGTCATTTTTAGGGTTGTACTGCATGTTACCGGATCTGGCCGAATTCCTGCAAGTAAACAGGGTTTACAATCAACATGTACCTAGAGGTTTACACATTGGATTACTTCAAATTTTGATGTAAAATAATTACATTTGAGCCAGGTCCAATATTTCGACATCTTTGTCGTCGGGGTGCAGAAATTTAACAGACCGCGCTGTCCTCAGAGCTCGGTACTGCGATAGCTGGTTGCAAGTGTTCTCGTCTCCTCGTACTCTAGCGTCTACTGTTGTTGACAGCATATGATGAAGTGCGCACTGAAACATTCGTATTTTAATGTTACAACTTGTTTGAAACTTAAATATCAAAATTCTACAACAAGCAAATAAGCGTACTTTGCTACTTTTTTGAATAGGCGTCTTCGGGAGTGGCAGATTTTTCGTATTTGAATTGATTGTCGAAACATCATGCTTTTTGGCAGAAGTGATTTATTTACAATGCACAAAATATCCAGGACTGTGCTTTTATTATAAACATAAGAAGGTCGGTTACGTATTGCTTTATTTTTAAATAAAAAATCCTGGACATTATACATCGCATCATCTGATGCCCCCAAATGATGGAGAACTTGGCAGCTTACCTTCAAAGGCGAACCTAAGGTCGTGTTCGCTAGAACTTGCTGGTTACTAGGAATCAGCCGAGTCAGCAGGAGCCGGTGCCGATGGAAGGAGTGGAATGTAGGCGCGTACGGAAGAACCATTGATGATACCATCTGCATTGTTTCTGGTTGGTGGTACTCATTGCCATCCTGGCGGTATCTGAAAGTTACCGCAATTAATATTATATTTGAAATCGTAATGTTTTTGCCCGTAAAGCCGAATACCTGTACCCTACCTAATATGTATTAGGATAGTAATATTAAATTCATATACTAACCCACCTGACATGAATTATGTGTGAACTCAATAATAGGTACCGAACAATTAAAATACTTATTCAATAAAATTTGAAGTCTGAGGGATTCTCATAAGACGAGTTTTTAAAATAGTAAAATAGGTACTTAATTGAGAATGATAAATTTAGTTAGGTAATTTAGTGTTACAAAAGTATTATAATTTAACAAAAAAGTTGCCGCGCTTTCATTTCTTTTGTTCTGAGTTAAAACTTCATGCAAAAGATTTCAACGCGCATCAGTTCAAAATATTATGTACTAGCGGCCCGTCCCGGCTTCGCACGGGCATTAAACATTACATTTAGATTTGTTAATTTTAACACATTCATAATAATAATAATATAGCCTATGTCACTCAGAAATGATGTAGCTTTCCAACAGTGAAAGAATTTTTCAAATCTGCCAAGTAGTTTCGGAGCCTATTCAATTCATACAAACAAACAAACAAACAAAAAATCAAACCTTTCCTCTTTATAATATTTGTATAGATGACATTTTATTTTTTTAACAATTTCTTCAAAAGTAAATCGCAATGTATGCTATACAGCACTATTATATCTCCGACTTACAATGACGATGATCATCAATGTAGAAGTTGAAATACACAAGTAGTTAAAGTAAGTTGATAAACCCAATCAGTACCTACACACGAGCATCATCGCTGAATAATGAGCCAAGAAGAACTTACGTGTGCAACAACAACGCCGAAAGCTGTCTCAAGTCCACGTTCACATTAGGGTTATCCTCCACCTTCTGGATAATATCGATGAGCACTGGTATCGTGGCTGGTGGGAGGTTGTTTCGGTTCACCAATAGAGGATCCAGGTAGCATTCTCTGAGTTCTGGAGCTACGCTAGTCTGAGCAGTCAGTTGTGCGTGGGTGCAGCCTATAGCTGCTAAGATAATTGGCAGCCAATGCATTCTGGCTGTTTTTATCTGATGGAGAAAAGACGCATGCGTTTTAATGATGAATATATAATGAGTAAAAAAGTCTTTTTTATCATTCACTGGCAACAAATATCAGTATCACTTTAAAAATTATATTTTCTTAAGTATATAGGTAGAAGTTGGAGATTTAATATAAAAAAAACGTTTATTAAATTAGTTAAAATTTGCTATAAACATTTGTACAACTCTAAAAGGAGTCTCAGTGAAAAATTATCGAAATCAAGGTAGGTAAATACCACGCTGCCTGCTTGTATCTAAGGCCCTAGTATATTGGATTGGATTTAAAAGTTCATGCCGTCTTATTTACCTAAAGTTCAAATAAAATCAAGCGTTAACCTGCTGTCCTGTAAACCTAGTATAGGTATAGAACACCGATATTTATCTGCTAATTGAGAGGATACGTAAATATTTTTTTATTTCTACCGACCTACTCCGACCTATATGTAGAACGTGAGGCTTATCTGGGTTAGCATATAGATGATGAAGTACAAAAGCATTTAATTTTACGATTACGATAGATATCATTATCAAGCCACGGGTGCGGCTAGGGTAAGGACGGAAGTCGGTAGGTGAGGGTACGTATTTTTTATGTTATACCTAATACCTATTTAACTTACTTTAACTAAACTACTTACATATTTTTTTTTGACTAACTCTCATGTTTATAAAATTAGCAACCTAATTATTTATAAGTCAACCTACTAAAAGCGTGCGTAATTGCGTGCATAGCGAAACTTTTTAGAAGGTTAAGAACATCTTTATTAGCAACGAAAATTACAAGCAAGGAATAGAAAAATTACAACTATAATTGAGCTAACTGCAGACGGTTGCAAACTGTCTAAAGGTAGCTTGGTAGGTTTAGTAGGTTGTTTTTTTAAATCAAGCGAAGCGGGACTAGTTTGGGGGACTAACCAAACGAATCGACACTCTGGCATGAAAGCGAGAGAAAAAGTATTGATGGGTTTTAGTTTGTGTAGCATTATACAATTTTAGTAGGTAGCTCAGAGCCCAACATGACCCTCTAGAGGTAATGCGTAAACAACATGTTGCCATAGAAGAATATTAATTCATAGTTCACAGAGAAAAACAAATTTAAAAATTAAATTCTGGTTAAAAAGTAACGACTGTTCTATTCGCCATTCACAACATTAGAATCAGTGAACGGATAAAACATATTTTTAATAAAACATTGTTTTAACCATTCACTTATTAAAATGGAGCTGAGTCCAAATCGGTAGATAAACAAGGTAGGGGGCAAAGCTATAGCCGAAATTGTTTACGATTTTTACCTTATAGTTACTTATTGGAAATAATTTGAAATTTGTTTTACTGAAGATTACTTAAGATTTATATAAAAAACAATACCTACACTAGGACTTTCACAAGCCGAGCCGTTTTTGACTTTAATTTATGAGATTGCATGTGCATCATGGACTTTTCAATTGCTCGATTTTCTATATCTATTAGTTATAAGGATGGAACGCCCAGTGACTCACTTTTCTATCGTCTAAGTAAGTAGATTTACAGTTGGTTTTAATTTACTTAACCCACATTTAAACGCTTAATATGGGTTATCAACAAACAAAAATAGTTATAAGCACAATTGGCTTCAGAATTAAGGTTGCCCAATTCATTGTTGGTCCGACAAGTGTTGACTTCGTACGTTCCTGATAAGGATTAGTGTCAGATTGTGATACCGAGTATTATGAATCACGTTTCTTCGGATGGAGAAGAGCAATTATCAGCGAAAATGACACCACTACGCTTTAATTTCATCAACAGATGCTTGGGTCAAGTTAACCATATCTTTCATCTTAATTCTTGTATCTCAGCTGCATCATAAATTAGCAACCTACTAAAATTTGAGTATAAAATGTTAGTAATAAAAATGTATGCTGTTTCTACATCTGTTTCTGATGTAGGTACCTACCAGCCTTGGGTTATATCTTCCAAATTCAGGAACTTGAGTATGTTACATATCTATAGGTATCTATAAATATTAATAGGAATTGAACCTTTATTTTCGATGGTAACTAGGCCTGAAAACAGGCAGGCCGTCTCCTATTAAGTAGGTCAAGATCACTTGTATATCCAAATGTGGTCCAGTAGAAAACTTACATTCGAGAACTTTTTCAGTATTTCTATCACTCGGAATTTATGCAATTTTTAATCAGTCAGTCGGTATAAAACATCACCAAAATCACTTCCAAAACAATGTTAAAACCAGTGCACTGGTCACTGTTTCTGAAACTAGGTAACACGTTACGCGCTCAGCAAAATCCTGAGCCAAACTTGTAAAATAAAGGGTAACAAGTACCTTCGGTGCGTAGATAAGATAGTGAAAACAGGTCTAGATAAATTCACAACGAATGATATCCACTGGCTGAGTAATGCTTAAGTAAATCTTTTTTTTGCCGATGATTACAATGATAACACTTGGTTAAAGAATGTTCGGACTGGAGTAGGAATATGAAAATGCAAGTGGTCACAAGGTCTTTATGTATTGGTTGTTTTGATAGTTAAAAAATTTGGTAATGATAGAGAATGATATCCGTACACACAAAAAATCAAATCGAAATCTAATAAAAGTATGATTGCAAAACGTACGACGAGGATGGGATTCGAACCCACGCGTGCAGAGCACATTGGATTAGCAGTCCAACGCCTTAACCACTCGGCCACCTCGTCTTGTACAGAATTTGCTAAAATATTAAACTAATTTTCAGTGACATAAATTTACATGAAAGATGAATCGTTTTATTACTATTTAGCAATTAAAAGTCAATTCAAATATTTTTTCATCATGTGCTGTGTTTTCTTACATCACAGCGCGACGAAGCGTCGTCGTTACATTTTACAATTTCCCCATTATACGGACTACTAGCGCCATCTATGTTGCATAAGTAGGAAGAGAAGGCATTTTATTAGCTATAATAGCTTATTATGAGTGGATGAAAAGAGGGAAAGAAAAATGTAAAAAAGTATATTCAAATCATATTTGATTGATGATACTGGCTTCCCGCTTCGTGGCGCGGCACTCACAAATCATTCATGTTTTTAAAAGCTTGGATAAGCGACATCTATTAGAAAAGTTTGATACTAACCTTGGCAAATGCCAAGGTTGGTTTCTAAAAGTCCCTCTTGAAGGTGATTCTAAAAAGGTTATATAGAACCTTTTTCATAAAAGAAACGTGATATCATGGATAGGTGGCGCTGTTTTCCAAATATTTCATATTTTAAACGTATGGCACTGAAAATGTCTGGTACAGTCTGGCTGGTGATTTACCAGACTTTCGGATTTTAATTATTTACATCTGCATTAAGTATCACTAATCACTATAAAATACAAAGTACATCGTCTCAAAAATTACCATACGTAAAATATCCTTTCTATACCAAAATATAATCAAATTTCGTCAATAAAATATCTAGAAAATTATACGTACTTACTAATAAAATAAATAAAATTGTATTTGTTCTTGTTGTAAACTACAGAATTTAGTTTTGCATCTAGGTACCCAGTACTAGGTACCTAGATATACATAAAATTTTAAATTCTGTTCTGTTATAGTTCTATCCTACTAATATTGTTAAAGCAAAAGTTTGCGCCGTTGCGAAGATGTTTGGCCGAAGACAAATGCCAAAACTACTTAACGAATTGAGCTAAATTTTCATACACACAAAGATAACACTAACACACGCATTAATTTATGTTATTTTTCCAGTCTAGGTAAATAACAAATTAATGTTATTTAGTTATATTCTTATCTTGTGTGTTACATATAGGAATTTTGATTCAAGACGTTACCTACCTAGTATTCATACAAGCGACCAGGCGACATTCTAAGTACACAAAGAAATTGTGTAAAAGCTATCCCACAAACTAAAAGCTTGAATGCCGACGAACATTAGTCTATGCCGTGCTATCTTTCTTGAAAGGTGTAGGACCTTCAATGATACTGATATCAGCAAATAAATGTCTCCAGTTTCAAGGGGCATTGGGATGACTGACCTCCAGGGTCAACGGGATCCTGCGAGGGATGCGTTGCCTAGCAACGCGGCAGGGTTGGCGCCCGACGCGTCTCGATCCCACACCCTTCATTCATAAAGGAGGCCGAGTTTATATACCTACTTACATAGGGTACAATAAATAGCTTCGTAAACAAGGGTACCTATACCAAACTAATTGAACTAGTAGGGGATCTATAGATTGAGATTGATCATTTACATCAGATAACTACAGTTCCCAAAAAAATACTGTTAAGTATTTTTGTAATTTTCTTTTATTAAGACATTTCTTTCAGTAAAAACCTACTTATAAGAAAAAAAAAAAATCTTTCTAAAACGGAAATTATAACCTATGTTGGTACCTATTAAAATCACCACTTCACCGTTCTCTAGTCTTCATTCAATACGGGGGTCTCGGAAGTTCGTCTAGACAGGGTCCTGAATCTAATTGCTTTGGTTCAGAACATAACATTATATTGATTTGTCTGAACCATCGCGGCCACTTCGCTATACGGAAGTAAGGGAAGGCCCTTAACAGCAATGCACAGGTAGAGAATAACACAACTAGATTTGTACTGCAATGTATCGTATCTATGTAGTTTTGTCAAATAGTTGCGAAGTTTTTGCTTGAGTGCTAATATTGGTAGTGACAGTGTTAGCAACTTCGTGAAGATTTTTATATTTTTTGTGATATTCTCATTCTTTTGTTATTTTTTTAATAATCTATACTTATAATAAAACTGTAACAGGTCCAAATCTGTACATTGAAGATATTTTGAAAACTTTTTTTGGAGGGCACTCTATTATCGATACTCAAGCCAAAACTGTATTTTTTTTCATTCATGTCTGTCTGTCTGTTTCGTAAACGCGCATCACGCCGCAACTACTTGATGGATTGAACTACGAGGAAGGACATAGGATACTTTTTATCCCGGAATTCAGTAAGGTTCTCATGGGAGAGGGTATAAAAGTAAAAATCCTTTACCGCGCATCACGCCGAAACTGCTGAATGAATTGGAATGAAACTCGGGACGATTTGAGTTCATACTACAAGGAAGGACATGGGATACTTTGTATCCCGGATTTCAAAAATTTCTCACAGCATCTGAACGACGCGTACCGTACACACGCGTCGTTAAGATGCTGTGAGAAATTTTTGAATTTTTGAACCAAACTGAATTGAACTGATAAACGCGTAAGTTTGTAAGTATGAATGGATAGATGGATGGATAGATTGATAGATGGATGGATGTTTGTTACTCTTTCACGCAAAAACTGCTGAACGGATCTGGATGAAATTTGGCACAGAGATAGATTATAAGCTGGAATAACACATAGGCTATTTTATCCCGAAAATCCCACGAGAAAGGGAATTACGCAAGTAAAATAGCGAGTACTCGAAATACTAATCATGCGCAGACGAAGTCGCGGGCACCAGCTAGTAATAAATAATTCTGGACAGTCCACACAGCATACTTACGTACTTTCTGTTATTTGTAATCAGACGTTTTAATTGCATTCATAAACAAATATATTTAATATTATGTGATAATTTAAATTATTATACAAAAAGAAAATTATTATAGGTTTAAATTATTATAGTTTTTGATTGAATGAAAATATGACGAATATTATGTACCTTGTCAATATGGGACATTTTACTCTATCTCATAAAGAGAGATCAAAGATATACCTTATGTCAATGAGCGACATTTTACTCTCTCTCTCTCTCATAAAGCGACATGAAAGATATACCTACCTTACGTCATTGAGTGACATTTTACTCTGTCTCATAAAGCGACATCAAAGATATACCATAAGTCATTGAGCGACATTTTACTCTCTCTCATAAAGCGACATCAAATACATGACTTACTTTTTATTCAGGATTTTCTTTGAGCGACATAATGACTTTGGCTCACATTTTAATCTTACTATCTTATCTTACTATATAATAAATGGGAAAGTCCGTGTGAATGTTTGTTATAAGTAATCTTTGTAACTACTTAAGTTATTTAAATGAAATTTGGCATTTCAGGACCTAGAATAGGACATAGGCTATTAAAATTTGGAAATTTTACCTCTGAGGGGGCTAAATAGGGTGTTAAAGTTTATATGGAAAATATTTTTTCCTTGGTTCGATTCGCTCAAAAATCGGTATAAGTAAACTATAGAGTGAATAATTAAACACATATTTTTTATTTTTACACAATAACCCACTAGGGGAGGGGGTGTGCAATAAATTTCTGAAATTTGTAAGAAAAAAAAACTCGGTTGCGGGCGAAGCCGCGGGGCGCATCTAGTCTCTCATAAGCCGAAATCAAAGACATTATCTTTGCGCGACATGGTTCCAACTATCCTCTTAGTGCAGCTGACTGTATCTTACCTACTACCCTTCCCGATACAAACACTTGGAAATGCATCGCGCTCCATCAATTCCGCTTCCACTCCTCGGGGAACTTATACGAGAATAAAAGGTTTAGACGTACGCCTCACATTGGAAATCGGTATACCTACATTCCTACAACTGGCATTTTCAATTCTAGTATTTGTTTTGTGAGCTGTTTTCTATTGTGTTGTGGGTTTGAGTATTGTGGCAGCTTTTATGATGCAGTGCTGTTCAAACTATGTATGTCGGAAGGGGAATGTTCAAGCAAAAGATCACTCAATTTTGCCTATAAATTGATGGAAGGCTTTCTATATCAAGAAAGGCTTTCTAGGTTCACATGTCATATATTTTGAGTTCAAGATACACCTTATTTATCTGCCATAGGTTACCTACTAGATATTTATTCACGTAGACTCTTACATCCAATATTAAAAATCTAGCCTGATTTCTATTAAAATTTTTTATGTAAACACTTACGTAATAAGGCACTACCACGCTAATGTACTAAAAGCGATAGTTTGGATGGATAGATGGATACCTGTTCACGCCAAAAATACTGAAAAGATCAGACTGACATTTTAAAAAAAGACGTATTTCTAGGCTGAACTACAAAATTGGCTCCTTTACATAAATTTTCAAGTGAAGGCGCGGGACGCAGCTAGGTTATATTATAAAGGAGTAACTGACTGACTGACAGAGAACGGAGTGCATAAACGGCTGATCCTAGAGATTTGAAAAAAGGCAGGAATCGAACCCGTAACCTCCTGAGTCGCATGTGGTCCCCGCAACGCCACATCGGTCGTCAACCATATTGTAAGCATTGATTTGGGTCCAGTAATGGGCTGGTAATAACTGTTGATACGTGATATGTAGTAATGTTTCGTTGCATTAAGCTACATTGCGGTCTTCCATCGAAGGAGCCAAATACCTGACAGTGACTGTAAGTGTAAACACCACACATTTCCTACCTGGCAGTGGCAACACTCTAAAGCACTCACTACAGGCACATTACCGGCGTCTGCCCGACGTCGATAAACGTACGTGTTTCCTCTTCACGACACAGACTTCTCAAGCTTCGTCAGTCACGATCGCCTTTAAAATACTTACCCAACACTGTTGCTGAATGCTCCAACTATTTCAAAGTAAGTAGACTTATTTACTTGTGTACCTACACAGTGTAGGTAAATGAAATGTGGCTCGTGCTGTGTATGATTTGGAGTTTTGTTTGACCTGTGAATCTGCCTAAATCTACAGGACAATGGGCACTTCCCTCAATAATAATATGTTACTAGCCAAAAAGGCGCTTATGCGGTAGCTCTGCGGCCTTCAGTGAACCTTATAGGCTGAAAATCTTTGTATTTTTATATTAAAAGGTAAACTGTATCACTCATTATAAAAATTTGGTTACCAGATGTGAAAGTTGCCAGATGGGAAAGAGCCTTAAGAACAAGGGACCCTTCTCATAAAATCACGTTCGATAGGCTACCTTTAGGCATCTTATGTGTGGATAATTCGCACGTAACAAGATTACACGTTCCCTAAAAGGTATTATCGTCGTTATAGGTTACCTCGTAGGGTACCTCTGCTAATTGTGTCGTGTTCAAATCGTCCTTCCCTATCCTGACCTTTAACCTACCATTAAAAATGTAGGTACGCATCTACCCTGCGCATATCGATTCATATATTCACCATGACTTTAGAAGTGTGGTAGAAATATATCATTTAGAATTTTTAACCATTCCCAGCAAGAAATAAAGTCTTTTAGAAAGAACTTTGCATAATTCAATAAGGAAGGCAAAGCAAACATCAGAAGGAAGACATAAAAATGTCGGGACTTAACTTGCGAACGCCCGGATTTGCAGGAAAAGACATCGAAAGGTCTTCGGAGTCGATGAATTTCACGGGATTAGAGTTGCGGTCTTATTTCAATCGATTTTATTACTCAAACGGATTTAACTTTTAAGTTTCTAAGAAAAGCAGACGGAATCTTCTTGTTTTCGTATTCGATTTACTAGGTGTTGGCACTTCAAACTCTAGTAGATAGTAGGTATATGTAAGTATCTTCATTGTGCCGATTTGAGGTTATTTTATATCAATAGTAAAGTTACTAATTATCACGTAATTATTGAATTAATAGGACGACCAAAGAAGAGACGAATGAATTGTGTGAATGAATAACAGAAGAGAAAGAAGAAATTTATACATGTTGGGCCGACCACACTTAGCTTGGGATAAGTTCCGGGAGAAGAAGAAAAATAAATATTGAATTAATTTCTCAATAGTAGCCAGCAAAGACATTATACCTACAAATTGCCGTGCCGTGCCATTGTAAAATGTTATAAACATAAGGTTTTTAAATAAAGAACTATTTATCTTTAACAGTGTGAATGTTGGACTTCAATTCATAATTAAGTCTTCATTTTTCACACGTGCAAATGATTTAAGCTTTCAGTTTGAACAGAGTCGCTGTGCCCATGTGAAAAACATGTCAACCCTACTGACGATCCTCCAAAATTAACAATAAAACCGTCCAACATTTGCAATTTTATACGAGCGGAAAATAAAATTTATCGGAAAATATCAAATTAGTTCAGAAGCTATCCATCCATAAGCCAAGCATTATGACTTCAATACAGCGAGCGAGATGACGTCGTTATACTGTGGTTGAGGGATTATCCACTTTCCGAAATGGATTTTTCGCTCACCTTCTCGAAAAATAACTTTTTTACAGGTACGCTGCTTGGTTTGTTTTAATCTAATATTTAAAATTCCATGCACTAGTAGTTATGCAGGTGGTTATGATAAATACTTCGCAATTTTATACCTCGGAAGGAATTTTAAAATGTTAGAGGAGCCGTGGTTAATTATGTAATTAGAGAAATAGAGCATATTAACTGGATCGTTTGCATGAATGAAACTATTAGCATCCAGCACTCATCATCATGTTATTAGTTTAAATTGAGTCAGTTTTTAGTTAAACTAAAAACTTAAATTCTTTAAAGCAAATTGCATGATTAATGTAGTCAAAGTCAATAAAATACGCTTTATTGTGGATAACTAAAAACTACTGGTCAGATCTTGATCAAAAATGGGATCGCATGAGTTTTTACTCATGTACAGTAAGGACAAAGTTTCTTGGCAGTTCTGAACATAGGCTCTGCGAACTTTTGCGCATGCACAGTTGCAAAGAAAACTGTTATTGCCATATAAACAAATATACGATCAGAAAATATCTAATACAGGGAGAAAATACTGATTAATAATAATAATGGCATTAAGCCATTATTATTATTCAGTGTTTGTTTTTTTTTAATCTTTAAATTGTATCATATCTCAATATTTATCTTATAACTTTGTTTTATTATTTGAAAAAATGAACAAAAACACAACAAACACTTTTGTACGCAACTGTGGTCAAGACAGAGATAGCGTCACAAACACCAAACCTATGCTGACGTGTGACAGAGACAAAAACCTCGTACCGAGTATTGCCGATAAAGATCGAAGTTAACAAAAGCCAAGATAAAAGAGATGTGCAATGTGCGTACTCGTGGGTGTTATTTAATCGATTATTATTTAAATCGATTGAAATTAAGTGATAAAAAATGTTTATATTTGATTTTATAATGAGGTTTTAAATGTTCTTAAACAGTCGTTACTCAAATAGTATTTAGTAGATTTATAAAATTTTAATAAATCATGTCTTTAAAAATAGAAAACATAGTTTTACCAAACATTTTTTTAATCCTTTATAAATAATAATTAATTAATGAGTAAATTCACTTTATTAGTAAATTTTGCTACTTAAATAATCTTCTATACCCTAAAATGAATGAGTTCAAAATGAAACTAATCGATTATGAAATTCGATCGATTATAGGATTGATTGTTTTTCTGTAAGGTGCGTCTCTAGCCTAGACCACCGCCCCGCGCACCCTACTCATGCCACCTTTTGGTTCCTAAAAAGTGTTGCTGCGCAGCCTTCCGCGCGTAGTTCAGAACTGCCAAGAAACTTTGTCCTTACTGTAGATGTAGTCATAAAACAAACTACTTGTGATATCTTTGACAGAGTAGCAGCTGTCAAATAAAAACAGGCAAAAATTACAGTCGAACTATGACCTCCTTTTTTAAGTCTATTAAAATAAAATACTGCTGCTCTAATCTCCTTTACAGTTATAAATATTAGTAGTGTAACGACTTTTTGCAAATGATTTTTCCTAAAATGATAAGTACATACTTACACACTAAAATACTTGGCTTCTCCTAACAAATTACCCTACAGCCAGCGACTTAAAAATGCAGACAGCTAAGCTTGGAAACATTTAAATTATTTCGTTATTCTATTTGCTCGAAAACAATTTGTTTTCTATTTTACAACACCGCCTTTCGTATTTCCTTTGTTCCTACATGAGGGATCACCATCAAGCCTAACTCCCAAGTCCTGCTATCCTGTGGTTGCGGGATGCCATCCATTGAACGGTCCACCGCACATTTCCGCCTCGCACAGACAATTTGCCTGCCACTACATTGAATAGCTACGGAACAGTGTTTTAGAATAGGCTATACCGTTGAGGCACTTCGCTTTATTGGATAGCGTTTTTGTTGTGCTGAGATCCTCTTGATGGTACTGTCAGCGAAAAAAACAATAAACATTTTTTGCTGGACAATCCACACAGCATCATCTAGCCCCAAGTTAAGCAGAGCTTGTGTTAGTTATAGGTTATGAATGACTGATATATTAAATACATTAAAAATAACATAGATAAATATTTTTATTAAACATAGAAAATGGCCGAACTCGGTCGAATGGTCCGCCTCGACGCAGGATGTTGTGGGTTCGATTCCCGCCTCGGGACAAATAACGGACCACCAACCAACTACCAACCACGAACGACCAACTACCAATAACGAAGAGCTCTGCATAACTTGGAACTATATGATGTACTGTGAATTGTCCAGCATATTAACATTATCATTATTTTATGAAATTTTCATTATGATGCTTTTTCAGGTTAGTAATAAAATTAAGGTTTTTAGATTTCCTTCTATGTTAACTTCGTCAATATAAACTATAGTTAAAATTGTACTTTAGTTAAAAATTACAGTTCAAACGTAGGCTAAAGCAGATATCGGTACAAATTCGAGGAAATTTCGACATTTATTAAATGAGCTATGTACCTACAACTATTAATCATTGGTACAAACATTGCTCACTCTGTTTAAATTCGAGATATCCGCGTTAATTAATTGCAGAGAGGGTTGGCACCTAATAGCGTTCTTCGGACAGTCTGCGTTTATTTCCGCGCTAGAGGCGAAGATTTCTGCTCTTGCCAATTACCGTCTAGTCTAGGTCCTTCACAATCCTGGATTTTCCTTTTACTATCTAGGTTTGTTTTGTCTTGTACAATATTATTAATTTTCCATTTGTTTGTAGTAAAGTCGGGGACCATGATAAATGGATAAGTTTTTTGATGACTATGTCTGCCAGCGAAGGTCTGGTTGCGGATTCGATTCCCGCCTTGGACTATGTGATGATGATGATAGTGAAGTGATTAGTTTCATCAGTTTCGTAGTCTTGAATCCGACCCTGGCATTTCTTTCAATAGGTACCGCATCCAGGCACTCACTTTGTGTCTGCACCGAGACACTTCGGAGAAAAAGTGCACAGAAACAGACAATAAACGGCCAACAGCTAGTTCTTTGTCGAGAATGCTTTTCCTGCAAATTGTGAGCGTCGTTATCAAGTTAAAGGTTCAGCTTTAGAAAAGTACCTCTTTGCAAGTCGAAATTGCAAAAGAAAATCAGTTTCAGTCGTGATAATTGGGCCGTTAGAGTCGACATGCCTGAAATTGTTCTTTCGCTTGGATAAGATGTTTCTTTGAACTGAGAAAGAATATTTTGTAGGTAGATTTAACTGAACAAGAAACTTTTAGCACAGAAAATATTCTTCATCTCAATTTAGCTAGATGTGCCTGCACAATATGATTGAGGGAAGATAAATCTCGAGAATTTTGTTTAGACTCAGAAGTTTCATGAAAGGAAAAGAGGAAATTTTTTATGGTGACTTCAACTACCTACTTGCTGAAGTCACCGTGAATAAAATAAATAATATTTGTTTTGTATAAAAAAAACATTAAATAACTATTAGAATTAATTTATTTATAAAAAATAATTCACATTTTTTTTTATTTCAGTAGTAAGTTCCAAACTCCTTGCGGTCAGCTAATTTCCCCTGAATAATCAACTGCTTTGGAAATAATGAGTTTTTGTTGTAAGTACCTATAAATCGCGTGTGACACGCATTAAGTGCACGTTGTTTATAAAAAAGTGTGTACTTAGAATTAAGTTTCTCGTGAAAAAGCATGAAAGTGAAGGGAAATTACCTATATTGATCCAGTTCCGTGATGTCGAGGGGTGAATAAAATATATAAAGACGGCCGATGTGGTGCGGCGTGCGACGCCGCGCCGCGACGACAGTCCGCCTGCGACGCTGGAGGTTCCGGGTTCGATTTCCGTCTTGGTATAATCGATTGATTATGTACGATTTGCAATTATTTGTTCAAGGGTTCTGGGTGTGTTCTACGTTTAAAAAAATATCTATTTATTTATGGTTTGTATAACGTATATCAGGGGGCTAATTCCACTAATTTCAAAACAAATGAAACTAATTTCAAAACAAATGTCTCAATAATTCAATCAAGATGATTAAAATGTCATTTGTGCATTTCGTATTCTACTATTTTTTGCGCTTTAAGAGACTTTCATAATTAGAATGTCAAATTGGTATCAACGTAATCGTCACAGCTATGAATGAACCTCAAAAAGTTTGTGCTAGTAGAATATCAAAAAGAGTTTAACACTGTCATTTTGACTCAATTTAAATGGCGAAGCGATTTATTTAGTGGAATTCGGGCCCAGTTATCTAGTACCTATAACACAAGCTCTACTTAGTTTGTGGCTATATGATGCTGTGAATTGTCCAGCATTATAATAGGTATATTCTATGAGTGCAAATCACGAAACTGCAGATTCTCCCTTTTTGTCACATTCATTTGATTGTGACTGTGACATGTGAATGGAGTTTTATCTCTATCCTAATAACAAAATCAATAACAAAATCTATATTTTATCCTGATAACAAAATAAAATTACAAGAACACAGCTTTTGTAATTTGTAATTAAGAACTAGGTAGTTTGATCTTATAAAAGAGATGAAAAACTGTTTTAAGTAGACTTTGTTTGTAAAAACCCCAGCATGTTTGCAGTGCATCAGTCATCATCTCGAGCCATCAAAAGATCCATTCAACGGCTGTTATGAACACTTGAGAAACCGGTCATGGTCAACTGAAAATTCTGAAAATGCCATGCCTTGAAAGTATTGCGTCAGATATTTTCAATATTTTAGTCAGGTATGGTGATAAAACTCATACATGTAAGGTATTCTATCTACAAATATTCTTGAAATTCATAATATATAAGCATTTCCTAATTAATTACTGTGCGTATATTACTTCAAGAAAATCTCGATACTATGAAATGAAACATATTTATATGTCTGTGTGTTTATTTGTTATTTTAAAGTTGCATTTTTTTTTGTCGAATTTGCATATGGTTAGGTAAATTATTATTATTATTTTTGTATAGACTAATAAGAATATAGCAAAACACATGTTGTTGTTTTATACTATTTTTATTATTTACACATAGGTACATATCGAATTTCTAAAAATCTAAGCGGGCACAGGGAGAAGTTGTGATTTAAATTGCGATCAATTAAATATACTTTATATCTATAGATTGAATGATCTCCCTACTGGTTCTTTGTGTAGTATACCTATCCTGTCCATAATATACGTCCTACCATAAACCGATCGTTCTTCAAAAAAAGCAAATTATAATGGTTCAATTACCAGCAACCGTTGCTAATTGTCAGATAAATGGAATCATTGTAAGACAGATGTGCCAAATTACAAGAGGTCCTTGCCCCTATTGGATAACCTTACGACATTGCGGTTGTCGACCTCAAGACTGCAATTTGAGGGCCAAAGACTCACACTGCGGAGTTCAAAGAAAGGAATTATCCTTCTGATCTCTCTTGAGATATCAAATAACAGAAAAATAATTTCTTGGTACACACACCCCTGGTATATACACCATGTAATATAAAAGTATGTCGTTATCGTTATATATATGTAAAACGACGGCTGTGTCAAAAATTATAGTTTTATGGTGGGTCCAGTCCAGACCCGAATGAGAGCGAGCGAAAGCGAACGAGTGGGATTCGATGATTAGTACCGCACGTTCACTCGCTTTGGCTGTTGTGTCCAACTAAGTATATGAACGCATTTGAGTAAACAGCAGCGAGAGCCGACAACAGAGCACGACCAAAGGCGAACAACAGCCTTCGCTTGCTTTCGCCATCATTATTGGTCCGTTCGCGTTCGCTCTCGTTTGCTTGGTCAAGGGTCGAATTCCACGAATCGCGACATAATATCAAGATGGCTAAAATGATGTTTTTGCATTTGGTATTCTACTATTTTTTGCGCTTGAAGAGACTTTAATAATTAGAATATCAAATTGGTAGTCTTAAAGGTAATCGTTACTGCTATGAATGAACCTCAAAAAGTTTGCCCTAGAAGAATATAAAAAGAGTAACTCTGTCATTTTGACAGGATACCATTGTATTGGTGAAGCGACTTTTTTAGTGGAATTCGGGCCCTGGACTCACCCCTCATTACATTAGCCAGTGAGATTTAGGACGGACTTAAAGAATAAGGTGTAATCCGCCAGCAAGTTACTTTACATATAGTTTGCATTTTCGAATATATTTCTTGTCTGGGCAGGACTTTGACCCGCAGGTCTACCGCTCCAGCCGTTCACTAAGGAAGTGCCCTTGTGACCTGTCTGTCAGGACGGTCGATATCTGAACCTGCTTGAACTGCTGAAATGGTGAAAATCACATGTTCATTAACTTAAAAATATTTTTATAGTATGTCGTATGTTAGAATGGATGTTAGTTTCTTAATCACGCAAAAAACTGGACTCAAATAAATATTTTTTTTTTATTTCAGATATTTTAGATCTATATTTATAAGATTCTTTGTCCTGACTGACATAGACAACGCCACATAGCCTGAACCGCTATTCCTAGAGACTTTTGGACTGGTACATGTATCAGTTGAGCTACCTATAGATTGTTTCTCGTCTGCAGTAAGCTCAATTGTTTCAATTGTAAGTATATACACAAGTTTTAATTTGTTTCTATTCCTGGATTGTTCCTTCATAAACTTCTATACAAGATATTATATCCTAACTATCTTTAGGTACGCACGTATGGCCATTGAACTTTTCAAGACGAACCGACCTTCATCGCGCTACGAAAAATTTGAAAATATTCAGTTCGAAGTTTTCTTGCGAATTAACTTCGAGTCTGGTCGATGTCCTCAGAGTCATCGTTCTAGAAAAGTTTAACCTCTAGAGAGGGAAAGTTACAACGAATTAGTCCGACGTTCAGATATCTTTTCTCTAATACCACCAGGCACCACGATATAATTTTCTGCCATAAATGTAACACGTGTTTCATATTTAGAACGTAGGGGAAATACAACAAATGGAAATTGAAATTACTTCCTGGCAGAAGTGATGCGTGCAAATTAGGAAAATGTGTTTTGTTTCGCGGAGGCGAATCCTACAGGGATGAATGAATTGATCATTTACCTACGTGTGTGTAGCGCGGGTGTTACAAAGTTTCTCTCTTGATATGGTCTCATCAACACTGTTTTATTTTATGGTCCATCCACGTATTGGGACTTTGTTTTGTGAATAACTTGCACAGTCTGCCAAATCAGTCATCAAAAGATCACTTGCGACTATTTGGCCAACCGGCCAACAAGACTAAAAAGCATGTTAGATTTCGAGAAAATCGGATTTCCTGTGTGAAAATACACATGAATGGTTAATAATTTATTATTTCTGAGACTTTAATTGAAGCTGAATTGAGCAGTAATGTAGCTGTAGGTAAATACCTGCTTTCTTTGCAATAAGAGCCCATTTCAGTAACAGTCTGAGGCCACATCATAATTTAACAAGGGCTTTAAAACCGCTTCAGCAGGCTTTGTTCGCAATGTTTCCGAAAATATTTGCTCATAAATCAAGAATAAGTCTTTTCATACAGGTGTTCCGGTAACATTCATACTTTAGTACATAAAGTACTTACCTACACATGTATGTATTACTTTAACTGAAAGCAATTCAAACAGGAGAACATAAAGTCCCTCTTTTTTTATATACGTTCGCCGATTTCTCCGTCAACTCGTGACCGATTTTGAAGATTTGAAAATTTTGATTTAGATGGATGTTAATATTAAGGAATTTAAATTCGGTTTATAGTTTTTTGAACACTATCGAAAATTGTGATTTCATTTGCAGAATGAAACCGCATTTCCCGCAATCATTTTACACAGAACTAAGTAATTTGCAAACGTTTTCATCATTCAGTATTTTCCTCGTATAAAGTTCATCGACCTTGTCAACCAATAATGTTTTGTACCTATACGAGAGTGTACGGTACATTTGTACGCGTAAACATTTCCTGTGGGCGGGCACGCCCTTCATGGGGTGAAAATAGTCATGAAAACACAGACATTTTTTTCAGCAGTCGAGACGAAACTCTCTCGGCAAGCTAGGTTTACCCTGCGGCCTTTGATAACTCATGAAAAATTCAACCGTTCCCGACAATATTTGAAGGAGGTGCGAGTATTTTCTACTTAGGCTAGGTAAAATTTTCATAAATTTATATTAAACTCTACATTTTTAAAACCTCTGACCTTATTTAAATAAATAAGGTCTTGTTTGAATTTATTAACGAGATTGGCTTAAAGCAAGATTTAAAAAAATGCTCATAATCAGTATCAATCAAACAGAACAATAACATAAAAATCTTTTCGATGTAAAGGTAGAGAAACCTGGTAGACTTCCTGAATAAAATTATATTAAATTTCCCGTAAAGCATAAAGACAAACAACTGAAATAGCATAGATATGATAATTCAAGCATACTCATGCAAATCGCTTCTCTTTCCGTCTCGAGTAGCCTCCCAGAGCCTGCTATGTTTGTTCCGAGTATGTTTACTTTAATAAAATCCTGTGTAATAGTGCAATCTCAGCTTCCCTTCGCAGACTGTAATATATTGCCCTTATATCAGATACGAGCCGTAAATTGACGTAAAAATGTTGTGGATCCCTCGCACAGAAACTGTATCTAATACATACTTTATCAGCTTCGCATAAACACTGTTTTACAGGGTATTATTCAGTTTCAGTTTCAGTTATTTATTGATATGAATAAACATACACGTCACAAAAATACGAACTGTATCACACATACATAAAAATAAATCATAACATAACATATTTAAAATGAAATTATACAATACATAGAATTTCCTTATGTATATCTTACCAAGAGTAAGTATATTAATAGTTATAAGTGTGTTAATCAACGACATCGGCATCATCAAATTTGTCAACAAAGAACTCGTCTAGGTTGTAGTATGCTCTGTCCACTAGGATTTTCTTAAGACTATTTATAAATAGTGGCGTTGAAGCTGCGCTAATTATAAAGTTTGGGAGATTATTGTAAATGTTTACACCTACGTAGTCAATTTTGTATTTTGTCATGTTTAATCTTATTTTGGGTAGTTTTAACCGATGTCGGTGTCTAGTGGGGTAGTTGTGACCATCAGCCCACGTCGGAAACTCGTTAAGGTGACTTCTGACGTATTTAGCCGCTTGTAGTATCAGTTCGCTTGGTAACGTCAGTATCTTAGTCTCCCTAAAGAGTTCCCGAGCAGGATTGCATTATGTGCTTCTATTTTTAGAGTTATGAAAAGTCTTTAGGAAATTCATCAACACAATAGCAGCTACCTACCATCTGGGACCAAATTCTACTAAATAAAACGCTTCACCATTTAAATAGTATCGTGACAAAATGTCAGAGTTAAACTCCTTTTGGTATTTACTACCACAAACTTTTAGAGATTCATTCATAGCTGTGACGATTAGGTTTATGACTACCGATTTGACATTCTAATTATGAAAGTATCTTCAAGCGCCAAAAATAGTAGAATACCAAATGCACAAACGTCATTTTAATCATCTTGATTGAATGGCACTATTGAGACCTTTGTTTTGAATTTAATGGAATTCGGCCCCTGTTCATTTGTTTTGCTCCACCAGTTCTTTTTAGGATCACCTCTCACTATGCATAGGTTTAAAAGGATTAAATCTCTTAGTCCATGACATGAAATTAGGATAATCCAATGGTCTATTTTAACACGTCATCAGGCCTTGAATCCCCAATGAGTCGTTTTATTAGTACGTGTTCAGGGTGTTAACTGTCGCAAATGGATCCGATTTCCTTTTGTTGAATCGCTTGCGCGTTTTTGGAAACCATTTTATACTCTTATTGGGATTGTTCTGATTTCTCGATCATTATTAAAATATATAAAACTAGCGACCCGCCCCGGCTTCGCACGGTTTTATTATACATATAAACCTTCCTCTTGAATCACTCTTTCTATTTAAAAAAACCACACCAAAATCCGTTGCGTAGTTTTAAAGATTTTAGCATTCAAAGGGATATAGGGGCATAGGGACAGAAAAAGCGACATTGTTTATACTATGTAGTGATGTTGGACAATCCACACAGCATTCTCTAGCCCCAAGCTTAGATTTCGTTTCATTTTGAGTGATTGCTGAATATCTGGGAACAATCTGTATAATAATAGGAAGCTAATGCTTTCTTACCAAATAATCACTCTGACAAGTTATATCTTAACTATCAATTTATCGAATAGAGATTTAATTTATATTAATCACACTTCATCACTACATAGTATAACACAAAGTCGCTTTCTCTTTCCCTATGTCCCTCCCTACATAAGCTTAATTCTTTAAAACTACGCAACGGATTTTGATGCGGTTTTTTAATAGATAGAGTGATTCAGGATGAAGTTTTATACGTATAATAAAGCCGTGTTAAACCGGGGCGGGTCGCTAGTATATTAAAATTGACAAAGTTTCGATGGATGTTTGTTACCTCCTCGCGTCAAAAGTACATAATGGATCAGTCTGAAATTATAAAATTTAATAAATTGAATAGACGTAGTTCTAGGCCTGGAATAAAACAGGCTACTATTATCAATTTCACGCAGGTGAAGCTGCGGAGCAGAACTAGTTTTAAATTTTCGTCCAATGGAAGAAGTGAAAAAGAAGCAAACACGTTTGTTTGGCCTGCTATTCAATAATTACTTATTTCTTTATATATTTTTTGGTAAATAAGTTATATTGTATGTAGATTGTCTTATTTCCTGTAATAATTACATTGTGCATAACTATCACGCTCTTTCAAAAAGCCATTCCTGTCCCATTCAAGACTTACGAAATACGTAGCATCTCAAGCATAGCCAATATTTCAACGTTTACCTTCCAGACTTTGTTAACGAAATAAATAGCCATACTAATGAATCGTCCCAGCGCAGCCACCTGAGCATGCTGAGCCTGTAATTCCATCTCCGTTTCATTACCTTCTCCTGCGGGTGTAAATAAAGCTAGAGACTAGCACTAGGACCTACTCAGGGTGGGGCAGAGATATTTCGAAGGTTCTATCTACACTGGTAAATATGGATGTAATCTAAGATGTTCATTAGGTATTTTTGGCTGATGGTTTTGAAAGCATAAAGAATGTACCTAATTAATTTATTGTTTTTTTTAATATGAAAGCTGGTAAGTACTTTTCGTGTGATCCTATATAAATAGTAGTTTATGATTTTATATACCTCTAATGCTTGAAATTTGAAGTTGGTTTTTAGTATTTGTATAAAACACAAATAATACAACATCGATGAAAATGGACGATGTAAAATTTTATGTAGGTATTTATTCTTTTCGATTTAAAGAAAAATATATTTTTTTTATTAAAAATAAAATGTTGGAACTTGTACCTTTATCAAAAATATAAACACAGAACAGTAACATAGAAAAAAGGGGGTAAAAAGGGTTCCCTACTTCAGCATGGTTATCATCATCATCATCACCAGCCTATAATAGTCCACTGCTGGACATAGGCCTCTCCTAATGAGCGCCATATATGGCATCATTATGTGGGGGTTATTGCCCATAATCCACAGCATGGTTATAGCAAGGTACAATGCTACACTGGTTTTAAGGTTCAATATGATTGATGCAATCCCCCCAGACCTGAGTTCCACCCAGGTGTCTGATGTAAATCATGTCATTACGCCCAGCGATTGGCGCCTGCTCCTCCTAATGAAAATAAATCTCATTACCCGTTGAGGTTGGCCGAAGCTATCCGTTCGTCTTACATTCTGGTTTGCAACATTTTAGTACTCAAAGTAGCTAATAGTGTTTTTCTTCTCACGATTACAATAAAATTACTATTAGCAACTCTCATTAAAGGAATAATCAGGCGGTTATATATAAGTTGGATATACTTTATTAACAATGAAGATAGAGGAATAGAAACAAATTAAAACTAGTATAATCAATTGAAACAATTGAGCTAACTGGAGACGGTTGCAAACAGTCTAGCTCAACCCATATCAATACCAGTCGATAGCATCCACAAGGTGTCCCCAGGAGTTCTTACACTCCTGTGTTACACACGAACGGCAAGTTGGAACGGCACAGACTACTTCCGCCGTCGACGTATTGACTGCTGTCGCCGACGCGTTGACGACTGCCGTTAACAGGTGGCGACGTTTGCAGTTGCGGAGTGTTTCGTCCGCCATTTTGTCAGTCGACGACAAATAGACCAAGAGTTGCAAGCGTTGTGCGTCTACAAAATGAGCTCCGGAGACGAAATTGATGTCGAATTGTTAATTATGGCAGTAAAAAAAAGGCTTTGTCTTGGGAATTATAAGCTACAAGACTACAGTAATAAGACAAAAAACATAGCATGGGTAGCAGTGTCTGAGGAAATTGTAAATGATTTCGCTATTTTGCAATTGGCTCCTGTAGAGCACACACAATTACTGGTACCTACGCGGCACTCGCGGGAAGCGTTGTCGCCTGACGACGGCAGCCGCTGTCTACTGTCGGCGGCAGCCTTCGACATATTGACTGCTGCCACCGAAGCGTTGACGACTGTCGTCGATAGATGGCGACGGCTGAAGTAGCCTCTGCCGTTCCAAGTTGCCGTTCGTGTGTAAGAACTCTAAGACCTAACTGACCGCTCTAGAACTGGGTGTTTTCTTTGTATAATAAAAATATCGATAAGTAAATCTAATATATTGTATTTGGTATATCATAACTCAAATATATTGTACTTATTAAGTATATGAGTCATATAGTACCCTTAGCACAAGCTCTGCTTAGGGCTAGATGATATTTTGTGTATTGTCAAGAAGGTGTGGATTAGTACACTCGAGTGGGGTAGGTACCTATTAAAGGAAAGTTATCGATTTGTAAACTTCACAGCAGTTTTTTAACATATTCTAGTTACACTATTTCATTTTGTTATGAATAAATTGAAAAGAGTCGAAAATTTACCATAACAGCCAGAAGGTTAAAGACGGATGTATCTGAAATGTATGTTACCAACCATTTTAAGATATTTATCAGATATCGAAGTACCTATCTGTATATATTTTTTATAATAGACAAAAGTACGAAACCCTTGGGGCTCTAGGTATAATCGCATTTGACGAGTCTAGAATCTAGTTTTGCAAAGAACACAATCCTTTGCGAATCGTCATAAAATTCAGCTATGGCGATAACTACTACCTCTGAACAAATGACAAACAAAGACGACCGAAAAAAATATTTATCTATGTAAATGATGAATTAAATATATCAGTTATCTAGTACCAATAACACAAGCTTTGAGCTTACTTTGGGGCTAGATGGTGCTGTGTGGATTGTCTAGCATTATTTATTTATTTATTAATGATGTGCATAAACGTCACATTATCGAAGTATATTAATCAATGAAAGAACTAACATTATAATGAGTTTGCTGGTTTAATTTTTGAATGCAACGCTAATTAGTAGGTTGCTATAACCTATCTGCAAAAAATAAAGTTAAAAAGGGTAGTTGAAACAAAGCCCGGGGCCGAGCTTTGTTTGACCTGACTCAGAGGTGGAAATAAAAAGCCTGGGTGAAACTATGTTAGCAGACTCCACACTGAAATATCTCGTTATTAAAAAACCTGCAGATTGCAATTCGATTTGCTGTGTTTGAAATTTTTAAAAATACTTCGAATATTCAACCTACAATCAAGCTCGGCATCTTTTATTCAAGGTTTTCTGTTGATTGAAAATATTTGAAAGGCCTAAAATAGCTGCAACGGAAAAACTGGGCCACTCCGGTGTATATCGACTGGAAGGCCAAAGGCCTGTCCGTATAAATATTTAACGAGTATGCGAGGATAGGGAAACCCTCCGAAGAGACTTTAATAGATTCCCGGACAACCCGTGAGAATTTCCGCCTGCTTACGATTATTTACTGCCACCGTTTTCCGACATGCATTACGTGCGTGAGCTGTACGCTTGGTACCAGGACGATAGAGTTTAACCTCTATCTTGCTTACACCTATCCAAAAAACCTAACTACTCAACTAATTTGTATCTAACTACTTAACTAATCTGTACCCAACTACTCAACTAATCTGTACCCAACTGTACTCAACTACTTTACTAATCTGTACCCAACTAAATAACTAATCTGTACCCAACTAATTAAATAAACTGTACACAACTACATTCTTTCTAATCTGTACCTAACTACTCAACTAATTTATACCCAACTACTTTACTTATCTGTACCCAACCACTTGACTAATCTATACCCAACTTATTAACTTATCTTTACCCAACTACTTTCTAATATAGCGAGCATGTATATAGGTACGTATTGCTACCGCTATCAAACTACCTAGGTACGTAAATTAGTTCCTCTGTATCCGATAGTGGCGCTGCCAGGTGTCTAATGTATGAAAAAAGGCGAAAACTTTTATCGCCATAGTAAACTTAAGCACAACCGGTACTTCTACTAAGGACTCTGGAATAGTACCCCCTTGTAACTTTACTTTCTTATCCTACCTGCGTAGTTACTTCTTTAATCTATACTTGTCATACATGAACTGAGTAAGAACCTGAAACTTCTTCCAAGGAATAAATTTAATCGATTCATTTTACATTGGTTGCGCTAACCTCGTTTCGAACTCCAAATTATTGAGCCACTCAGACTTCAATCGCTTCCAACTTTGCGTCTGAAATTCAAGTTGATACTAAGCACTATGAAATCCGAGGTTAGTTTCCGTGTTGCCAACGGAACAGCATTCACTTCAATTTTTCATTTCACTGCAGATAAATAAACAGCCCCGCCGACCACCTGCCGACGCTTTTCAATGTTTCTATGCTTTCCCCATTTCTCATTCACGTTAATGCTGAAATCTTTTAAAATATTTCCAGGTTCCATGTTTACTTTGTTCTGGGAAAACAATATATTTTTTGAAATGAACGCTTTTTTAGTTATTTACCTTAGTCATTAGTAGGATAAATAATATTCCCCTCTAGAGAATATTAACTTGGATTAGGAGGAATCAAACTAATATTATAAATGCGAAAGTTTGGATGGATGGTTGGATGGAAAATACTTTGCAAGGATCAATATCCGAAGGTTTACACCAACTTTTCATTAACTTAAGCTCGGCGGATTGCTTCCACCGTCTTCTCGCTCAAGAAAGCTTATTGAAACCAACAAAGTTCCTGGAAAACTGCAGAGGCACGATTCCTGACTAAACTTTGTGCATTTCCGCTTCAGACCAAACTCAAAGGCTTATTTTGCGGCAAGTTTTAATACCTACCAATGGCAATGCTCGTCTGTGGTAGCTGTCGTGAACTTATCTCAAGGCAAACTACTCTAGTTAACACGAGTAGAAAAGTTAGAGTTAGGTTCTTCAAAATCATAAAAAAATCCATAGTTCAACCATAGAAAACTGGCTAAATACGAGTCCGAGTCGCGCACAAATAGTTCCGTAGACATTATTTTGAGGAAGGAATGGGGAGCTCCCATTTATTAAATTGTTTTTTTATTATATTTGTTATTGTACCTGCAACAGAAATACTTCATTCTTCAACATAATTCAAATCAACTGTCTAACTTACAGGGCTTATTAGTTTTATTTATTTACTAGCTGCGCCCCGCAGAGTCGCCCGCGGGGAAATTTATTTATTTGTCAAATATCATATTTTATACATAATATGCTATTCCCGACGAAGACAAATCCAAAAACACAAAAATCATAAAAATCGGTCCAGCCGTTCTCGAGTTATAAGTGGTGTAACGAACACGACTTTCTTTTATATTACATTTAAAAAATCATACTTTTTAGTTACAACCAGGTGACAGACACACATACGGACGAACGGCAGAGTCTCGTAATAATAGGTTTTACCCTTGGGTACGGAACCCTAAAAATAAGGAAAAAATTCATAAGCGGACTGACGTTGGTTTTTCCTTGTGTACTTATCGCCTGGCAGTGAGTGGAGTCCTCTGAAATCTCGATAGATCACGTTTGAAATCCAATTTACCCTGCAAGCGCGCTTCCAATTTGCATCATTTTATTCGAGCAAGCATGTTTTGTAGAAGCTGAATTAGTCTGAATATAAAATCTGCTGATAGTATCTTTCAGTCTGGAATATACGATAGGAAATTTGTATAAATGTTTGTTTAACATTATTAGAGAATCGATGATTATTTTACTTGGTTCTACCAAATAACGATAGGTAAAACAAACATTGTCAATAAAGTAGGTAGGTATAGGTTAGAATAATTGAATAGGTCCTTATTTTAGGATCTAGTAAGTAACAAATATAAACATGTATATTCATACATTAAGTAGGTACATGTTTATTTTTATCTTAAGCTACCTTTTAAGGGTTTCGATCCGAAGCTCTTGGTCTCGTTATGTCTGTCCTTTTTTCGCCCTTAAATATGCCAGCAATTACTGAAGCTATTAACATGAAATTTAAATATTAATAAAGAACGTGCGCCGGCACAGACCAAAATAAAAAATTATGAAACTGAAATGATGAATTGTCACCTACATTACTTTAGACTAGTATTTGAAATTAGTTTTAACTTACTAGCACGCAAAAAATTAGCTATTTTCTACTAGAAAAAAAATGACGTGATGTTTGCTAAAACCCCCCAAGTGAGATTTGAAAAGATTTAGCTAAACCCCTCTCCCACTTGAACACCTCACGTAATTAATGGACGCCCCCCAAGCTGTTATTTTACTTTTACTATGCGAAATAGTATTTCATAGGTTGTCTGTTTTTTTTGTGAGGAAACAACGCGTATAAGATCGGCAGAACTCTGATAAGTTTGTCTATTTTGATCTACCCCGATGATGGTGATTGTGAATTTGAACTGCGTATCTTTTTTACAACCGCATCGTCACGTCTTACGTAGTAGCGTAGGTACTTATTATTATACTACTTTAAATACGAAATTAAACTACTTAAATATTTATTTTTTGTCTACGTACATTGAAGTTATCATAGATACGTAAGCGCGCGTATCAGGTTGAAACATAAAATGTAATCGGTAAGTTAACGGTTTGATCATATTTTGTAAAAACCCTGCGTAGCGTATCAAATCATTACAGACTGTTATAAATCTATAAAATACCAGTAGTTTAGTATATAAAGCTATGCACGCTGATATCATATCTCGAAAAAAGTCTCAAGAGCCCCATAGGATAAGAATAAAATTAGGCTTCCTAAAAATGTTTCGTCAATTCGTTATTTTTCTCGGCTGTGTGTTTTATAACACTATGGACACTAAAGTCCAAGGTACATAATTATAATGGACGGACAGTGGACACGATATCTTATAAAAAATAATTTCCTTTTTTCTACGGTTTGTAACATGACTGATTTATTGCAGGAATCAATTTCGCAGGTTTTGGTAATCAGTTTCGGCCGAGAGCTACACCGTCTTCCTTTCCAATGCAGGTAAGTAGAAGGAGTTAAATCTAATTAAATTATACTAAAAACCTTGTTAACCGCTAACTTGTTCTTTGTTTGTGTAAAACTTGTTCAATATGATTTTGAATGTAGTAGTTATCATTGTTTTTCAATAAAAACGAGGCCTTTTTTGTATACTGATGAGGGCTCTTTTAACAAGGAACTGTCATTTGACATGAAATCCATTTATTTCTTATTCAAAATAAATAAATAATAATATTTCAAAAGATTCGCACCATGTTTATCTTTTTTTAATATTTTAATATCTCTATACATTAACAACTAACTACTTAATTGTTAAAACATATATGCATACGCATTACACATACACTCATATTTCAGAACGACTGCATCAAATTGGTTCTATTTTGTGTATTAGTTTTTTTGTCAAGGACAAGGACTGCGTAAAAGATTTTGTTAATCTTGGGGATTTTTTAATTGTAGGTTTACCGTTCAAAGCCGGTGCAGGCAGCTGGTATTTAAATTAATCCCAATTTCTCTAGGTAAAGCCATAAAACTTGACGTTACCGATTACCTTCACCTTTTTAAAGTTTTCAAATAAATGGTAAAGGGCTCTTAAGAAATGAGAAGCCAGAAAAATACACAGAAAATTTAATCATTTTATAAAAGTTAGAAACTAATATTTTAACCTCACGAGATTGACAGTTTGCGCGTTTGATGAATGTGACTTTAGCAGACAGCAGTCTTTATTTTTGAAACCAAAAGAAAGCATCTGATTTTTGTAAGGACAACTGGACAACGTCTGTCTGGTCAGCTAGTTTTAATAGTTTTTTATATAACTAATATTATCTCTATATTTACCTAAAACTTAGTCAATAATTGGACCGATTTATGCAAAAATGATCCAACCCACAACGTTGTGGGTTGGATCATTTTTGCATAAATCGGTCCAACTTAGCATAGACTAGTATAGTAGGTACCGACTCATCTTAATATTTCAGCCCGGCTTGGGGGCCGGACGAGTTACAGTCCACGTATACTATGAAGCCTTGTGCCCAGCTTGCAAATCTTTTATTCCAAGTGAACTCAGACAAGCTGTGATGGAACTGGGGCCGCGGTTGGATGTTTACATGTACCCTTACGGTAACGCTCAAGTAAGTCACATTTACCTTATATGCCATCAGAACAAAATTACGGTTATTATCAGTAACATTTGAGACCATAAGAATAAACAAAATGGAAAGGACACGTCATGATTAGCCTACATGTTGAACATAATACTTACTATACTCAGTCGGGTTTTCACGGCCTACGGCGAAGTCGCCGCACGCGCCTTTGCCTATTTCTCGTTCCGTTCGATCTAGGAAACAATTTACAATGGTGTTAAGTTATTTATGGTTTGTCAGGTGGTTCAAAAAAATCTAAAACATACCAAACTTAAATTTTTAAACGTTTTTACCTAATTTCAAGTTAATTTAACAAGCAGTCGAAAAATTAAAAGACAAATTAAGAACTAAGTTAAAATTTGTTGATAAAACATAAACCCAACAAAACTAGTGTTACTGGGGTAAATAATAATCTTTTTAAAAAATGTTATGTTTTGTCGATAAAATTTTCTGAGATAAGTAACGATTTTGAAGCACAAAATACCCTTTATATACCATATATGGTAATAGATAATCCAGTATGGCGATTATCTATTACTTACAGGGTATGGATTGTCTAGCATTTTTCTATATTTATAAAATTTAAAACTAATAAAAAAGTATTTTTTATTTTAACTCTTATAAGCTCAAAATAACTTTTGACCAAATAGATGAAGAGGATCTTATATTTAAAAGGGATAAAATAATTCATGAAAACCAGGGAAAAACTCCTATAAACATATAACGTATGTAAAAATAAACACCGATATACGTACACTCCTACATGCTACTACATTTGTATCTAATGTCGTTCATTACAAGGTCTATTTCTGTTTTTTCCCCCAGACAATACCCAACGTGTACGGCGGGTTCGATTTCATCAGCCAGCATGGTCCCGAGGAAACCTACGGGAACAAGCTCCACGCTTGCGCCATCGACCTCCTGCAGAACAAGACCTCGGCTGCACTCTTTAACTCCTGCCTGCTAGATAGTTCACACGGAAAAGGATCTGATGATCTTGCTGTTAATAAGGTAAGATAGATAAAAATATAAAAATGACTTCCTAGTTGACGACATGGGACCTTATTGTCTAAATTCAACTGATAATTAATCGAGATGGATTCATTTTTTACACTTACAATTTTGTCATTTTTGGCAAAAGGTTGACATTAATTGATTTCAAGTTAGACAATAAGGCTGGTGGTATAATCAACATCAAAGTGGAAGGCAGTTAGAGTAAGATCATAAGATGATTACTAATTTCTATGATGTCTGAGAACCCATTTGTACAACCATATTGCCTACCAGAGAGAGCTGCACAGAGAGCCATGGAGTGAGCTTATAGACCGTGTTCGGGGTTCCCAACATCCAGATCCGACGTCGAACAAAGGTGAAGGATGTTGGAAATCGCATAACGGAACTAATAATAGAGCTGGGCAGGACACCTTGCACGGAGTCAAAGCGACAGGTGGAGTAAGCCAGTAAACTCGAGTTGGAGCCAAACCCGTCTAAAGCATTTTTACCCTCAACATAATGTGCCTATATTTACAAAGAATAGCTTTAACAATTTGTTTATATTTTAGTCATTATTTGTTTAGCTTCCGATATTTTTGAAACTCAGTTGGAGTTTTGTTGTGATTGCCCTATGAAAGATACATTAAACTTTGTTAATCAAGTTGTGGGCAAAGCGAGTTAATATGACTGAAATCTGTAACTGGTTCGGTAATTGAATTGCGTCCAAGAACTGGGTATAGTAACGTAGGATGTCCAGCGGCGAGATGGGCGGACGACGTCAGTTACACCGGGGGAGAACCTGCATGAGATTGGTACAAGACCGTACCAATCTCATGCAGGTAAGTAGCACAAAAAATTGGTTTGGAGGCCACATGACAATGTGTTGGTGAAGTTGAGTCGGGTTGTAGATGATGATGATAAATCACATAGATGAAGATTGGGGTTGAAAATCTTCTCTCATGCTCTGATGTATCTCATGCATAAGAGGAATCTTATATCATATTTGATGACCTTATCGGGATAGTACCAATCTTTGTAAAAGCTGTGTAGATACGTAAAAGCTGAAAGAATGATTGATCAATTTGATTATGTCTACGAACATTCAAAGGATAACTTCTTTGATTGTTCGAAAAAATTATCAATTATTATGTACGCAGCTTCTACATAGTATGTTACAGTTGTTAGTTTTTGTTTAACCTATTAATTATTTTGTTTCAGTGCGCTGCGCTATACAACGTAAATGCTGACGCTATCAAACAGTGTGCTAAGGGTTACCGAGGAACTCTCCTTCTTAAATACCATGGAGACGAGAGCAAGAAGGCTGGCCTTAAATGTGTGCCGACTATTTATGTCAATGGAATGCCTTCTTCTCATCAACGTTTCAGACAAGACGTTTACAGGGCTCTATCTTTGAACGGAAGGCAGACACCATTCTAGGAGTTTTTTTTAATAAAAACTTTTAATAAAATCTTTATTTATGTTTTTTTTTATATTAAAGTATAGGAACTCGCTTGCGATAAAAGATCCCATACTTTTATTCGACGCTTTGTTATCCCCATCCCACATTTTGATTGCTTGACCGTCCCCTCTAGTGAGATTTCATAAAATTTTACTCAACTCCCTCCCCCGTCCCCAAATCTCACGTGAGATTTTTCAAAATTTTTGTTTTGGCTGGAAACGTATTTAAATAAAATAAATAAATAAATAAAAAGTTTTTATTTCAGACCAAAAGTGTCCATATGCTTACGAACAAAAATAAAATAAAATTAAAGTAAATGCACACAAAAAAAAAAAAATAGAAATAGATATATTAAGACACTGTCGAAGGAGTCAGCTGGGCTGAGGATAATCAATGCAGGAAGTATTTTCCTTCATTGATCACCCTCACCACAAAGTACCTCCAGAGCGGAGATGATAGCCCCTCTGCCACAGTCCCCAGGATGCTGTTGCAACTATCCCGTATTCTGCGCATCAGGGATGCAGTTTTCTTGCGCACTATGGCATGAAAGCCATCAGTGTGGTACTGCGCAAACATTCCCGACGCACTGCAGAAACGGGGCAGTCGCAGCATCATCCTAAATATATTATTGTATTGGATTCGTAGGGCGTCCATCGATCTTTTAGTATGCCGGATCCACAGATTTCCCGTGTAAAAACTCTGACAGTAAGCTTTAAAAAGTGTCACTTTAACTTGTTCAGTACAACGGGAAAATCTGCGAGCCAGCATGTTACCTCGGACCGATAGAGCACTACGCTCCCTCTCAATATCTTCATCATCTTTAAGGTCGTCGGTAACTATATGTCCCAGATATTTAAACTTGCTAACGCGATTAATGTTCAGGCCATTCAGGGTAATCTTAAGTTCATTATAAAAAATATAAAAAATATTTTTTTTACATTACTTTAGACTAGTATTTGAAATTTTTGTGTATAACGGCAGGTTAAATCATTATCATCACTTTACTTTCACTCAAAATTTTAGCCGTTTTCTAATAGAAAAAAATTTACGTGATATTTGCTAAAAGTGCCCCTCTCCCCCAAGTGAAATTTGGAAACATTAAGCTTGACCCTCTGCCCCCTTGAATACCTCATGTAACTAATGGACGTCCCCTAAGGGAATGTGTACAATTGTACATGGTTGGTACAGATAGATTTTTCTAGAGAATTTGACTTCATTAATGTTTATTTATATAACTTATCTCTGAGCTAGCTTAAAACGTCTTTAATCATAACGCTCTAAAGTACTTTACTAGTTACCTCTGTGATCGTTCTCAGATTTTTAAATTAACGTACAACAATGGATCTGTACAGTTTTCCAATACAGCTGCTGTAAATAGAGGACTAAGGATCCATTATGGGACCGCATAGAACAGCGTTCTGCAAAAATTAGTTAAATAGCTAAATGTTATATGTAGTTTCCATTTATTGTACTATTATAACATAATTAGATCACATAGCTCACTATTATATACAATTATAACAAACTCTTAAAAATCTAAGCCGTCACCAGAAGGCAAAGTACCCAGAATGCTGGCAGCATTGCCACGTTGAATGGCAATGCTAATTCGTTGACCTAAATAGAAGCCAGCATTCTTATCTCCTGTGGACTCTAGGTATATAGTTATAAAGAACCAACTCTAGGTTTTCAGAATTTTTGTATTTTAATTAGTTTCGAAAATATAAAATCGAATAACATTCTATAACGCGGCACGAGTGCGCAGTCCGTTTGACAGTTCGGCCGTTGCTCGTCGGAAGGAGGGAGAGAAAGAGTCTTGCGCTGAATTTTATTTAGGTTTCATGAAAAATAATGTTGAGAGTGTTTTACAAAACATTTTTTTGAGATTTCAAGGTCACAAAAATGTTGTGAATGCTTAAAAATACGCAAAAGAGGAAAATAATGAACTAAGCTCAGGCTGAGCTTAGTTCATTATTTTCCTATGTTCCTACTGTATAAATAAGAAAAGTGTAAATGCAGTAAGTTGGCAATTTTTTCGTGATACACACATTTAGTTCCTAAATTCAAAAAAATTTAAATTAATTAATAATTAGTATGGATTTTTATTTCGCTAAATAGTAGCAGGGGATCGATGTTTATATAAAATGTTTTTTACGGAGAGCTAGTGCAACGCATTTGTAGAAGAAAAATTTGATTGACTTATTGCATATTCAAAGGAATAGTATTTTTGTACACATTAAAAAAATTAAGTCATATGATAATAATATGTTAGGATCATTTTATGCGAACATAAGCTTTAAAGAATTTGGGAGTAAATTTATTGGTATTTATTTTAAATATTTGAGGTAAAAATCAGCATAATAATTATTTGGACTTAATTATAAGCTTAATAAATTTTGGTCGGATGTAAAATAAAAACCACCAGCAATACTTGGTTGGCAATTATATTATTTTTGGTAAGAAAATAAATAGCTGTTTGGTCTATGAAATAATAATAAAAAAATTAAAAAATGGTGGACAGCAATATATCATTATTTTGTACAGCTAATAAGTAGATTTTTAAGGTGCAAAATTAAGGTTATGGGCAAAATAAAAACAAAAAAAACTGCATCGGCTATTGATTCAAAAAGTGCCACTTGTTGGTTATAATGCAGAAAACCTGATATGTGGGTCTCTTTCATTCTGGCGTTTTTGCTTCCCTCTCCCTGTGGAAAAGTGATCCTTTTCAGTATTAGATAAGATTTTTTTTAGTAAGATTTTTACGCGTCGCGAGATGCGATAAGAACCTGGTCATCATCAGGGACTCGGTCATCACCAGGAACCCAGTCATCATCAGGAACCCGGTCACCATCAGGAACCCGGACATCATCAGGAACCCGGTCATCATCAGGGACCCGGTCATCATCAGGGACCCGGTCGTCATCAAACGTGTTGTTCTCAGTCTGCGATATCTATAGTGTTCTAAGTTTGACAAATAAATTTAAACGCAGGCAAAGCCGCAGGGCGCATCTAGTTTAACTTAGTGCGGCAGCACGGCGGGAATCAAAATTGCAACTGTAAAACACCGCGCCACGCCGCCACATCGATCGTCAAATTAGCAAACCAAAATTAATCAGACAGCTTCCAAGAACCGAATTAAATCCGATACACGGTCTGCGTTTTGATAGTTCGTAGCTCCATTTCTAGTTATACTGCATGCCAAAATTTCATCAAATGCTAAACATGATTTGCTGATGCTTGAAAAACAATATTTTCATATGCTCAAATATTTTTTAAATGGCCCGTTGTTACATATCTTGCTGCCCAATTTAGTTTTTTTTTTTGCTGGCTATTTGTTGCAGCTTATTTTAGTTTTTCAGTTTCCCTATTTAATTTTTTTGCTCACTAAAATCTCTTTATTTTGCTGACCGTTTAAATGATACACTAAGAATTTCATGTGAATTTGGGACGTTTTGGTTTCAGATATAATATTAAGGTCTACAAGCTTAGTGGCAAAGGCTGATAGTAATGCTATGAAAAATTATAGGCGTCAAATCGAGTTTAGTTTCAATGACCCTGTGCAATAGGTATTGGCTCAGCATGTACATGAATTACGTTAGTACATGAGGATAATTACAGGAACGCTCATCGCAGTTTTTCAGCCATATGGACGCCAAGTCGGCGATAAGATTATTTTATAAACTAACTATACCGCGATTCAAAAACAAAGATATTTTTTGTAAACAAATGAGGTACAAAACCAAAGTAAAATTGGTGGAACATATTTTACGACACTGGTAGAGCAAGCTACAGGAGCTCCAAAAAATTCGTGGTTTTGATAGTCTTCATTCATCATTCCATTGGTCTTTAAGTCGTTTTCGAACCCGAACTTGCATCTTTTTCGACTTCAGGCATCTTCAGGTTTTGTTTTGGTATTTAGTTGTTAGCTTGATTTTACCCTGCTATTGTCTGTTATTACTATCAGCTTTTGTTAAGTTTTCATTCATAAATGTCAATGTTTACAAAAAATATCTATGATTCTAAATCAGAGTATAGCGTCTGCTTGCGGCTTCGCATGCGTTATTTCTATGGAAACGTTTTAAAGCTATTTCTATCCCTTGGGATGTGATTTATAGGATGAAAGTAACCTATGTGTTACTTCAGGGCTACGTCTACTCAAAATTTAAGCCCGATGCGTTCAGTAGTTTTTCGGGATTAGTACACCGCTGAACATAGGCCTCCCGCAAAAGACATAATCCTAAGCTCCTTCCATCCATCGACTCACTGTGACCACTACAACGTCGTCGGCCACCGAGTGGGAGGTCTTCCCACACTTAGTTTGGGAGCATCCAATAATTTGCTGAGACGATTGATTGACCCCCCTCTCCCGTTGATGAGAAATCGTGGAATTTTGAACGACCCCCTCCCTCCGCCCCTAATTTCACGTGGGGTTTCAAAATGAGAATTGTTGATTTAAATAATTAATTCAGTCTAGTTTTACTCAAAAATGGCTGCGCTCCGCGGCTTCACCGGCGTGAAAAACGATGAAACGTATCGTACGTTTTATTCCAGACCTAGAACTACGTATGTGTATTCAAAATTTCAGCTCTATCCAATCTCAGTTTTGAATAGTTTTCACGTGAAGAGGTAACAAACATTCATCCATCCAAACTTTTGCATTTATAATAAAATAATAAACATAAAAAAAAGGAGATTTACCATGATTTGATTTAGTTTGATTTGGCAGTGACCTCAGTTCTTTCGTGATGGCGCTTGAAACGATGCCGAAATATCGGAAAACTCAAAAGAAATCAAATATCAAATAATATCCCGTATTCAATGACTTTAATGTTAAAAACCATGATAGTTTTAAAAGTTAAATAAATAAATTCTTACATATATAGCGTAGGAATTTGATACATAATTAATATTTTTGTCTGCGTACATTACCATTATTTACGCAAGACATACTCCAGGTACCTATATTAGTATATTACCCAGTTTTGATTGATAAGTAAAAGGTCAAACCATCTTTGCCCTGTTTTCATTTTTATAGCTTTGTATGAGGGTAACGGTGCTGACTGCACTTATAGGATTACTTATTAGAATAACTTTACATTTAATTAGGCTAAGAGTGTTGTTGTTTGTTACCCCAAATAAATAAAATAAAATAAAATAAAATAAAATAAGTAAGCGTGCGTATCAGGCCGAATCATAAATGTAATCGGTAAGTTAACGGTTTGATCATATTTTGTAAAAACCCTGCGTAGCGTATCAAATCATTACAGACTGTTATCAATCTTTATAAATATCAGAATTTTAAGTATATAAAGCTATGCACGTTGATATCATCTCTCGAAAATCTGGTATTAAGATCCCCTAAGGACAAGAATTTCAGACGTTACACGAAATGTTTCGACATTTATTCATTTTTCTCGGCTGTGTGTTTTATAATACTATCCATACTAAAGCCCAAGGTACATAATTATAATAGACAGTGGACACGGTACTTAAAATAAAATTCTTTGTCTTATACGGTTTGTAACATGACTGATATATTGCAGGAATCAATTTCGCAGGTTATGGTAATCAGTTTCGACCGAAAGCTACACCGTCTTCCTTTCCAATGCAGGTAAGTAATATAATTTAGAATAAAAATGTATTTAAAAATTTTTTTTACCAATCTTTATTAACAACGAAAATTACAAGCAAAGGAATAGAAAAATTACAACTAGTATTTACAATTGAAACCATTGAGCTAACCGCAGACGGTTGCAAACAGTCTAAAGGTAGCTCAATGTATTTAAATGATAATAATTGTTTAGCTAATTATAACTTGTTAAATATTGTTTTTGGTAGTAAATCACTGTTTTTGATATAAGGCCTCTTTTCATTTCATTTATTACAAGATATATTGTCTTAAACATAAGAATAGGAAGTGTGACATACTTCACCAACACCATGCAAACATTACTTAAAAGCATAACATAAATTAAATTTTAAATTATGTTAACTATTAAAGGAATGAATATAAATATGTCAATAATGTTGATTACCTACTAAATTCTTAAATTTATACAAGGAGCTGTCAAATTAAAGTGTACTAATGGAACCCTCATCAAACAAGCTTAATTTGACATGAAATCCAATCTACATATTATCTCATTCTTCTGCTTAAAATCCGCGCCATTTTTATCAATAGGTATATCATAAAAACTATTCGTCAACATGTATATACCTAAAGGCTTCTGAACGTCTACACCAAATTGTTCTTTTTTTGTGTTATTGTTAGAACATGATTTAGCCTACAGATTTTTTTAATCGGTCGTTTTTTTTATATTTATAAAATAATTAATTACGTACATGCGTGTATCACGACATAGTATAAAACAAAGTCGCTTTTTATGTCCCTATGTCCCTATATCCTTATGTCCCTTTGAATGCTTAAATCTTTAAAACTACGCAACGGATTTTGATGCGGTTTTTTTAATAGATAGAGTAATTCAAGAGAAAGGTTTATAGGTATAATAAAACCGTGCGAAGCAGGGGCGGGTCGCTAGTAAACTATAAAGCTGAGTCGGTCAGCGGGTAGGTTAGGTATATAATAAACGAATCCCTGTTTTCGTTACAAACTCTCCTCCGTAGGCCGAGACACGTTCTCGGCGACCCCGTTGACCCAATCACCGCCGCTAACCCGGAGGTGACGGCAACCAATTCGCTTCCGCACACTAATCAATCTTCCAAAAACCGACCCCGCCGGATGCGGGGTCGAAGAAATCCCCGCTTCCGCCCATAGGTGCATTCGTGCACCTAGGCGAAACCCTCCTTGCCCTCTTGTAGCATCTGGCAACAGCCCAAGCCGAGGTTCGCACCTAAGTGGTGGCCCTTGTGCGTGTTGCCCCATCATAACTTTACCGGTGCGGCGCCCTCTGCGCCCACCATAGTCCGGTAACGCTGTCATGGCCATCTGAGGTCAACAGCATTATAGTCCATTCGAAAAAAAAAAATTCGTTACAAACACCATATCTTGAGAACGACGACGTTACCGATCAGGTACATTCAATGTTTTTCAAGTTTTACTTAGGAAAGAAAAATTCAGGAAAATGCATGGAAAATTTGTTAATTTAGAAAACTTAGTAACTTTTTCTTTTTAGCTTTTCTTTTTCTTCGCTAGTTTGACAGTTCGCATGTTTGATGAATAATATATGAATTTAGCAGACAACAGTTTTATTATTGATAATATTATAGATAATATAACACAGGGTGAACTTATTGTTGTGTCTTAATATTTCAGCCAGGCTTCGGCGTCGGACGTGTTACAGTCCACGTATACTATGAAGCCTTGTGCTCAGATTGCAAATCTTTTATTCCAAATGAACTCAGACAAGCTGTGATGGAACTGGGGCCGCGATTGGATATCTGCTTGCACCCTTACGGTAACGCACAGGTAAGTAACATTTAGGTATCTTTTACTCCATAAAACTAGTGATCATTCGCGAAAATGTCTTCTCGCGTAAACGTCATTCGCGCATGTGTCTTTCGCGCAAATGTCCTGACCCTTTGTTTTTACACCCTGTATATACATATGCATAATTTGTATCTACTGTCATTCATGACAAGGCCTATTTTTTTTTTTAATCCAGACAATACCCAAGGTGTCCGGCGGGTTCGATTTCATCAGCCAGCATGGTCCCGAGGAAACCTACGGGAACAAGCTCCACGCTTGTGCCATCGACCTCCTGCAGAACAAGACCACGGCTGCACTCTTTAACTTCTGCCTGCTAGATAGTTCGCACGGAAAAGGTTCTGATGATCTTGCTGTTAATAAGGTGAGATACAAAAACTTCCAATGTCACTCATTACCACCTTAGGCAACTCAATAATTGACTCCCTAGTTGACGACCTGCCGAATAATCAACGTGGAAGGCAGGCAGTAATAGTAAGAACAAAAAGACGAAAACTATTTCCATTCAGCGATGACCCTTCAACTTTTGCAAGATAAAGAATCACACATCATTTTATTTTACGCGAGCCGTATCTTCGATCTAGAAGAAGTTTGTCGGGTTTAAAACAAACACACGGAATGCATGCGCGTTGAAGTCTTTTGCATGCTACACAAAACTCACGTAGCGAATGTCGTAGCACCACTGACCTGTATCTATACACTTGTATATATAGAGGTCAGTGCGTAGCACAGTCTACGATGCGATGTTACCACAATAATATATCCATTACTAGCTTCTGCCAGCGACTTCGCATACGTTTTTCCGTGCTCAAAAGCCTATTCCTTTTGCTGGGTTACCATCTATCTGCTGCCCCTCCCTGCCATATTTCGTTAAGCTCCTTTCCACGCAGTCCGTATTAACTCTCACTCATGACTCATGAGTGAGAGTGTACAAGATGAGAGTTGGAGAGAGTCGCTGTTAATCCTATTTATTATTTTGTTGCAGTGCGCTGCGTTACACAACGTAAATGCTGACGCTATCAAACAGTGTGCTAAGAGTAACCGAGGTTGTTTTCTCCTTAAATGCCATGGAGACGAGAGCAAGAAGGTCGGCCTTAAATGGGTGCCGACTATTTATGTCAATGGAATGCCTTCTTCTCACCAGCGTTTCAAACAAGACGTTTACAGAGCCCTATCTTCGAAAGGAAGGCAGACGTCATTCTAGGGGGTTTTTCTTAATAAAAACAAATAATCTCTTCTTATGTTTTTTATCATAGCATAGGAACTCACTTTCTATAATAGAAACATTATTTTGACGATCTCATGGCGCAGTGGGTGAAGGTCCGTCTGCGACTCAGGAGATTGCGGGTTCGATTCCCGCTTCGGATAAATGTACGAAAGAACTTTAAATATTTTTATTTATTCTGGCCTTTTCTATTTATAGTAAAAAAAACTATCGAGGTAAGCTATTAACAAACATAATTATTAACGGAAGTCAAACATTTCTTAACAAATTACTTTGATAACAATGCGTAATTCATTCAAAGAGTAGAAACAAATTAAAACTGTTCTAGTTGGCAGTTACTTAAATAGATTCAATTGTAAGTACTTTACAATTGAATCTATTTAAGTAACTGCATACTGTTGCAAAAAATCTAAAGGTGTGTTCAACTGATCCATATCAAAATCAGTCGGAAGCGTCCCTCTGACGCTGGCTTCATTGCCTCTATTGATGCTTGCGCCAGATATTCACCAGCTCTCGGATAAAGCGTATTTTTGGCTAGAGTCTAGACGAAGTAACGCTCAGATAAATTACTAAAAACTCGGAGTCTCGGTACCTCAAATACCGATTACAAAAGGGTTTTAGTTGAAGTAGTGAAGCCTTTAAACCTTAAACTCCACGTGAATGAAAATACGACCAGTGATCTAGTAAAGACAGGGCGCTATGGAACTCATTTGGGGACGCCTATGTCTAGCAGAGAACTGAAATAGTTTGATGATGATGAGGCAAGTAATTTAAATAATTACCTTATACATCAGTTAAAAATAAATATAACTTCAGTTATAGTATACTAGCGACCCGCCCCGGCTTAACACGGCTTATTATTCGTATCTTCCTCTTTAATCACTCTATCTCTTAAAAAAACGCGATAAGATTTAAGCATGCATATGGACATAGGGAAACAAAGACACAGAAAGTGAATTTGTTTTATACTATGTAGTAATTCCGTCCAAATCGAGCAACTAGTGTCTGAGTATCTATCTGTTCTCCTCTTATCAATGTCCATAAATTATACCTAACTAACTAACGCGTCAGTCAAAGTCTGGGAAGTTGTGTTATTCTGACTCGTGTCTCGATAGGGTAGGGTCAACTTTGATAGATCAATTACAAGAAAAGTAAAGAAAATAAAATGATTCCCAAGTTTTTGATTCCGTTTATGTATGTTTTAGTGCTTGTTAGCACTAACGATCAGGGTGAGTGAAGTTTTGTAATTATTTATTGTCTGGTTATTTATTTTACTCGTAGGAGAAAACGTAGGTTTTCAATTTGATTTACGTAGTTATTAACATCTTTTCAAAAATTAATTGTCCAGAGACGTAGGTCTGTACACACACCATTGATTAACGGTATCAGAGAAATAAAAAATACAAACGAGAATTGAAGCGAAGAGAAAATCAATTAACACCTTATTTGTTATATTATTTGTAAGCCTAAAGAAATAAATGTATATTATGTAATGTATATTTAATGTATATGTAATGTATAATAAATATTATATATATGTATAATAATGTCTGATAAATATCTTTATAATTAACTAGCTGGTACCCGCGACTTCGTCTGCGCATGATTAGTACTTCGAGTACTCGCGATTTTACTTGCGTAATTCCCTTTCCCGTGAGATTTTCGGGATAAAATAAGCCTATGTGTTATTCCAGCTTATAATCTATCTCTGTGCTAAATTTCATACAGATCCGTTCAGCAGTTTTTGCGTGAAAGAGTAACAAACATCCATCCATCTATCAATCTATCCATCCATCTATCCATTCATACTTACAAACTTTCGCGTTTATCAGTTTAATTCAGCTTGGTTCCCCTGGGCTATACGGGTTTTCAAAAATTTCTCACAGCATCTGAACGACGCGCGCGCGTCGTTCAAATGCTGTGAGAAATTTTTGAAAACCCGTATAGCCCAGGGGAACCAAACTGAATTCCGGGATAAAAGGTATCCCATGTCCAATCGTCCCGAGTTCCATTCGAATTCATTCACTTCCGTCGTGATGCGTGGTTTAAGAATTTTTCTTTCACCCTCTCTCCCAGGGGAACCTTACCGAATTCCGGGATAAAAAGTATCCCATGTCCTTCCTTGTAGTATGAACTCAAATCGTCCCGAGTTTCATTCCAACTCATTCAGCAGTTTCGGCGTGATGCGCGGTAAAGGAATTTTACTTTCACACCCTCTCCCATGGGAACCTTACTGAAATCCGGGATAAAAAGTATCCTATGTCCTTCCTCGTAGTATGACCTATAATCATGCCGAGTTTCATTTCAATCCATCAAGTAGTTTCGGCGTGATGCGCGTTTACGATACAGACAGACAGACAGACAGACAGACAGACAGACAGACAGACAGACAGACATGAAAGAAAAAAATTACAGTTTTGGCTTGAGTATCGATAATAGAGTGCCCTCCAAAAAAAAATTTCAAAATATCTTCAATGTACAGAATTGGACCTGTTACAGTTTTATTATAAGTATAGATTTGTGTTACTAGTGTTTTTGAAAAACATACTTATTTACATAATATTATAAACGAATTTTGAAATTTCAGACTTGGAAACTAACGCTACGGAGAAGAATACAGCGTCTGGGAATATCGCAACTATTCTTGAGTCTGAATTCAACACAAATGATAAGGTACCTTACGATTTCGATACGATTACGTTCTTCCTCGAGTAGATCATTTGTTTTAATTAAGTAGTGTCCTCATGGCATTGCATTCACTGACTGATTAATAGGTTTCCCAATGAATAACTTATGGCTAAAAATTTTATGTGCGTTCACTTTGATTTATTAGCAAGATCCTACGACTACGTTCCATGTCTGCCATCTTCTGTTACACATAAATAGATAACTAAACTTTTTTGTTATGGCTCTGGATACCATTACCCAATAGTGTGAGTAGTTGGTAGAGTTAAAAGATTTTTTGAAGAAAAAAAAATGTGTTCTGTAAAAACCTCGTGAATTTTTTTTAGTACCAATAAATGTGTTGTCTCTACACTTACACGCGCATTTCGTGTTCATTAAAATACGACTGCTCTATAATGTATCCCACGTCTTATCATATTATGAACGACGTTTATAGCGCGGGCTAAGGTGCGACAGAGGTAGTTTAGTAGTTTCGATTGCTCTACTTGGACTAAGTTTGTATGTTCTGCAAACATTTTTTCCACGATAGATAATTTTATGCTCTACATTACTTATAGATTATTTTATGATGCAAAGAAAACTTTGTTATGAAAGTTTTCTGTGTATCATAAAATTATCTATAAGTAATGCAGAGCACCCATAATACAAGCTCTGCTTGCTTGATTAACGGTGCCGTGTGAATTATCCATAATGCTGGATAATTATTTATTATATTTATGTTCTATTTCAGAATAATGTAAGCAAAGAGGTGGTGAAAATCCAGCTGTACTACGAGTGCCTTTGCCCGGACTGTAGAAGGTTCGACTCAACCGCATTCAAGGCAACGGTTATAGAGCTGGGTTCTTATCTAGACGTTCACGTTTATCCTTTCGGAAACGCCTGGGTATACACATACATACATATATATAATGTTTAAAACAAAAGAATTTGCAATAGCCTAGAATATAGGTGTTCCTGACGATGTTAAGTGGACTGTATTTCTTTTAGGGGTGTAGGGATTGGCGCTGAATGAAAACACCAGATCACTTGGAACAGGCTATCGGCTGGCAGGAAGGGTGGCTTGAGAGTTCTGACTACTTGTGGCTTCTTGAGATTACTTTTCTTGACTGTGACTGCGACGACAATTTTCGCTCAAAACTTCCCTATATTTAGTCAAAACTCCGCCCCGCCCCGACATACGCAGCGGCGAGCAAAACTTTAATCATTTTTCTTAATTTCTATATACATACTCTTTATGATCTTTTATCTACATTTGTTACATTACTAATTCTAAGCTTATTCTATTCCGTCGTGCACATTCTCCCGCCGTCGCCGTCGTCGGCGCCTACGCCGCCGTCGCGCGATGACACCGGTAGCACGACGACCTTCTTCGTAGGCCGCCGCAGGACCCGTCCGCTGCTGGTGACGACGTCCACGACGCGCGTCTCTCCATCGCGCCCCGGGTGTAGGGCAATGACCTTTGCCCTAGGCCATGTATTGCGCGGCTGCGCCTCGTCGCACAGGAGTACGAGGTCCCCGGGCTGGGGGGCCTCGCCGACGGTGTGGGGCTCCCGCCGGTGCTGGAGTAAAGGTAGGTACTCCAGCATCCACCGGCGCCAGAACTCCTCAGCCAGATACTGCGCGCGCCGCCACAGGGCGCGCGCATGCTCGTCCTTCTCGGTGAATGTCCCCGGGGTGGGGACACTGCTGTTCGGGCCCAACAGTAGATGGTAGGGCGTGAGCGCCTCAGGCGCCTCCGGCGTGACCGCGACATACGTCAGCGGTCGTGAGTTAACTGAGTACTCCACCTCAGTCAACAGGGTGGCGAGCGTGTCGTCACTCGGGCACTTCTCGCGCAGCGTGGTGTGGAGCGCCTCCTTGACGGAGCGCACCATGCGCTCCCAAGCACCCCCCATGAAGGGAGACGCGGGGGGTATGTAGCGCCATCGGATTTGCTTGTTGGTAGCGGCGTCAGCGACGCCTTCCAGGGCGGCCGCCCTCAGCTCGCGCTCCGCCGCCTTGAAGCACGTCGCGTTGTCGCTATGTATCTCGCGCGGACACCCGCGCCTCGATATGAACCGCCGCAGCGCGTTGATAGCTGCGTCCGCGCTCAAGTTAGGCACGACCTCAAGATGTATTGCCCTGGAACTCATACACGTGAAAAGTGCTACGTATCGTTTCTCCCTATGTCGGCCCACTGTGACCTCGAGTGGACCGAAGTAGTCTAATCCCGTGAATGTGAAGGCTCGCTCATGGTGTGCTAGGCGTGCTTCCGGAAGGTTTCCTGTGGCCGGGCTTCCCGGCTTTGCTTTTTGGATCCGACAGTACATACATTTTTTGAGGACGCCCTTCACTGTAGGTCTTATTCTCACTACCCACAGTCTCTGGCGTAGCTCGTTTACGACGGTCTCCACGCCGCCGTGGTGCAGCTTCTCATGAACATGCTGTACGTATAGTTTTGTATATGCATGTCTACCGTCTAGTATGATAGGGCTGGCTGTTTCCGGAGCGAGGTCGGGCGTTTCGTCGATACGTCCGCGCAGCCGTAGCGTCTGGTCCGCCCCCACGGCGACGCTCAGCGCGTACAGCTTGCCTCCTTTGGACGTACCTTTGTGCGCTTTTATGCGATCGATCTCTTCGCCGAAGCTCTCTCTTTGGCTGCTCAGCACCCACAGCTGCTCAGCCTTGATGAGATAGTGAGCCTCGAGACCAATGTACTTTGTCGTTGTCTCGCTCCGACGTTGTGTGGATTTCTTGTTACCCTTCTTTTGTGTTTTCCGCCAGTCCGGATCTCGTTCTGCGTTTTTTATCGTACGTTTGTGTAGCGCGGCTACGGTCTCGCGCCTCTTCGCTCTACACAGGTCCACGAACTGCAGTACTCGCGCCGTCACTCTTATCAATCGGAGCCACCGTGAGAATCGAGATATATCTGGCAGGTGGCCCGATGTACTGACCTGAGTGACTGCAGCCGTGAAACATTTTTGTTTTTCCTCGCCGGTGATCTCGGCCGGCGCCGGCGTCTCTGTCGGCCAGTCCTCCTCCGGGCGGTATAGGAAAGCCGGTCCTTTGTACCATCTGTGTTTATTATCAAAGTTTACCGGTGTCGATCTCGTGGCGTCGTCGGCTACGTTTTCTGCTGACGGCAGCCATCTCCACTCGTTTTTCTTAGTCGTGTCCTCGATTTCGGCCAGTCTGTGAGCTACAAAGGTTTTAAAGGTTCGCGGCTCGGCCCGTATCCATGCTAGGGCTGTCCTCGAGTCGCTCCAGTATACCTTTTTCTCGGCCTCGAAGTCGTGCTCGCGCGCCACTGTGTCGGCGAGGCGAGCGCCAAGTAATGCCGCCTGTAGCTCTAGACGCGGGATTGAAATAGGTTTTAAGGGGTTTACCCTACTCTTAGCTGCCGCCAGTGCTACGCTCACTTCGCCGTTCGCTCTCGTGGTTCTCCAATACACGGCTGCGGCGTAAGCCTCCTCGCTGGCGTCGACGAACGTGTGTAGTTGTCTCGTGGCGGCAGGTTCGGTCTCGTAGCACCTAGGAATCTGTACCTTGTCGAGACTTCGAAGCGTCTCGGTCCACTCGCACCACTTCTGTTGCAGTGTCTCGGGCAGGGGGTCGTCCCAACCCGTGCCGAACTTCCAGGTGTCCTGCATCAGTCTCTTCGCCGGTGTGGTGAGTGGTGAGATGAGTCCCAGCGGGTCAAATAGCGACATGATCACGCTGAGCGCCTCTCGCTTGGTAGGTGGCTTACCTCCGTTCATCAGGGCGGGCGGAGCCTTCCGCTCATTTACCCGAAAGCATATGTGATCGCTGCGCACGTCCCAGTATAGTCCCAGCGCCTTCTCCACCTCGCTCCCGCCGATGGCGACCGCCGCCGCGGTGTCTTCGGCGCGCGCCGCGAGGCTCTGGATGGTCTGCGGCTCGTTCGATGTCCATCCCCGCAGTTCGAAGTGCGCTTGACGATTCACGTGATCCACCTGTGTGTTGACGCTTTCTGCTTCTGTAATAGTTGGATAGCTGTTAAGATAGTCGTCCATGTACATATTGCGAATAATAGCTTTAGCGGCGGCCGGAAACTCGTTCTGATGATCCTGTGCGTTCTTATTCTTGATGAAGAGCGCCGTGCATGGTGATGATGAGGCTCCGAAGACCACCGAAGACATGCGGTACTCGTCCGGCGGTGCTTCGCCTCGCCTGTCGCCCCTCCACAGGAACCTGAGTGCGTCCCTGTCGGCGGGATTTATTTTTATCTGCATGAACATTTCTTTTATGTCGGCCGAAACGGCGTATGCGTGCTGACGAAAGCGCATCACCACTCCCGGCAGTGATTGCAGCAGATCTGGACCGGCTAGTAGCATGTCGTTCAGACTCTTACCTGCTGACTTGGCCGCCGCGTCATGTACCATCCTTATCTTTGCTTTAGCTGGCGATACGACGGCGAAATGCGGTAGGTACCACGTCTTGTTTTCTATGCCTGGTTCTTCTGCTCTCTCTGCGTAGCCGGAAGTCAGCAGGTTCTGCATCCGTTCTTCGTACTTGGCCTTCAGTTCCACGTCTCGGTCCAGCTTCCGTTCTAAGCTGTGCAGCCGCTTCAGTGTATCTCTGTAATTGTTATGCAAATGTACCTCACTTTCTTTCCATAGAAGCCCGGTTTCATACCTGCCGTTAGGTAGGCGTCGACTTTTCTCTTCCAGTATTCGTAGGGCTCTTTGTTCCGGATCGCTCGCCTGTTTTCGCGGCTCTATTCCTAGCGATTCCAGCTTGAAAAAGTTCTTCATTGCTTCTTCAATGTTCTCTGGGTGCATTACCGCTCCGACGTATCCACAAAAGTTCTTTTGTGTTCGCCCCTCTAAGCGGCAACCGTGTAGTACCCATCCCAGTTGTGTGAGCGAGGCGACCGGTTGGTCTCTCCGTCCCTCTCGCACCTCTCTTGAGATTATCAAGTCCCAGTTGTTTTGGCCTATAACTACCTTAGGGTGAGCTCTCGTGTAGATTAAATCTTCAGCTATATCTAGCAAGTGCGGACAATCTTCGATCTCGTGTCTCGTGATAGCCTGTGTAGTAAAGTCGAGTTTCTTTACCGTCTGAGCGTTGCGAAGTACATGTTCTTGTCTTTGATTTTTTCCTCGAATGCGTACGCTCACTGTCTTGCTGTTCTCGTGCTTGACTTCACCACCGTTCGCATCCTTGATCCAGAGTGTGTCCGTCGGACCGTCAACGCCCAGAAGCTCGGTGATAGACTCCTCTACGAACGTGCACGTACTTCCATCGTCGAGTAAGGCGTATGTACTTATCTTGGCTCTAGGTCCGATTAGCTCTATCGGCGCTATCTTTAGGTACGCTCGACGTAGGCGGCCTGGGCGGGTATCATCTTTCCCCGTGACACAAGCGGATATCTCTGCGCGGCGCTCCTCTGTGATTGGCTGTTCTTGTACTGGTTCACTGTGTAGTAATGTGTGATGTTTCTTACCGCAGCCTTCCTTAGCGCACGCCTTCGCTTGGCACTTGAAGCGACGATGTTTCTCCTTGAGACACAAGAAACAAACGCCGTACTTCTTAGTCATGGCCCATCTAGTCGACACGTCCGCCTCCACGAAGTCCGGACAATCTCGTAGCTTATGAAACTTACGGCAGTGTTGACAGCTGTCATTTCTCGTTTCGATTGCCGCATAAGTTCTCTCTACCTTTTTCTTCGCTCGCTGTCCCTCTTCAATGACTTCAGGCAGTGCGTAGGCCCCGCACTTGTCCGCCTCCTCGTTTAAAAAGGTAGCTAATCTTACCATCTCTGGTTTATCTTTAGATTTAATGGCGAAATAATCGTACCATTTACTGCGCAGGATAGGGGTCAGCTTGTCCAGGACGCTGCGTACCATCTCGGGGTTGTGTAGGTACTCTTTCCGACCAAGGGCCTCCACGGTGGCCACTATGTTGGCCACCTTCCCGGCGAATATGCACAAGTCCCTAGCATTATCGCTCACCTTGGTCAACGCCCGTAGCTTCTCCATCTCTGCAATCACCAGTGCCTCCGGTCGCCCGAACCTCCTTTCCAGAGCCTCCATGATGGCCCTAGGTTCAGGCTGGCTTATGAGGAGACTGCTCACGGACTCGTACGCTACACCCTTGAGACTGCGTCGTATTCTCATGACGTTCTCGATCTTTGAGAATGACGCCTCACTGTCTCTGTACGCGGCCCGATACACTAACCAACCACTAACCTGTCCTCCGAAAGTGGGTAGCTCCTGCGCGTACCTCGGTGGTTCCCTCCTCGCCGCGATCTGCGACAGCGCCGCCGCCAGCGCCTCTACGCCGACGGTTGACCCCTGCACGGTGGGCTGGTTCGTAGCCCGCCCAGGCTTCTCCGTCGCCTGGTCCTCCCGCACTCCTTGGTCCTCTTCCGGCGCCTCTGGAACCTCCGCTGTGGCCTTGGGCGGCAGCGGCTCCTCCCGCCGCTGCTGTAGCCAGGATGTCACTCGTACTGATGCCATCTCGTCCTGCTCCTCCTCCGAAGAATCGTCTTCGACCTGCTTCAGCTGCGCCTCCGCGAGCTCACGGGCCGCCTTCGCAGCGTCCGCCTTGATCTGTAGCTCTGCGGAGCGCAACTCCGCCAGTTTGAGCTGCGCCTGCAGCACAGCCCTCTTCCGCGCGGTCGCCTTGGTTGACCGCGCCTGCACCGCCGCTGGCCTCGCGGTGGTCTTGCTGGTCGCCTCGCTGTCACTCGTCGTCTCGACGGTGCCACCAGACTCTTGCGTCCATGTTGACTCGGTCGCGGATGTAGAAGCGGAGCCCTCCCTTTCACTCGTTGGGGGTTGCTGTCCGCTTGACTCCTTGTTGCTGGTCTGCGCCGCCTCTCCGGTGCTGGCCTGCGATGATTCTTCCTTTCCGTGACGGCTCCTTGTGATCGGCATCTTCGATCCGGCTCGAATGCGACCAATGTTCCTGACGATGTTAAGTGGACTGTATTTCTTTTAGGGGTGTAGGGATTGGCGCTGAATGAAAACACCAGATCACTTGGAACAGGCTATCGGCTGGCAGGAAGGGTGGCTTGAGAGTTCTGACTACTTGTGGCTTCTTGAGATTACTTTTCTTGACTGTGACTGCGACGACAATTTTCGCTCAAAACTTCCCTATATTTAGTCAAAACTCCGCCCCGCCCCGACATACGCAGCGGCGAGCAAAACTTTAATCATTTTTCTTAATTTCTATATACATACTCTTTATGATCTTTTATCTACATTTGTTACATTACTAATTCTAAGCTTATTCTATTCCGTCGTGCACATTTAATTCTAAGCTTATTCTATTCCGTCGTGCACAATAGGTAATATTCTACCTACATTTTGTTGAATCTGGAGGGGGCGTTGCGATCTGCATTATGTATTTTTTACTTCTTAGAGTTCGGTCACAGTGCAGCAGTTGCAGCTTGTTTCTGTCACAAAATAGATAATTTTAACTTTATCTACATTATAATGAAGTGTACTCCAATGTTGGCAGCCCGCCGACTATTCAAGAAAACAAGCCTACAAAGTTCAGGGCCCATATTGTCTAACTCAACTGATAATCGAGATCGATTCATTTTTGACATTTGAAACCTAGCCTGGACTTCAATTGTACCACTGGTAATCTTATTGGAATTAAACTAATAATCGATTTTTTTATGGCAGACAATAAGGCAGCCGGTTCTGGAACCGTATTTTTTTCCTGCCTGTTCTAACGCATGTAGATTTGACTATGATTATATGAGGTTGTTGATATATATTTTTCCTGCGCTTTTTGAGTGGGAAAGAGAAACTGATAGTCGCACCAAACCGTCGCGCTGTCTGGGCTGAGCAGAGCCTGACTTTGGTGTTTAAACTACATTAGAACGCGAATTATTGAAACACAGATCACCTTACCTTGAGTTTAAGATTACCTATAACATGTCTAATCAAACTACTAGAGTGAGTAAGCGGCAGTAGATACTAATGCGGATTAAATCTATGTAAGAGTAAACCCAGCGCTGGCTTCCAGCTGTAGCCTTTGACATTAATTTCTCTTCAGGTTTTAAAGGATGGAAGCGTCATCTGTCAACATGGTCCAGCAGAGTGCTACGGCAACAAACTACACGCATGTGCAATAGACCTCCTCAATAACATCACCTTGGCTGTCCTCTACAACTCTTGCCTGATGGACGGTTCCCAAGCTGGGAGAGGTTCAGATGATGCGGCTGCTGATGTGGTGAGTATTTTTTTTTTTATCTATTATTTTTTGCATCTTAGGGACTGTTTGTGTCAATGTTGACCCACATATTACAAGCACAGGCTTGTATTGTAGATACCTATCCAATTCATACTCTCCATGCTATCAGTTTCTTTAATAGGTAAAAAATAAGTATGTAAGTAAATTGACTACGTAAGTGTAGATAAAAATCGAATAACTGCCAACTTCATAGTCGATGGGAATAAAATGACTGACTTGGCTCCTTAAAGATACCGGAGTACCGGACGCAGTCATAGAAAGAAAGAAAGATTTTTTTATTATTTTTACCCATTCAATACTTGTTGACTAGGCAACCTAACACAAAAAAACATTATAAATAAAATAAAGGAAATAGTAATAAAAATTTAAAAGTCGAGGTATGATGGGTAAAAAGGGTCCATGCCTCAGCATTGTGTAGCATTTGGCTAGGCCGGATGCTATGCTGGTTTTCAATATCCTTGGTTCACCTAATCTTACTATTTCTTTTCAGTGCGGTAAATCGATGGACATAGATTCCGAATCAATCAAACAGTGCGCCAAAGGCCCCAAAGGCGAGAAGCTGTTGAAATTCTACGGAGAAGAGAGCATGAAGATTAGCTACAACGAGGTCCCTACTGTTCTCATCAATGGGGTGGCCAGCAGTGAAGACCACTTCAAGCAAGATGTTTGCAAGAGCTTTAAGAATCCACCTAAACAGTGCCCTTTGAAGAGCCTTGCGTCTTCTTTATTAGCCTTAATAGGACTGTAAATTCCATCATCTATGCTATCTTCCTATTGTTATGTTTTTGACACGAAAATTATAAATAAAGAATATAAACAAATGAAACAAGTATTTACAATTAAAACCAGTAAGCTAACTGCAGACTTTTGCAAATAATATAGAGGAAGCTCAACTGATCCATATCAATACTAGTCGTAAGCGTCCCCAGGGGCGTTGTTGTCTAACTCAACTGTTAATCTTAAACTATTCATTTTTGACATTTAAACCTAGCCTGAACTTCGATGGTACCACTGATGATCTATTTGAATTTAACTGATACCTAATCGATGTCACGTTAGACAATAAGGCCGCAGGAACGTAATTCACTATGGCATAGGAGATTCCACGTCCAAATCGTGTGACGTCACAATGTGTTCTAACAAAGATTCTAGCATGACTACGTTCAAAACATCTTTGTGTTCTAAATACGATTCCACGCTTCTTCTTGCCTTAGGTGTGTAACACGCTTAGATTGGCCATAGTGAATCGCTCTCAGGACGCTGGTTGTTTTTGGAGTTTTAAGCTGCGATTCGCAACAAAATAACATCTATTACATCACTTCTAATTACATCTATTAGACGAAAGCTGAGCAGCACCAACAGTCTGATAAGCGTTCTGGCCGACAGACATTGATGTCTAGCAGTTATCACTGTCAAGCATGTCATCACTTGTAGCTAAACATATTTATAGTCCATTGAAAAGTTACATTTGGGGTTGCGTTTTTTAGAGGACGCAATTTTATTTTTTTGATGTGTAGGGGGGGTCAGTGTAAAGCTAAAACCAAGTTTGTGGGGTCGCCACCCTTGTCCCACGGCCGCCATCTTGAAAATAGGGGTTGAAATGTTTTTTACGATATATCTCTTAAACTATTTATTTGATAAAAAAAACTTGTTACCATTTCTTGTTGCAAATTAAATTCTCTACAACTTTAGTCCAGTAACTTTTTGTCGTAGAACTATAAATAAAAAAGTTATAAGCGAAAATCTTAAAAAATTCGAGAAAACAAAAATATTTTTCGATTTAACTTTTTTTTTAATCATTTTACGAAAAAATGATATCTGACCATTATTGTAGATCGTTTTTTGAGGAACAACTTTTATTCGCATCATTTTTTCATTAAGTCAATAGCTAAGGTTTTACAGCGCTCCGAAGTGAGCAGATACTATTTTTCAATACTCTTAACTATACCTATATTATACATGTTTACTAATAATATGTCATCGTCATCAGTTATTGTTTTTTTTTTGTTAATATAACCTTTTTAATTACAAATTTTGCAATATTATTAATAATTAATTATTTACTCTTTTCCCCACCACCCACGAGGTAGAGTCTAGAGGCGCGTTTTTTTACGTGTTATCCCCAATAATATATATAATCCACGGTGATTTTCTAAATTAGAACTACTCCGTCCTCAGTCGTTTCGAAGGACCAGGCTGCGGCTCAGCATCTGATCGACTTTCTGAATTAAATACCAGTGGGAGAACTGGAGAAGGAAGGGGTGTTAATGTTGGCGGTTCATCATCAGAGTCATTTTCATTTATTAATTCTGAGAGTTCCATTACGTTGCTGCAAGTCTCTCCAGAACAATGGAAGCACACTGCAGAACATTTCAGTCCTGCTTTTCGACATCCACACATCGCTCCACAGTTTCCTTTGCATTTGCAAAAGATCAATTTTAGAAGCTCAGGGGGTGCTGGAGGTTTAGAGTTCTGTACTGGCATCAATAATTTTCCACATTTTTTCCAGCCCCAGTCTTCAGGATCATTATAATTACCAAGCCACGACTGGACCTGATGGTAACTCGGAAAGATTTAAAATTAATTTAAATTCAATAATTGTTAAATCCTGTTATGGAGTGAAAAGAGTCAATATTTTTTTAACTTTATTAACAACGAAAATTACAAGCAAGGAATAGAAAAATTACAACTAGTATTTACAATTAGTACAACCATTGGGCTAATTGCAGACGGTTGCAAACAGTCTAAAGGTAGCTCAATTGATCCATGTCAATACCAGTCGGAAGCGTCCCCAAGACACTGGCTGCATTACCACGCTGTATGGCAATGCTGATGCGCTGAGCCAGATATTCACCAGCTCTCGGGTCACGCGTTGCATAGAACAGTCAATAATTAATTTATGATAATATTGCAAAATTCGTAATTAAAAAAGTTATGATAACAAAAAAAAACAATAACTGATGACATATTATTAGTACACACGTATAATATAGGTATGGTTAAGAGTACTGAAAAATAGTATCTACTCACTTCGGAGCGCTGTAAAACCTTAGCTATTGACTTAAGGAAAAAATGATGCGAATAAAAGTTGTTCCTCAAAAAACGATCTACAATAATGGTCAGATGTCATTTTTTCGTAAAATGATTAAAAAAAAAGTTAAATCGAAAAATATTTTTGTTTTCTCGAATTTTTTAAGATTTTCGCTTATAACTTTTTTATTTATAGTTCTACGACAAAAAGTTACTGGACTAAAGTTATAGAGAATTTAATTTGCAACAAGAAATGGTAACAAGTTTTTTTTATCAAATAAATAGTTTAAGAGATATATCGTAAAAAACATTTCAACCCCTATTTTCAAGATGGCGGCCGTGGGACAATGGTGGCGACCCCACAAACTTGGTTTTAGCTTTACACTGACCCCCCCTACACATCAAAAAAATAAAATTGCGTCCTCTAAAAAACGCAAGGTTAGGCCTAAAAAATGTAACATTTCAATGGACTATTAAAATAATTCTATGCTTGTGTATATAATATTTTTGACTAATGAATATATGTGTCAATATTTAATACTCTGGATCTTTGTGTTGTCAGTGTTTGAAATAAATCTATAATATAAAAATGAATCGCAAAATGTGTTGGTAAGGGCTCAAACACAAAACTGCGAGCTCGCATCGCATCGTAAATATCTGCGAGCTCGCACGATAACGTCAGATCTCATTTGCATCGCGTATTCCTGTCATATTACGTCATACTTGGTGACCCCCCTTTTAGTCCGCTCTGAGACAACTTTAGCGAAAGAGCGCGGCGCCTGAGCCGCCTTCTTTGTGTTGTAAAAAAAAACTGCTTCAGTTCTCAACTCATAGTAATTTCGAGTAAAATAGTTCCCTTCAGAGTTCATAATCGTATTAAATGGATGAATCCAGAATCTTCTTTTTCTTTTATATCTATTTAACAATAACAGCAGTGCAATTGGACCGATTTATGCAAAAATGATCCAACCCACAACCTAGTCAATTTCGAATTTTTTTAACCAATGTAATCAGAATAAGGTATATTTTAACATATCAAAGACTCACACCTCTATGTTCACAAATGTGGAAAATCCATATGATCCAACCCACAACTGTCATGTCGAAGACCATTTTTTAAAATGTATAAGTGTTTCATGCCACTTGAATCATTTTTGTGTTGCTTTTGTTACCCTAACATATAACCGTTCTAATTTGCTACAATGATTCAAACTATAATATTAAGCTGGTCCATCAGTTCAAAGAGCTCAGAAAGCTATAGAAAGAGCTATGCACGGAGTTTCTCTGAAGGATAGGATTCGTAAAGAATACATCCGAAAGAGAACCAAAGTTATCGACATAGCTCAAATAATTTTTATTAGCAAGCTGAAGTGGTGGCAGTGGGCCGGCTATATCTCGCGAAGAACCGACAACCGTTGGGGTAAACGTGTTCTTGAGTGGAGACCGAGACTTGGCAAACGTAGTATAGGACGCCCTCCGGCCAGGTGGGATGACGATCTGCGAAAGACTGCTGGCAGATGCTGGATGCCAAGCTGAAGACAGGGAGCTATGGCGCTCATTAAGGGAGGCCTATGTCCAGCAGTGGACTAATATAGGTTGATTATGATGATGATGATATAAAACAAGTTAAGATTTGACAAGTTAATATTTAAAATTGCTATTTCATCTAAGTACGTAAACGAAATAAAGTATATAAAGTTCAAAACACACAGAAGCCGGAGGAGTGGCGAAGGCGAAGGCGTGCCGGTTTTTCCTATGGCACCGCGTTCGCCACGGCCTGCGGTGTGTGTGTAGGCTTTCATAGGATTCCATAGAATACAACTCGCACGCCTTTGCCTCCGCCACGCCTCCGGCTTCTGTGTGTTTCGTACTTTAACGAAAAATAAATAAATAAAATAAAATAAGTACAGGGCCAGCAGATCTAATATTATATACCAGATGATTGCATTGATTAATTTAAGAAACCGAAGGGAAGCTGCAATAATAGACGATGTAGATGGTTTATGTGATGAACCTTATTCTGATTTGGACGAGGAGTAGGGCCAATTTTGTTTGTTTTGTCTTTTAAAACACAAAAATGATTACTAATTTTTAACACACTTTGAATCATTTTTGCATTTTAATTTTTGCACCCTACATAGCTCTTTCCATACAAAATTAATTTTGTAATAATGATCCAGGCGCAAGTTTTCCCAATTATCTACTAAACTATTACAATTTATTCTTTATATTATTTATAGCAAAAAAGTTGAGTTTACATAGCATTAAATTAAATTAAAATAACAACATTTTGTATTACAAAGCTAGAGAAATACCGCCACAAACTTAAATATCGATTATCTCGAAATGAGGTTTGTGTGGGTTGGATCATTTTTGCTTAAATCGGTTCAATTATCTTTTTGGGATCCATCTTACGCTTCCTAAAAACACGTCCAATACGGCGGACTAAACTTGAAGATATGGTTACCCTACAAAACGGTTCGCCGCACAAATTCGCATCGCAGAAATTCGCAAATCAAGTTCGTGTGACATCGCATCAAATCGCATCAAATCGCATCGCATCGCACCAAATCGCAGTTTTGTGTGGGAGCCCTAAGCGCATAACTCAACAACGCCTGGACCAATTTGGCCAAATCTTTTTTTAAAATGTTCGTTGAAGTTCAAGGATGGTTTTTACGGCGAGAAAAATTAGAATTATTGCTGGAAAAACCCTAAAAATAGCCCTTTTCTTTTTCCCATACAAATGATTTGTAACTAAAACGTAGTCAATTTGAGCTTTATTGCTATGGTATAAAGTTCATATTCGCGGGCGAAGCCGCGGGGCGCATCTAGTCTATAATATAAAAATGAATCGCAAAATGTGTTGGTAAGCGCATAACTCAACAACGCCTGGACCAATTTGGCTAAATCTTTTTTTAAAATGTTCGTTGAAGTTCAAGGATGGTTTTTACGGCGAGAAAAATATGATATTTGACAAATAAATAAATTTCCCCGCGGGCGACGCTGCGGGGCGCAGCTAGTTTGTAAATAAATTTCAAAATACAATTTTAATAGATGCGCTCTATACCAACATAACCAATGCTAATGCGATTGTATCTACTCGAAAAGAGCAAAAGAGGCTGGAGATGGGGCTTTCTCGAGACCTGCATATTTGCGCCTTTTGAGATACATACAAACCTAATAAGCTATGTGAATATTATCTAAATCTGAAATCGGGGCAAAATACTAGTGTATAAAAATTATCTGAAATTCTTCATTAACCCCTTGTTATCAATGTCCATAAATAACAAATAACTTACGTTCCAGTCATATTCTTGGCACTGAATAACATTAACGAATAATTTTGTTATTCTGACTCGTGTCGCGATTGGAAAAGGTAAAATTTTATAGAAGAAAAATGATTTCCAAGATCGTGATTCCGTTGTTCTATCTTTTTGTTCTCGTTGTTTCCAAAGAGCAGGGTGAGTAGACCTTTTGTAATTCATGCATGAGGTTCCGTAGTACCTAATCATTTTCCTCCTTCCTTCATTGAATTGGTATACCTACTCGCGTCTCATGTCTAATCATTTTGAGTAAATAACTAGATTACTTGCATATCGTGTCCTTTTTAAAGTGACGAAAAAATACTTACTCAAAAGGTTTCGTGTCCTTTCGAATAAATTTATGAGAAGTGCCATAGTGCTAAGAATGCTGCTAAACTGGCTAAATTTATAAAGAAAATAAGGTTTTACTTTGTATGTTTTTACCATCTTAGTTTTTAATTTTTGATCAGAGTAAAAAATATTATATTGGTAACCACTGTAACCAGTAACGGTGCAAACGTTCATAAATTTAGTAATTCTACTAAATTTAACATTTAACTATATCAAATTCAAACCTTGAAAACTTTATTCCTGTGATTAGTGATTTATTGTTTTTTAAGGTTTATCATGACGATTTTGAAATTTCAGAACTGGATTCTAATGCCGTAAAAATTGCAAAGGGTAATAATGCAACAATTCTGGAGTCTCTTTTCACCAAAAATAACAAGGTTCGTTTACGCTTGTAGTATCTACTGCACACACTACCCATCTGGGTATTCTTGCAATAGTAGCATTTACAAATTAAGTTAAAATATGAATGACTTTTTAATACATTATTTCTGCCTTTTAAAATACTTTTTTACTACTACTACTTTTACAGTACTACTTTACTACTTTTTTCAGAATGAGCAAAGCGACGAAAAGGTTAAAATCCAGCTCTACTACGAGAGCCTTTGCCCTTTCTGTAGGGATTTCTGCACAGAGTCATTTTTGTTCACTGTTATAGAGCTGCGCTCGCACTTGGACCTCCACGTTTATCCCTATGGAAACGCCTGGGTAGGTTGGATAACTCACAAAACAAAAGATTTAATATGGTATTTTTAGGTGCACAAAATTATTGAAACATTGAGAAAATGAGTTAACGCGCAATCAGGACCTAAAGTGGCACTTATTTTATCATATAAATAAATAAATAAAACAAATAAATTTATTCAAAAACTTGTAGAACTATAAAACAAAATAATATAATTCCGTTAAACAAAGGAATTTCCAAAATTCACACGTACAGTTTGGTAAATCTATCAAAGCTTTTATTTAATACATAAAATGACCCACAAAATGAAAGAACTACACGTTCTTTCATTTTGTCTAGTTTAGGAAGAGAAACCTTCTTCTTTCGTCTTAAAAAAATGCAGTTATTAGCTACACTCTTTATTAGCCCACTCTTGCGACAAACTTGATTGTTGCTTCGAACTTTTAGATAATAATACATCTAGCGCTGGGCGCTACAGCATACAGTCATGAAATATTTACTTTACTATTTTGGCTTTAGGTTGAAAATGGTACAATCAACTGCCAACACGGTCCAGAAGAGTGCTACGGTAACAAGCTGCATGCGTGCGCAATAGACTACCTCGATGACTTGCTCTGGGCTGTCATCTACAACGGCTGTTTGATGAAAGGCTCCGATCGAGATGGATCAGATGATGCTGCTGCTGATCAGGTAGAGAACTCTCATGTTTGGGCCGAAAGAATTTGTTACTGTCCATTATGTTGGCCGTATTTTGCATGATAGCATATTTAACTCTTATAAATCTATTATAATATTTATACTTACTCTCAATCGTTTTGGTTGCTTGGAAGAAATCGTTTTAAGTTATCGCCAAACCTACCATAGATGTTTTGTATAATATTTTTAATTAAGTACAACGTGTTTTTAAGCAATGGAATAAAAGAATTATGTATCTTAATTATGCTTACTTATATACCAATCTCATTCTATCAAATCAGTAATCACAAAAAAACGTGTGTTTTCCAAGACATGGATGGTCAGGTCAAGCCTTGCCAAAGCTCTATTCTGTTATGTACTAAGTTGTACTCATATATTATTCTCATTTTGTTTTGTGATCCGCCGATATACTTAAGAAAACTTACATGATATACGACTATATGTATAGGTAAACATGTACTTAATCTAACCATCAACTTTCAGTGCGGGAAAATGATGGGCATAGATTCCGAGCCAATCAAGGAGTGTGCTAAGGGCCCCAAGGGCGAAGAGCTACTGAAATATTACGGCGATGAAAGCAAGAAAGTCAAATACGAAGGTGTCCCTACAGTGTTTATCAATGGAGTAGCTGGATATGCAACTGACTTCAAGAAACACGTTTGCAACAGCTTCGAGAATAAACCTAAACCATGCAAACGATAAACGCTTGCGTCTCATTTTTTAACTTTTTTAGCTTGTGAATACTATCTGTACGCTATGAACTATCTTCCACCATAGTAGCTATCTTAGTACTTAATCCAGACGGCTAACATTAAAGTGACTTAAATTGAAAACCCAAGTTTTTTTCTCGTATATTACAATATTCTAGATTAATCATTATCACGAAGGTAATATTCAGGTATATACTAATGAATACCTTATTCTTATCTTTGTAACCAAATGACACAATTATTACAAAAACGATAATTGGTAAGTTTAAAATATTATTGATATACACAGACTGCTGTCTTCGATTCCATGCTATAGTCGCATAGCAAAGTTACCTAGGATAGATTTTGTTTTCTTTGAATAAAATAATTTGCATATAACGCATGATGGCTTATTGAAATAATAATGTAACAATATAAATAATAGTGTAAATATTAAATAAACCCAGTTAAAGATTTATTATAAATCCGACTTCAAATTCCTAAATGGTTGGACCGTATACTATACATACACAGGTTTTCAAGTTTTACGGCAAAAATAGGACCTAATCCCTCGGAAGGATTCACTTCTTATGGTATGAGATCCGACTGAAATTCTGATAGGCAAGCTGGTAGATACATATTCTCCTTTTTACATATAATCATAAAAATTAGGTTTTAAGCAAAAACGATGTGCAGGCTAATCTTGCAGTCGGATCTTAGACCATTATCAATGTTCACAAATTATACCCTCCTAACTAACGCGTCAGTCATAGTCTGTGCACTTTTGTGCCGATAGGGGAGGGTCAACTTAGATTGACCAATTACAAAGAAAATAAAATGATTCCAAAGTTTATGATTCCGCTTATCTATATTTTAGAGCTTGTTAGCGCGATCAGGGTGAGTGAACTTTTATTATTATCACTGTTTATTTATCATCCTCCTAGGTTCCGATTTAATTTACGTAGTTTTATTATCATAAATTAATTGTTTGGAGAGTTGGAGACTTACAGAGTACAGATACATTATCTGTTTCAACGCAAATTCTTCACAAAATTAGTTCCTTTATAAATTGTGTTTACTTATATTCATTTATTTTCTTACTATAACTACTTATTTATCAAACATTTTTAAGAATATTAAAATTTCAGACGTGGAAACTAACGCTATGGAGAAGAATTTATCATCATGAGGAATGTTTCAACTATTTTCGAGTCTGAATAGAAATGGTTTGTTGATCTCTTTTAATTAATTCATGTCATTATTGCATGTCATTCACCGACGGATTAAGAAGTGTGACAAAATCGAAGCATGTTTTTTTCAAAGAATAAGGAAAACCATTTGCCTACCAAGCTTTCCTGATCCTACTAATATTATAGACGCGAAAGTTTGATAGTATGAATGGATGGATGTTTGTTACTTTTTCACACAAAAACTACTGAACGGATATGGATGACATGGCACAGAGATAGATTACAGTCTGGAATAACACATAGGCTTTATTTTATCCCGGGATTCCCACGGGAACGGAAATTAAGCGGGTGAAACCGCGAGGAGCTGCTAGTAAAGGAATAAAGCCGTATTAGGTAGTACATTGGTATGTCTAGCCACCGAGGGTCTAGCCATGTTTTTCGGAGAGATGTTTGTCATCGGTAGATAGATATGTTGTCAGTTCGAGTTATTAGCAAGGCTGCCTCTTTAGCTCATATCAACATAGCGTGGTCATAAGGTCTTTGCATTTGAACTCACAAACAGACAATTTAACTTTCTAAGTGTTGTCTGAAATAACTAGTTGATTAAATCAACTTTTTCTACTGCAAAAAACAGTTATTTAAAATAAATAATGGTGGACAATCCAAACAGCATCATCTAGCCCCAACTTGACTCGATAACTGTTTAAAAAACGGTTGTCGATTCAACCCTCATTACTGCATAACACCAGCTCTATTAGCTTGTTGCATGTATTTTTATTTTGTAAGTACACCTTATGTTGCTTCCTTTTCTATCTTTGTTGTGGTTAAGTAAAACACCTTTTTCAATAATTATTTTGAACAGTTTAGGAAAAAACGAAATCAAGTGACAGAAGAACAATATTTTTTGTATAGACTGATAATAACCGACAAAGATAAAAATACTTCATGATTCGAGGGCATCAGTCAGATACTTTTTTTAAACGAAAGGTTTTAGATTTTTTTTATATCGTCACACTTTTTGAGAAAGAGAAGTGAAAAATTACTATCGCGTAGGTAATTCACGCATATTTAATTACCTAACTCTTATTTCTTATCGTAGTAACCAAAGTCATATAAATAAAATACACTCTACTTGATCTCAGTCTAGTATCATTCACCTTTATAACTTGCTGTTTAAGAACATATTTTAGAATTAAATAAAATATTTTATAATTATAGATAAAATAAATTATAGATATTATAGATTCCTATCTATACGTAAATATTATGTTTTCCAATATTTCAAAGTTACTGTTTTTTCTCGTTATTATAAAAGCTTATGGTAAGTCTATTTTTGAGTTAAGAATAGTTTCTTTAGTTTTTTTCTTATTGAGTATCAAAAAGTTTATTGTTCATAAAATATTACAGTTGATGCGAATAAGAAACGTATTGTCTTGCAATTGTACTACGAAACCCATTGTCCTTATGCTATCCGATTCATGAGGTCAGCCAATTTTCGGAACTCAATATCTACATTTGGCCGCAGCATGGATGTCCAACTTTATCCGTACGGAAATGCTGAGGTGAGAAATTATTAGTGTTGCTATAAAAAAAAAAATATTCGTTTGTATTATTTTCGTCATCACAGATGCCAAATAAATGTTGGGAAGAACCCGCCCAACTCTTGCCAGGTTTTTTCTCTTTATAAAATCAAAAGCTAAATAAAAGGGTGTTTGTCTTGCTAGAGTAAAATGCACCAAATAGTTATGTTGCTAAAACATGTAATTCTTGTATTGTTTATAATAATGAGCGCCATAGCGCATAGTACTACGCATGTCTTCAATGGTTATGTTGCTGAGGACAAAATACGAATATTTTAAACTTAATTTAACATGCCCTAGACACAGACCTAGCCTAGTGAGGGAACCATCAGAAAATATTAGTATCCTTATCCTTACTACATATTATTCGTATGAATTTTAGGTATCGATGTTTGTTCCACTTTCACGCAAAAACAAGGTACAGTTCGAACTGAAATTTTAAATATGCTTAGTTCTAGCCTTGGAATAACACACAGGCTATATTTCACCACAAAATCAGTTCCCATCAGATAGAAATAGCCTTGAAACAATTCCATAGAAAGAACGCGTGCGACGCTACGGGCCGAAACTATTTGTAGATATTTATATTTACGTCTCGGATAAACAGAACATAACAGAATATAGGCTTACCTACACCATACTTACACTAAATATATAGTATACCTAGTAACCTAGGTACCTACTTAGTTTTGTTGTAAACAAACTTTAAATTTTTTTCTCAGATGAAAACGACTAATGGTTCGATAGAATTCACCTGCCAGCACGGTCCTCAGGAATGCTACGGCAACAAGCTACACGCTTGCGCTATAGAAGTGCTTCCAAATGTGCATTTATCTATGTTCTACGTCTTCTGCTTGATGGATGCCAGAAGACATGGCTTCGGCTCCGACGACGCTGCTGCTGATGATGTAAGCCCAATTGACCTATGTATCGCAGTGGGCGAAAGTCATTCTGATAAGCGATTGCGGGTTCGAATCGGTGGTATTACAGTTTTCGTATGATCTGTAATATTTTAAGTCTATCTTACCTATAACGCACGCTAGTGGTAATTATTTTGGGTCGGGGATTACTTGTGAGTGAATCAAAATTGAGAAATATAAGCCTCAGAGACGTTTTAACCGTGGGGTACACTAAGGGCCCCCGCGCACTAGGCAGCCAGGCTGCGGCAGCCAGGCTGCGGCAGCCAGAATATTTGGGCAGCCAGTTATAGCAGCCAATCAATTCAATTTCCCGAATAAATTTCTCTGTATCGAAAGTCATCTTGAGTTTGGAACGCAAAATACGTCTGGCTGCTACAACTAGTGCGCGGAGACTGACCGACCGCAGCCACATACATTCGCCTACACACGTTCTGGCTGCGCGCAGCCAGCCGGCTGCCGTGGAAATAAGCGCGTTGTATTGGCTGCCGCAGCCGGGAATTCATGGTCGCCTAGTGCGCGGGCAATACAACGTCACATGTTTTACTGGCTGCCGCAGCCTGGCTACGGCAGCCAGGCTGCCTAGTGCGCCCTAAGTTATTGAAAAAGTAATGCTAGACAATGCACACAGCATCATCTAGTCCCAAACTAAGCAGAGCCTGTGTTATGGGTACTAGATGACTGATATTACATTACTTCGATTGTAATTTTTTATTTAGATATAAATAGAATACACCCAGAAACCTGGAAAAAAAATTTGAAGGTACAAATATTTGTCCCAAAGAGGGAATCGAACCCGCAATCCCCTCCATCGCAGGTGGACCTTCGCCAGTCGCGCCACTTCAGTCGTCAAAATACCTAAAGGTTATCAACGTTCCTACAAGTTAGTTCGTTTCTTTCAGTGCGCAGAGGTGTTTAATGTAGACTCTACTCCGATCAAGACTTGTGCTGCTGGCGTCAAGGGCTTAGAACTCCTCAAACACTACGGCGAAGAGACAGCTAAGGCATACGTGTACTACACACCTTGGGTACAAATCAACGGCGTAAGAAGCGATAACAGTAATGTGACGAAGGATATTTGTGAAGCATTTTCGCGCTTACAGAATGCTGTGGTGCCTTATGTTTGTAGATAACACTTACACGAGAAAATTAACAACACTTGCAACATTGCTTAAATATAAGTTTATATAAAATATTAGATAATACGTATGTTTTATTTATCATTTATCATTTCATTTCATTTATTAAAAAACAATTTACGTCGTGTATGAATATCATACTTATTCAATATTGAATACGTATGTACAAACTTAGTATATAGGAGATTTTCAAAAGGAAAAAGCGAAATCCTCTAACACTCTATAATGAAAAGTGATTTCAAATGAAATTTAAAGATTTGTTTAATTAAATTTAAGAAATAAACTACTATTTTTTTAACAATTTGTAATATACACAGTAAATATATATACAATCCATCTTCCTAAAATCGTTATCCACTTTTTTATGCTTACGATTTAGTCTAGAAAATAAGAAAAAATTCGAACCAATAGATACTCTATTGCTCTCTCGGTAGAAAGGATTTTTGCCACGGATCTTTCGTGGAGTGTCAATCCAGATTTTATATACAAAAAGTCTATAGCAAATTTGTCGTGCTAGCAAAATTGACAGGGACCTAGGTGAAATTACTCAGACTTATCAGAGCATGCATCTCTATCAATATTTGGTGCCCGCTCGCTGCTCGCTGGTTTCCAATATAGACACAGTCAATTTAATATATGTATTGCCGGTTGAATTTCCATACCTACCCATATCTACAAGTAACTGTTTTTTGCGATTTATTTACAATAAAATTCTAATAATCTGAACATCTATTGGTTTATTATATATTATTATCATCACACTCACTAATATTATAAATGTGAAAGTTTGAATGGATATTTTTTACATCTTTACGCCAAATCTACTAAAGGAACGGGTTCAAAATTTGAATGGACGTAGTTCTAGAACTGGAATAAAATATGGCTACTTTTCAGCAATTTTCACTACTGCACTACTACATAATTATTTATTTTATTTATTATGTATTACTCACTCATGTGAGGAGACTCACTAGTATGTATGTTCTCTAAAAAACATGAATGCTTGCTTTAACAAAAACTGCAGGCATATAGGTTGTTCATTTGGCAAAATCATTTAGTATTAGGTACTCTCACATCTTTCGTCTCCAAATCAAAGACATTCCTATCAACGAGTTCAGAGATTTTGTAAAATCTGCCACTTTCATGAGGACAATTTCCTATACTCCTTTGGGAAACTTGCCAAACTGCCACGGTTATTGTAGCAAGCATATAGCTACACTTACTAATGGACCCCTGTATAAACAATAACAGACATTTAGTGCCAAAATTACGGTCTATAGACAAAAATATATATTTTTTCTCATTGTCGCTGAAAGATAAAAAGTAATTTAACTCACTAAGGTCCTATGTAATGAAGGCTTGAATTGAACTCCTGACCAAAGTTTATCAGAAACTCGCTTACAGAATTGCTGCGAGTATAGACAGAGGCACTAAAGTTAAATGTATTTTGTAAGGAGGTAAGTAGTATAATTTAAAATTCAAAAAGTCAGCCCTGCTAAAATATTAAATTAATGCCAAATAGTGAAATCACGTAGATTAGGTACCTATAATAATAAATCTACCAGAAATAAAATCCTTTGGTTGAGTTATAATTTTTCTTTCTATTTTTCTACTTCTTATCCAGACAATAAAAGTTATGATTTAAATATTTTATAAAAAAACTTACAAAGTGCTTTTATTTAAAACTGGACTTGCCTTTTATTTTTACACGAATCAAGTGCAGCTTCTATTCCGTGCATCGATGATTCATGTAGAAAACATTCTGATAATTCTTTCGTTATGACTAAGAGCATGTGGCCATTGACCATAGCTATATTTAAAACTGGTCCCGATCTTCAACATATTTGACCATTTTGTGTCTTATTGTTTGTTTCCCATAAGCCTCTACGAAGTTTGTAATATTTTAGGCGTCTATTTATTAAAAACATCAGAGGTACCTCGTAATAAAATTCTTTGACAGAATTCAAACAATACCTCAAGCAATGCTACGAAATCAAAGTCAAGTTTATGTTTCATTCATTTATTTCCAACAAAATTACCTATTTCAATCAAACAATCCGTTTGCTTTCACTTCTACACTTCGACGTTAACCCCAAAGGCATCCAAACTAATTAATACTCAGGGCAAGTTCAAACAATGTCGCCGATACCCTAAGGTCCAATTACTTCGTTCTGTTACTATACAACTGGAGATTTGTATCGACTGAGGTACAACTGAAGGTATCCTATGGGACGTTGAATGGTTATGGTCTGCACAGATAGAGAACAAAGGTGCATTTTCATTTCTTTCTTTATGTATTTTTCAATAGAGCCCTTATTTGAAACACCAGGCTCAATCCTGGCTAATTCTGTCTTCAAGATTATCAGAGCTTTTTTTGAACAGCCATAATACATTCTGTTTTATCTGTGAGTTCGAAAAACCTTTTAAGGAAACTGTATGTCTTCATCCTCGTAAGTTCATAGAGCAGATTTCTTGGGAACAAGATCTCATGTTACTTACGCTACGTACTCTGCATCCTAGCATTTGTGTAGCATCATTGAAACTACGAACCCCGAACTTAGACGAGGTACTTAGTTCTACAGGAGTTCGGAATTAATGGAGGAATGAACTAACAAGAATGATAGTGCACTTGTTAATCCACTACGAAACGAAGTTGGTAATGTATTAATTAATTACATATTAATTATTTGGTTAAGCATGATTAGTAACCTAATCATGCTTAACCAAGAGCTTAAATGCTTAGTGCATTTCATCATCAACAAGTCAAGTCGTGGACTAATTTGGGTTATCATTATTTCATTATTTATATAATTTATATAGTGCTCTATCTTCGGCTTGCCGCATCCATCATCTGGCTGCAGTCTTTCGCAAATCGTCATTCCACCTAACCGGAGGGCGTCCTACACTACGTTTGCCGAATCGCGGAACCACTTAATAATACGTTTACCCTGGCGGTTTTCGGTTCTTCATAAAATATAGTCGGCTTACTGGCACTTCAACTTCCTAATCCTTTAAGCTATATCGAAAACTTTGGTTCTCTGTCGGATGTATTTGTTACCAGTCCTATCCTTCAGAGAAACTCCGAGCATAGCTCTTTCCATAGCTCTCTGAGCGACTTTGAACTGGTAAACTAGACCTACTGTAAGTCTTCATGTTCACGTCTCAGCTCCGTGGGTCACTATTACAAATGTGAATTGCATTTATCCTGTTATCATTTAAAAATCCTCTGATAACAAACTAATTAGATAAGGTACCATATCTCTATAAAGTCGTAGTTCCAAATAGTAATGATAATACAGTTGAATGAGACTCGAAAACTTCCTTAAATTCAGATCAACCTGGGGTAAACTCCAAATAAAACCGTATTTGTAATTGAAACTCAGCCAGACTGGAACTCTTTAAAAATCAGCACAGCGTGGATTTTAATCACTGACGTACGGTTCATGCCTACTGCCTAGAAATGTTAGGAATATTCTCAATTATTTCCAGCTTTGACAACCCTAGCGTGCTAATTAAAAAGTTTTCTGAAAGTAAACGGCCTATATTTCACTGAAAAATAATGATACTCTCTACTTCGTAGAAGAATCGAGGCAGTAAAGTAGGCAAATAGAGGGTGGCCCAGAAGTTGGGTGGATTTGAAAAATCATTAAAAAGGATATAGTACATTGTTACCCAAGAGTTGAAAGTAACTTATTTAGTCCCGAGACGGTACACTCGGTCGCCAATAGTTCGAGGGACTAAATAAGTTACTTTCACCCGAGGAAAACACAGTGCTTTTCATTATGAATACAAGGAAATATAAATAAAAACATGAGAAAACAAATTAATCAAATTGCCGCTAATTTTTTTTTTAAATATATTAGTCCATCTGGGACAGGTGAAAGCCATCAAGCCATACTCCCTTGTCTTTCGTATTTTTTTAATTCAGTGAATTGTCGCTAAGGCGCTTTTTTTTAGCTTCAGCATTTATTCTGCCACTATCATGGCTCAATAGTAACGTGATAGCTGTCAGTTGAAAACGATTCTACCTATGGCTGAAAAGTATCACTTTCAACCCGCTCTTTAGGCAACTTTAGACCTACTTTCCGAGTACGAGATCCTCCAAGCAGGGCTTTATAACGTTACCACTTCCCAATAAAAATACCGGTAAATAACGTTACAATTATATAGATACCTATTTAACGATACCAAAAGGTGGTATCGTTACCCAGGTAACGAAAAACTTTATAACGTTATATCTAAAGAGGTAATTCCCATTATTTACCGGTACATAATTTCGTTAAAAATGCACGTTGCCGCTCTGCTCTAAGCACTAGGGCTAGGTAAGGAAGAGCGGCAACGCGCATGCGGTGATCGCGCGCCGCGCTACGTATGCAGGCAGGCACCGATGTAAATAGTCAACCGGTGTGCCCAGATTGCGAAATAAAAAATACTACTTTTTGAAATAAAAAAATATAGTAATTTTGTTAAATAAAGTGGTTTATTTAATCTAGAATATTATTTGAGTTTTGACGCCGATGACGCCGATGAAAAATTACGGGACAATATCTGAAATAATAAAAAAGTTATTAGAATTACTTACATTATTATTATGTTAGGTACCCTAAATAGTAAAAAGTAATTTGGAGAAACCCTTCATTATAAATATTACAGTAAAGTAATTCATTGATGACACGCCTGTCGTGTAATGTAATCTCATTATTTATTAAATAAAAGCTTGTTATGTTTTCAAAGACGGTCATCTGCAAAATTGCGTCAAACCAGACGCAGAGCCATAATCAAGAAGTTGAAGTTGAATCGGTTAGTAACGAAAATTTCAATCAAGTAATAGAAATAAATTAAAACCAGTTTGAGATAACTGCAGGCGGTTGCAAACAGTCTAGAGATAGCTCAACTGATCCATGTCAATACCAAGTCAATAATTTCATAATTATAGATAATTCTTGATTAAGTGTTCACTAATGAATCCAAGGAGTGAAATAAATAAATTAAAAAAAAATCAATAAAATAGGAAGGGAGGGTCATAAGTACATATTCCAACCACATACCTATCTAGGTATGGTAAATCATCATCACCTACTATTTTATAGCTAATAGGTAGGATACCAACTCTTACCAGTGCTTTCTTTACAAGTCCTTGCTCTTTTACGCTTTATAGGCGGCGCCAAAATTGATTGTGATTCAGATTCGTCCGAATCCGATTCGAATTTAACATCTCCTGTAAGTATGTATAACATTAAATGAAACCATAATAACTATCATAATAATAACATCAAAGATGAAACTATAATAACTAGTTACCTAGTTAGTATAGTTTCATCTTTGTAATGTAAAAAAAAGGAAGGTACTACCTACCTACTTTAAAAGCAGTAGGCATTTTAGCAAGAAATGTCCTGCAGTACCAACTAAACAGTGGTAGGTAAGGAACATTAACAGATTGTCATTTCCAAGCCTTTTTACTTATATGATAGCTTGTAGCTTGGAATGATTCCTAGCTCAAATATGTAGGTAGGTAGGTACATCTATCGCAAAAATAAATGCCTAACTTGCAATATGCTGCAAACACTATATAAAGTTGAACTTTGACTGACTTATTACTGACATAAGAGTAGGACACGAGATAACTTACCGTTATTTCCAAATTTAAAATCCCACTGACCCAATTACAATCTAATAAACAGGTCAACTTTTTAAACTGGCACCAACCGGCCACCGCCAACTGCTCGAACGAAACCACAAAAAAAAAAGAAAGAGATAGAAAACTGTTTTTGTAACATTTACTTTATAACGTTAAGTAACGGTAAGTTTACCGATAAAAGCAAAAGTATCGTTACATTGATTTACCGGTATCTCGTCACAAAATTACCGGTATATCATATACCGGTACCTATTTTAGTAACGTTACCTAGTGTTGGGCCGATGTAACGTTACCACCTTTTTACCGGTATATGAAGCCCTGCCTCCAAGATGTGTGATGACCTTACACTATCGAAAACTCGCTGGCACATTGTTCTGATAATTGCCTCCATTTCTTCTTCGACATTGGTCTTCAACTGGGGCAAAGTCGTGGTTGAACTATTGTGGTAAACTCTACTCTTCATGTATCCTCACAAAAAAGTCAGTTGAAATAAAATTCCTACAAAAAATACTTTTTAATTTGCGTGTGAATAATTACATGGCCTTTTCGGCTAGCATTGAAAATCCGACGTCACACTGCGGACGATCCAACGGAACGAAGGTCTTTCTATTCATGCTTTACGCTATAACAACTCATTACAACGGGACCTTGACTTTACATTTGAAATTGAACACCAAACCGCAAAACTTGTGTCGCGGTTGATGCAACATGATCTTTATCGTTACACAAATAAAATACTAGTGCTAAGCCACGACGTTGTAAAAACAGAGCACGATCTATTTGAATGATACACTGGTGATGGCAAGTGCATTCATAGGTTCATCTATTAGTCGAGTAGGCTATAAAATATACCTAATAGGAAAAAAGACCCCTTCTTGACGAGCAAGATGACAAAGTAGGTATCCTCAACAAGGCTCTGTTTTGACATTGTCCATCTAATGATTTTCCAAGCAGAGTAGAAAAACGTACTGAATGAAGGCCAAGTCGTTTTCTACCAGTTTTTCTTTAGTTATGTCATCTGACAATGGCAATACGACGTATTTTATAGAGTCTGATAGCAAGTATCTGGCATCTAGGACGGCCAAGGTCAATGATGACGAGATTATGGAAATCGTGAACAGAGCACGTGAAGGCGTAATTAATTAACTAGACTGTAATGTGACAAGCTACTAATAACCAGTTAGGACCACTACCCTACATAGATAGATATAAAACTGATTATAATGAGTGAATGTGATGGATTGACAGAATATTTTGTTACTTAGGTAACCTAGTTATAAGGAACTTAGAGAGTACTTACGTAAGACTGAAAAGTCTTCGAATATACGGATAAGTAAGTACTGGTAGCTATGAAACTCTTAGTATATAATATTATATAATATATAACTTCTGTAACTAACTAAATAACTTTGTAGGTCTGCTCTTTGTTTTGTTTCTGTAATATCATAATATGAATATTTTCTTTTTTAATTGATTCCTTTTTAGTTTTTTTTGTGTATTAATTATTAAGCTCGTGATGTCCACGCGGGTCCTAACGGAAGACCAGCGCTGGCTTGGTGCCTTTGTGGACCTAAGCCAGTATTATGCTGAGTTATGGCCCTTTTATAACAACGTTGTATGTACCTCCTATTTATAAGTGTGTTGTATCTGTAGTTGTTATAAATAAATGATCTTCTATTCTATTCTAACACTATAATATTTTATTTGAATTGATCGATGAAATATATCCCAGCTCAACAAAATCAACGACAAAGGGAGACAAACTTTACCAAAAAGGGATAGGGATAATACAATTTCTATTGTAGATAAAACGGATGACAAAACTTTTGCTTTTATTCACCCAAATGGCACGAGGGGTTGGTTATGGTTACTGGCAGTATTATTTTAGGGTTACAAATATACACATGCGTCGACGTTATTTAACGCCAAATACGTTTCTGCACATTTTTTAGACATATTTTGATGATTTCGACTTCGACGTTCACTTGCGTGTTAGTCAATCTGATATTTAGATGACCTAAATAACAGCTTTTTATGAAACGAGCTATCGTCTAGCAAATTTAAGGTCGGACAGACCTACTGAATCCTAGTTCGTATAAGCAAAAGTTTTCATTGTTCTCATTACGAGCAACGGCACGAGGGTGTGCTTATCCGAAATTTGGCAGTACGCCCAAATGCTTGCCTTCCACTGCCCAGACCGAATGGCAACTTAATTAGTTTACGAATTTTGCTAGTTTATCAACGTCAGACGGTTTGTAATGTGCAAGCTAGACGTTTTACCTGTCCGCTTGTCCAGTTACATCATTGACTACATTTTAGAACTTTCTCTATCAGAATTTAAAATTGCAAATGCAACTCAAAATTTCCAAATTTGTTTTTCAATATATACATTAGTATTACAGAAATAGATGTGGAAACAAAGGTAAAAAAATTCAATGCAAAGCGCTCTCTGTTTGCTTTGCGCCTAACGCCCGGCGCCCATTATCGGCATCGGCAAGGAAAAGGATCCTTCGGCATCCTACACGCAAGCGCACACTGTCGGAAACTATGCTTTGGCATGCTACAACGTTCTTAGGGATGACGAGGCGTCCTTAAGCATGCCGCGCCGTCCTTGCCGAAGCGTCTCAATATCAATGTGAGTCAAATGATTCAAATGGCGGAAGCGTCCCCTCGCCCCGCAGGGCAAGCTATCCCCCCGAGTGTTGCCTCGGCGCCGGCGGCGTACCGAAGGATGCCGAAGCATCTCGAAGCATTCTCAAGGCTGCCGATACAGCAGCCTCAAGGATAACGAAGCGGTATTTTTTGTTATTACGACCATATACACGGCAATTTCTACTTTATTGCCATTATGGTAATGTATATTGCTATTTGCCACCTAAAATCCTCAGTCGTGCCGATGCCGATAATGGGCGACGGGCCTAAGACGCTGGCTGCATTACCACACTGTATGACAATGCTGGTGCGCTGTACCAAATACTCACCTCTCGGTCAGCTCTCGGGTCACGTGTCGCATCGGCCAGACGCTCAGATATTTTTTTAAAAACCCAGAGAGCCTCGTTACCCCAAGCTCTAGACTGCAAGGGAAGCAAATACGTAAGTTCTGACGATACCTACATCGGTTATAGATAATTACGGTATAAGTATTAAGTATATACTTAAATAACAAGACTGGCAAAATGTATATCATACAGGTAATGTAAGTGATTTTATACTGAAGTATCAATACACGTATGTGGTCCTAGTTTATGGCCATCTATCTAGTGGTGTCATAAATTGAAGTGCGATTTCCCGGAGAATTGCGTGAATATCTGAGATATGATCAATGGACATGCGTGCACACACAGGCTGCAATTTGCGTTACAGACCAATAGCTTTGAGTCTAGAATCTGATAATGTAATGTGATAGTAAAACAGAAGCGCATTTCAAATAACTGTTTAGGAAAGGCATTCTCTTTTACATAGAAACCCTGAGCTATTTCCGTCAGTAATTCGGTAGGTAATCTAGCGCATGCAATAACAAAGCGTTGCCTATGATATTAATGCTATTTTTATAAATTAAAATTAACATTTTTGTGATTGAACTAGTGCGAAGACCTTTCTGGGAAGATGAGAGACTTCAATAGTATGTAATTTGTGGTAAATGTGCGCATACTTCAGAAAAAACAACAACTTTTTGCTACTGGAACGTGGTAATTATTAACTAGGTCGGACGTTGAGAGGTCAGTTTTCATTAACGATGTTATCATTCCGATGATTTGAAGCCAAGGTTTTAGGAAATCATACCATGTTTGACTTTTTATTAGCTAGTTTGATCTTGTGCAATGACAGTAGGTACTCAGATACATGAATCAAGTCACATGTGCTTCTAATGATCCATTTTCATACTTATGGGTAGAGTCAAAGCAAAGATTTAACAACCTTTGCCGAGATATACAAATAAATTTATTTTATATACTAAATCCCCAATAAAAGATACATTAATTTTAAATTACAAAAGCCCTAAATATAAAAAAGAAATTCAAATTATAGTATTACTTCAATAATAGTTCGCAACATTTTATACGAAAATCATAGGTTATATGAACGAACAACGGAAAAGAAGCACACTATTTTCGAATAACTACGAGAAACTCTGCAAATAACGATAGGTATGACATCGTTTGGCCTAAAAACTGACGTAGGACTACTGACTTATTGAATCAGAAGAAATTTAAAATGGTTGTCATATATTGCAAAACAAGAAACATCGAGTCTAAAAATAACTGCCATGCTAAAAATGTAAGAAAATTTGAGAACCGTCCAAATTACGTCAGTTGTGCAGTGTTGATTCATTCATCCAAGCCCCGCCCGATACTGGACGACGCCGCCATGCGCTTACGCATTCTACACCAACGTCTGTGCCTTCGTCTACCAAAAACGATGTCAAGTGAATAATGTGACTGCCGTACCGTCGCATTACTAAGCTAGGAGCTATTTATTAAGTGCATCCTCTTTGAATTAACAGATGACCAGATGCAGATGTAGCATCAAAGTATGAATGTCAATGAACTAATGGCTTTTTTTGAAAAGTCTGAATTTTGAAGATGGCAAATGAAGTTTTATGTGAATTCGATAAAGACATTGATTAGCATAGAACAAGAAACGACAATTCATATAACAAGAGAACACTGACAATAATTGTGATTGTATGTAGATGACCACTTGCAAGGCAGGGCACGTCGGAGATGCTACGGCCATCCGGCGAGCACATTCTCAAGGGCCCTTCGACTACGCTAATAAAAATAAACTCATTCCACATGATCCTACACAGCGTCGAAATAACCTCAAGGCTGGCAATATGATGGAACAATATAGCACACATTGCAAATGACAGTTCATTGGACTTCAGAATGATTCAGTGAACGATAGTAGCATCCTGCTCATTACTGCAGTATACCTATCAGTGTCGCGTCGCACCGCACATGCTGTACATGCATCAATCAAAAGATGATAAGATGTCCGTGGTGCAAATATTACTGCTGTAAATCAAACTATTGTTATTAATATGTGACTGCCAACGATATATCAATCATCCTTCACTTTTATGTTTATTAGCATGTTTTGAAGTAATCATAACCACAATTCGTTTTGAGCATATTTCTTTTTTATTATCACTCGCAATAACGCACACTTCCTTGAATTGCTTAAAAATATTCAGTTTCACGAGTATACTTAATCACTGTATTGATGGTCTCCGGATGATGAATCAGAATTCCTGTGAAATGCTGATTCTATAACTCGTTTTAAAGCACATTATGTACGAGCAGTAATCTAACATGATTGCACAACAAGCTTCTGAGATCCTAACGACGCGGTCGGTCGTCTCGATATAACTAGAGGTTAACGGTAAGGTTGAGGACTTCCATAATAGATAAGCCCTATATCTTATATTGCCCTTTATGAAGGTCAACAACACAAAGCTTAATCACAGCGTATTCTAAATAAATCTGGGCCGCTCTTTCGGAATCTGAGCATGTCCCGACCCGGGCCAAAGTATTTGCAGATATTCGTTGGAATCGGGATCCTATTACGCTCGCTATAGGCTATTGAAATGATCATTACGGTCAGCACGCGTGGTGCATTCTAAGCAGGGGTGAAGAACCCGAACGCCCGATAAGTAACCTGCCATGTTTACCGTCGATCATTATAAATCATTATGTATGTAAACGCTGCAGCCCCTGACCCCTAGTTGTGTTTGATGCTGCCCATTCCGTCGAGTCTGATGCCTCTTGAGCGATAAATTATTATTTAAAATAAGGAGTGTAGAATATGTAACAGCTTCATCATCTCATTCAGGAAGTGGATTCGGCAAAACAGATAAGATTTTATATTCCTACTTAAAATGTTGTACGTGTTTGCCTTAAGTAGATTTGGTATCTTCTCTACTTCATTTGGTGCTGTACCTATCACCTTTGTAGACAAACGGGTAGACGGAAAGGTTTTTCTATCATCTAATGTTTTTTCTGCTTCATTAAAAAATAACATGGTAACAAATAAACGGTTGAATGTCAAATGTTACGCCTTTGCACAAAAAAACTATCAACTACTTCACAGCAAAAACTAGCATAGGTGAGTTTGTTATAGCTTTGGCACGTGATTTGAATATGTGATTAGACAAACGCGGAAATTCGTGATCAAATCTATGTACATATACGTGCTACATACTGGCACTGCCAAATTGTATGCATCTGTGCCCAAAATTTATAAGATAGCCAATGGCCCGTGTCCATTCCGAACACTGTAACATTTTGTTTCTCTATAGACGTGATTCGAAACAAAGATCAAATCTCTTACCAAAATAATGCTTTCTCTTGCCGAATTGACGTTAAAATATATTTGAAGATTGATTAGTTAATTATAGAGATGATCAACGAAAGAGCGGCAACTGCAGGCCTGCAAACTAAATCATTTTCTAAATACAGCTTAAGTAAGTAGTTATCTATTGGTATACATATCAAGTGTTGGCCATTATCAGTAGTGACCGTTGAGCTATGCAGGCAAGATAAATCTTTACCTTAATATTATACATGTAAACGTTTGTATGGATGTATGAATGTATGGATGTTTGTTCTTCTTTCACGCAAAATCTACTGAGCGGATCGGGCTGAAATTTGGAGTAGACGTAGTTTTAGCCCTGGAATAACATTTAGGCTACTTTTCATCCCATAAATCAGTTCAAATGAGATAGATATAGCCTTTCCATAGAAACAACGCGTGCGAAGCCACGGGCAGATAGTAAAATATAATTTCATATCTTACTATTATAATTAATGGGAAAGTCTATGTGAATGTTTGTAAAAGGTAATCTCCGTAACTACTTAAGTTATTTAGATGAGATTTGGTTTTGTTTTGTTTAAGATCTAGAATAGGACATAGGCTATGAAAATTTGGAAATTTTAACCTAGGGCTAAATAGGGTCATTTAACCCCTTCAGAGGTTAAAATTTCCAATGGTTCCAATTGGTAGTATTTGTACGGAAAATATTTTTTTCTTGGTTCAATTTACTCAAAACACAGTATAAATAAACTACAAAGTAAATAATTTACCACATTTTTTTATTTTTACGAAACTACCCCTGGGAGGCGTGCAATAAATTTCTGAAATTTGACAAATAGATTTCCATGCGGGCGAAGCCGCGGGGCGCAACTAGAAACTAATAAGTGGAAACAGTAGGTACAGACGACAGCCTATTAGTATAAACTGGTGCACAAAGCCACACAGCTCGTTTTAATTTAGTTGCAGTGGCCATGTTGACCACTGTTTCCTGTGATACCGGCTGGCTGCGATAAACGCTCTCTTCGACCGTTTCCGTCCTTCTGCAACTGTAAATATAGGGGCGATTGTATCTGACGTTTTATGATTCCAATATCGACAGTTTCGGTAAACAAACCAATAGTTTGAGGATAATTTGGGATTCAGAACAGGGATATATACTTTTGAACCTTATGAGTTTTATGACATAAAAATAGTATTGTTTCCATGTTTTTGATCCTTGGGTTTAATTTTAATTTAATGAACAAAACAACGACCTGCAAATTCACACAACGTTAGCCAATCAAAACCTTGGTAAGGTTTTATGAATTCGTAACGGTCTTTGTTATATTAAAACTCACAGCATCATTTGTTAAATCTTGTGTGAAGAAATATGACGCAAACGGCCACGGCTGGATTAATTTTAGAATAATAAGTATTATTTATCGATAAACTCTTATTAGCTAGATATTTCCTGGCTTTCCCACACATAAATCCAAGTTACTGTGTACTGTCTGTATATTACATTATATTACATATAGTATTTGATAACATTTAATATACGAGTATCTATTATTCCATAAGTCTTATGGCGCAAACAGGACTTCCTGTTAGTCTTTCTGTAGTTAAAAGCGTGTTCGTGTAACTGCTATAAAAATTTAAAAATTCCTAACCTACTGAACAATAAATAAATGTAGAAGTAATCGTCATATTATTTGATTTATAATAAACATTTATTAGGTAACTATTCTATTAAAACAGACTTGTGTAAGTTAGATTCGTTACGTGTTGTTTGTCGCTATTTCAATTCAAAGCATTCATTTTAATAGCTTCATTACATTACTCTCAATATTCATATCTTAGGCCGATTTCATAACATATATACCTACCCAAGTTTATTAATCCGATGTATGATTGATGCAGCGTGTATTTTGCTATGTACATAAATCATTCGATTTCTAAGAGCAAAATGTAATCGCGAATTGTATTGATTTCGTAAGTTTTTATGTCGTTTGTAGCTGGAGAAACGGTTTGGCTGGCATTCCATTTCTATATTATCTTGTTAGAGAGCCAAATATCTATTTTAACCTTAGTTTAGTTTCATGTCTAATAATATGCGCATACTTACCTGATAAATTTATACTGGGGAAAGGAATTTTTGTTTCATTCTATCATTTTATTTTCTGTTTTAAGGTTATTATTTTCTCCACAGCAACCGTTTCCAGCTCAGTAACTTCACCGAATAGGTTGATTGATGTTAGATCGGACAAAAAACGTTTACCTGCCAACTACAAGGGTATCCTTGACCATTTGTATCGTGGTTTTTTATCTTATTTGTGAACCTTAAAATTAATACAAAATTGATGTACCTACATATTCTTCCTACGTACCTAAAAGTAGGTGAGCAATAACAGTACCTTTAGTTGCAGTACTCGGTATTTGCTATGACGTAAAAGTGTCTAGACGAACCTCAGTTGAGGTAACTCTACCAACTCTACTTCCAGACTAAGATAAGAATTAGTAATAAAACAAACTAAACATTCATTTATGCACAGACTAGACTGACTCGTACACCACTCAACTCTGACGCCATTCTAAATAATATGATTCATTCACTTTTGCTTGAGTTTTAGGATTTAATGCTTTGCATTGATTACACGGAAGTTTACGTGCGTTTTTGTTTTCTAATGAAATGGAAAACGAACGCTATTCATCTTGAAATGTCGCAGGCACGGCGAGAGGCGCACTGATGTCATGGTCACGAGCCGTTGCGTCAGAGCCACAATGACAGGACGCGAGGCGCTAGAGATCAGTGGATATCGGCCTCAAGCCGGCGTTCTATTGCCCCCGCTGACCACTGATCTGACGGTATTGAAATAGGTTAATGGACTAGCTTGACTCGCTCTCAATCTTCTCGTTATAACAAACAACACATCGTCCACAATTAATAGACTGAACAAATCCTTGAGCTTCTTCCAACATTCAAACGATCCCCATACAATCTTTATATACGGTCTATTTATGGGGCTAACCATATCACGATCTCATATTTCCGCCAAAAGATATTTACGCAAGATAAACTTTCCTCGCAGACGCTCCCCAAGTCCAAAAGAAACTTTCTGAGAGGAATAAATTAAAGGGGGCCGCATAAGCAAATACATGCCTAATAAGGAAGAACAAGATTTGCTTTATTAAGATACTTAGTTGTAGATGTTTAGTTCAAAGCCTTGAATAATTAAAGCAAGTTTATGCTTGCTAGCATCTATGCGTACGAACAAATCCGTATCCTGATCATCTTATTAAAAGCTTTTTGAAAATGCACACTGTTGACTATTTGACAAGTGAACAGTGACGTGAACCGGCGATGTTAATGGAAAGGGCGGCAAGCGAAGCTTTTCCCAAATTGACGAGAGACGACTTTCCCAATAATTGGGGCTGAAATATGCTGGACCCGATAAAGCTTCGGCTTTCCATTGCATCGGGTCAAACAAATGAAATTATGAATTCAACCCGGACATCAAAACCGAAGCTGCGTATGCGTATAATGGGCTTCGAATTGGATTCGCAGCGCACCGTATTATTGACACGCGTAAATAGATGGTTGACGTGGATCCACACTCTCACAGCCGGCATTTGGGATTACAAATCCCATCGGATGTCGGATACATTATTCTTGTTTCGATATGACAGGAGAAACAGACCTCCCAGGGATTGAAACTACATACATACTTGTGTTCCTTATGAAAATCATTCTTCGATGTAGTTCTTTCGAATCAACGAGCACAGAAAGGAGATGCAAAATTGAAGGAATTGATCCTTAAGTATACTCAAAGATGTAGAGGTAGAAGAGAGGTTTAGTGGTGATACCGGTAAGAATTCGCTCCTGATAGTGCGTGCTTTTTCTCTACATTCAATCAGACTTTATCAAATAAATATAGCCTATAGGAGTCATACACGATACGACTTCCAATAGTCCTAGAACCTAAACAATTCTGTGTAGAAATAAGCAAACATTATACCTACCAAACAGCGACAAAGATATTTTCACTCGATGAAACGAATTAGGCAATAAAACTTGAGTTTGAAAACATGGCCGAAATCATTTAGGCAGCTCTGACGTTCACTTTGAAGGGTTTGTTTGATGGGGCAATAATAATGAATCAGTTCACGGGCGGAGATCGTTTATTTACAACTTCCTTTAGCTCGAAATTCGAACAGTAGAAAATAATATACCTTACAAAGCCATCTGGATGTTCACAGCTCTCTATAGCTTCTGCATAATTGACGTTAACATTTTCCAAGGGGAAAATAGGTCCGACCAACGTGGGAAAACAAGTGCAAGATACTATCCAGTATGCACTTAGAAAGAAAAGTATAAGGTTTTTATACTTTTCGTTTTAGGTACTTCGTTCATTACCTCAGCATTGTTTTTCCTGTCCAAAACTAAACTAAACCAAATTTCTGTTTAGAATAAATGACAGAATATCAATAGTAAACTATGATATGATAATGAGAAACTTATTCACACATAGTGTATGGATTTGTCGCATCCGGATTATTTCCGTTGTTCACAACCTAGATATCCCCTAGGAGGGGGGGACGTATCGGATCGTTGCGTGTCAACTGACATAGGTAACAGAAATGCCACAACAAAGGGCCCCAATTCAATTAATTAGAACAGAACAAACTAATTGTGGCTTAAATATCCAGCAGTACGTAGGTACATTGATGAAAGCTTAAAATAGATAGGGATTTAATTTACCTTCCATTGAATGAACTGACATTTATTGTGCCTTATTGTCACAAATAGTTCTAAAAATCATACAAGAAATATAAAAGACAGTAACAGTTTTATATTTCGCACTCGCAGCGCATAATCAAGGTAGGTACTTGTTGTGTGTGATCATTGCCATAAATTTTATTGCCTGTAAAGAATTAGCCAGTGATTCGTGTTGCATAGCAGAATGGCAGGTCTTGCTTCGCAGACCTCCATCTATCGTTCATCTGATGCTTCAAGAACCTATTAAATTGTCCGTACATAACTTTTATGGCCAGTTGTTCTAGTTAACACACCCCAGGGATCACTACTTCTCTTAATATTTACGCCTCACCATAGAACTGTTATAGGTCAGTTCAAGCACGTTATTAGATAGGTGCCTACCTAGTTAAGACGTCGTTAACCTTAGAGCTCTCGAATCGAAGATAAGCGAATTAGGGGAACTCTCTTGGCACATTTGAACTTCCTTTGCCCGGAGCAGAATACTTCGCAATGTCGTGCAAAAGTGAAAACTTTCGTTCACAAACGGTCAAGGCCTAAGCACGGGAGAAGTGTTTCAATTAGCAGCATTAGCATCCTGATGCTAGGGTTTAGATCACTTAGCCGCAGCTGGTGAGGGCGAGCAGGGCGCAGGGACGCAGCGACAGTAATTATCGTGGCGCGAGTCGACGACTCCAGGCAGAGCGTTAACCTCGCCGCGACCCTCGCACAATACGCAACTGTAGTGCGGCTCACTATCACAAATCTGGGACGAACTGGGACGATGCACGCCGACAAGTGCCTCACACATCAACTTTGTGATTGCAATTCACTAGGTTGCCATATCATCAAAATAGCACATAACGCACCCACACACAACACCTTACTGAGAATAAAGCGCAATCCGTGAATTTTTATCAGATGAGAAGTCAAACGGTTTGCGTTTCGCATTACCAGTAACCAGTAGTTGATGCAACGATCGTCTGTTACGGTATGGTAAATGAATGTGCGGTGTCACTGACGTAACTTCGAACATTAGGGTCGTTTCTTCAGTCCGCGGCTTGGGTTTGCTTGCAGTCTTGCACATCATAATCGAGTCGAACAAGGATATTGTAAGTATAATAGGCGATTATTTATGTAGGTACAGTGTCGCAAGCCAGGCGAGGCTGGCTGCCAGTCGGCTAATCGTGCAACCGACGCTCACGGTCGCCAGCCACCCACTCTCCAGTTAAGCCCATATAAAGTGTTCGACGCCCCAATGCATAGCAATATTCATATTTTTATTCAATGTAGCAATACGCTTATTTGGACACAATCACTTCTCAGTTTACAAGAAAATTATTCACCGATGTATCGATAGATACTTTTTAACATGATTCAAATTGTCTTGGTGCTAGGAAAACTGCGATACCAACAAAGTTATATGATCTCAGATACCTGGCATCTTTATTATCTCTTTTCGCATTACAGTTCAAATTGCCTAAGGCTCGGATATGCAGCTGTTATTTATTAACAGGAGCTAAGTTCGCCATTGTTCTAGTCTTCGACTAGTCTATCAACATTCCACGGCGGGTGTCAGTCCTCGCAGTGAGAACACTGGGTAGTTATGTACTAGGTATCGTAGGTAACTACGCGCACAGCAGTAGGTAATCACCATACTTGTGTATTCCGATCTGCGGCCTTATCACAAGTTGAATACGATAGCTCCACTCAGAACCGTACGTTACAGAAGTCTCACTACATAAAAAGTTTTACTACTGGAACCAAACATTAGCTTTGTCATTGGTTTATGCGACAGAAGTTTACAAACTAAGCATATGCTCTTGAATCATTCGTGCTTATGAGTCAGGAAATTGGTAGCTTTATTAAATTGTCTCTTAGACATATTTTTGACAGGACTCCATAAAAGTAAGCTTACTCATCGTGAGGGCAATGTATCTTCCTGCCACCTCCTGCATGAGTTAATATTACTAGCGTACATTTAACTCAATGCCTCCTGCGAAATAAATTTACATTTCATACCCCATTCATGTCGCGGTTTTGCAAGCTGTTTAACATGAAAAGGTAATAGTTTGGGTTGGTGGTATTGCCCATTAATTGTCCGATTTCATCAGCCAGACAGAATGAAATGAAATAAGTTGTACCGATGTAAGAATGCATTATATACTTTCGGCAATTACCTAAACTACAAGGAATAGGTGAAGAAAAACGTAGGTCTGAGTAATTCGATGTTCTAATAATCCCCTGATGTACCTAAGTGACTGCGGTTATTGTGTTTTTGTAACGATAGCTCATCATCTGCAACTCATTATTATGATCTGTTAAACTTTTACAATTGCTTTAGTAAGCTGGTACATATCTGTATATATCAGGCAGAGTGTCCCACTGCAGGATAGTGGCCTCCTTCCATTGATCTCCGTCCTCAGAAGAGAGGACCCACTCTTTACTTAACACGTAGAGCTCATCCCGCCATCTCTGTCTAGGGTCTAGAAGGAGACGGTGCGATGGCCTAGGCTCTAGGCCTTGTAGACCTTTCACATGGTCGTAGCCCACCCATCCGGGACACGTCCCAGTCAGTGGCGTTCTTCACCCACTGCTGGTCTGACATACGGGATATATTATGTCCAGTCCATTTGAGTTTGACGGCTTTTTGAACAGCATAGGATATTTGCATTTTGGAGCGCAGTAAAGCGTGATCTGTAAGTCTAAATTCCAATATACTCCGTTCTATAGCTCTCTAGCACACTCCGAGATTGAACTTTTGACTCTTCGTTTATAACCAGGTCTTTGCACCATATGTGAGGATTGGGAGGATGCATTCCTTTCATTAGAAGTGTCATGGACCATTAGCTCTTCCAGGTTTTTTCCGTTCATCTGCAAGATACCTCTTCATCTTTTCTGAGCTGGAAAAAGTTCATGTAGCCCAGATACAGATACTCATGGACATATTAAATCTCTACTGCATCAACTTCAATCTGTGGTATAATCTATACAGCTAAATAAGAATATTGTGAGATGTCTGTAATTAATTAGCCATGATTTACAAGTTAGGTCTCTAGATTATTATCGCCCGAAAAGGAATCTAGCACCGCAAGGCTGCCCAGAATTGCTGTTTTCAACAAACGTTTCTCACAACAGCACAGACGCTAACTAATTACATACCACTCGACGCTTTGCGATGCTTAGTAAAAGCTTCCTGGTAAACAAGAATTTGAGACAATTACAGATTATCAGCTTACAAAAGTTTGGTAGGTAGATATTTCATCTCGGCATCATCTTAGTTAGAGTTTGCTGACGGTTAAATAAGCTATGCCAATCATTTCAATGACCGTATTACTTTTGCAAAAACCATTAGCTCAATAAGTACATTCACTTCGACCGTCTGCAAGTATAAAACTTTACGAAATCCTTTCTAAAATTTCTTATCCAAGCATATCGTCCGCCATGTCAACGTCTACCTGATTTTAAAGAGTCTTTGTTTCGGGAGGTCGTCAACCCCTTTATCTACTCAGGTGCCCTAATATTCCATTTCCTCAGAGTTATTAGACTCGGCTATTTTTTGCTTAACCTAGATATTGTGGTAATCTGGCGGAAATCGATAACGAATCAGGGACAGTCATGAACCTCTGTGGATTTCTGTTTGAAAATTAGCACAAGTAGGTACTTAAGTACTTCAAGTACATATGCGCGGCAGTTATAAACATCTAACTACAGTGTTTGAAATATTTCGATAAAACCCACGTATTGACGACAAAACCAACACAAAATACAAACAATCACCCCTCGTTTGAGTATTGGATGTTCGTACAAATATACCCATGCTATACCTATGTAGTAGGTATGTGGTACAACAAACAGTACAATCATATCGCTTGTTTGTAGGAGTGTCTGTCTGTTGGGTGCAGGGGACCGGCTGGTGCTCTGTCTAATAACTGCCGCCTCATAAACTAGATAATTAATCATACTTGAACAACGATTATAATTCTAACAGTATTGAGCTAATAAAACGTTTCACACTGAGTAGGTAGGTACTGTAGGTACAACTTCACTACATAGTATAAAACAAAGTCGCTTTTTCTGTCCCTATGTCCCTATATCATTATGTCCCTTTGACTGCTTAAATCTTCAAAACTACACAACGGATTCTAATGCGCTTTTTTTTCATAGATAGAGTGATTCAAGACGAAGGTTAATGTGTTTAATAATACCGTGCGAAGCGGGGGCGGGTCGCTAGTAAAATAAAAATGCAAATGTTTCGATGTTTAGGTATTTGGATGTTGATTAAGTATGTCTCTTCACGCCAGAATTCCTGAATGGATTGGGTTGAAATTTTGCATAGATTTTACAATGACGTAGTTCTAGACCTGGAATAATATCACATGCTACTTTGTATCTAAAAAAACCTGGTACGAAGCCGCGGGAAGAATCTAATACGATATATAATATAGCTAACACAGACATTCAGATATGCAAACTGGGTCTGACTATTGTTAGATTATTTCGTAATTGTGTATCGTTTGTTATCATACGAATATTATTTGAATTGTAAATCTTTACATTGTTTCATGCAGAATGTAAGCCATTTATCTAATCGCATTGGTCGCTAAAAACAATCTCGATAAAACCCTGTAGAACTCGAACCAATATCTAAAATCTTGTTGTGATAATCATAGAAGGAGTTATATTATCAACAAGCAGATAGAGCAATTTCTTCGCAAACAAAATAATTCCCCGAAACGACTCAATCGCTAAACAGATTAGTTACCAAAATTAGTACGTTGCGGGTAGTTTAAACAAGGGAACGGAAAGAGAGGGCGTCCGCCCGGGCCGCGAAAGGAGTGGTACGCAAATAGCGACGTGACCCGGCCATTGACTCGGTTTATCCTAATCCGTCCCACTACTCCAGTTCAATCCTCGATCTGAGCTACTTCAGCCAATCCCTCGCCGCTTCGGGCCACCACCGGCCGTACACACATCTGAATTTCTGAACTTTCACATGACCCAATATTGCAGCTGTCTAAACCCACAATCTGTACTACAATAGTAAAACTAAACACACGCCATAACAAACCCTCGCGAACAGATTACAAACAAATGGAAATCAAGCGAAACATGCCTAATGTGGGTTACAAATGTTACAATATTCAGTTTGGACGTGAAAGCGGTAACCCTGCGGCCGCGGCCAAATAAAAATAAATAGGTACGTATCTCTCATGGAAGACTCAAACACATCAACCTACATTTATATTTAGACTAGTTGATGCTTCAAAGATGGTTCATTTTTCTGTTTACGCTTCTTTACTTCGCTAAAGGGACAATTCTTTGAAGATACAGAAATAAACTTGCTTCTCTTGTTCTTTGCGTTCTGCAACTTTTGATTTCTTAACAGATATTATTTTTAAGCTTTTAGTTTACGTAAATCCATCAACCTATTTCTCAAGATTAATAAAGCACGTAGGTTAATGACTCCGATCGAGCAAGCGTTATCGACTTTGTTTTTTTCCCAAGAATAAAAACTCCCAGTTGAAAAATCTACGAAGTAGATATATTCGTATCGAATTTATTGTATTGTATTAAAACATGTGTACTTAGGCAAGATTACCCGAGCAATCCTTTCAGATGGTTCCCCACAAGGGATTATGTAAATGAGTGGTCCAGCCAAACCAATGGACTTTTATAGGCTTCCTCTCTATATGGAAATATGTTATCAGTGCTTTAACGAATTATTTACTATTGTTAGGTATTTTGTTATTAATAAAACCGGTCAAGTGCGAGTTAGACTCGCGTATTAAGGGTTCCGTACCATCTATGAAAACGGCAAAAGTCATATTTGTTGTATGGGAGCTCTCTTAAATATTTTATGTTCTGTTTTTTAATACCTATATTTATGTTGTTATGCGGTAACAGAAATACATCATCTGTGAAAATTTCAACTATTTTATGATATAAATATGTGTAACGGTTCATGAGATACAGACTGGTGACAGATGGACAGGCAGTAGTGTCTACAAAGACGGGCAGTAGTGTCTACAAAGACAGACAGTAGTGTCTACAAAGACGGGACGAATAGGGCCCTGTTTTACCCTTTGGGTACGGAATCCTAAAAAAACTTGAGATGTCCCTTCTAGGTTAGTAAGTATTCAATTGACAAAACATGAAACTGAATTACAAACCCGCCTGGTTAATTATGTAATTCGGTTTCATGTTTTGCCCAAGTAATATCTAACTAGATTCATTCAATAATAGCATGCGACGCAGGAGGTTGCGGGTTCGATAGCCGCCGAGCCTGCGACGCAAGACGTTGCGAGTTCGATTCCAAATGTACCTATGTACGATCTTCAAATATTTGTTACGGGGATCTGGGCTTCTATGCATTATAAAAAATATCAATGAATGTAATATATTGTATAAAGTATATCAGTCATCTATTAGGTACCCTTAACACAAGCTCTGCTTATTTCGTGGCTAGATGATGCTGTGGATTGTGCAGAATTATTTACCTATTTATTTATAATAGAGACCCTCTACAGAAGTGCTAAAAATACTGCACTATTAACCAGGCTTCTGATGATGATGGTGATGAGAGAATCTGAGACTGAGATATAATAAGTAGATTATCTTATCAAAATCAGTTGTCATACTTGCTTGAGATTGACAAGAACGTATATCAAACAGCTTACGCTCTACAATATTGGTGCCAAGTGAATAACATCAATAAATATGGAAATAGCTGCAGCCTGCAAGCGCAATGCTGAGTGACGACAAGTCACAGCCACTCTGACAAGTCGATAGCACCGCCTTAGCACATTTGTTACGGCCTCAACACTTGCAGCCTGTCTCTATCTAGGACATTTCAGTGTTACTGCCAAAGACGTATTATGGTGTATATCCAGCAGACCAAACGATCGAGAGCGAGCGACGAGTGGAATTCAACGATCGATACCGCACGTTCACTTGCTTTCGCTGTTGTGTCCACTCTAAACGAATGCTTGGAAAACCGGCAATGGAGCACTGCCGAAGTCAAACGAAGATCTTAGCTTGCTTTCGCCTTTACGTCCACTCTGGTTCGTCCGTGTTCGTTTATTTGCCTTCGCTTGCTCTGGATCCACTATAGTTACTAAACTTTCTGCCAATCAATAGCTGCGCCATCTAACTGTATTGTGTAACTCGACAGTATCATTTATACAGTAGGCAAGTATCTGGTTCCACGTTCAGCTCAACCCGCTGTCAGACGCACACTTTCAACTCAGAATTCACACGCTTTGTTCCGACACAATGACTCTCTACGTTCTTTTTGTTTTCATTCGAGACGACCTTTGTTGATAATAATACAATATCGCGACTTTAATGAAAGAAATCATGCACCGTGAGATTTTTATATCATTTATCTTGCGATTGACACATTCCAAAACTATTGTGTTAATTGGCCAACGATTGGCCGCATAATGTTCTATCAAGCAACCTATAATGTAGAATCCTAGACATCTGATCGGAATGTTGTAATTGTAACATTCAAATGAGCCATAAAACCACACATAAAACTATTCAGCAGCAAATCGGTATGAGGATTTCGCAGTGCTTCCCACGTCAGCCGAAACAGTTTACGTCAGTGCGCTTGGCGCTCAAAATACTCAACACGCGAACTCCAGTTGCTTAAAAAGCGTGTCAATCAGTTTACATTAGGCATGCGGTGTTGGTAATGTAAATAGTGCAAATAAGTATTTAGTGGATAAATCAATCAATGTTGCCACGTTTCTTTGATCAGTATGTAGAAATCCATAATTGTTTTCTTACAATTAGCACTCGCGATAGGGGGTCGAATGTTTGAATTGTAGGACTTCTACAACGTGTTCGCAAGCGATAATTCTTTCCTGAGTCCTTTGTGCGTTGCTTCATTGCATTTAATTATGCAACATTGTAGCTGGAGACAGTAAGCCTGACATTTACGTACAGCGGCGCCTGCAGCCTGCGGCTTCGCCCCAAATTGACTTCTGGCCTTCGTTCTGCTGAAGTGGGACACGACTCACGCACGCGCCTATGATACTATCTCTGAACCACTCGACTCGAGCACTTGCAGTGCGCGTGCACAATGCAACCTGTCAATTCAGACGATTGCAATTATATTAGATAGCTCAACTTACTCGTGACCTGGGCATTCACCATTGTCAATTGTTGTTTGGTTCGGTAGCTGATTTGTAACAACATAAATGCCAATAGGTACTCGGTGTATGAACCGAGATAAAAAAAGGTCTTTTAAAACACTAGTTTGGATTGCAATATCATCCAATCGTGAATCGGATTGCTCGATGATCGTATCTCTATCAATTAATTTTATAATAGACTCCAGTCATCGGCCAATCCTGATCGATTCATACGAAGCTTGTTATGAAAACGCGGACCGGTTTTGAAAATATATCATTTGAAAGCCCTCGACAGCGTGCATGTTTAATGTTATTGTGCAGATCGACGCGCCCGCGCAGCTTGCATCACTGCCGGCGGGACTGTTACATGACAGATTACCAGACGCCACTGCAACAGGTCCAGATAGGTCATTCCATTTTCAAACCACGCTCAATATTATCATTTGCTATAAAGTTCAGAGATTAATCATTCTTCATCTTACCCTTCCTTTCTCTACCTACTGGATCTTCTCTCCATTTTATCTGTTAAATTTACCAGTTTGAGAAAACCTTTTTTCTAAATTGGTAGTTTGCGTCGTTTGAATTCAGAACAAAGCCAATGGCGTTTGAGTAATCAGAACCAGGCCCATTGACTGCGTAACCGATGAACACCTTATGAATATGCAGTGATTTGTAGAGTTCCGAAAATTCATTCATTGGACTTTCCGGAAAGATGACGCTACGAGTACCTACGACGCGACTAATTGCACTCTTCATAAATGAGGTCTTATGATTCATTAAATTTTCTTAATCATTAAAAAACTTTTGTTTTATTATACTGAAAAAATAAAACATGTCAACTTTATTAAGAACATGAACAAAGGCCTAAAAGTTGATTTCAAATTTAGGGCTCTATTCAGAACACTAACTTTTGTTTACGTATTTTAATTTTCTACCAGTCAAGTGCACGCTCTTGGCCCATGTAAAAATGGAATTACCGTTAGACATGTGTCATCGCGCCCTCGTTACGGCTCGGCATGGCAGGCGACCAAACCTGTTCTTACGTCCATACCCTTATTCTACTTCACAATTGCCGAATTCGCAATGCATTGCCGTTACTTGCAGTGACAGCAACGGCTTGTAATGACCCATTTCACTTGGGCAATAAACATTTTAGACCTTATCCAGTGATAAATGGAGGCAAGGTCGCTTCAAAGTAGGTCAAGATTCTATTCAATGGATTATTGAGGGTTGCTTAAATCTACATAATTCTCAAAGTGGAATAAAGTGACTGAAATTCCAAAAGCCGAACCTATTCTAGATTGATGTGTATTTTTTTTTTTTTTTGCTTCGTTACATACAACTACTTACTTTTTATTAACAACGAAAATTACAAGCAAAGGAATAGAAAAATTACAACTAGTATTTACAATTGAAACCATTGAGCTAATTGTACATTGACATGTGTATTTAATCCTGCTCCGTGATTTAAACTTCATCAAGCAACTAACTTCAAGCCTTCATTTTTGCATCATTGGTGCATCAAGCGACATGACAACGGAACAATTGAACTTTTTAAATTGTGTAAACTCCTCATTACTATGCGACCTACGTAATCATGAACCAATTAAAGCTCTCAAAAGATCATATTTAAACAAGATCCTCTAACACCCACCTTTTCCCTTTTTTTTTTTGAACCCAAAGACCAGTTAAACCAACACAAAGATAAAAGGCATTTTACTAGAAGTTGGTGCAATAGTCTTTTGTTTTTGGAGGCCTTCTTCATTTCAAAATGACTCTTCGTTTCGTTCGATCGAAAACTAAAATATTGCACAGAGTTACCTTTTAATTGTAGAACATTAAAATTATATTTATCATTTTATTTGAAATCAAATTTGAGTCTTTAGAACGATGTAGGGGCTTGTCAAATATATTATTTCATAAGTACACTAGAGAAAAAGTATCTGGAAGATAAGTTCTGTGACCTTAATACGCAGTAGGCTTCCACTATCGACACATTTGTAACATCAGCGTACCAAAACTAGTTCTGTAAATAGAAGGTCAGCTAGCCAAGACAGTTTAAGAAGAGAACTAGCTTGCTATCCTGGCTTGAAAAACTAGCCTCGTGTAGCCCGGCCATATGGATTGTATGATGTATCAAAAGACAATCGCACCAGCTTTAAATACTTTACCTTATAGCCTCTAAAATGATTACACATAATAAGATCCTTCGTCTCGTTTACGGGACAGGTTTATATGACAGATGCAGCTCTCCTGAGGCACGGATACAGATGTGGGAAACATACTATTACCCAGATAGTTGGCAAATTACAGAGTTTATTTCTTTGTAAAAGGTATTTCTCAGTTATTTTTGAGAATAGAAATGGTTAAATAATAACATAAGATTAAAATTTACCTTCATTTTATTTAAATCGATCAATTGAGCTACCTTTAAACTATTTGCAACCGTCTGCAGTTAGCTCAATGGTTTCAATTGTATATACTAGTTGTAATTTGATTTTAATTTTCGTATTTTAACTGGATATTGAGATTATACAAATTATCATCTAGCACCAAAGCAGGTTTATACCTATATACCTAAGTTAAATTAGCAGCTAGATGATCATTTGTGCTGTTTCCAAGAACATGTCTTGGGTTTCCGATTTATTTTGGAGGTAAGAATATACAATATAGTCTTCCTATACCTACAATTTAGATTTTATGGTACAAAGCATACTTGCCTGCATTGTTATCAGGCCACAATACTGTGCAAAGTACAGTTCAAGCATTATTTAATTTAATTATTGCATGTTCAGAGGATGTAAAATAAAATAATAAATCATTCTGGGTAATGGGAACAAAGCTTGCACAACTTGAACAGGAAAAATAATAAAAACAATAGGTACTTACTTATGTAGGTACTTACGTTTGTATAGCAATTATATCAATATGAAATAAGTTCCTACCTTCTATCAATATCTATATAATATTTTTTTAAATACTGATTATACTAGCTGCGCCCTGTGACTTCACCCGCGCGAAAATGTATGAAAGATAGGCTGTTTTATTCCAGGCCTAGAACTACATCTGTTCAAAATTTCAGCCCGATCTGTTTAATTGTTTTGGCGTGAAGAGGTAACAAACACCCATTGAACCATCCAAACTTTTGCATTGATTATATTTGTGTGATAATTTTTCCCGTACCTATCTGAAGCAAACTTTATGGATCGTCCTATGACTCCTATGTGGTTAACTATGTGTTAACTTACGATTACGAGAACTGTAATTTAGTATTATTGTTCATTTGAACATAACCGTACAATATTTTAGGGGTCTTCGATCATAAATGACACGTTGTAATAATGTCCCTTTCCTTTATTCTACATAAGTACCTTCCATTAAGTATCCTACATTCATAAAAGACCCGCATTAGAAATATGTTTTAGGAAATGTCGATGTTATCTATCAACTGAGGATGACATCATGACCGCATTATCAAATGAGCCCCGATAATAATCTAATAATAATGTCTCTGAACTTCTTTCTCTTTCAAAGTATTGTATATTTCCCATTACAACTAAACCTGTTTTGCTGTATCAAACCATAATAGAATCAAAAACGGCCCGCATAGATTCGACCCATGGACCCATCATATCATATTTTTAATATCATGTAAGAATCCCATACATGAATACGTTATATGATGTCGTTTAATGAAGAAGAAACCGCATTGGAAATAGTAAAGTGGAGTAAATTGCATCGTAGCACTGACAAGGTTCTCTAATTCATAATGATAATGTACCGATTCATAAGCAATAACTTCTACAGAGGTAGAGTACGCAAAATAATAACACGAGCGAGATACCTTACAATTTTCATTACTAGGTATATCTTAGCCTTCTATTTCGATCAACCAATTAGCACTCTGCCTTTTGGTGATGGCTTAGATTTGTAGATTTTTTCATGAGTGCAAATGCAGATTAGTTGTTATTTTTTTATTATACTTTACTAGCATCTGCCCGTGGCTTCACAAGCGTTATTTCTATGGAAACGTTTCAAGCCTATTTATATTCCGTGGGAACTGATTTATGGGATAAAAAGTAGCCTATGTTTTATTACAGGGTTAGAATAGAACCACGTCTATTCAATCGTTCAGTATATAGTTTTTGCGTGAAAGAGAAACAAACATACATCCAAAGAAACTAACGCATATTATATTAGTACGGATTAACAAAGAAAAATACAATCAAGGAAAAGAAACAAACTAAAACTAGGTACTTGCTAATGCTTTGGGTTGGTAGGTTCAGAGGGTTTAATCAAAGATATTGCTACATTATTTAGGTTAAAAATAGTGAATAAGAGTTGAAAGGATACATGAAAGTTAAAAGCAACAATGCAGATTGAAAGCACCTGTATCGGTAACACAGTGAAAGAACTAGCCTTCATATAAAGGTACATTTTGCGGATTGAGGAAATCTTTTAGAAAATACCACTTTTATGTTCCTTCATACGTCATTACGGGGAAATAAATTACCTACTACAGATTTTTGCGTTGCATTCTCTCAGGATATAATCATGCTTCCGCCATTGCAGTGCGCAATAAAATTCCTCTATTTAGTCAGTTATCCTTCCAAGAACATGTCGTTTACCATTCAACTCATTACCTAGGGTATAATGAGTCAACTAATGACGATGTAATGGGGCCGAAGTCAAAGAAAGGATCGACGTCAGTGGCAAACTACTAACTAGTTTGACACCACTAAAACGTTACCACCTCTTTCATAACTATCAAAATAATAAAAGATGGCAACGTTTCTAGTACTGTCAAAAAATTTTTTGGCGACATCTTAATTGAAACTATTACAGTAGGTATAAGGTCTCTTAGATGACTTAGTCTAAATCGGTAAATAAAAACTTTATTTTTTTAGGCTTACAAAATAAGCACTTAGAAAAATCAAACTTGAACTATACATAATTATCACAATAATAATGTAAGATGCACAGATATTAGAGTGCAGCTGCTATTATGTCTGTGATAAGATACTATTTTTTACTCAGTTATTTGTGATCTTTGAATCAATCCATATATCCAGTCTATCATTGCATAGGATATAATGCATATTGCTTCATCATATCAATTCCACGCTAAATGAAATGAAGCTATTAGACAACGCATGGTACTTAAACAATTCATAGAATGTTGAATAGATCACACAATCTCTTGTCCATTATTAATCATTGTAGAGATAAATAACAATGCAAACAAGGTCTTCCAGCGACCAGCTGACTCATGTGTTATCTAATCTCGCTTCCTCTGCGATTCTACTCGTGTTCTGTCGAACTCCCGATTCAATGTTTGTTGAGTCACGTTGCGTTGGTATTAATAAATATTTACAGTATCCTACTGTGGCTCTGGATCTTTTGAAACTAGAAGCTAGGTACCACGCCCGCCCGGCAGAAATTCCTTTTTTGATATTTATAACAACATTTCAAGAAGTTCTTCGTTTGTTTGACGTTGTTATCACATCACTATGATTGGGTGCGATTTCATTTGTTTTCAGTTGTGTGTGTGATTTTAATTGGCATGTGTGACAGAAATGCATCAAACCCATAACGCGGAAGACGGTGGTGATTCTTCAAAATATCTATTCGCCCAGTCTCGACTCACCTCGGTGATAATGGAATCTTTTCTTAGCTAAAGGCAAATAATCTAGATTCTGAAGCGCACTCAAGCGAAATTTATTATTGCATCAATAGCATTTTAGTCTCCGTTCGAGATCGAATCAATAAAATTATCTTATTTTTTTGTCTGGGATTTCAGTAGTGCCCTGTCCGCACGATACAGGTGTTGTTCCAAATCCAATTGAAAAATAGAGACGTCACGATAACGTCTCACTCAATGCTATCGTCAACCGAAGTTGAGGATAAAATAAGCTTTTAGAACACGAACTATTAGAAAGAAGTAAGTACCTGCGCTCATGTTTTAGGACACTAAATCTGAAACCAGCAGTAAGCTCATTCTAAATTGAAACCCGATCCAAAGTGACACAGAACTACTAGTTGTAGGTACTAGCTTATCGCTCGGCAGGAAACGGCTCGGTTTATTATTCGTGTCGTGCATCATTCGGCTGCGTGCGTCGACGCAGCCAACGCTCCAGGATAATTGCCGAGCGCCTTTTACCAACTGCTATTCAATCTGTGCTTCATCTAACAGATAACCAGCCCACCAGTTTTCTAACGGGACATGGATTCTAATCTCTAATTAACCCAACTCATACATGTCAGCTGTAAACGCTTCCTATAAATTATTCCTACTTACCTGTGACTTTACCTTTTCAGATTTCGAGATTTGCACCGCACTGCGCCTTTATAATCGTCTTCTTTATTTGTAAATTAATGGTGATAGGTGAAGATGTTTCGAGTATTAATCGAATTCCAATAGTTTTGTAACATTATTATTTGTTTCTAAATAAATTACTTTGAAATTACTTTTAAAATTCTTGTAAAAAAATGTATTGGACCTATGCAATGACGAAGTATATAGAGTTCAAGAACTTGAACGAAAGCATAAGTTTATAGAAAGACTTTAAATTGAGCATAAAATAGGACCTCCTTAAGTTATATCATCAATCGTTTAGAACAGGGAATGAGACAGAAATGCTGATAGGAAATGGAGTGGGTATCAACTACCAACGACCTGGTCGTGTCAACTGATAAGGGGTAGGTAATCAGACAACATTTTAATCCAGTCTTATCTAGAGCTACTGGAACTAGAAACTTAAGGTAGCGCATATAGACTAGAAACCAGATAAAGAACCACATAATGACTTAGTACACGAAACCATATAGAATTTAATAGCAAATTAAGATATAAGAAGAATATAATATTATATTTTCAATTATGATCAATTGAGCTACCTTTAGACTGTTTGCAACCGTCTGCGGTTAGCTCAATGGTTTCAATTGTAAATACTAGTTGTAATTTTTCTATTCATTTGCTTGTAATTTTCGTTGTTAATAAAGTTTATATGTTTGTATTATATTATATTTTTATATTTATGCAGGCTGGACTAACAATTAAGTGATTTAAAAAAAATGAAAATAGCTCTTTTAGTTTCAAATTAAAGTGGCTTATACTTGCTCCGGTTGACTTGAAACCACAAATTATTCTGCGAAATTTCCATACTATCTATTTAGGATCAACGTCAATAGGGTATTTTCTTTGTTAGAAACTGCGTCATTCAAGCAATAACCATTACAAAGTCTTAAATCGCTCATTCTATTCAAGGTCACGCCATAAAACAAGTCATGTCTACTAGTTGACAGTTGGCGTGACTATTTTTAGTTGAATTTGGATTGTTATTGTTTTATTATTGAGCCGAGGGGACCGGGACCCGCCTCCTCAGAACCAGCCTGAACTGGTTTGACTGGAGGGTGCAAGCAGGTCAACCACTCACCTTACTGATCTCTACACAGACAGGCTGATCGGCGAAAATCCTACGCAATACTTTCTGATTAGTATCGGATCCTTTATTGCCTACTTTATATTCGTTAAGGTTACTGTTTTTTTCTAATTTGTGAAGTTTATGGGGTGAAGCTGGTTATGACTATGGATGGTAAATCATATTACGATAAGACCTACGCAAATTTCCTCCAAGAAGGATTTAAAAAAGTAAATTTATTTACTTATAGCCTGATATTTGGAATTTTTGTTTTCATTTTATCAAGATTAGATATAAAGAAAATACTTTATTGCACACTTAAATATAAATATACAATAAAGTTACTTAGACTAAGTGACAATTGGCGGTCTTATTGCTCAAGAGCGATCTATACCAGACAAAATTGGATTAGATATCTATCTAGGCTTACATTCATTTAAAATTAATTTTGTTCGTGAATTTCGCTACTAAGGTGAGTTTAAAAGTCCCAATATAATTATAATACAAATATCTGAGGGGGAAGACCGCCCAAACCACTTATCGGAACCAACTTAACCAACTTGCAGGTTACTAGGTTACGAACCTACTTAAACTTACCAAGAACTCCCTATAATGCCCGCTGTTAATGAAGATAAGTGAAACCATACTGTCTATTATCCTATCATAAACCATAATGCGATCGATTGGCTCAGAAATTTACCTAAGATTACTAGCAAATTCGGAAGATACATTTATTTTAATAAGGACGTTATTAAAATAAATTTATCAAGACGGTATCATAGTACAAAATCAATTTAAATGCCAAGTTTAGATAGGCCATGCTCAACTTGTTACGACGCTCCCTTAATAAGAAGTAGCCAGCCTATTTAAAAAAGCCAGTCGGTGCATAAAAACATCTTTGTAAACGAGACAAGGGTCATTTGCATTTGCACTTAGCAGAAACATGGATGTGAGCAGCCTATAAAGAAAATAAATTGTGAAGACGCACGCTCTGGTAACGCACAAACTGAATGGAAATCATCATAGCAAGACTAACTTGTCGTGTCCATTTTTATTCTATTTATTATCTATACATAGTGCAACTTACGACTAGCTACCCACCCCGGCTTTGCACGGTTTTATTATACGTATAAACCTTTCTCTTGAATCACTCTATCTATTAAAAAAACCCGCATTAAAATCCGTTGCGTAGTTTCAAAGATATAAAGGGACATATGGACAAAGAAAACGACTTTGTTTTATACTTTGTAGGGAAGATGACAGGAGAGACGAAAAGTAATCCAAACTTCAAATTACATGATAATGATTCATTCAATATTGAAATTTTATTAACGTATAACTTTTTCAATAACATCTTTTTTGTAAAAATATAATAATAATAATTAAATAAATAACACTGGACAATCCACACTGTATAAAATAAATCATTCTGCTCAGATCTCTTTGCAAAATCATTCCAAAAAGGCAATCTAACGACCTATCTATCAATTAGGTATGTTAAATCTTAATATGGTTTGTTAGTCTCGGCTGGAATCTTCATTCGGTATTGCAATCTTTTTAAATGGTGATTAATGGACAAAACATCTTGAATATGGATGAGATTCTTTCATAGTCACTGCCACGGCTAACTTGGTGTTTTTGCCATTCATTTGGCTTAGCCAAGATATTTACACAGATAAGGCCAGTTTCTCTTTACCGTGCATATAATTATTTTTATCGAGTGTAGACACGAGCTTGACAACGACATGAAATTAGCGATTAGATTGCCTTTTGATGGGTCTTACCTACCAACCTGACACGAGGTAAAAGTACTTTCTCACATGTCAATATCAGGTTTCTGTTAGAAGATAAACAAGTTAGAGCTTACTTGCTTTTAATGAAGGTAAAAAAGTAAAAAGACAAGTCTAGTTATGGAGTTGAGACGTCTCTGTGAGAGCCGGATAAGCCAATCACCGTGCGTGAGTCACTGTTGCCCACTACTTGCGTGTGCGCTTCCAATTCAACTGCTACTCCCGTCCTAATGTCGAAAGGTCGGACACATGGGAAGTTTTATTTAATTTGTGTTGATTTATGGATAAAAGCATTAAATAAATAATACTGGAGTATCCACACAGCATCATATAGCCCCAAGCTACACTGAGCCTGTGTTATGGGTACTAAAGGTACTAAATATACTTAATAAAATAAGTTATTAGATAGGTACTATTTGTTATTATAACTACATAGAAAACACCCAAAACCCCGAAACAAGTATTTGTAGATCGTACCAAAATTGGTCAGGAATTACAAATATATATAAGTAAGCAAATATTTTTTAATGTTTTAACAATGCAATGCGTCAAGAAGACGCGCTTAGCTATCATGATAAAACTTTTGGAAGTCGAATGTTTTAAGTATATTTATACAATAATGTTTTATTGTTTGCACACCATAAAATAAATAAATTAAGAAATAAACACAAATACAAATAATGTAAAAAGGACGGCCTTAACGCTAAAAGCTATTCAAGGCAGCTTATTGGCATGAAGTGCTCGAAAAAGCTATACGTTGGCAACTTACATAAAGTCATCTTTGAATTGAGAATTTGGGTTACACCGCTGTTTTGTGAAACAGAATCAATAAAATCCATACAAATTCAGAAATGGGTATAAAAAAATGCAACTTAGAACTTCTAATTGTAGGTGTAAGGTCGGTACTATTGAAGTTCGAAACCTACCTAAGCTACCTTCATTATTATTTCGAAGATTGAAGAGAAGAGAAGTTGGTAATTATGGTTTACTATCTACTTGTAAAATATACATCTTCGTACAAATCGTATCGTCAGATCTTGCAAGGGAGCGTTCACAATAACCTATAGATCATCATTCAAACCGGTGTACCGACTCTACCAAGACTAAAGTCATGTCTTTGTAGCCTTGATACCATACCTACAGCTACTGTGTACTTGTAAACTATTGCTTATTCTGTGGCTTGTATGTCTCTCTTAAGTTATACCTATCTTTTTTATCATAAATGTAACATTACAGTTCCATTACAATATATTGCGTTACAGTATGTAGGTACCTAAATTAAACAAAGAAACACAGAAAATTTCATAAAGTAAATAAATAAGGAAGGAACACAAGGTATTATTATATGTATAGACAAAAATCAAATTAACAAACATGAAAAAGCAAGGAGTTTTTTTTATTTTTACTATACCACACAGTATCACAGTAAAAATGTAAACACCAACACATTATCCTGACCTACTAATTTTGCTAAAGTCGCGAGCAGATACTAGTTATTAAGGCTTCGTCCACACGACATTGTCCTGCACGTATTTTTAACGTGTAGTCAACCGGGTGTTCATATGGTAAATTTTCATTAGTGTAAAACGAATAGCCGCAGTTTCCACACAGTTGTCACAGTGCTTTTCGGTTGCTCTGTGCACCGAATACGTCAAAGTTCATTCGATTTGCTTGACAAGTCCGTTGAGTATGCGTTTAAACGTATAAGCGGTACACATTTATTTGCAGTACAATCGACGTGTGAATGGATCTATGTACGTTGTATGGTCACTATTTATAAGTTAAGACGTATACTACAAAAAAACGTGCAGGAAAATGCCGTGTGAACGAAGCCTAATACTGCACTAATTGCAGAATTAATTGAAAATCAATGATTGTGTTAAAGGAAAGGACTCTTCAATATCGAAAATAATTGGGCGGAAACCACGTGAAAACCAAATACGATTTACATAGATTGAGGTTTTTAAAGATAGGTGCATAACGTGGTTGGTTGGTTTATGATTTATTTTAGTACAGGGTGACCAATTGTCAGAGCAATCAATACTCTGTTATAAAGAGAATATAAAATTTTAATAGGATTTCACATATAAAGTTTATTTGATACTAAATATACGAATCTCCTTGTAGCTTGACCCACTAAACATGATACAGCTGGACATCGGTGTCGTTTTAAATCGTATCGATTTCCTCGCGATTGGCAATGAAATGGAGCCAGCGGCTTATGCAAGTGAACCCCAATCGCTTTCTACGTGGCGTCATGTTTGAGATGATAAGACTTGCTTACGTAACGATTGGTGATAAAGAAATACCTACCTGCTGCTGTTATGATCCCGTTTTGCGATTCGCCGCCAAATTTCTGAATGTGATCTAAAAACGACGACTGATGTTAGTTTACCTAGGTATATCTAAAAACGTGATGGGCATTTTTTTAAGAAAAAACTTTGAACAAGAATATTAAACCACTGAAAAAAATGGATATGAAATTCGAGATAGATATACGAATTCCCTTTCTAATCAAAAAATAATTATCGAAATCAGACTTATCTATAAAAGGTTTTTCTTTATTAACAACGAAAATTACAAGCAAGGAATAGAAAAATTACAACTAGTATTTACAATTGAAACCATTGAGCTAACTGCAGACGGTTGCAAACAGTCTAAAGGTAGCTCAAAAAATTCATAAAAGGTTAAGTTATGATGAGTCATAAATAAAAAAACACGCGTCGACTAGAGAACCTTCTCCGTTTTCGGATCATCACCATTGCGATACAGCGTGGTAATGTATTTTATGTTAAAATATATGGCGCTCATTAGGGGAGGCCTATGTCCAGCTGTGGACTAATATGGGCTAATGATGATGATGATGATATGGTAATGCAGCCAGCGTCTCGGGGACGTTTCCGACTGGTATTGATCAGTTACGCTACTTCTAGACTGTTTGCAACCGTCTGCAGTTAACTCAATTGTTTCAGTTTTATGTATTTGTTATAATTTCTTTCTTTTCCTAGATTGTAATTTTATTCTTTGGTAAAGACTTTTTATAAGTACAGTAATTTTAAGAATCTAGCTTCACTCAAAACTCTACCATTCAGTCTTTATTGAAATCCGTTTCAATGAGAGTTTAACAAATTCATGAGCTCTAGTTTAGACTACAAGAACCATTACCATTTGTCTCAGAAGAACTCACTTCATCATTTTTCTATTTACGGTTTATTAGTCTTGAAGAAATATAAGTAATTCACAAAGTTTATCGACGTGATTCTTACAGAATCGTAACACTGCACGAGCCGTATTTGAACACGTAGCTATTGCGTTGCGATAAACTCACTTTATTACACCCTGGCATTCAAATTCTGGTCGAATAAGTAAACTTTCATGGAATAAAAATCAAAAGTCGTTCAATATCGCTATCTATAGATTATTTGCAAACAATCTACAGGTACCAAAACTGTTTCATTTTACACATGGTTCTTATACTAAAGAGGAATTAAAATGAAACAATAGAAACAAACTATAACTAGTAGGTAGTTACCTAGGTAAATACCTATTAAATACAAAAATAAAAAAATAAAATAATAATCCTAATTATAAATACAATTGATATAATTAAGTTAAATACAGACTGTTGCAAACACTCTACAGATATTTCAACTGAGTTGTGTCATAACTTAGACACAACTCAGTTGAAATATCTGTATTAATAAATAATATTTATCTGATAATAGTATCCAGTTTTATTATACAATCAAAGGCGCTCAAGTATTTAAATTAATAATAAGTTTTATATGTTATTAAAGTTCAGTTCAAAGGCGCTAAAGAATTGATGACGAGCATATCGATCGATTCGGGTAATTTTGTTTGTCACAATCCAATCTTTATTATTCAAACGAAGGGGTCTAAATCGAACTTACGACCTCCAAAACCTGTTCAATATGCATGTATCCGGTCCGTCTATCATTCGGTTTCATGAATTCTACGAAAGCATTACAAAACGGTCGCATGACGCATCGTTTTGTCCATTCTTTCTCCATGCAACATAATTGCTGAGAAGTTCCATTTGGCCCTTCGGCGTAACTTTTTGTGACGCGGATGGATCGTGGTACCGTTATCAGTCAAGAACCTGCTAACTATCCCAACTGTCACTTTTCAACCGGCATGGCATTTCGATCGTTTTGTTCAACTGTGCGCTTAGTACCTCCTACCATTGTACCTACCTACTCAATTTGAACATGAAAAAAGCTTTCAAAACTCGATTGATTTTAACTTCTATCTCGCTTTCAAGTACAAAATGATAATAAATAATGAGACAAATACCGTGAAAATAATCTTCGTCAAATCTCTCAAAACTATACGAAAACTTTAGTAGCCTACGAACATGAAACTATTCAATCACTATCTAACCACAAAATAATATTCCTCACTATCCGGTAGAGGCACTGCAAGGAAATGAATCCAAATGACGACGAAAGAAAGAGACGTAATCATTTTTCGTCATCTTAAACTTCCTGGCCGATTTCGGCTACGGAGACTTGGCTTTGTGTATTTTTTTCTTTTTTTTAACTATCTATGGGCTTAGATGTTTAGCCCGCATATGGCTGATTTTCTATAACCTATTTTTGCTCTAAAGGTCCTGTAAACTTATAACTCAACCAATAGGTACTACGGATTATGGACTCTGAAAGTATTTTTTTACATAGGTACCTAGATACAGAAAGAGAATGAAATATTATGTAGAGTTGGTGATTACTGTGATTAGATAGGTAAGTTACCTACTAACTATAGCGGTACCAAGTACAGCTATTTGTAATGGGTTATAATCGAAGTTTTCCGCGATAGGTTTCACGCCCCATCTGCTCAAATTTTTCGCGAGTTACCTTAGCGAACGCCGACAGTATGTGGAGTACGCGGGGTACCAATCGGCCCCGTATTACACGTTTTCGGGGGTAAGTCAGGGCAGCAATCTCGGGCCCCTTGAATTCTTAATTATGATAAATGATCTCCCGGGGGTTGTGAAGGAAGCAGGCTGTTTACTCTTTGCGGACGACCTGAAAGTGTTTCGAACAGTAGCGGATACATCTGATTGCGAACAGCTCCAGTCCGACATAGATAGGGTGGTCCAATAGAGCAGGTCCAACAAGCTACTATTTAACGTAGCGAAGTGCTCCGTGATGAGCTACAGCCGCGCGCGCGCCCCCGCGCAGTACAAATACGAGGTGGAGGGGAGAGGGCTACCGAGAACGACCTCAGTCCGCGACCTAGGCCTCGAAATGGTCCCAGACTTAAGGTTCCGGCGCCATATTTTGAATGTGTGCGCCAAATCTTTTAGAAGTCTGGGTTTCATTTTGAGACAGAGTGTGAATTTTAAAAACATAAATGTCATTAAAATTTTATATAATGCCCTTGTGAGAAGCCAGTTAGAAACAAATGCAATTATTTGGAATCCTAACGAAGCTAAGTACAAACTTATGGTAGAAAAAATTCAGAATAAGTTTACTCGTTTTTTATATCTAAAAGAATATGGAGTATATCCATATTACCCATTGATGTACCCGAGTCTGTTCGTACTAGGGATGGTAGGGTACTGCAGGCTGTCGGTACGGAGAGACGTGGCGCTGGTCAAGTTCATGGTGCGCGTGCTGCGCGGGGAGCTGCACCAGCCGGCGGTGCTGGCGGCGCTGCGGCTGCGCGCGCCCAACGACTACTTGGGCGCGCGCCGCCGCCCCGCCATGCTGGAGGTGCCCAGCTGTAGGACCAACCTACTTAAGTTTGCCCCCATGTCACTCGCTATATATCTGCTGAATATCTTATCTGCGAACAGTGTGGATATTTATCACAATAACCTGCCGAAACTACTACAAATAGCACAGGTAGTTATAGAAACAAAATGTTTAGATTAGTACATTAACACTTACATGTTACATCGCTTTAGGGATAAAAAAAAAACCTGTAATGATGTAATGCTGTTTTTTCAAATAAATAAATAAATAAATAAATAAATAATTTTAGTACCTATGGATATTAAAATTTTAATCGTTATGCGAATTTTGTTAAACATAACCGAGGTTAAATTGGTGGTAAAATATTAATATAACAAGCTCTACTTCTGCCATTGTCGCTCAGATAATCGAGGTGTTCTAATTTGCGGGTACACGCCTGTTACCGCAGCTGCAAATGGTCCGCCACGACCCGCTTACAAATTGATTATAATTATCATCCAAATTGCTCTTCTTCCGTCTATTAGCGCCGGCCTTGCAGCCCTGGTTTGCACTTACCGGTCGGAATTAGGCTCTAATAGTCGATTCTATGTTGAAGGTGTTTTGGCACATTGCTCATAGTGTGCCTCTTACAGTAGCTTGCAGTTACTCAGAAGCATAGCGTCCCTTGGCGGGGCCCCGTATAAAAATTGTTGGGGGCCCTTAGAAAGAGTAGTTAGGTAAAGTTTTCTCACAAAAGAAAAAAAACCATTTGCATGAAATAAAAATAAATATTTATTCATTAAGTATACTTAATAGTATCTATCTGTCATTACAAAAAAAATACTTACAATCTTATATATATAAAAGAAAGTCGTGTTAGTTACTTCACTTATAACTAAAGGACGGCTGAACCGATTTAGCTGAAAATTGGCAGGGAGGTAGTTTAGAGCCAGGAGAAGGACATAGGATACTTTTTATCCCGTTCGGTACTTATAATAAAACCGTGCGAAGCCGGGGCGGGTCGCTAGTTAAATATAAACATGCCATTTTTTCGGATATTGAGAAATTCAAATCTGATGATGAATTTCATTTTTCTAAAGATTCTGCCTCTCAGTTAACTAACATAACTGTCACTATTGAAAATTTTGGAATGTTTTATAAATTTTTGCTTTCGCACGTTGGGGGCCCCGGTGGCCTGGGGCACCGCAGATACGGCGGTAGCTACGCCTCTGGTTACTTGCAGTAATATGCTTAGGTAAATCAGTAAATCAATATTTTATTTCTTTAGGCTTACAAAATAAGCACTTAGATAAGTCAAATTTAAACTATAGGTTCATAATTATCAATATAATCTAAGAAAAAAAGTGATAATTGATTTCCCCTTCGCTTCACTTTTTTGTCCACTAGTGGAAGAAGTGAAATACCTAGAAACCACTAGCACTAGGTACGTTTATGGTGTTGAAATTGTCCTTTTAATTTAATTTTGGCCACGGGCATTACGTGTTTCAATCGAGACTAGCAACGTGCGTAGTAAATATGATAAACTAGCGACCCGCCCCGGCTTCGCATAGTTTTATTATACGTATAAACCTTCCTTTTGAATCACTCTATCTATAAAAAAAAATCGCATCAAAATCCGTTGCGAAGTTTTAAAGATATAAGTAGTCAAAGGGAAATAGGGACAGAAAAAGAGACTTTGTTTTATACTATGTAGTGATATGATGGATTTTTGTTACCTCGTTCGTTACTACTGGATGGATCGAGCTCAAATTTTGATTAGTTCTAAAACATTGGTTACTTTCGGTGAAGTCGAGGGACGCCTCTAGTTTTGTTCAAAGTCGAAACGTGCGTTTCTAAGAACAATTGGCAATTAATTTACCCGTTTTTATTTGTCAAAACAGGAGGTAGAAGCTAATGGGAATATTCTTCTAGATTTTTCCTAGTAGGTACAACCGGGAATAATCCTATTGTTCCTAGTAAGAACGCAGTTGGTAGAGACAATTAGGAATAACCTGGTAACAGCAGTGCCAGAATAGATAGATAGGAAATATGAAACACTTAAATAAAAATAACAATGTAGGTACCTACAATAAAATTACTTAGACTAAGTCACAAGTGGCGGTTTTATTGCTCAAGAGCGATCTCTACGACAATCTTAGACAAAAACATGCATATACTTACTTCATGAAAAACTCGAGCAAAGTAAGAAAACAAGTCTATATATTATGTATAGTCAGTTTGTACTATAAAGTAGAATGGAACTTACCTATTAGAACAACCAATGTTGTTAATGATAAAACAAATCCGATGAGGGAAAAACGCCAATTAAAATAATCCAATTTTCCTTGTTACATTGTACCTACAGTGTGATTATGAAACCAGCATTGAAGCAGTGCTATTTACATTAATGATTGTCTTCCTATGTTTTGATATTATTTCACAGCTAAGTACGGTCTTCGAAATATTGGCGTATTGCCATAGCAATATACCGTGACTCAAGCACTCAATTACCACTATTCCATTTGCGAACTGCGCTTCACATGTATATTTCTATTCTATATCCAAGTCTTGTATGAACTCATCTGCTATTTTTTGCGAACCTAGTGTGAGAATAGCAACGATTTCACCGGGAAACAGCACTATGATGATAGGTACCTTTCGCTCGATTCGACGCCAGATACATAACAGTAAAAACAGTTTGTGCCACTTCCCAGTGACCTTTGTTACAACTACTAGAAAACACTGGTTATCTGCCAAGCGGTATTCAGAAAATCATACACTGTGTGATTGTTTATAATGTGCTTTTAGAATATGTGTGTAACAACAAAGATTGCAGAGGAATCGCGACATTGAACTCTGCGACGAGTGCACGAGAAAATTGGCAGAGAACCAACTCCAGAAAGCTATAGTGACAAATATTTTGGACAAAGCAATTATCGCGCGCCATCATAAAAGGTGCGAACAATGGAAGTATAAAAGATAAACTTTTAAGGGGAGTTTGCAGCCCACGCCCCTTGGGTCGCCACGTGCGCCCGCTGCATGTTTTATGAATGAGCTTACCAATTTCTGCAAGTTCCCTTCGTTACTTCGGAAACAACAGGAAGATATTATAATGATGGACCGGAATATCGATGAGACCAATCGGAATTTGATAGAGATCCTTTCCCCCAACCGAAATTAATCGAATAGCTGATTCTTTTCGCATGAAATAAATGCTTTTTGATCAACAAAAGTATAATTACGTTTATCTAATAGAACCTTAAAAAAAAATTGATGGGCAATCCACACAACATCATCTAGTCCAAAGGTAAGCATAGCTTGCGTTATGGGTACTAGATGACTGATAGACTTAATACAATACATTACCTATCTACAGAGAAACATATTTGTTAACATTTTTCATCGAATCATACTCCCTCGTAGGTAATGCTCTACCACTCATTGATTCTAATTATTTCTTTTTTCTTCTACCTAACCCTGCTTGGAAGTTTCACTTTTGCGAATGCTTTTGTGGGTAGCAAGTAGGTAATTCATCGACATTGCATGTTACAATATGTACCAACCAAGTAACTCACGCACGCAAACTCGAATAACTAGACACGTGGGTACCTACACGTAAAACGTCCATTCGTGATTATCGTGATATTCGATTTGGCTTGGTTTTCACTTTGATGACTTCAGCTGGCGATAAGTTTGTGTTTGTTACACATTAGACACAGAGATTTTCTTTGTAGTCCTAGCTTCGATCTGCTTTAGATTCAATTATTTTCTCAATTACTACGTTAAACAATATATCGGTTATCTTATCCCAGATAAGAAAAGAGGAACGTATCATTAACTTATACCTACTTATAAGAAAGAATAAGAAGAAAAAATATTTAACCAACACAACTTTAAGACATGATATAAACTAGTATATTCAATAGAAACAATCGAGCGAGCTAACTACAGATTGTTACAAACAGCCAAGAAGTAGATACCTACTTACTCACCAAGACATAATTTATAAATACTTAACGTAATCATCAAATATAATAAGCATATTTTAATTTAGATCGCCTCAGCTCATTATTGCGCAAGCAGTGACGAAAAATAATAGAACATTAGAATTAGAACTCTATAAAGACTAATAACTATGAAATCGTTTTCAGCCGTTACTGAGTCATTCTAATTACGAATTCAATAAAGCAACTGCTAGAGTCAGACAGGTCTCTAAGTGTTCGCAATGACGTGCCATTTTCGCCGACTATTTTTTATAAATAAATATTGCAGAACAATCCACGCAGCATCATCACCATTACCTATAAATTTGGGAAGTTAATTAAATAGTATAGGTAAGGGGACTTACCGATAAGAACCATTGATAACTAGAAAGGGATTAGGGTTATACCTAATCCGATTCAAACTATTAAAATATAGGTACGTCGTCAGAACGACTTGAAAGCATTAATATTCGAATAATCGGCTGCAGTCCGACGACCTTACTGAGCGGAAGTTGACTGTCTATCGTTTGTTTATTATTATTTATTGTGGCAGCCATTTGTATCTATCTACAGACATATCATTTCAATTCTCTACCTAAGACGACGTCCGGGTCTTCCTAATTTTGCTCTACATTCTTAAATAGAAGAGAAGTTGAATATGATCTTCAAAATAGATAAATCATGGAGCTAAGGTAAAATTTTAAAGCATCATGAACACGATTCACGATCTAACATCGGTACCTACCGTAATTAGGTATGTAAAGTCATGCATTTCATTGTTCCTAATAGACATTACATATTTTCAACACCACAAACCAGTTTTAAAATAGCCATAATATTATTCACTCAGAGAATTACATTTCAGTAAGTTATACCTATTAGTGTAGGTTCTTATCCTGTTTTGGTACTAGCTATATGTCTTTTAATAATAAGGTCTATTTACAAGAAGGTAATTATTTCTCTGTATGAGGCTGCGAACAATTTAGGTTGAACATAATTACGTCTGCCACATCACATCTGCTGATAGGTAGACTTACATTAGGTAGGTAACTCAACTACCTTACCCCGTTAGGTAAACCCAATATACCTAGAGTCAGTGCAGTTGATATAATCATCGGTCTTTTTAGTAACCAAATACTTATTACATAGCTGTAAAAGAAGTGCGATCGTCTTTTTAATATTTGATGACCGATGCGGCGGGCGGCGCGGCGGGCGAAGGTTCACTTGCGACGCAAGAGGTTGCGGGTTCGATTCCCGCTATGGGGCAAATTTTATTACGGGTCCTGGGTGTTTTCTAGCAATATTTCAATGAAATATATTGTATTAAGTACTAGCAGCGCCTCGCGATTTCACCCGCGTAATTCCCGTGTGCCAAATTTCATTCATATCCGTTCTAGGTTTATCCACTTAGGTATATCAATCAATAGCCCAATCTAAGCAGAGCTTGTCTTGACTGGCATTATTAAGATAGGTATCTATGTATAATTTAATGTTTAATAAGTCCACTTACCAAATCATATATCAAGAATATTGTTCATCTGGTATAATCCAGCACCAAGTTCATAAAAACGACGAAGCGGTTCGAGAAAAGATAGGTAGGTATACTTAGTGCCTTTGCAACTTCTTCGACACTTTCTCGTCTTGGCGCTACCTGTGGCGCTACCGTGCCGTGCCCCCAGATAATTTTGACCACTGTCGGATTCCGAAGAACACCACCCACTATTATCTCCTTAAGCAAACAGATAAGCAGATATCACTACATTATGCCAGATTTGCACGTTCATGTAAAACCGTCTCGTTTTGATACATAATCCATTTTCAAAATATTCTCATAAAAAAACGTCCAGCAGGAAGCTGCGCAACAATGCATCAAAGATGTAACGACGGAAGTTGGAAGAAATTAAAACCTGCTTACCACGTGTCATCATTCCAGGCTGAGGGGAAGGGAACAATGGCCGGCCTCATTTTGTTATTGTGGACGACGGAGCCCGAAGCACGTGTTGCTCATCCCATCCAAAAACACCATTCATTCTTACGTCCTTTCAACAAACTGCTTTCGTGGAGTGTCACTGACTTATCTGTACTTGAGTACCCTCGAAAGTCTTAATAACATAAACTGATTGGAGCATAACTTCGATAACGGCTGTAATTTTGATTTTTAATTGGTATACTTACCTATAGCACTGAATATTTAAAAACACACTGCTACCTATAATAAGGAAGGATAAGCCTACCTACATGAAGTTTTTTTTTTTTTTTTTATTATAACAAGGACTTTGTCGCTTAGCGACCACACCGTCCCATAAAAATCAATACAAATAAAAACAATAACAAATATAAACATCTATCAATCATTACACACTAAATAAAGAGCAAAAACAATTAACATAAGAAAACAAAATGTTCCTACTGACAAAAAAATAAAAATAAACAATAACAACTTAAGAGCTAAGACCTAATTCTGCAATTTTATATAGCATTTCGGCTTCACCTGACAAAGGGTCAGCCAAAATGCTATTTATGAGGCCGATGTTGATAGTTCTGCCAAAACAGGATCTTCTAAGACTCTCATTCCGAACACATTCCAATGAAGTTATGAATGTTGCATGAACCTTTCCAAGTTACTGCTAACTGGACAGATATTTTAATATCACTTTAGTGAATCAGTTGATGATACTACCTATTATGAATCTACGACTACAGGTAATACATACGAATATGGTAAAATAATGATAAGAATGCTGTCATACCTAATTCAACGATCGCGGTCAATGTATTACGGTCGTACCTACATACGGCATTTAAGGTGTTTCCTCGAGTTATTGGCGATCGGCACGATACATACGTAGGTACATAAGTCGTGGTTGTGTGCAGTGCATGTGCATACCAGGTTGCACTACTCAAGCAAGTAGCTAGAGTAGGTACTAATGCAAGTCAAGGTGCGTTTGCGCAACTCATCGAGGATCACGCAACTGCTCTGGGAAGCTGTTAGCAGCCTGATGACACAGATAGAGCCTAATCAAATGTACCACGGTTTTTACCTTTTAAACGTAATCTAAACAGGAAACTTGGCCGCTTTATAAATTGCACTGGTTATACGTAGCTAGTTGTCTTTCATAGGGTCATAAAATGATGCCAAGATAATCTAGAAATGACGTACAACCTAAGCTGCTCTGCGCCGGAGTGTCTGGCTGCGATGCGATGGTATGAGTAGTTAGTCGGACCATGTTAGGAGAACACTCAAATTCACTCAAGGCAACATCTTCCTACGCACATAGCAGGCTTGCACAACCCCATGCGTGAGCGCATCATGTAAGATGTTGTGTTTCTTTGTTTGACCACGTTCTGATATCTTTATGTAACGCAAAGGTTCTGCTTTATGACGGTAGTGCATTTTTCTAATGCTACAGTCACGGCAACTGACGCACGTTTGATGTAGTATGCGTGGCGTGTGAATTGTGAAATTAATGCAATAGGAAATATAAAACATTCTTGTAGACTTCTAGCGAATAAACCAGCGCCCGCATTGTTTTCATGAGAACGTACCATCATGTGAATTCAAGAGGGCACCAGTGAAGTTCGCAGGACAGTCTAAGCAACGGAGCTATAGAGCGAAGTTACTAGGTAAATATTAGGATCGATGATTCAGCTGTGCATTGTTGCAAATATGTAGACCTAAGAACTCTTGAATGCACGTAGCAAAGATCTATTATTTAATTTAAAAGCTATCGAACACTAAGCTTTTGCGATTTTACATTGCTCAATAGTTCAATTCAGTTGTATGGTAGAGTACGGACATGTAACGCATGTTAATAGAGTATTTATAGACGCCCCACACGCAGCAGCGAGGTGCGCGGGAGACTCGAACTCGGTTCGCTTCTATTCCAAGCGAGACCTTGCATGCCCATGGAGCGCATTTCAATCCGCCACGTTGTTGGTTGATTATGATCGTCGAAAATGGTCCTTAGTTAGCGTGAAGCATACCTTGTGTTTTTATTTAATCCCTACGATTCCATAGCAGCAATCGAGGTATAAATAAGGCAAATCCCACAGTAGGTAATCTCAAATCGTACTCGTAAACACATGCGCATCGATTTGCATGGGAACTCAGGTGCAGGGTGGGTAGGTACATGACAACCAGACAGGGAAGCAACTTTGAAATTCCCTTTGTGTAATGTAATCAATACCAGAGTCCTAGGGGTTGTCGGTTGTTTACCGCTGTCTGGGTTGCTTTTGACGTAAACCTCGTTTCCGAACACCCCTGTGGTTTTACTAATTGAAATTCCATGACAGGTTACATTGAACTTTAAAGGGGAAATGTTTTGTTTAAAGGTGAAAATTTGTCCCTATTCAGATGTTGGATTATTGTCGTTAGATTACATACTCGTTAGCCAACCTATTGGCCATAGCCACTGTCATAGCATACTATTTCTTTAATGTATGTAGGTAGGTACATACAGTCAGAGAAATACTATGCTATGACCAATAATAGGTGGGCTAACGAGTATGTAATCTAAGGACAATAGAGGTAAATATTATATAGTGGATTGAGACTGGATGATCAACCTTCTATCAAAACAAAAAAGTTAAAACTAACCAATACCTAGAACCATTATTTTTAGTTCGAAGAAAAAGGGAAAACCCTGTTGTTGGTACGTAATTTGACATTATTAGCTGGGAAACTACGTTGGAAACTGGGCATTCACTACCGACCGACCGGGAAAACTTTGCCTGTTTAATCGACTAGTCAATGTCACCTAGCTTGGGTTATACCTACTTAGCCATAGCTGACCTCATTACCTGGACAAAACGAATAGGCCTAAGGGAGATTCGTTACATTGTAACTTTTAATTAGATACCTAAGTAAGTAGGCAGGTACTTATTAAAATGAATTACATAATTCGATTTATGCTTATCTACTGACCTTGGTATTGCATTGTTAAAAGTTAAAAAGGTTGGCATTTATAAGGACAGAGATGTTCTCCTAACGTCGAGAGAAATCCTAACTTACAACAGCAAAACGAGAGCTGAACCAAATCTTAAAAACGCTGATAGAAACGTACCTACCTAATAATATAACAGTTGAGCATGAGCCTAGAGAAATCGTTTTCATGTGAATGTGCAATAATAAATTAAGTAGGTATGTAGAAACGAGGATGGTTGCGTACTACGTCACGGTCCAACAGCTGCTGTGCTGAGCTATTGAGCTACTGCTCGGCAACCGCGCAAGGTCCCGTTATGGACAACAATCGACGGATCTCTTAAGAACTTATGTACACAGATACCTACCAATACTCTGGCCAAACTCAATATCCAAAGTTTGTAATCATGGCTTCCTTACAAACATTAAATCTATATGCGATACCTACCTATACTCAAGCCATTCACAATACAGTGGAATAGGTATAGCATTACTTTTGTACCTAGTACCTACCTACTGAATCACAACACAGTACTTAACTAAATTATTTCCAAAAAGATATCAATAGTTACCTAGTCAACGGTGTTAATTCCACTGGCACCAAAAGCTAAACTAATTAGAGTAATAAACCTTATGTTGCAATCCCATTTTACTGGCTAGCTAGCTTAAGTTTTGGTGCCAACAGAATCACTACTTACCAACCAATGGCTAGGCTAGGTAACTTATGAAATCTACCTAAAATATTTAGTAGTTATAGGTACAACAGTCAAAATTATATCATGAGCAATTACAGAATAATGCAAATTCTTGCACAAAACAGTTTCATAATAACTAATTACTTGTGTGGACTTATGCGTTTAAATGTAGGTGATAAACTTGAGGTATAGTATAACTGTATAACCTACTAAGGCAACAAAGTGATGATTTGAGTTTTCTGAATTGTGCTGACTGACTACCAGTAAACAAATGAACAGATACAAGCATTTGTTTACATATAAGACTCATCAAGAACAGTTTCAGTTTGAACAAAAGTAAAGTCGCATAAAGCTAACCGGATAGATGAGGAAAACAGTGATTCTTAGAGAATATATCAAAGAATAACCAAAATCCAAATAGAAAAATTAATCATCCTATCCAGTAATCATTGGCTAAACACAACAGCTTTGAAAATATATTGACTAAATAAATTGCGGAGATGATAGGAGTGATGCCACATAGCATTGTTTGAGGTAAGGGCTAGTCTAATGATAGTACAAGCCTACATGCTTGAGTGCCCTTATGGAATCTGACTTGCTTGACAATATCAAAAACAAAACAAGCATATAATCAGGGAGCTTGTAGTTTTCTTAGTCAATTTGGGAAAAATCCATGGTAGCTTTACCTAACTACAAAGACAACCAAGAAATTGAAGTTGATCTATACCTGCACTTTAGATTTTGTTAACTTTAAACATAGGCATTATTTTTAAATATTTACTTTTTATTTCAAATTAATTTGATGTGTTAGAATATTCTGGAAGATATTTGTACTGAATCGATAATTACAGATAATACTTATCTTATCAATACAAAGCTGAGGTCATTATTTTAAAACTGATAATAGTACTTGATTCTTTGTACAGAAACTTAAACTTATTTCTCAAAAAAGTAAATTGCTACTTTAATTTAACCCTAACCAAAGCTAATTCAGCCTTCTTGAACTATGAAATCAAAAGCAAAAAGCTATTTACCTTGTGATCCGATGAATAAAACTTCACAGTTTAATCTCCCACTTAAAAACTTTTATTATACTTTGTTATATTGTATTATCACAAATCCTGGTAGATTTAAAACACAATCACACAACTGACAAATCATACTGTTCTTTGATTATTGATTTTTCATATTAACATAATTTACACAATAAAACACAATCTGCGACATGACTTAGATGTAAACTCTTACTCATCGCATCCACTCATTTCTACACAATCATATAAAGTTATTGCATATTGGATGGCTTTATATACTCTACATCCTCCTTGACCCTCCACATTAATCTCATAAAATTATATACAAACTTGACTAATAATTATTAAACATTACACATTGTTGTCAAGGCGAGCTCACACTCTCACCTCTAAATCGAATTGAACAAAAAGTTATGCTCATTTAGAGTATGTACACTTTAACTGAATACTTTGTTCTTTTTACACTATGACAACTGTAACTGCGGGAGTATCTACCAGTACTAAAGTATGAAAATATAAGATAAAGCACCTCGTTTGGACAATGGTATGTATCAAAGATATTAACAACGTGATATGACGCGCTTCGCGGTCGCCGCACGGCCGCAGCGGGCGCGCCGCCGCAGGCCTGCCCCGGGCGCCATCGAGGGCCGAGGCGCTCTAGCCTCGCCCTTGCAGTCTTACGAGAAATAAATGCCACATTACACTCTAAATATTAAAGCACTGTACAACAACAATATTTTGTCTTGTCTTTTTCGGGACTAACGTTCATTTCGCGCACAATTTCTGCGAACATTTCATTGACGTTGGTGCGGCTCTTGGCGGAGGCCTCCTTGAAAGGGCAGCCCCACTGCTGCGCCAGCGCAGAGCCCTCCGCGTGCGACACCTCGCGCTGGTGCTCCAGGTCCGCTTTGTTGCCCACCAGCAGGATGGGCACGCGCTCCGACCCCTTCACGCGCGTTATTAGCTCTTTCATTGGTTTTATATCTTGGAACGTCTGATGATTCGTGAGCGAGTACACCACCACGAACCCCTGCCCGTTCTTTATGTACAGATCCCGCATAGATGCGAACTGTTCTGTACCGGCGGTATCCAATATTTCTAAAACACATGGGGAATTGTCCACTTCTATTTCTTTTCTATAGAAGTCCTCTATCGTGGGATCATATTTTTCCATGAAACATCCAGACACAAATTGCACAGTCAAAGCACTCTTCCCGACCCCACCCGATCCCAGCACGACCACTTTGAATTCGCGCATTATGGTGCTCGGTAAACCACACTAGCGAGTCTTCCACCCGACGTTTTAGAAACGTATTCACACTGTGCTATAAAAATGTCATTGCTATGTTGGTTTATGACTCACTCGGATGCGATCACTGAGTAACGTTCACATAAAGTAAGCTAATTGATAAATACGGACGCCATTTTAGTTCCACGAGTGGCAAAACAACTCAGATTGCATCGCGATGATGGTGGTTACTCCAAAAAGATACAAACGCGGAAGCAAACATCTACTAAACTGCGGTGCTCTCCGCTCGAAATCAGCAACAGCAGGTTGGTCAATGCACCATTACAAAGCACTGGCTTGATTGGTGAATGAAAATCTCCCCACCGGATGTCAGTGTTGCTGTATAAAAGCAAAACAATGGTCGTGCGTAATGCAGACCACAGATGTTAAAATCTACCCAGAAGTAAATAATGTGATCAAGTCAATAGATTAATATGATCAACACAATAAATAAATACTGTGGTAAATAATAGAAAACCAGTTTTTTTAAACCACGATGGTTTTTTTAAACACCTATCTACTTATTTTTATTTAGGCGTTGGTTTATCGTTTCTCAGTTAAAATTTGATTTTTTCATTCATTGTTTTTAATGCATGGAAGCCTCCGAAATGTCGCATTCTAAAAGTATTAAATTACTTGATTTACGTACAAGCTAATTTTTTTCTCCCGACCATGGAAGTAGGTAAGTATTTTATAAACCGTAGAAAATCTCTGTCTAACGCAAAATAGTATGTTTTGGAAAATATCCAGAAACATAATGAACACTAATACCTTCTATAGCTCCTCCGGTTATTATCAATTTTAATGATCAAGATATTTTTCATTCCGCGCCATTTGCTCTCCTTGGAGTCGAGATCCTAGGTCCGTGGGTGGGTTACCGAGGCTCGCCGGGTCTTTAAAAATTATCTGAGCGTCTGTTCGATGCGACCAGTGATTCGAGAGCTGGTGGGTATCTGGCTCAATGCATCAGCATTGCCATACAGCGTGGTAATGCAGCCAGTGTCTTGGTAATACTTTCGACTGGTATTGACATGGATCAATTGAGCTACCTTTAGATTGTTTGCAACCGTCTGCGGTTAGCTCAATGTTTTCAATTGTATATACTAGTTAAAAAATTTCTATTCCGTGATTGTAATTTTAGTTGGTAATAAAGATGATCCACCTTGTATCGATAAAAAACCGATAGCCAGGTTTTAAATCCAGGTCCATTTATAAAATACACTTAAAATTATTTTCTCCAGAATTAGGGACTTTTAATTATATATGGCAGCACTGACCGGATGACGATATATTTCTGTGTGGTTGGCTGCGTTGCTTCAGTTCGGATACGCTGGATCGTCAATCAACCATGTTAGAACACTATCTTTTATATCGAATAATATTATTTTTGTTGGTTTTTGATACATAATTTGAAAACAGTAAATTAAGAGTCTCTGAAAGATAATTTCAGTCCTCAAAAGAATACTGAATAATGAAATAGACAGAATACTATTTCTATGGTTTTCGGAAATTGTTTCTTGGTTTTTGTTCCTTTTTTTTGTTGGCTACAATGCATATCTGTCACGATTTGACCTAATCTCAAAGTCACCGTCTACCGGCTATCATGTCAATTGACTGTCAATGTCAAGTAACACAAAGTCGCAAACCATATGAATTGGATTTTCTGATCAATATAAATAATCTCTTTAACTCCTACCTCCTTTGAATAGGTACATACTACATCATTTATTTCCCATAGTTCCAAACCTTGTGTAGGTACTCAACCGATTTCTCTCAAAGCCTGATACTCCTACCGCTTGTAATCAGTTGAACGCCCAAAAGCAATCAACTATTGACTATAGGCACCTACTTACCTACATATTTTATATCAGTAAGAGTCCCAAGGTTGGAGCTTTTCGGTGTTTAAAATAGGCTCGTCGGAGCTTCTTATAAGTTTATTGGATTATCAATAAAAAGTTGTAAGTACCTGCTTGCTAATAATGTTCTAATGATGGTTGTTAAAACGATCGTTTTTAAATGTACACTTAAAGAAAAAATACAATTTCAAATGAACAGAAGACTGGGTGTGTCTGTTTCCTATAGTATGTACCTACTTAATTTAGGTATTATCTACCTTGTTCTTTCTACATCTTGTAATATAAATCATGTTTGTTCAGAGTCTGTATGTATTCTGTGAACCTACTTTTTACAACAACACAAGGTTCTTGGAAAAAATAATCAAGGAATTACATTGATATTTTAACAGAAGTGTTCACACATGTAATGTATTAAGCATATCAGTCATTTAGTACCCATAACACAAGCTCTGGTTAGCTTGGGGCTAAATGATGCTGTGTGCATTGTCCATAATATTTTTTAGTATTATTACCTATGTTTCTTCAGAATTAAGGCAGTGTATTATAAAAATATCAAAAAGATAGTTACTGTTAAAATGATACAATCAATATCATTAAGATTATTAAGATAACATAGAGACTTTAATGAGTACCTTGCTTATACACAACTTTTTACAAGTTGTGTTTACATTTTCTTAAAATGAATAACGAAATAGGTGAATGATTTTACCTATTTCGTCTACTGGTGTGTGAATTCAACAAAAAAACAATTACAAAATGTTATTTAATTCACACTGGAGGTAATAAACATATATCAGGTACCAATGATGTTTTTATATTTGCACAACCAATGTGGTGCAATAGGTGAACGCCCGCTTGCATGAGGATGTATTTGTTTCCCTCCTTGGGATACATATTTGCATTATCAGATGTTTTCTATGTATAAAGTATATAAAAATTGTATTTAATGTATTGTATGAAAAATACAGTCATCTATTATAAATATTTAGGTATGGGTATTTATGGCGTTTATTTACCAATTTTTCCAGACGTTTCAACAGGAAAAATACCTGTACCTAAATATTTATAATAATGTGATCTCATTGCGTTAGTTTAAAAAACAGTCATCTAGTACACAACACAAGTACAAGCTCTGCTTAGCTAGTGGCTAAATGATGCTATGTGGATTCCCCAGCATTATATATTTATATACATTAATCTGAAAGTTCAATGTAATTTGCAATGTCTGATATTAGTTATATATTTGGATTAACACTGTTACATTCCAAAAATATCTCTAAAGCCAATCCAACATAATCAAATGTCTGGGCAAAATAGCTACAGTATTCTGATATTCTGATAATGTTTCTAATAGTCTGTTTGAATTTGTCTGTGAATCAGATTTAAAACTGCAATTGATTTTGGATCTTTGCCCAGTAATTTAAATGGATTGCTGTTCTAAGTACTTGTACTTATATCCCAATCCCAACCAATCTATTATAAGAATAACCAGTAATAGGGAAAAACTATTAATCATAACTGGAATGTAGAAAATAAGTGAAAACTGATAAATCTCCAGTGTGACAATCCTCCACAGCCAAAACACAAGCTTTGAGAATAAGGAAACCTTAACTATTCTACTCTTTAACTATTTTGTTCACATTTATGAGACATCAAAATAATTCTTGAAATATTTCTTTAGATTTATGGTGTAACCATTACAAAGTATTCAACACATTTCATTTACTGCAGTTTATGGTTTAAAGAAATTGAATTAAATCTTAATTTCCTGAGTTGAAAATGTAATTTATTTACTTAATGCTCTTTTATTTTATTTTCAGCTTCAACATGTCGCACAAACAGACACCCTACTCTCCCAACTTCCCAGCTTCTCAAGGATACGAAGATGTGAAGCTTACTGAGGTTGTTAATCAACCTGGATCTGGATATCCTCACCCTCAGGGTGGATATCCTCACCCCCAGCCTGGATATCCTGGACCACCACCCGGTCACCCTGGGCCGCCACCGGGCTCTGCCCCTGGTATTGCAATTTTTATTTTTAACTAGCAGCGCCTCGCAGTTTCACCCGCGTATTTCCAGTTCACGACGGAATTCCGGGATAAAATAAATGTGTTTTTCAAGACTATAATGTATCTCTGTGCCAAATTTCATCCATATCCGTTCAGTAGCTTTTGAAAGAGTAACAAACATCCATCATACATCAAACATACTTACAAACTTTGGTGTTTATAATATTAGTAGGATAACAGCAAGGGCAGCTCTGACTTCTGTCTACAAAAAACAATTTGCTCTCCAGTTGATTCAATTCAACAAAATTTACATTAATCAAGTCTTAATGCATGCAATGAGTTAGGTACATAAATAAAATTTAACTAGCTAAAAATAAAACACCTATTCCACTAAGTTCAACTATAAGTTCAACCGTTGAACTAATTGCACCAAAAAATTCCAGTTCTTTCAACTTTGTTATTTTTTTAAAAAAATTGAACTTTCTGGACAATATTGGTGCTATTAGTTCAACTTTCTGTCACAAAGGAAGAGCCATGGTAATTAGTGGATACTTATTTTTATTTTTTAAGTAGGTACAATGTTTAAGAACGTAAACTCTCTAAAAACAGGGGTACGGATAATTCACCATTTACTAGCTGCAATGCAAATGCAGCTAGTAAATGGTGAATTATCCGTCCAATATTATATTGTCATTTATAACATATTCTCTCTTTCGTTTTTTCAGTAACTGTTGTCTTTCAATTTTTCCTCTTTTAAATGTTGTTACTTTCGCGTCGTCGTGTAGCACTTTCAATAATTGTATTAAGTTTACCTGCTTTCGTTTAATAGCGTTATTTAATTTCAAATGCCAACCCTCCACGTTATTGTTAGTACGGTGTCTTTCACCGAAAATACACCATGATCGTATAAAATCACTACTTTTGAGCCAAATTTTTTTAAAATATACAACAAATTCATTTAATTCCGTTATATTTTCAACATGAAGTTTTAAAAAACTTATTTTGTTTAGTATATATTCCCAACCTTCTAAAATGTGTTGGCTGGGCAGAAGGGGTAGTACACTAGTAAGAGCTATAATTTTTTTAATGTATCCCGGTTTGGTTAGTTTTAATCTTTTTGCTTTTCTCCATACACTATTAGAGTAGCGATAGTAACAACCTTTCACGTCTATATTCGGAAAAATTGAAGCAATAGCTGCATAAAAATAAGTATCCACTAATTACCATGGCTCTTCCTTTGTGACAGAAAGTTGAACTAATAGCACCAATATTGTCCAGAAAGTTCAATTTTTTGAAAAAAATAACAAAGTTGAAAGAACTGGAATTTTTTGGTGCAATTAGTTCAACGGTTGAACTTATAGTTGAACTTAGTGGAATAGGTGAAATAAAATGTTCACAGATTTATGTAAATCTGGTAACTGAAACAAAAATATGATATGGATGCAATGGAAAGCTTATGTGAGGGGTGACTAGGTTACATAAATTTACATTTCTCTTCATCTAACATTTTATAATTTTCTACAACCAGGATTTCAACCGGGGATGCAGCCAGGTTTCCAACCAGGGATGCAGCCAGGGTTTCAACCAGGAATGCAACCAGGTTTCCAGCCAGGGATGCAGCCTGGATTTCAGCCTGGCATGCAGCCAGGTTTCTCTCCGGGATATCCTGGAGCAGGACCAATTATGCAGCAACCAGGACCACAGCAGGGGCCCCCAGGTAAGATAACAAGATACACAAGGTACTATAATATATCTCCTAAGCGGAAAGGGTTTGAATCTGGAAAAGGGAATATGGAGCATTTTTATCAGTTTTATTGTTTTACTTGATTATTTTATTAGTATTACCTACATTACCGAAATACAGTGGTTATTTTACCCTCATTTAGGTAATTATAAATTCATAAGGAATAAAAAATAAATAGAAACTACATTCAGTTTCGGATGAAAAACATTTAAAAGCTGCCATTTTGGCGCATTAAGCAGGAAAGCGTAAACAGGGTGAGCAAAGCAAAGTAAATAAAAAATCTCATAGTAACAGACAGACAGTTGCCTGGTACTCCTACAATTAATTAATTAAATTAAAACTAACTTCTGGCCTATAAATTCTGTGGTGTAGCTGACCTTGGTGGACAATGTAGGATTGGCTTTAGTCAATTAGTACAATGTGATGTGCCTTAACTTTTGTCATGGCCATGAATTTGTATTTGAATGATAATATTTGTTGAGTTTTGCATTGGGCTTGCTTGAGAATAACTGTCTATGTTATGTGCATTGTGCAACTAGTCGTGTGCAATGGTTATTATGTTAACAATTACAATGATACAGATGTCGTATGACCATACGATTTTAACAAATTTGTATCCCACTTGTCATCATCATCAGCCCATATTAGTCCACAGCTGGACATAGGCCTCCCCTAGCGAGCGCCATAGCGCCATGTCATCAGCTTGACACATCCAGCATCTGCCAGCAGTCTTTCGCAGATCGTCATCCCGCCTAGCCGGAGGGCGTCCTACACTACGTTTTCCAAGTCGCGGTCTCCACTCAAGCCCTCAAGAACACGTTTACCCCAACGGTTGTCGGTTCTTCGCGAGATATGGCCGGCCCACTGCCACTTCAGCTTGCTAATTCTTTGAGCTATGTCGTTAACTTTGGTTCTATGTCGGATATAGTACCTATTCATTACGAATCCTATCCTTCAGAGAAACTCCGAGCATAGCTCTTTCCATAGCTCGCTGAGCGACTTTGAACTGGTGGACCAGCCCTAACGTGAGTGTCCACGTCTCAGCTCCGTAGGTCATTACGGGTAGGACGCACTGATTGAAAACTTTCGTTTTCAAACATTGCGGTATGGATGACGAGAAGACTCGACGTATCCCACTTATGAAAAGATGCGAAGATAATTGTTTTTGAGATACATCCTGGTGACAGACAGACCGCAGCGAAGTCTTAGTAATCGGGTCCCGTTTTTACCCTTTGGATACGGAACCCAAAAACAAAATGGCCAAGCTAATTGGCGACCCAGATGTAACGATCTGCGAAGAAGCAGTGTAGTGGGATTAATTATTATGAGATGAAGGAGTGTGATCCCCAACCCGCATGCCCAGCGTGGGGATTATGGGCATTACCCCTTAATGATAAGCAAAGCCAAAAAACGGCCCCCAGTACCCGGCCGCCTCGCTATTCCTGGCCATGGTAGCGGTCATGGTAACGGCGGGGCAGGGGGTGCTAAGAATCACCGGTATTCAGGCTACCACACGCTTACTAAAATGACCCTGGCTACGTTTAACGGACGCACTCTGAGGCTTGACCATCATCTAGCGCAGTTGGAAGTGGAGTTAGAGAACATTAAATGGCATGTTCTCGGGTTATGTGAAGTCCGTAGAGAGGGGGAGGACACCGTAACCCTAGACTCAGGCCATCTTCTCTACTTTCGTGAGGGTGATAAAACATCCCAGGGTGGAGTAGGTTTCCTCGTCAATAAGGCCCTCTCTAGCAACGTTCAAGAAATCTCCAGTGTGTCGACCAGGGTAGCGTACCTGATCCTTCGGCTTTCCAAGCGGTATAGCATGAAGGTAATTCAGGTCTACGCACCGACCTCGGCACATTCGGATGATGAAGTGGAGGATATGTACGAAGACATATCCAAAGCCTTACACAACACCACTAAGGCTCACTTCAACGTTGTTATGGGGGACTTTAACGGCAAGGTGGGAATCCAGACTGGCAATGAATCCCGAATAGGCCCGCATGGTTATGGAATCAGGAATCACAGGGGGCAAATGCTTGTCAACTTCCTTGAGAAAGAGGGACTGTTCTTAATGAACTCCTTCTTTAAGAAACAGCCTCAAAGGAAGTGGACGTGGCAAAGCCCCGACACTGTGACTAAAAATGAGATCGACTTCATCATGACGGATAGCAAGCACATATTCAGAGATGTCTCAGTGATCAACAGGTTCAATACCGGATCTGATCACCGAATGCTCCGAGGCACTCTGAATATCAACTTGAAGCTTGAAAGACACCGTCTGATGAAGTCCACGCTCCGACCAAATCCAATCCAAATCATGGCGGGCACCGAGAAGTTCGAGCAGCTACTCGGAAACAGATTTGTTGCCTTGGAACCCACTGATGACGCTGACGAGAGCCTACACAATCTGGTCGAAACGTTGAGGGATGAGGGCATCAAGTTCTGCAAAAAACAGCGAACTGGCAAGAAGTCCAAACTCTCGGATGAGACTCTGGATCTGATGACAAGAAGACGGGAAACCACCCAAGTATCTTCGGCGGAGAGATCAGACCTGAACAAGCGAATTGCGAAGATGGTACGGCGCGACCTTCGGAGCTCCAACACACGCCTCATTAAAGAGGCGATAGAGCGAAACCGAGGGTCCAAAGTATTCACTCAGCAGCTTGGCAGGAGCCACCTGATGAAGCTTAAAACGCACGATGGGAGGACCGTACTGTCGAAACCGGAGATTTCAGCCGAGATAGAGGATTTTTATGGCCGTCTGTACACTGCACATGCCCCTCGTTCCCGACGAGACGACCTTGATTCTAGAGCCACCCTGACACGCCACTACACCGACGAACTGCCAGACATCAGTCAAGACGAAATCGTGTTAGCTTTGAGGCAGCTTAAAAATGGAAAAGCCCCCGGTGAGGACGGTATAACTTCAGAGCTTCTGAAGGCAGGAGGAGCCTCCGTTATACAGGAGCTACAACACCTCTTCAATACCGTCCTTCACAGTGGGAGAACTCCTAAGATGTGGAGCAGGAGTTTGGTGGTGCTCTTTTTTAAGAAGGGTGATAAAACTCTCCTTAAAAATTACAGACCCATCACACTCCTGAGCCACATCTATAAGCTGTTCTCACGAGTGATCACGAATCGTCTCGCCAGGAGACTTGACGAGTTTCAGCCACCAGAACAGGCCGGGTTCCGCGGAGGATATGGCACCATAGACCACATACACACAGTGAGGCAGATTATACAGAAGTCCGAAGAGTATAATCAGCCCCTGTGTCTCGCTTTTGTGGACTATGAGAAAGCCTTTGACTCCGTTGAAACCTGGGCTGTTCTGGAATCCTTACAGCGATGCCAAGTAGACTATCGTTACATCGAAGTGCTGAGGTGTCTCTATGAAGCTGCCACTATGAGTGTCCAAGTACAGGACCAGCAGTCCAAACCTATCCAATTGCGCAGAGGAGTGAGACAGGGGGATGTCATATCCCCGAAACTGTTCACGAGCGCATTGGAAGATATGTTTAAGACGCTGGACTGGAAAGGTAAGGGCATTAACATAAACGGCGATTACATCTCACACCTTCGATTCGCTGATGACATAGTCGTAATGGCGGAGTCGCTAGAAGAGCTGACCCACATGCTGGACGGCCTAGCTTCAGCCTCGCGATGTATCGGTCTTGGCATGAATTTGGATAAAACCAAAGTCATGATCAATGGCCACATTGTTCCGGGACCGATAGTCGTTGATGGTCACCTTCTTGAAATTGTTTCCGAGTATACTTACCTTGGGCAGATTGTACAGCTAGGTAAAAACAATTTTGAGAAGGAGGCCAAGAGGAGGATCCAGCTAGGCTGGGCAGCATTTGGGAAACTACGTCAAGTCTTCTCTTCATCCATACCGCAATGTTTGAAAACGAAAGTTTTCAATCAGTGCGTCCTACCCGTAATGACCTACGGAGCAGAGACGTGGACACTCACGGTAGGGCTGGTCCACCAGTTCAAAGTCGCGCAGCGAGCTATGGAAAGAGCTATTCTCGGAGTCTCTCTGAAGGATAGAATTCGTAACGAATACATCCGACAGAGAACCAAAGTTATCGACATAGCTCAAAGAATTAGCAAGCTGAAGTGGCAATGGGCCGGCCATATCTCGCGAAGAACCGACAACCGTTGGGGTAAACGAGTTCTTGAGTGGAGACCGCGACTCGGTAAACGTAGCGTAGGACGCCCTCCGGCCAGGTGGGATGACGATCTGCGAAAGACTGCTGGCAGATGCTGGATGCGTCAAGCTGAAGACAGGGCGCAATGGCGCTCATTGGGGGAGGCCTATGTCCAGCAGTGGACTAATATAGGTTGATGATGATGATGATGAAGGAGTGTGGTGAAACTTACAGAGAACACTAACAACATTAAATGACTGAACACGACATTCTTCATGGTTTTTCCAAAAACTTCTGAAAATGAAGTAAAAGGGGTTATTAAAGGTGGAAATTCGTTGCTTCGCTACGTATTGAAATGTCTGTAACTTTATGTCGACCCCAGTGGCGTAGCGGGCGATATTCCGCCTGCGACGCTAGAGGTTGTGGGTTCGATTAAAAGTTAAAAATGGCAGATTATTTGTACAAAAAAGTGTCTTATTATTTTATTACCTTGTTTATTTGGGTGAACACTGAAGTTTTCGTGCTCTCTGCAGCAAACTTAGGTACCTACCAATTAATTTCCTGAGAAGGTGCTTACTAACTTTTTAAAGTGCTTATATGATATATTATGTATATTACCTCTATATTATAGATAAAACCTATTGTACTTTTGTTTCATATTGTATTTCTATGGGTATGTCTGTAGTAAGTCCAAATTCTTTTTTACCTACCTACTCTCGTCACATTATATAGTATACCTACGCAAGAAGAGAGTGGCAATGTTTAGGTGAATATCGCGGTAGGCATGTAGTTCTTCTCCACGCTGAATTGTACTTTGTTGCGTTGCAGCAAGATTGGCTTTTGAAACAATTGTTTTCGCGAAGTGCAACTTCTGTACCTGTATCTATTATGTGCTCTAGTTGGCTTTGCAATACACATGTAATTTTATTTTGATAAAGATCCAACGTTCCTATATTATAACATAACAATAGGTATAATATTTTAAGGAAAACTTAAGCTGTGACCGTATCAATCACTGATAGTGAGTTTGATTCAGCTAAGTAAGGCGCGTCTTATTAGGTTAATAGCCTTAACATTTATTTTACCTCTGGAGAAAAAAGTATTTAACCTCTTTAGAATATTTATTATTTAGTTTCTCACTTTGTTCTTTATTAGGTATCTGTGTAAACATTTTTGGTGTTATTGTTAACTATGTTTTAAATATTTCAATAAAAATTATAAAGCTGTGGTTTAAGTGCAGAAAAAAATAGTTTTTTTTTAAAGAATTGACACCATTATCGTTGTGACTAAATGTAATTACTTATTTAATGACCATCTCATTTTAGCCCGTTTTCATCCACTGTTGGATATGGGTATGAGCCTCTCTTATGGTACTAAATTAAGGTTCAAATTTAAAATACCTTCAGGTATACTTGCTCAGAAGTGGTTCGGAGTCGAACGACAGCGCAGATATCGCTGCAATGTTTATAAGTTAACGCCCTTAAGTGACAGTAGACTCAAGTACATCGATATAATATAGTTTATTGACATTTCAATTATATCTTTATCACTTCCACAGTGCATCACCATTCTCATTCTTAATTAAGTTTTCGATCGGTGTGAGTGCACAATAATTTGTAAATGTGCGTCTGGATTATTTAACTTAATTCAAAATGTCAACAAATGCTGACAATAAATTTGATTTTGAGCGAAACGAGGAAGGAACTAAGAATAAAATACTGTCTGATAAGTGGTTAAAATTAAAAAAATACGTTGTGAAAAAACGTGCTAAACTAGATTTAGTAGACCCGCGTGTTTACATGGAAACATTGAGTGTGGAAAGTGTTAAGAGGAGTCTTAACCGTGTTTGCAGACGGATGTTTAAATCTAAACACAGCGGTTACAATCGGTTTCTATCTGATGAAGAAAAGAGGTTGATGCCTGTAAATCTCAGTTTGGTGGAGGGATTGTACTAATTTATGGTTCATTGTATTTTATATTTTTTCTGAATCGTACCTAGTTTGTATCACCAAGCATGTTCCTACGTTATCTAAACGAACCCAATTGTAACATACTTCTACATTTGAGTGAGTATCTGAATACCTTGTTTATGCTACTTATTAGCTATCAGAATTCGGAGTTATTTTTGATAATGTATCTTTGTTTGGCCGCGAGAAAAGTCAGAGGCCAAGATCGACGGTGGGTCACAGAGACACAATAGTGAGTTGGTTGACCCATAACTTATTTACACCCTGGATAAAGCACATAAATACACATGCATAAACAATGTTTCTGTAAAGTAGACATTATGAACTAGAAGTAAGTCTAAATTACTTTGGAGAAAGTCAAAAGCCTCAAATAATCGTCGCTCCTTCCTTATTGTATTGTTCGTTAAAAACAATCTAAAACTATCCATTGTTTGTTGTAACAGTGTGCCGTACTGAATAAATATTGTCTGTGCCTGTTTGTTGACATCTTATCTGCTTTATGTCATCTATTAGATACCTATATGTCATTCTATTGGTTCTAGGTGGCTGGATGACTATACCTCAAGGGCTCAGCAACTGCCCTCCAGGTTTGGAGTACCTTTCTATGATTGATCAGTTGCTAGTCCATCAGAAAGTAGAGCTGCTAGAGGCATTCGTGGGATTCGAGACTAATAATAAGTATAGTGTAAAGAACAGCCTTGGGCAGAAGGTCTACTATGCAGTTGAAGATAACGATTGCTGTACCAGAATGTGCTGCGGACCCATGCGTCCATTCGATATGAAAATCCTGGATAACTTCGGGCATGAGGTAGAGTATTTAATCCTCTTGTTATTCGAAGTTCTTTCTTTATTTAACACGGTACCCCAAGGCGCATAGCACCTCCACCTATTTTATCTTATTTTTAAAGTAAACAAAAGACTTTTTTAAATATTAAACGTTTAGTACCTATAGTAATACTTTTATTTTGTACTAGCTGGTGCCCGCGACTTCGTCTGCGCATGATTAGTTTTTCGAGTACTCGCGATTTTACTTGCGTAATTCCCTTTCCCGTGGGATTTTTGGGATAAAATAAAGCCAATGTGTTATTCCACCTTATAATCTATCTCTGTGCTAAATTTCATCCAGATCCGTTCAGCAGCTTTTGCGTGAAAGAGTAACAAACATCCATCCATCTATCAATCTATCCATTCATACTTACAAACTTTCGCGTTTATCAGTTCAATTTAGTTTGGTTCCCCTGAGCTATACGGGTTTTCAAAAAATTCTCACAGCATCTGAACGACGCGTGTGTACGCGTCGTTGAGATACTGTGAGAAATTTTTAAGTTGCTCTTGGTGGCCACCTCACTCTGTTTATGTATCTCTTTCTAACATATACAAAATAAAACAATTAAAGAGGCATTAAAAAGCGAATGAAAAGTATAACAAACTGCATTTTAAAGAAAATATTTGTTAAAACTGTGAAACGATGGTATGTAGATGGCCATTAATGGTTAAATGAAATGTCGGACGCCCAGAGTACCTCCGTGGTTAAGCGTCAATGGAGTCTTTTAGCGTAGGACCGTGGCTGAATGTAATAATGAATACAGCACGACGACCGATGTGGCGAAGGTCCGCCTGCGACGCAGGAGGTTGCGGGTTCGAATCCCGCCTCGGAACAAATTTGTGTATGATCTGCAGAAATTTGTTCCGTTGGTCTGGGTTTTTAATATATGTATAATAAAAAGAAGAATATCTATCTATTTATATAGTGTATTAAATACATCGGTTATCTAGTACCCATAACACAAGCTTTGAGTAGCTCACTTCGGGGCTAGATAGTGCTGAGTGGATTGTCCAGCATTATTTACTTATTATTGCCACTTATCGTCATACAATAAGCTGTGTGAATTGTCCAGAATTATATATATTTAGTCTCAATATTTTCCACTTATTTTCCAGGTGATCCATCTTAACCGTCCACTGGCTTGCGACTCATGCTGCTGCCCTTGCTGGCTCCAGTCAATGGAGGTCACCGCACCCCCTGGCACAGTCATAGGGTCCATTGAACAGGAGTGGTCGATCTGCAAGCCTTCTTATGCCATCAAGAACGCACTGGGAGATGTGGTGCTCAGAATCAAAGGGCCTTTCTGCACCTTTTCAATGTGCGGCGACGTGAAATTTAATGTGAGTAAAATATGTGTTTTTATCATGGTAACACCACCCAACTAGCACGTTGGCGTTAAAATAACCTGTATATCATACTTATAACGGTTCCAATCGAGTATCTTAGTGTTAAAAATACCTGTAAGAATGGAGTTAGAGCATGCTCTAACTCACATATAACCACGAAAGAGGCCCACGATTTTGCAGGTTAAGGTGTTATAAAGCCTGTATAAGGGTGGTATAAGGGTGTTAAGTACCTGCACAAGAGTGTTTATTCATTCTCAGCTAATACCTTAACCGGTATAAATGTCTTGTAGATGAGTTGGTTAATACTTTAGGTGTTAGAATCATTTCGGTTAAGAATGAAATATCACCTAACATATTACAAGACCTATTAAAGATACTTGTTTGACACTTAATCGCTTAGTAGTTAGTTAGAATATTCTTAAGCATTTTGTATCTTACGACGGGAAGTCTATGAACTTTGTTACTTAATAAAATTATGTGACTATCAGTGAATGGCGTAACAGAATTGACAGAGGAGAATATACAAATACTAAGGAGTTAAAGTTTTCATTGTGAAGTGAACATAATCTGCCGCGGTAATTTTACTGTAAATGTATACCATGTTTCTCATCTCAATTTTAACGCGCCCTGGATTAAATTAAGATTTTAAATAAAAATTATGAAGAATAATAAAGAAATTTCAAATTTTTATTTTTTTATTTTTTTCCTTATTAGCCAGTAGCATGTTAAATTAAGAGGTTTCAGTAGAATGACAGAAGTTACATAAATAATGAAGTATTTTGTTGTCAAATATTGAATAACCTATTCAATATATATAAGTTAATTGACCAAAACAATAGCGACCGAACATTAAAGCTTTATGTCTTTGTTAAGTGTTCTATTACACATTTCGAGATACAACATCTTTAGTCAAGAATGTTGTCAGTCTTTAGTACTCTTTACAGTGTATTAATAGTCTTAAGTAACTACAATTACTATAGCCAAGACAATACTACCGGCTAAGCATAAAATGAACTTATACTCTTGACAAACTCTGTTTTAAAAGTAATGTCTGCACCTTATAATCAATATAACACCAAAATACTTATAAGACGCTTTACGGAAAAAACTAAACAACAATAAGTGTTAACGAGAGTCAGCGAGCACCGTTGTATAGATTTGGGTGTTATAAACAGGTTAAACCTATAACATCTTAAGTATACTTGTTGCAGTTAGCACTATTGTAACTCTAAAAGTTGTTTAACGTCGTTCAGTATAATACTACTAACACTTTTCGAGCTCAATTTATATTTTAACTACCTTATAAAGTTTATAGTTACAACTGAGATCATTATTACTCCGTTAAACAGTTAAAAGTAATAATAATACCTGTAACTGACACCAAAATGTTAGTTGGGCAATCTACTCATATACAATACAATACAATACACTTTATTGCACACCAAAATAAATAATGACAAAATACAGGAAAACAGATTTAACAAAGTTGCACAATGGGCGGCCTTATCGCTTTGTTTTTATCATGGTAACACCAATCTACTTATATAAAATTTTCATGAAATATACGAAACCAGCTGTGCTGGCGACTTCAACGCGTGGAATTTTGACTTTGGGCAGCCACATAAATAAACCTTACATATCATATTTCCATACAAAGTTTCAGCCCCATTTTTTATTCCCCTTCACGGGTAAAATTTTTACAATCTTTCCTAAAAAATTCGTTACAAAAGTTACCAAACTTTCATCCCCTAATTCTACCCTTTACAACCATTTTACGCATAAAAAAGTAGCTTATGTCCTTTCTCAGGCTCTAGACCGTACCTGTTTATTTTATTTAAATCGGTTCAGTAGTTTAGAAGTTAAAGCGTTACAGACATAGTTATTTTCGCATTTATAATATATTAGGGATTACACAAAAAATAAATATTTTTGTTTATAATGTTTGTGTAAACGCACACTTATCTATCCATATTCAATGCACTTACTTTTTTCCATAGCCAAAAGTTTGCTGTTTGTGTACACATACAAACACGAGACCCTAGAAGTGTTTTCTTTAGGTAATATTTACACTTTTGTTTTCATTTGTGTACGAGATAAAGATTTCATATTTGTACACGAAATATAAAAATTACATATTGAGAATTTAATCTTATTTAAATTACAAGTTTATAATTCTACCATGAACTAAAATAATATTTTTATTTCCTTTCAGGTCTTCTCAGCAGATGGCGAAAGAAAAGTAGGCGCCATAAAGAAGCAGTGGTCGGGATTGGCTCGCGAGATCTTCACAGACGCAGACATGTTCGGTATATCGTTCCCCATGGATCTGGATGTCAAGATAAAGGCTGTGCTGTTAGGAGCATGCTTCTTGATCGTAAGTAAACGGCAGAGGAGAAGAGAAAGAATGAAAAAACAATTTTATAACGTTGCTAGGCGCATCAGTTAAGAAGGAATAGGCTTTTAGGTGTTCGTGTAGAAGGAAATGTCGCAAAATATGGATTTTTTAAAAGGATATTTAATGTGCTTGTTTCAAGGAAATTTTATATGACATGGTGATAGTTCTATAGTCTGAGGACATGGTCTTTGCTCAAGTTTACGAATAAAGTTATTGAGTTATATGTAAATGCTGTTGTTTTTTACAGTGTAGGTTTTTAATCATTTGTTAAGAGAGGCATAACCATAATACACATAAAAAGAAAATTGAATAGAGAATCTTCTACTTTTTTTAAAGAAACCATAATAGTGAAAATTGGTAGAAGTTTCAGGCCTGTTTAAGGTTTTGTATTTTTCCTTAGTTAACTAAAGTATTTGATTGTTTCAGGATTTCATGTTCTTTGAAAAACAAGGTAATAGGGAATCTGATCGTCCTGGTATGCTGTAGGAGTTGGAGAACAAGTTCTGAATACATACTTAGGTACTAAGTTTATGTGAAAAAGTAGTTTCCCTTGTACATATGTGAGAGTATTTGGTGAATTATAACAATGATTTTACACATTAATTTACCAAATTCTGTCTCATATTTAAGGCTAATAAAAATCGGGTGTGCTATTGAAAACAATGCATGCATATTGCGTAAAGTATTTTCAATAGAACCAAAACCTTCACTGTAATGTAACTTTGTTCATGTGACTTGGAAATCTATATTTTTCTGTTACATTTGCATTAACATATATTAATCCATATAATTATGTCATACTTCTATCGAATCAATGATCGATCTAAATTAACACCTTACTACGTCGCCTGGACCCAGTCCAGGCGACTTAGATATCTATTATAGTTCTGTCCTATTTGAATCTAACAAAGATTAATCTAAATTAACACCTTACTGTCATTTCTATTGTCACTAATTAACTAACATACGCTCGCCCGATGCATTGTCCACTTATAAAAAGAGTTCTATTAAAACAGGGACAAGGCCTTAAAATTTTATAAAATTTTGAGAATTTAACCAATTCTTACTAATTGCCTTATGTCAATAAGTTTTGAGCTTAAAGCTCCGTCACTACTACTTACTGCCTAATCGATCTTAAAATTACCCTGCATGTTATCGATTTTTAATATCGAATATTAACTACTTTAGGATTAAGAAACAATTTAATGTATATTAATTAGCCTTAAGAATAATAATCGTCAAAGATACTGTTATTTCGATGAAACAATATGTATAAGCTAAGTATTTGTTATTTTTATAGTTTATTTTGAAATTTTATATCTCGTGACATATTTTTGTACTTATTTTTTTTCCTTTACTCAGCGATCTTTATGAACAATTTAGTTGTATTGACATTAATTAATACATAGAAGTATAATAATGTATGTAATGTATGCAACCTATACCAAAAAGAAAACATCTGCCTGTAGATAACCCCGTAGATGGTTTCAAAATTTTGGTATAGTTAGTAATCTTCGTAATGTTTTTTTGTTAATTTTCTTATAATTCACATTAATGTAAGTTTACAAAAATTTAAATTATAATAAGAATAATATACACTTTATACTTACCAATTTATTATACTGTAGGTACAACTAGTACAAGCTTCTGCAATGTACCTTTTCCCAAAATAAAAACTTTGTAGTTTGACGAATTCATTATGACTGTAAGCGGGTTATCTACGAACCAACATGTGATGGAAGAACACCACTCCCATACACCTCACCCCGCGCCATCAAGGGGCATGCCTCACACCTCCTATAGTCTTTTTCACGTAGGAAGCGTTCCCTGACAGATGGAATGCGTTTCATTTCAATTGACTAGGATTTTGGCAAATTAAAATTTCGAAAATTCAAACAATTTTTATTCCATTTCAAACATATGAATTAAGCTATAAAAGTATAGCACGACACACAAATTATCCAAAAATAAATTTATTTTAGCCTCCACGCGTAATAAAAAATAGAAATCAATAATTTTATGAAATCCGAGGCAATTTGTTTTGCGTAGAACAAAACGTAATAGAGTTGAGGCAAACAAATATTATTCCAGCAAATCTATAAATCGATTCTCGCAAATTAAAATCGAAACTTTCAACATCATCATTTTAATATTTTATCACGGAAGTACATACCTATGATTATTGTTGATTATTTGTTATTGATTTTCAATTACCTACCTATCTGCTGATATTATTACCGTCCTATTTCTAGGTTATGACGCATTAACTATAGGAAATGTAGATTTTTACTATTGTTTTTATTTATATAGACCTAATTTAATGTTTTACTTTGTTAAAGTCATTTAAAATTAATGAAAATATTTTACGAATAATCGATTTTTGTTACTAAATCAAGTCAAAAATCGAATCAAATTTTTACGATTACACTTAGCTCATTTCTATAACTGTCAAACTGAAACGTCACCGAACGCTTCCTACGTGAAAAATACTATAATTCCCCTGGCACTCGCGGCTCGTGCCCAACGAGCTCTCAAGCGCAGTGCTCGCAGGGACACAAAATACACATGCCTAGAACCGCAATCTTAATTTAATTTAAATTTAATCTTCTTGAAGAAGTCGACATAAACTGGGTTCATAGTTAACCCGCTTGCAGTCATTGAATTCTCCCAAAATGTATACTATATTGCCTTGAAATATAAGGTAAAGCCAATGCTATACTTTACATGTTTAAAAGACTATACTGCGCCTTGAAATGAAAACCCTAAGAATATTACCCTACCTAAGCCTATGAATATATTTAGACCTAAGTTTATAAAATGTTGCTTAAATTGCTTGCATAGATGTTACGCTTACATGTTCGATCATAAGAATAAACTAGGTTTTTGAAGTCTCTTATATTTACCGATCTTATTGTTAAAGTATGTCAATTGCATTATAATGTTAACTTTAACAATACCAACTTTAAAGTTAGTTTTATATAGTAATATCCCAATCAGTTAATGCATTTTTTCCTAGTCAAGTTTCCAGGGTTCTGCTTTGAGTTATGTTTATGTATTCAGAGTTTTTCTCATGCATTTAAATTTCATGTTCCTTCTGTTGTTTGTTGCGATTTAAAATTTTCATGTTATACTTTTGTACTTATCCAAGTCACTGTTATCCAAGCACGTGGAATAAAAATGACAGAACCCATGGGCATTATGTTCATCAAAAAGATAACCGGATGATTACATTCAAATAAAAATATTTCCAGAAGTTTACATAACTACTTACATTATACACAAAACGGAAGAAGCTGCGAATTGTCCGGTTATCGTTTGATGAACCCACTTAGACAACAATAACAAGTAGCTAGCGCGAGCTATAGGTATTTTAGTGCCGCTACTGGATAGCACAAAATGATAAAGGCACTTTTGAAATGCGGTTCTGCAATCAACAATAGGCTTTGTGTGGATTTAGACACTAATAACAAGTAGGTACCTATACTACCGCTGCAAATAACTATAACCTATGTAGGTATATTAGTGCCGCTACGAGATAGCACAAAATAAGGCACTTGTGAACTGCGGTTCAGTCGTAGTCAACACTGGGCTTTGTGTGGATTAGACTCGCGCTATATAAGATAGTGTCACTTCTAACTTTACCTACACTAGCAAGCTGCCTCTTGTGAAGCTTGATTTTTAAAGTTAGGCTTCCATTATGGTCATACATTTTTCTGTAAAGTCATGGTGCTGTATCTACCTACCTACTAATTTTGTCTGTGTTTTAAACTCAATACCTAGGTATAGTTTTTGTTCTAGTTTTAAACATGCACAAAAACACCTGTGATTCAGATAGGTAGATTTATATTTGAATTACTGTACAAGATTATTTACATAAAAGTGGGTTGTATTGTATTTGTATCTCATACATTTTTGAATATTATATACTAGAGTAAGTTTAGGAGTGTTTTAAGTACATATACTGATTGAAATAAATGCTTTGAAATTCTGTTCACATATTTCACTACTTTCATAAGAAAACTTTCGTAGTTTGACGAATCCTTACTAATATTATATATTATTATGCGAAATTTTATTGAATGTATGGATGGTTGTTCCTCTTTCACGCGAAAGTTACTGAACGGATCTGGATAAAATTTGGCACAGAGATAGATTATAGTCTGGAATAACACATAGGCTATATATAGGCTATATAGGCTGAAATTTGACGTATAGTGAATAGACGTAAGTTAATTGACTAATTTTTAATTCGTGAATCAGTTTCCAATGGGATAGTAATAGCCTTGAAACGTTTCCAATGGGATAGAAAAAGCCTTAAAACGTTTCAAAAAAAAACAATGCGTGCGGAGTTACGGGCAGCTACTAGTTAATTTTAAAGGTAAGAGAGTTAACGACGATCCTAGTTTGTGATAGAAGAACACCTATGGCTTCTTCAGGGTGAGTGGGTTCTAGACGCGCGTGTTCTGATGACCTGATGAGCATGTTGGTGTTCTTCCAATACAAACTTGGTTTGTAACCTGATAACATTCATAATAAATGTGTAATTAATGTAACTATAGTGCTGAAGCCCTCGGACTCTGGGTAAGTTCATAATGAATATATACCTTGATATATACACACACATTCAAGTTTTTTCTATATGTAAATCCTAATAATGTTATAAACGCCAAAGTTTGTAAGTATGGGTGGATAGATGGATGAATATTTGTTACTCTATCACGCAAAAACTACTGAACGGATCTGGATAAAATTTGGCACAGAGATAGATTATAGTCTGGAATAACACATAGGCTATATTTTAAACAGGAATTCCCACGGGAACGGAAACCACGCGGGTGAAAACTTGAGGCGCTGCTACGCAAAAATTACTGAACGGATCTGGCTGAAATTTTGCACAGAGATAGATTGTAGTATGGAATAGGACTAGACTATATTTTATCCCGGAATTCCCACGGGAACGCGAATCACGCGAAGTCGCGAGTACCAGATATTAATTAAATAATGCTGGACCACATAGCATGATCATCTAACTCCAAGCTAAGCAGAGCTGATATGAGACTGATATTTAAATAATATTTTATATACATAGAAAATACCCAGAACCCCGGAACAAATATATTTGCACCATGCTACATCCGTCATCAGAGGTGATGCATTATGCATTGGTTGGCTCTAAGTATTGTCAGGCTTTTAATGGCAAAGCACCTAGTTATTAAAAAGCCTAAATTGTCTCTTGTAATTAAGAAATTCATAAAAATAATTACCTATGATCCAGGGTGGTACAAAATGAAAATCCAGAAATCATTGAAGATATTTTTTTAAGGTCATAAATATGAACTTGCACTGTCTAAATCAGTGTATTTTATGAAATTTATAGAAAGGTCTGTTATGTGCTTAAGTGACAAGTATATGAAATATTAAAAACCTTAGTTATTAACTATAAAATCAAAGTAGTACTGTAGTATTACCTGAAGTAGCTTTTTAGCAATTGTCTCACAAACAGACAAATGTATTTTAATTGCAGATTCCCTGAACACAACCTCAGATTCGCCGTTAGGAAAGCAGGAACCTTCAATAACCGAAATCTGAACTGTTTACCTTTTTTTTCTCATTTTTCAAAAGTTTCTTTAGTAAATCTGCAGCTTCTTTATTTGCTTGATGATCATCATTAGACTTAGCTGGGTAACTAGCCGCTAGCTTCAAATAGTATTTTGCTTGATCTTCCTTTCCCAAGTTCATGTAGCAGTTTCCGATTCTGAGAAGATTTATGCTATAAAACCTAGGATCCACTGCTTCAGCTTTTAGGAAATATTCAAGGGCTTCTTCATAGCTTGACATAGGTGGGGTGGCAAATAGTACTTCTGCTATTTTCCTCTGATGCCATGGCATCTCTGTTATCTGGAAGCACCATTCACCCAGCATATGTAAGCAGGTTGCATCTTGTGGGTTTAAAGTAACGGCCAGCTGAAAATAAAATTTTAATGTAAGAATTATATTTAGGGGCCCGTCGTGGTTAAAGCCTATAATTATTATTTTTGATATACAGGCAGCTCTTAAGCTGATGCATGTATATCTGACTGACTTTGGCAATGTACTTTAAAACCAAGGTTTTCACTTTGTGTTTGGGCAGTATAAGTTCTCTGGGTTTGCTGGTATTTGGCCCAAGTTGCAGTTTCAGCAATTGTCTTCTTAGGTTTGGTTTTTTCGTTGTTTCATAGTAGTGTAAAAAAAATTTTTTTTTTTTCTTAACTAGACAGTGTAAAATATCTTTCCAATCACAGGCCTTATTGTTTAACACAACTGATAATAATCGAGATAGATATTTTTGACATTTAAAATGTAGCCTGGACTTCGATTGTAGTATTTTGTAAGCATAAACAAATAAAGATATATTGATTTTCTGATTTCTGATTGTACCACTGGTATTCTATTAGAATTTTACTGATAATCAATGTCAAGTTAGATAATAAGGCAGCAGTTTGGAAAATAAATAAATTATCACATCAGGAGTCAGGGTCTATGTATAATCAATAATCAAAATCTTTATTTCTTTAGGCTTACAAAATAAGCACTCATACAAGTCAAATTTAATTTAATTTAATTTAATTCGCCTCAATTTTTTGTCCACTAGTGGAAGAGGCGAAATAGAAACCACTAGGATGTGTATAACTTATGTGTCTAATACATGTTTGCCTTATAAATAATTACATACTATTGTCGATGTGGAACTGAGCGACATCTGGCCAAGCACTAACGTCATTGATGTAATCATTTATGGAGTAATATGCCTTCTTGATAAGATTTAGTTTTATGTACTGTTTAAATCTACGAATAGAAAGTTCAGTTGCTTCAGATGGAAGCTTATTATAGAAGCGCACACAATTACCCATAAATGATTTCCCCAGTTTCCGTAATCTAAATGAAGGAATGTGTAATTTGTTCTTGTTTTGTATGTTCTAAGTATGTATGTATTTAGTTTAACAAAGTCAGCCAGGGTCCTAAGTGTTGGATAATATGCAAAAACCATATCCTATATTCATATTCATATAATATGCAATAATTCAGCTTATTGTTTGTTTTATAGTCCGGTAACGCTGTCATGGCCATCTGAGGTCAACAGCATTATAGTCCATTGGAAAAAAGAAATGTATTCATTTATCGTGTCAGTTTTGAAAAGGTTAGATTTTATGAAATAATAAACAAGGTATGTTTTCCAAGAACACCTCTATGCATGCCTGATCAGGTCTTGCACGTCAAACAGGCATAATAAGTGTACCACCAAATCCAAACTAACTATTAAATCCAACTATTAAGAAAATCATAATAAAAGCATGAGCTGTAACAATAGTATTATAAATTTGATTATCTCCGTTTAAAGATCCTAATCAGACCTCACCTGCCCAGGCCATTAAGCTTTTAAATTGTAGAATGGGAAAGGACAAGGTTTTTTTTTCCAGACCAAATTAGTGTAGGTGGAGCTATACTTATAATATATGTATACAATACTCACATCCATATGTTTTTTAACATTTTCCAGCTGTTTAATCCTCTCTGAGATTCCTTCATATGAACTCTTTGCGTCAAGTATAAGAGCATACCACTTGTGAACTGCATTATGATCTGGATGATATGCTAGTAATTTTATTACAATATCATAAGCTTGGAAAATATAATTCTGTTTATCGTTTTTGTCACATTTAGGTTCTTTTGACATGTTGTAGAGAGCTCTCACTATTCTCCACTGAATTTCAACATCATCTTTATGCTGAAAACAATGGATCTTTTAAAGTTTTAATAAAGAACAAATAAGCAACATATAAAAATACAATACAAAAATACTTTATTGTACACCAGAAACAAAAGAAAATTACAAAAATAACTTAAAAATATACTCACATTATTTTCAATTAGCTTGAAATAGCATTCACTGTAATGCCCATTTTCAAATAAAATATCTGCAGAGTCTATAATGACTTTTCTTTCATCAACCGCCACTACTTTTGGTTTTTCAGTCAGCAGAGTAAGTTTAGATATGGGCCATAAGAAAGCATAACTGGCAACCAATGTAAACACACTTCTTAACTGTGATGCCTGTGGAAAGAATAATTTACCTTTTATTATATTAGAGTACTTGCCTACTTCCGTATTCTATTTGATCAAAAACAAATCAACTAGTCAGGATAGACTAGTTTTAATTAATCTAACAGAATTGAGTTGGAGTTCATGGCTGGAATGGAGAAGTTAGGTATGTAAGGGTGCTGTTGGTAGGAAGATAGGTACCTACTAAAAATTTCCATTCCAAGGGTACTCTACCTGTGGCAGTCTTGGGATATTTTTATTTCTTGTTAGAAGCTGCATCATCCCTAGGCGAGTTGGCCGAAATATTGCCCACAACCTCATTTTTGTGTTGTGAATAGTAGAAATGAAAACAACAAGACGTTTTTAGAATTCGAATTACCTATGTACGTGCACCCGGTTTTTATTAAAAATACCTAATTTAAAATAACTTTTAATTTATTGTATGTTTATTTATTTACTGTTTATTGTATCACAACAAAACAAAGTACTTTAATAATCTGGGAAACAAACAATTCTCCAATAAAAAAGTTACTTTATGCAAACAATACCAAAACAAGCGAAGAAGCGAGACAAGACCGTGTCGGTCTTGTCGGTCGGTCTGACCGACCGATGCACGACGACGGACGATTTGACTGACGGACGACCGACAAGACAAGCAACCAAACCAAACCAAACTCCAAAATTATTGCAATGAATGCAGCATGTTTGGATGGCAGTGTTGCCAACTGTATCATCACCTCATTAGCTAAATAATTCCCAGAAAGATGCCAGATCACCATTTTCTATTCAATGAAATTGATAGGTAAATATAAATTATATTATGTAATGTACATCAAAAAACTAAAAATACCTAACCAAACTGAAATGGTAGTATCTAACTATAACAAATTACTTATTAAACAATAGATATATACATAAAATAACTGAAACATTAATCTTATCCAAAACAGTTATACTACCTATAACTACTTATTAGAAAGTACCAAATAATTAAAACAAATTATTTGCGTTACCGTAAAACGGGGTGAATAGAGTCGCAGGGGTGAATTGATACAAAACCAAAAAAAGTTTAGGTATCTACAGACAATAGCTAAAAAATTAAAAAAAAAGTTTCTAATTTATTATTGGTTTTTTTTTCTCGAAATGGCAATACTGAATTGACCTGAAGTTAGGCCAACTTAATAAAAAACGATCTTGAAGTGAGTACCATAAGGTCCTGTAAACTTCAGTAATTTAACTGTGAAAGGAAGTGTTTTGAGGCATCGCAACTTGTCAGTGTATTCATTGGATCCTTGTGACGCCTATTACTAAAACGATAAGTCTGATTGTGATGTAAATTTCAAAATATTTGGAAATTTGTAACCCATTCCCAACCCAAGTCATTTTTTATGTTAGATTGAGGTTAATAGACATGGGGAAGGGGCGAATAGATACGTAGTATGAGGTGAATAGATACGTAGTATGGGTTCAGTTCAATAGATACGTGAAAGGGTTCAATAGAAACGAGTGAGAAGTGAATCGAAAAATATGTGTTAGGGCTGCTAGTTACCTATTGAAATTTATTTTTTGTTAGAACAATTTAGAATTCTTGGGAAATTTATGTTTCGGCGAGGATAATGATGATATACAGGGTGTTAGTGTGAACAGCGTTCTCCTTGAAACCAGAGGTTCAGCATCATGAGTAGAATCCAAAACCGATGAGAAAAGCTTAACACCTATTTTAGTTTCGCAAGATTTTGATATTTCATGTCTTCGCTATCGTACACAATGCCATAGTCACTCTACACACTTTAAGTACCTACCTACGTAAGTACTTATACCCGCGCCTTACTTGGATCGTAACTTCATTACTTGTGATAGAACTTTCCCTCCATACATTTCCTTTTTGATAACGCACGTTTACAACTACATAAATTTTATTCTAAAAGATCGCTTTGAATTTCTTCATCTTTCCCACTCCAGATCCCTCCGCTCCTCTGATACTCTTCTCTTAAAAATTCCATCGCACACGACCCAATTCTATGGTGATTCCTTCACGTTACAAGCCACCAGGCTCTGGAACGCTCTTCCTGTCTCCGTGCGACATGCCAAATCCCTTCCCATTTTGAAAAGTATGGTTCATCATCATTATCTGACCTCTATTGATATATCCTCCTAAATTAAAGATTGTTTTTTTTCTTATGTATTTCCTGTGTGCTAATTATGTTAATATGTACTCATTTTGTTTATGTTAGTCTCTGATTGAATAGTTTATGTTAATTTAGCTAAATTTTATATTTTTAATTGTCATTATGTCACACTTATCAGTTACGCCACCGTCAATTTCAAATTAACGGATCCTGTCCATCCAAAGGTTACCTGGAAGAGATCGCTGTTAGCGATAAGGCCGCCGATTGTGCAACTTTAGTTTTAATTAGTATTAAGATGCTCTGTTGTTTGTAACTTTGATGGTGCAATAAAGTTATTTTCTATCTATCTATCTATTCAGACCGTCCATGCTAACGTGCGTTTTAATAATGTAGCGCACGTTCCTTGTCATTTTAACGTAGCCTCTACACTCGCTCGCGATTCTTGCTGTGAATTCACGCCGCGATTCGCGCTGTGCACGTTTAAATGTGTCTCTCCATACTCGCGAAGCCTCGCAGTCTCACGTGTCGCCTGGTCCAAGTACTTGTGTCACGTGTTTGTGAGCAAACGTTTAGTGTTTATAAAATTTTTCTTTAAAAAATGAGTAAAAATTAGAATCATTTTTTTTCATCCGTTTTGGATTCTACTCATGATGCTGAACATCTGGTTTCAAGGACAACGCTGTTCACACTTACACCCTGTATAAGTACTGTTTAAAGATTTAGGTCTAATGTCCGAGACCTTAGGTACCATTAGGTAACATTAACAAGGTACCTACTTAACTATTTACTTACCTACTGTTCAAACTTAGGTACTTTACTACTTAGGTAGGTGTCTACTAAGTTTTGGTAATTGCCAACCCTAGAATTTTTTCTATTCACCCCATATCGCGTGTCTATTGAACCCATGTACGGGTCAATAGAAACGACACATATTTTTTGCATTTTGTGCCATAATTAAGGAATAAATACCAATTTAGATGGCTGAAAACTATTAAAACCATTAAGAGACACGATTTAAGCATAATATAATGTTCTCTTGACTTTTGAAAACATTATAAAAATGGAGTCAAAGTTCAAAACTGTGTCTCTTCACCCAGTGTTGCCAATTTAGCCCTTTCGGGGCTAGATCTAGCCCTTTTTTGGCTTATTTAGCCCTTAAAATGTTGATTTAGCCCCTATCCCTATTTCTAGCCCCGAAACCGTGTAAGAAAACTTTATATGGAACAGCACAAATATTTAAAAATTCTATAATAAATAATACGATTTAGTCTTATAAAATTCGGTCAAACTTGCTACACATATGATATATAACATTTCAACCCAATAGATGCCGTAAAAAGATTAGATCTAAAGAAAAATATAAGTTTATTCTGAACAAGGCCCCTGCTGGAACTGATAATCAATCTCTTCAACCATCAACTTCGCAAAGTACAAGTGATTTGTACGGCGAAGAATCCTCCTAAAAGTTTTTTTTTTTAAGTTTTTGGTGAATATTAAGTAAACGATTGTTAAAAAATTACTCATTTTAATGGATGCCAATAAAAAAAAACAAATTTTTCCAATTTTCATTTATTTGGCCAAATCTAGCCCCCATCTAGCCCTTTTTAGACGTCCATTTAGCCCCCAAACTTGACACCGCGTTGGCAACACTGTTTTCACCCCGTTTTACGGTATTTATTTATTATGTATACCTAAATGCCGCTTAGCAGAGACTTAAAATTTTTATTACGAATGGTAAACACAGTAAGTATAGAGAGGAAATTTTAATTTAGGCAATTTCTGAGACGATGTTTTATATTTATTATCTGCAGATATTATTTAAGCTACGATCGTAACCAACTAAAGTGTTAGGCGTTTATAACTGAAAATGGCAAGCGAATAATGAGGTTTTCTTTATTTATCTAATAAGTTAGTTTTCACAATAAGTTGCTAGGTACTGGTTCAAAAAGTTTATGTTAAAAAAGTTGCTAGTTAACTATAAAACAGCTATGTTGGTTGATATCAGTGCACGTTGGTTGGTTGTGTGCGGTCTCGGAGAGTAATATTGTTCTGTGGTTGTGTGTTGCGTTTAACTTAATCTAATCCTATTGGTCTGTGCTATGGTTGTGGTGCGACTTCACTTGTCTTATTTCGTTGGTTTGGTACGCTCAGCGTTGCCAATTTAGCGACTTTGTCACTAGATTCAGCGACATTTTCGCATGAAAAGCGACATTTTGATGGCTTTTAGCGACAAAAATAATTTAACGACTTTCTTAGCGACTTTTTTATAGAGGTATTTTTCAAATAATTACTGACTTAGTAAATGAATATCCTTCGTTTTTTTCTGTACATACTAATATGTACTCTATTGCATTGAAATAAGATCCGGTTTTGTTTATTTAGCTTCATTTGATGCCAACTCAAGAATGACTAAAAGGCATAGGTATAGTAGGGTATAGTACCTACCTACCGACAATGGAATTACCGGTAAAGAAGAAAGTTTATAGCCAAAACTTAAGGTAAGTACTTAGTATGGAGTTTTATTTTGCCCTTCTTTAATTGGTGGTGGTGAATGAAGGTTAAAAAGTGAATCTACCGAATGTTGGTAGATTCGCCTTTTTAACCCAAGAAAGTAATTAATTGATAAAAAATCTAGCGAGTTCTAGCGACTTTCAATTTTACTCATTTAGCGATATCTAGCGACTTTTCACCAGCGTGAGAGCGACATTTACTGTTGTTGAGTTGGCAACGCTGGGTTCGCTCGCTTGGTGGCTGGAACGCAACAACTTGAGTTTCGTTCGATGGAATGGACGGAAACATCAAAGCAAAAACGAAACCAAGTGATATAAAAACCGACAAGATTATGTCAAACCATGTACAGTACAGGGTTCCGTCGGAATACTTTGCCTTCTATTAGAATAGTTGTGTTTTTGGAATAGAGTTCGGAAGATGATTATTATTAATATTATTAATGCAGGACAATCCATACAGAATCATATAGCACCACAAAGCTTTGTAGGCATCTTGTGTTATGGATACTAAATAACTATAATAGATAACTGTGTAGAAAATGAAACACCTGTACCGAGTTTTTGGAACTAAGTTCCTTATCGCGCGTTGTGAAAGGGGACTAGACGGAAAAAATTCTTACGAAAAGTTGTCACGACACTTTTTGCTAAACAAAGGAACTTAGTTTTTTTGGAACTTCGTTTGTTTCGCTTTTTGTAAAGTCAAAGTCAAAGTGCTTTATTTCCTTTAGACCTTACAGGACTCTTGGACACGTCACAAAATGGATGTTACAAATTTTAATTAAAACTAGAAAATAAAGTGCTCACTTTGATTTTTGTTCACTTAGGTTGTTAGTTTCCGAGTTGGAGCAAAACTCGTTCCAAACATCTTTATCCTCTAAATAATCTGATATTTTATAGTAAGCCTTTTTAGAGAGAATAGTTTTGACAATTTGTTTGAATTTATTTACTGACAATTTTTGCAACTCACTTGGAGTTTTGTTGTAGAAGCGTATACATTGCCCTTTGAAAGATAGCTTAGCTTTGTTTAGTCTAGTTGTGGGCAAAGCGAGTTTATTCTTATTTCTAGTATTTACATTATGTATATCGCTGTTCTTAGGGAACCGATTTATATTTTTATGAGTGTACAGCAAGTTTTCATAAATATATTGACATGGTACTGTCAAGTTTTGGACGAATGTAAGTACCACCACAGACCGCCTTAGGTTTAAATGGTACATAAGTATATTAATTAAAAATGTATTTTTGTTGAATTAAATAAAATAATAGAAAAAAACTGATATTTGAATACAAAGTATGTACCTAGATGGTCTAGTTAGAATCATATCATATCACTACATAGTATAAAATCATACAAATTCAGTTGTTTCATGTTGTTATAAACAATAGTTCTAAGGTATAAAATGTAAAGGCCAAACATGACAATCAGATGGGGTGGCGAACGGGATGGGATGGGGCAATAATGTACCTACTGTTGTATAATAGTTACTAGAGCGGAGATTTTTGAAGACAAAAACTGTTGTACATCGGTTTTCTCTCGAAACTTAATTTGATAGACCACAATCATCACATCACACGTGCCTCAGTAACGTAAAAAAATAGAGACCAACGAGGACAAGGCACGATGAGTCGATGACGGACGACTGAAAAACGTTCCATTTCGTAATTTGGTACCCACAAAAAAAAAGTGACAGATATGCGATAGTGCCAACAATGTCAATACGAAATGTTTGTCTCGGAAGAAAGGGTTGCCAGTTCACCGATTTGTTTAAAGTCAGAGATTTGAAGCTTTGCTGGTGAATCTAAGATTTTTAAATTTTACGTTCAATTAATGATGAGAAATTAGGAAAACCGAAAAAAATTTCATTGAGTAAAATTGAATATAGAGAAAATAAATAGTTTTAAAGATTTCGTTTTGCGCTGGCAACAATTTGATAAAATCAATTTTCAAGCGGGCGCGGGCGGGTGGTGTGGTGCTGCTACTAAAGCTGTCAGTCAGTTTTTGAGAAATTTGTGAATCCTGGTAACCGGTGAAGAAAGTTCGTGTGTGAAATCGCTAGATTATGTTGGAGATTTGAAACAGTGTTTTTATTGCAGCTCCAGTATGCAGAGATCAGGTATAATTTTACATAGTCTTGTAATGACCAAACATAATCATTTAGTTCAGAGGTTCAGACTGATAAAAACGCGCCACTGACAAAGGTGTATGTTTTGATATCAAAATAATTTCCTACATGTCTATGGACATTTGTGTATTGTACACAACAAACAGTAAATCAAATCTCAATAGAGCTACAATACAGGTACATAGAAATTTATATTATCTGCCTAGCATAGCTTGATCAGCCTAGATACTTTGAATCTAAAACATAAACATACTAATCTTTCTTCTCCACGATTTACGGTGCAATATATACCTACTAGGTTTCTATACATTTTGTATGGAAAGACAAACAAGACATTTCCTTGAATAATTTACGTTGGGCTGGAGATAAAGCTTTTCTTCTTGGCTATGGTACACTACAGGTTATATATGCAAGGTTATTACCTCACTGCTATTTACCAATTCTATACTTTAAACTGGAGGATAGACCTAGACTACAAAAGACTAAAAAAAATATCTAACATATCAGTGATCAGTTCTGTGAACTCTTTCAAAAATAGATTGGACAAATATTCAAAGTGCATTGACAAAACTCAGATATACATGCATGCCTGTGTTGTATCACAAATAATAATTATAATTATGAAGTCACTAGAAAAATGTTAAATCTCTAGGCAGTTTAATGAATTATTGGCAGATTTTTTGTGAAGTAACCTTGATCTTTCTCTGTCCTTGAATTAACTTTTGACAAAATGAATCTTTTTGTTGTAGAAGGAATGCCATCGAATCATGTATAAACTACCTTCTCCATTGCAGATTATCTTAATTTTTATTTACATACAATGCATTGTCTGTTTATTGATGCTTTGAATTCTTTAAAGGCATTTTTCACTTCCTCTTATACATTTCTTTCATGCAAAACATAATCCTAATTCTGCAAATCGTAGAAGTCTGTATGTGCAAAATTAAGTGAGTATGGGACAGAGATCTTTCAACCCCAGCTTTTGTAACTTGGTTGAGGTTGAGCTTTGTCATGTAGGAGCAGTCAGGACGAGCAATTGACCAAAGCTGGTTGGAGCCTGGGAAAGTTTACCTTGATAGTTATATGTGTTAATTTTATTCTTCAGTTTCAAAATAATAAATTAAAGCTCAATAAAAGTTTACCTTGATAGTTAAATGTGATAATTTTATTCTTCTAATGTAAATGGTGATAGGTAGCCAAAATACCAGATATAAGTTTATTATATACTAGCTGGTGCCCGCGACTTCGTCTGCGCATGATTAGTATTTCGAGTACTCCCGATTTTACTTGCGTAATTCCCTTTCCCGTGGGTTTTTCGAGGTAAAATAAAGCCTATTTCTTATTCCAGCTTATAATCTATCTCTGTGCCATTTCACCCAGATCAGTTCAGCAGTTTTTGCGTGAAAGAGTAACAAACATCCATCCATCTATCCATTCATACTTACAAACTTTCGCGTTTATCAGTTCAATTCAGTTTGGTTCCCCTGGGCTATACGGGTTTTCAAAAATTTCTCACAGCATCTGAACGACGCGCGCGTCGTTCTGATGCTGTGAGAATTTTGAAAACCCGTATAGCCCAGGGGAACCAAACTGAATTCCGGGATAAAATGTATCCCATGTCCAATCGTCCCGAGTTCCATTCGAATTCATTCACTTCCGTCGTGATGCGTGGTTAAAGAATTTTTCTTTCACCCTCTCTCCCAGGGGAACCTTACCGAATTCCGGGATAAAAAGTATCCCATGTCCTTCCTTGTACTATGAACTCAAATCGTCCCGAGTTTCATTCCAATTCATTCAGCAGTTTCGGCGTGATGCGCGGTAAAGTAATTTTACTTTCATACCCTCTCCCATGGGAACCTTACTGAATTCCGGGATAAAAAGTATCCTATGTCCTTCCTCGTAGTATGACCTATAATCATGCCGAGTTTCATTTAAATCCATCAAGTAGTTTCGGCGTGATGCGCGTTTACGATACAGACAGACAGACAGACAGACAGACAGACAGACAGACAGACAGACAGACATGAATGAAAAAAATTACAGTTTTGGCTTGAGTATCGATAATAGAAAGCCCTCCAAAAAAATTTTCAAAATATCTTCAATGTACAGAATTGGACCTGTTACAGTTTTATTATAAGTATAGATAAGTATAGATTTGATAACTAGATGCACCCCGGGGCTTCGCCCGTGAACCAGAGATTTTTTGAATATAAATATCAGAAATTTATTACACAACCCATTGGAGTAATTTTGTAAAAATAAAAAATATGTGTTTAATTATTTATTTCATAGTTTATTTATACCGAGTTTTATAAATCAAACCGAGGAAAAATAATTTTCCATACAAACTTTACCACCCACTTTATATTTAACCCACTCAACGGTTAATTTTTGAAAATTTTACTAGCCTATGTCTTATTCTAGGTCCTAAACTATATACATACCAAATTTCATCTAAATATCTTAAGTAATTACGGAGATTACTTATAACAAACATTCACACAGACTTTCCCATTTATTATAATAGTAAGATAGTAAAATTATCAGATAATTATCAAGAAGAATTTTTATCTTGATAATTTATAACCCTGTTTACAGTACATCTGCAGGCTGCTTATCCCGTTTGGCAAGAAGCTGTGATGCATCATACCAGTGCTAGATCAGTGTTCACTTTTCTTTGTAAAGCCTTAGGCTTTGTTTAGGTGCTGAACCAGGATCCAACCAACTTGGTGGTGTTTGCGTCAAACAAAATTAAATCAATTTTTCGTAGCAGGTACATAATATTTGTGTGCAGTTGCAGTGCAAGGCACGACTCAGACGCTGGCGATCATTGAGTTCGCGGGAAACCTATTGTTGGTACCTAGTTTATTTTATCTTCCTAATTTGACGCAAATGGACCAATATTGTTTTGGTGCAAATTCAGCCGATGTGTTTCATCACTATCATCAGCTTCCAGAATTGCCTTTAATTCGTCATTGTCGACCAAACTTAACTATATTATGACTATATTTTCAGAACGGAAGCGATCAAACCTATTACAGGTGGTGCGTTCGTTTGTAGTATTCGCTCCGGAAACGTTTGAGATTGTGTGCCGCTTGTGCCGAGGTGCTGCCACGACGGTACTCACATTCCATAATAATTACTCGAATTTTTAACGTACCTACCTACCCATCCATGATGACGAAAATGATTCAAATTTCAGATAAAATAATAATAGATTAAATTTCAAATACACACTTGTAAGTATAGGTTCTGGATGTTTTCTACTTTAGTAAAATGTATTAAGTAAATTAGTAATCTAGTTAACACCAGTAGTCATATATTGAGTACTTAGGTCGAAAGAAAAAACATCATCATATAGCTTAGATAAACCTGATTATTTAAATTCAATAACAGACTAGTGATAATGAGAGATCCTTTAAGAATATACTATCGCATGAGTTATAAAACTATGAATGCTCATCTATGACATGATATCCTCACAGAATCTCATGGATACATTATCTTGGCATTGTGTCGTGCTCAGCGAGCGTGCGACCTCGTCCCTTGTCCTGACCATCGTGTTAACTGACCGCTGCTTGTAACTTGACACTTTGCTTTCCCGACGTTACCTGCCCCTCGGATGTGGTGGATCCATTGTAGTCACACTAATATTATAAACGCGAAAGTTTGAATGGACGTTTTTTACTTTTTCACGCTAAAACTACAAAACGGATCGGGGTGAAATTTTGAATGGAAATTTTTATAATAAATATATACTTATCTACTGTTTAGTTAGACCCTGGATAACAAACGTAGTTAAATCTCTCGTTCTTTTGGTACCTATTAACTACTTTGGTCGTATAGGTCGTACAGGTCGACGTATTTGGCCTTGGAGCTTAATTAAAATTGATTGGATAAAAAAAGAGCAGCCTGTGACTTATTTGTTATATCAGAGTGCTCAACACTGTTTTACTATAGTTTAGGGTCATTGCGTAACTTTTGAATCGATACAAACAAATAAATTATTGCGACTGAGTTGCGACTATCAGCAGTCAGAACCAGGCAGAACAACCTTGAAACCTGTCGAGGTTCATTTCGGTTCTGTTAGGGGTAAGGTAAAAAAGGTTACACTAAGAAATTATCTACCGAAATGAAACTCCCATCACTGTTTTTGTTCGGATTCCCTGCAAGCGAAGTTGCTGTTTTGAAGTCACAATGGCGAATGGCAATAATTAATTGAATGAAGGAATAAAATGAAAAATAATATACATAATGAATATATGAATATTATAATAATATAATATAATAATAATGAATATTCAATATGTATAACATAATGAATACCTAAATACAAATACTTCATTGTTATAAAATTATAATAACTTAATAAGTAACTGTAACTAAATATGCAAATATGTAGAGAGAAACTAAATACAAATGGTTTTTACAAATAATTGTTTCCAATAGAAAAGATCATCAGCACATTTTACAGGTACTTACTTTTCCCTTTTTCTTTTCCTTTTTTATACTTGAACGTACCTACTGAACGATCACGCGTTTAACAGGAGCGAATAGAAATAAATTGGATCGTAAAATTAAAGTAGGTAAGTTGTACTCGCATAAAATAAATTACTTGCACGTTTTTTATTATAATTGATCCATAGTTAACGTCCCCTTTAACTCGATCGATCACTCATTACAGTCATTAATTACCTAGTGGTCTCCTTGTCTTTAATTAAATACACATAAAAACACGTGAAAAAAATGCTGGACATGATAATCTACATAGTGTCATCTAACCTCAAGCTAAGCAGAGCTTGTGTAATAGATCACTAATACTCTTACATAGATGTTATTTTTAATTGTACATAAAAAACACCTATACTCTGACAACACTTCTTTAATCCATGTTCCGCAGGATGTTAAGGGAATCTAATAGTTACAAACCTACGTTTGTAGTTGATCATATCTCTATATGCTTATTATGCTTAACACGGTATTTCATTTGCCTAAGCTTCAAATATTTTTCAGAGAACTGCAGTCGCTCTAAAGAGGTAGGTAGGCAACAAAATGACGTCATGTCACTAAAATTCTGCAATTGTGCAGATCAAAGTCATCAAAATCAATTGATGCTGTTAACGAACTGCATATTCCAGAACGAATTTCTTATTAGTCATGGTGGTCTAGGGTCAGTTTCATACAGCTGCTTTAGTTTTAAAGCTCATAATTATATCGGTTAGGTCATAAGGTAATTTATAACTTTTTATGTTGGGAACTATAAACTAGTTATATGCGAAAAGTTATAGCATGATTTCCTTGACCGAGTTTCATAGGATATCCCCAAGGGCTAACTACAAACGTAACATACAGCTGTTTTGTTCTAGACCCCAGTCATCTTAGTAAGAACTACTGAACTCAGCAGTCTACTTCTCGAGACCTAATTTGTAAATTGAGTATGAAGTATGTACTATACGGCAACCAAATAATATAGTAACCGAGACGTGCCACTGCAACAAATAAAAAACAACGTAGTTGTTTATAAACAAGGGAGACGTCTCCCATCCGATCCGTTAGTTAACATAATCATTGCGTCTTCATTAAATAATGCAGTGCTTTCCACGCAGTGCAGCTCCCTAGAGGGTTTGACCCTAGAGTGCATGCGACGCTGCACGGTCGCCGTCTCGCCGGCCACCCGGAGACCGCGCGGAATCCGCAGAGTTGCGAATTCTCTGCATGTATTGAAATAGCTTGTATGCAATTGTAGGCGCTTTACCGCCTCTGCTAGCTTCGCCAGTTCAGTTCTCGACATTCGCGCACGTCGCTTGCAGACGTATCTCACACGTAAACACCGAGCTGCATTTACGTCGTTTTCTCTCATCGTAAATAAACTTTGTGACTTATCAATATTTACTGTAACCGGGTTGACGAACACTTGTTGTCACACGTCCTATGTGATGGATTATCTTAGAAAGTGCGGCCATTGTCTTCAAACGTGTAATATTTGTTACGCTGGACATTGTTGATTTCTTTTTGATTGTAAATGCAAAATTGTGCAGATTATTTCTCTACCTGCTTACAATGGAAACTATGGAGAGCTCGAATCAATCATGTAAGAAATTCAATACTTTTCATACACTAGTAGATTAATACAACTGTTTTAGTTTTTTAAATTATAAAATGAGTCCCGAGTTTCGATTCAAATCTTAAAGCTGTCAGTTTAATCCAGATTTAAGGATTTGATTAGCTGCGTAACTGAGACTGCGTAAGGAATGCAAGAAAGACTTCCACTGCATTCCTACTATTGTTATTAAGATTGTTATTATTTAGTGACAATGTTGCTTTGATAGAGATGGATTGAAAACAATCGGAATAAAAACAATCCTAACAAGTGAATCACGGTTTCGGAAGTAACGCACATTTAGATCTATTGGCCACTTTGCAATAATAAGAGCCGCTTGCTTCACTTTTGAAATAATAAATTTTATTAAATGGGTAAATGGAAACAGGACGTTGTGAAAATTTTTAATGGAAGTGGAAGATTGTGATAGCACAGAAAGTCTTCAAGACGTAGGTACATGCTGTCTGCCTTGTCTGGGTATGTGGCTTTCAATCTTCTAAATTGGATTATTTACCTAAAATATGGTAAAAGTACCCGTTCAGTCAAATTAACTGCGAATGATATGATCGAGTTCAAACATGGCTGACCTTTATGTCATGCCTGTTTTAAAAATCCAAATAGAAATCAATTTGGTCTATTAATTGACTCTATTATTAACCAGGAGCAACTAGCTTAAACAAGAGCAACTAAAACAAATATATTATTCAGATCAAATTGGTACTTTTGCTTCTTATTGAACACAGCACGTGTTTTTTGTCTTAAGAGGCAATTAAAACAATTACATTTTATAGCTATCGACACAAGTTTTCATTCATTTTACGTCAAATTTTTTGACAAAACTGTTAATTTAATATTTATTACTTCATTATGACGTCTTTCTGTTTGTATTATTATGGTGATTGTATTCTGTTTTGTGTGCCAAATAAAAAAATAAATTATTTTTCAAATAACTCTATTCCCTTACAGTTGTTTTTTCGTATTCTGATTCACTTATCAATGATCTAATTTCCTGTCAAATAGTTTTTTTAGTCGCATTGACGTTAATATGAGATTTGATCTTTGATTAATTGGATCAGCGTACGAAAAACCGACTGCTAGAACTAGTATTTGTTCCTGATAGTCAATTATAGCACATATATTATAAAATTGTGCCGCCAAGCAACATGATAAAGTATTAAATCTATAAACCAAGAAATAAAGGCTCTAATAATTGCTCCTATAGATTTATTTTTACTTTTTCACGCACGATCACGTGCATTTAACATTAACCTGGCTGATTTTCTCACGCCAAGTAATAGTATTTATTACGGTCTTTAATTTATTTCATTGTATTTATTTTTGTTTCATGTGCTGCTTCATCATCGGCGTCAAATTCAGCGGTAAGTGTCTAACTCTAACATAGTACTATGTCTAGTAGTACTAGGTACCAGCTAATTACAGGTCCAGTATAGTATAAGACATATTATGATTGTTCATTCTCGTATGCCCTACTTCAAAATAGCACAATGATATCAGTATATATTTAGAATCATACATGCAATAAATTGATACCCATCAAGCTGAAGTTATTAGGTCGTCAGGACCGTTTGTCCGCAAGGCACGTATGCTGCGTCGCGTCGTTTGAATTACGAGTAGGAATTCGCGACCGCTATTCGGCCCTCGGTGCTTTGTCGACCACGGAACACTATTGACACCAATAAGCAACTCCCTATGGTCGCCGTCGTAGTTGTCACTTGCATTCGTCCCAGAGTCTACTGCCCAGTGACGAACGCGTTTGCTATCCACGACGCGCGTATTGTTTTATTGTTTCAGTTTGCGAGCATGTTATCGTGGTGCGGTCGTTGATGTATTATTTTGCGAAAATAACAGAATAACTGCTAATTGTGTCATAAAAAAGAACTCCCTGAAGTGCGCGTGCGTTATCGATTTGTTTCCTCGGCTAACCTTCGTTTGGGTGGCTACTTTGCTAGAAACTTATGTCCCAATTTTCTCTGTGAAAGTTGTTGACATTTTTACGCTGAACTCATCTATAGAGGGACACTCTTTGGATGTGTTCAGCGTAACAATAACAAAGTTTAATATGCCATAGAAATTTTCAGTGGTCAAACTGAAAGTGGTTCGTTTCGTACGTAATCCTGTTGATTCACGCGCCCGTGCTTGCTCGACTCTCCGGATGTGATTTGTCGACGTACAATGTGGTAGGCGCTATCATGTTTGCGCTCGCCCCATATTGCATTAACTATTACAGTATGTTTTCCTCCTGAACACTCAATGGACTTATGTTTTACAGACACATTGTACGTTTAATTTGTTGCGATTCCTTTCCTCTCGAACTCTTGTGTTAGTGCTCTACAACATATCAGTGATTGAAAATGTCGTCTATATCTGACTCTCCGCTAAATCGATCAAGGAATAGACCAGTCCTGTCTCGTTACAAACCTAACCATAATGGCACTGACCAGGTATGTACTGAAATTGTTCTGAAATCAGTTATATTTTTAAGAATGCATTGCATCATTTACTATAAAAGGGAATTGTAGGACATTGGTGACATCATTTTTAATGTTGTCAATGTTATTGTGCCTTGCGAATAGACACCATTGTCGCTCTTAAGAGGGCACCCCAGCTGTTTTGTTAACTATACCTAGATCTCAGTACTCATGGGACTCCGGGGGTATAAAACTGAAATTACATTAAATTCAAAATTATTTACTTACACAAAATAGCACAAAGTGCATTCGCACTTATTTGGTCCAGATTTCATTAACCCAGCGGTCTGCTGAAATTGCTTTTTATATCTTGTACTTTTCATTAATTATTTGGTTCATCTAAGCCAGTTTCTTAATTAGTTGTGATTTTTTTTGTTATAATTAAAACTATGATTTGACGTGAGGTGATGATTTGGTGTGCTCTGTCCTGTCCCGCTCCTATACACGCGAAATCTTATTCATATTTTATCCGCACAAATGGCTGCAACGCGGCATCTTATGACTCTAAGCATTGTGGTTATTTTCATAAAATTATACTCGTATTTAGGAAAGCTAGGTGCTGTCTGGATAATATCGTTTCCATGCTCCGTAAAATAAAAGCAAACCCAGATATTCATCGGTTTACTAAGTCTCACTAATTACTGCATTCCTATGTTATTAATGGACGTTTAATATAAGTCTAAAAATAGTTAAACCTTGGATTGCATGTCATATTTTTTGCCTTTTAATAAAACTACAGAACTATTTCAAATTCTATTTCAGTAAAATGACACACTGCTGATTTATGTGCTCTTGTTTTCCCTTTAGCATGCAAACAGCTACTATCTGTAGGTATACCTGAGTATTCGAACAAAATACAGTAAATAACCCTACATGCAAATAAATAATTTAATATTTTTCCACGCGTTGGTGAGCCGTATTTACGAACGCGAGGCCTGAATTAAGAATCATGAAACACATGTGTTAATCGATTCTGTTGTATGATTCATATCATGGAAAGACTAATCGCCTGGCTTTTATCATTGTTCTAACATTTTACGTAGAATACAGGGTGGCTTTTTGAGGAGAGTGGATGGCCAAATCAGAAACCACACCAAAAATTAGAGAAAAAGGAGTCAAGGGCTCTATTATTGAGAATTATTTATTTAAGTTTTAACGAGGATAATTATATACGGGCTCGCTAGCGGCAAGTACCTACTGAAATCAGTTGTTCAAAATTATTATTTTAAAATATTCACATTATTGATGCCTGGTACCTACTACTAATTTGCTTATACAAACAAAACTAGAATTGTAAAGAATTAGAATTGTGGTTAACAAAGATTGATCCTAAACAGCAAACGAATTCGTTGGAGCAAAAATATTTGGGATTATTTAAATAAAAATCAATTGTATCGACTTATTGCAAAAGTAGAAGATTTAAAAAAAACAACAAAGGTGTGATGTTTGTTTTTTCTCCCATCTCAAATAGCGACCCTGTATAGTTACTTTATTTACTTACGAAGTTACGATTTACCTTTATGTGGTACATTGGCCGAGCCTACACTGTATGGTTAAGGTTAGTCATCGTACAAAGTACTTTCTACTATCAAATTGTAGTGAAAATTCGAGGTCACCATCAAACAATGGCTAAATAAGTTAGTTATTTCAAATGTCGATAAAAGATAAATATAATTTCATTCAGTACCTACTTTATTAATGTTTTAGCAAAATATTAAAGAAATTAGAAACCCTTACTTTACCATGGTACTTTTAAGTTTTATAATTATTTTTGAACGTTTTTACGGAAATTAATTAAATGATTTCCATATCTAAGACGTCTTTCGGGTCAGATAGGCAATATTGAATTAAATGTAAAAGGTTGGACAAATGAATATTTGTTTGTTACTTCTTGTGGTCAATATTATTGAACAGGTCCAGCGAAAATTTCTAGACTTGGAATAAAATATAGGCTTCTTCTTATCCTATAAATCAGTTCCCATTAGTAATAGGCATTATAAACATTTCTATATTCATTAATAACAGAAAGCGAGATGGCAAAAACTAAGTTCACTAAAATTTACCATCCAGCTTACTGAATAAGTCGCATGGTTAGATTGTATCTTTGCAATAACTTTAATGTAAGCAGTTGATAATACTATTTCGTGGGTTGAGGTTTATTACTGAATCATTTATCAAGCTCATGTAGGATGTTTTCGCATTAGTACTATTGTAATGTTTGGATTGCGCCTCCGCTAATTCACCTGTAGGATGGTACTGTGCCTAGCTATTTCACAATTCATTATGTTATGTTGTACTCTAAGCAGGTGGGGAATCTTTCAAAAGTATCACTAGGTTCGTTAACGATTAAGAAATTAGTAATTAAATAGCCCCTTGGCTGCGCTCTCGTGAAAATTTATAAGCTTAGTTTTGTAAAAAAACATCCGTGGTTAATTATTTATAAAGACTTTTGAGTAAATCGAACCAAGTAATAATAATTTTCCATAGAAACTCTACTACCCATTTTAAACCCCTCAGAGATAGATATTTGAAAATTAGATGCCTATTTTATACGAAAACCAAAACTAGGTATTTACTATATTTCATCTAAAAAAGTTAAGTAATAGTAATCAAATCACGGAGCAAAGATTCGTGGTAACATTCACGTATAAACGTATAAATAAAATCATACTAAGATCCTTGATAAGGTATCTGAAAAGTTCGGTAGAGGTACACCTGGGTTTATGATACTAGATTAGGATCAGCACGGTAGGTACATGAATAGTTACTGTTGATTTCCTAAATCAACTATCGAGGTCGTGTTTGGTACAAATATTTAGCACTAAGGAGGATTGTTTTAGAAACACTGGTTGCGGTGCACGTGCCTGTTTAGCTTATAGGCACGTTCACCGATCGTATATTTGTGCTCAGTGATAAATCACTAGTTTATTGTTCTTTTACCACTTCTAAAAACTGCTTCGACTCAAAACAAGGCATTAAAACTCGCCTCGAGCTTGGATGCCATCCAATCTCAGGGTCACGGCTAGACGGCATTGTCTATATTTTCCTTGTCGTCTCTACGTACCTTTTTTGTAGCTGATTGGTATTTTGTCGTTGGTAACTAATTACAAAGTTAACTAACCTAAATAACTATCGTGGCTAACGTCCACATTATATTACGGACTTTACAAACTGTTATCTTTTCAAAGTACGTGGTGCTAACAGATAAACACTTGCTGCATTGTGAGTTTGGTATGGGTAGAGCATCCAAAGAATGAATGGCAATTGACGAGTTATTTGTTGTTTTCTGAAGTGGCACTTGTATTACAAATAAAAGCATGCATATAATAAATACATGAGGTAGGTAGGTAGTTTATGATTCCAGCCAGCAAGAATCGAATGCTTTACATACGAGTACATCATTTAAGTATATCGTCATATGTTTCGATTTAGCTTTACAATGAGTGGTATGCACTGTGCAATGTACTCTACATACGGAATTCCTACATACCTATCTAGAATCCATGCTTGGTCTTTGACTAAGACGTAAGACGTTCTTGTTCCTTACACACCCAGTTCCTGTTCTTTGTAGCATATTTCTGAAAGTTTCTAAACATAGCTTTGATTCCTTCAGTTATGTCTTACTGTAGTTCTGTTTATGTTTCCTACAATGTTTACTATTGCGCGTAGATTGTAGGTTCACATCTTTATAATATCTTTCAACTTGTTTACGGTTCAACAAACTTTTTTGGGTTTGATCTAAACTCTATTAAGGAAACTGTTACTTTTATATCTACCTATTTCTACCGCCTTCTTTAACTTTCTGATCGTAATAATCTTGGAAGCTTTGGCTTCTAACTTTATAAAATTTCTTCCGACTTCAGAAAGCCATTTCGAATAACGATTTGACTGATATTTTTTTAATAAGTGTTTATTTATATATAATATCATGATTTACATGCTATACGAATTAAAGTCTATACTTTTTTATACATGTGTATTTGTATCTGTTAGAAAAATATTTTCATGTCGATACCGATCTTACCGACTACCTACTGCAGCCGCGCCACCTAGTGTCCCGGCGAAGTAAATCGTTGATGCATTTACACGATTATACACAGCTGTTCACACACGATGCCTCATGCTATGGGTACAGTTTAAATGTATTCAACTTCGTTAGATGGCGCTTGCATTCATCGGGAAAGTGTCGATATTGTGTATTTTGAATATACCTTTCCTTACACGTTTCCCTGGTTTCTATATTTTGTCATGGATGGTTTACATAAACACATCAATAAGACTGTTTACTGTGCCTGCAGGCAAATCATGGCTACCAAACTCTTTATTCATTGGTGTATTTTCTTTATTCAAGAAATATACATCAATAATTACTTATTTCGTGTAGCTCAACTTTCATATTACTACATAGTATAAAATAAAGTCGCTTTCTCTGTCCCTATGTCATTATGTCCTTTTGAACGCTTAAATCTTTAAAACTACGCAACGGATTTTGATGCGGTTGTTTTTAATAGATAGAGTGATTCAAGAGGAAGGTATAGACGTATAATACGTCCGTGCGAAGCCGGGGCGGGTCGCTAGTCTTACATAAAGCCTTTAGCATAATAGGTAATATCTTGTAATAACAGCGCGAGCAAGTGGAAATGATATTTAACTTTAATTTATTTTACTCGATCGAATTACCTAATTATATATGCAAAATGTAGCTAACCCACCAGAGCCGGTTAGGAAAGACACAGTTTTTTTTAATTCTCGTACATCACGTGAAATAATATATGCGAACATCCTTAATAGGTGACGAAATCGAATGAAAAGGTACCACACTATAGTTAATAAATAAGTTGAGTTTACAGATCAGAAATCAGGCATAACAGTGACAATATGTAGCTCGGGCATGTTACTTGCCTAACAAGCATAATTTCATCAAAAGAAAGTTCCATTCAGTAAGCAATAGTCGGTCGCAATCAGTGAGCGGTGTACGCATCCGACCGAACCTCCACATCACCCATGGGGTTGCAGACAAGCAGTGAGGGTGTCGGCGCGCCTGCGCGGTGGCTATCCGGTCGATGGACATTGCTGCCACATGAGACTTACACGTGCTCACAATAATAACCTTTTTACAACCTAAAATTTCCACGAAGTTCTCCGACGTTTCTTAGAAACGTTCTAAATTCCAATGTTGTTTGTTGTCAACTTCCAAGTCATATGCTAACAGTATATCAGTTATCTAGTACCTTAGATCTTCAATTCTAAGTCTAGTACACATCACTAACTCTTCCTAGTTTGGGGCTAAACGATGCTGTGTGTATTGTATAGCATTATTTATTTTCAACAGTCAAGTACAACTTTCTGTTTTATTTGACGACCTCTATGGTGCATTGGATCAGGGTCCACCTGCGACGCAGGTGGTTGTGGGTTCTATTCCCACCTCGGGACTAATTATTGTGCGATCTACAGTTCCGGGTGTTCTGAGTGTTTTCGATGGGTTTTAAAAATATATATCTATGTATTGTATTGTAATTTACATAGTTAGTTTAGCGCTAGATGATGCTGTGTAAATTGTCCAGCATTATTTATTTATTCATTGTTATACTTGTAACAGTACGGTTCCTGGTCATAGATGCCGTAAAAGTACTTCCGCTATTTAGCTATCCTGTCGCCTTGGCACTAGTAGGTGTATCCAGGCCGATGAACTAGCCGTCTTGTCACTTCCTTTGGCCGGCTCGTTGCGCATTACTTGTTGATAGTTCAGCTAATATTATTCCGTTGTTTTATCTTTTCTAATCTGTTTAAAAGAGAGGACTTTTATTGACTTTAGTTGTTCAAACTTAATTTTATTTTAGATACCAGACGATACAAAATTAATTCTATTCACAAACTTTCTAAAATTAATTAATACGATACTCTTAGGTATTTGTATAATTGACAGAATCTAGATAGGTTTTTAAAGATATTCGTTATTATAGTCAAATCTAAGCTAGATACCTGATCTAGTAAAGCTTAGTTACTAATGCTCCTCTTGGAATCAGGGTCATATAACATATGTCAATATATTTGCCTACATATAACAATATATTTGCCTAACTAGGTAAGTAATAAAAATTTTACTTGGCTCTCATGTGTTGACCTTGAAAAGAAAATGCAACAGCGGATTTTCAACCCTCCAGACAAAATGTACAGCAAGATATGGAGAGGGGTCGCTTGGTGACGACGACGGCGTCGAGTGCGGGGCGGCCGGCGTCGACGCCCGCGCGCCGCCGCCTGCACCGCGCGAGCTGTCAAACCGCCTCCGACTGGCACCCGGCTTGAACGCTCCAACTCTAATCGCTCGAATCACGATCGTTTCGTAGTGCCCAGACTGTGACTCAGTGCGTGAACGTGTTCTAACATTCGTATGACGGAAAACAACCTAGGGAGATGAACGGAACCACTACGACGGTGAATGGCGCCGCCGTCAATGGAACCACTAGTGCCTTAAATGGTATTGGATCTGCACCACGTACCGCGACCCTCGGCACCCCCAGCAGTTACGCATATACGTCCAGTGGATCCTTGCTCGGTCGGGGAGGAGCTGCCAGACCCGTTCCTCCACCGACATTGCCCAAATACAGTGGATCATTTAGTGCCGGCAGCACTACTGGTGTTCGGGAACGTGACAGAGAAGGCACTGGTGGATCACATCGACTAGCCAGCCTTGAAAGATTAGCACTTCGTCAGCGAATTATAGAGCAAAGTGCCAATAATCAGGTGTCTGTCGGGCTGGTTAACAATACGCCTGCCAATGGACCCACCTCGGCTACCGTGACCCTCACCGACACCGCCACGGTGAGTCCCCTAGCCATACATCTTGTGCACCCTCACCCCTAATCGAAGTAAACGCACCCCGAAAAGGGATGGCGATGTTTTAATACGTCCAATGCAACCCTCTAACTCACCGAAGTGTTTTATAGGTATGATTGTGAGGATATTGCACGCAATAACAATAAGGACATGTTTTCTTTGATTCCAAATTGGAAAAAAGTATCACACATACATGTGCACTCTTTGAAATAGACGTTATCTTTCCAGTAGCTAAATAGATACTTCCGATTTAAATTGGTTTAATTAGTATTCATCGACATCATTATATTCCTAGACTATATCGTCATGAACATATGTTTACACGGCGATTATGGTTGTAATATGAAAATAACTATGCTTGGCTATATTACAGTTTGTTTACATTCAACAGCTACTCCGGTTCGATGCAATAACCACATTGAATCAGGTGTTGTATTACTTACATAAAACAATTGTATTTATACTAAGCGTCTCTTTATTATTTATTGAAGGAACCTTTAATAAATTATGTAAGTATATGAATCGCCATGAGAAATCAGATTTTAACGGATAGAAAAACATACTCTGAGAAATATAGGAGCTATTCCCAACGTGAAAGTTATGAAAAGCCTATTCCAGGCCTAAAACTACGTCTATTCAAAATTTCAACCTGATCCGTTCAGTAGTTTTGGCGTAAAGAGAAAACAATAACAAATATCATCCAAAATTTTTATTTATCTATCATATTAGTGTGATTTATAAAAAGGAAATTTTATTGGGAAACTATAATTTTTTAATTTTCTTGCTCACCAATAAATAGCAATCCCTACTTATATTATAAATGCGAAAGTACCTCTGTCTGTCTATAACGCTTTAACGTCTAAACTACAGAACTGATTTAAATTAAATTTGGTACAGAGATTAAACTATCTCTGTACCAAATGTAGAATTTGAGAAAGGACATAGGCTACTTTTTAATGCGAAAAAAGAGTTGTATTGTAAGAGGATGAAAGTTTGTGTGGAAGTTTTTTTCATTTTTGTAGCTTCAAGCTCGTATCTTTTTTCGGGCTCCGGATTACAACACAACTAATATGACAATAAAGATTGTAAAAAAATTATCCTTAAGGGGTAATATAAAAATAGGGGAAGACAGTTTGTATAGAAATAGGTAAGGTTTATGTGACTGCCCACTATTCCATGCGGACGAAGTCGCGGGCATAGCTAATACTTAGATAAAAAAATGGTGCAAAAGCGTGTAGTGTAACATGATGGCTCGCGGAAGTTATTTTCTCTCATTAAAATGCTGCAAAAAAGTAACAAACCTAAAAATCATCCGAGATCATTTTGTCTTCATTTAATTTGTAGTTTTTCAATGCTTCTATTACGTAAATATACATCTAGTCTTGTTTTTGCATGCAAAAATGCGGACAGTAAGGCATTAAATATGTGGTAGATAAAAAACTATATCGTGAATCATCAGCATCCAATACGTCGGTCGTGACTCGAGACCAGGAATCATGTTCATCTGTTTTTACCGCTTTACTTTTTGTCCTAGCTTCAGAAGTAAAGAGATGGCATTCCACCATATTCCCACGCAGTTCCTCATGTGATAGGACTGGTTCAGTTGCGGTAGGGTGTGCGGGTGACTGACCCCATGCCTACAGGGTTAAAAATAACCTTATGATTCCGTGGCGGCCATTCTGCTCGCATGTGTCGAATTCACTAAACAGACATTAACTGTTTCACGGTCGCACCCTGACCTGAAATTCTCGGAACATACTCAAGTACTACATAAAACATTCATAGGCAACCCTGAACTTGATTTTTACGTCCCTCATCCATCATAGAGTAATATCACTTGAAAACCCGGAGGGACTTGACCATACTTTTAAAATGGAAATCTTTATACACCAAGCCTCTCATATACAAATATATGCGTCACTATTTGATGTTTAAAGCCCCTTTATTCTATTTAAAGATCTTGTGTTTCTAGGAATTGATATAAACTGAACGTTATCGCCAGCTATGTCGAGAAAGTTGAGAGATAAGACCTACTGACTGTCAGAAATTCATAATTTACCGTTATTTCCGTTCATATTGCAAACTATTCCAGAAGCCTGATAAATTAAAAAGAATATTTTACAAAATGTCTACTTACATACTCTCTGTAATATTTTTTGTTTAAAAGTTTTTCTCCAACTGGCAAAAGCGGTTGGGGCACGTTCTCCTTCTGCATTGTTACTGCTTTCTTATAAAAGGTTATAATGCCCTTTTGAGGATAATGCGTTAACGTCTTTGTACACTCGTATTAAGATCCATTTTGCCTTTATAGAATGTTTAGTTTGTTTTCTTTGGTACGATCGGCCCTTGCTTTTGTGTGTCTGGTGGGCATGAGTGTGACGGGCTGGATCCTTTTGCTTCTATATAGATATAGCCATAATTAACTCCGTTGTACCTGAGTTAACGCGGCCCTTTTTACACGTATTGATTTTTAAAGTGGTTTATTTTGTTGCTTGACCTTTTCGTTTGTAAACCTAGTTATGGTTTTTATAAAATGTATAATATCTATAGTATTTGAAACAAGGCAGCAAGTGGTTATGAAAATTAAGAAAGGTTTCTTGTTTTCTTCTGTATCTTTGACATAAGAAAAAAGATAAATAAGCCCGTTCTCTCTTGACAGTGTTTCATCCTTATAACTTCAAAGACTTGCGTACATCGTAAGTTTCTTCTATCATGCAAAATGTACGAATATTGACGACATGACACGACTAGCTTATTTATCCTATGACAGAATAAATTATTTAGATTTTGGTATTAACTAGTGACATTGAATTATACCACCTTTTCCTTGAATCACTTGATCTATTTAAAAAAATTATAAAATATGTTCCGTAGTTTTAACGATCTAAGCATACATAGAGACAGACATACAAAGGGAAGTGACTTTGTTTTATACCATGTAGTGAAGGTTGAATTATCACCCCGTGTAGGTAGGGCCTAAAACTGCGCTCGCGTTCCCCGCCAACCGGCGGCGGCGGCTGCCGCTAGCCGGTATCGCTTGTAACTTAACCTCAAACTGACAACAGTCGTGAATGGTGCCTCATATTGCGACAGTAAACTTAACCAAAATAAAACTCATAGAAGTTTAACCTGACAAAAAGGATCGTAATTTTTGTTAAACCGAGATACGATTATTAAGTGATTCCATACGAGTGTGTGCAATAACAGATGTAACTGGACTCAAATTTGAAAACAACCTTGGTGCGCTTGTGTGAACAAGAGTTTTGTTCTTTTTATAAATTGAAAATGTTCAACAAGTTGGATGTGTGTGAGAACACTGAGAACCGTACCAAGCCCTGTGTGAAGTGAACATATAGATTCAGTTGTGTCTTTCGTTGAATGCGTTCAGAATGGCTAATCGAGCGTTATCTAACGGTAATGGGCAGCAGACCAAACTAACTAGATGCTCCAGTAATGTAGCCGATATTGGCGTAGATAAATCTAAAGTTGGATGGACTAGTCCACGGGACATTTGGAGGAACTTATCTCTGCGCAGGAAGGCCGAGGTAAACAACTCACACACAACGGTTTTTATATCGAACATGATCTCTTTGTCTTTCTTTCAGTTTATTTTGATAACGATAAATAATATAATTATTGCACATTGTCAACAGACTTTAAATTACTTTCTTTTATTTATTTATATTATGTATATTACGTTTTTATTTTGGCTGACATCAAAACAATCAGTGACATTTATTTATTATTAAGGTACCTAAGTACATATCTTGGTACTAAATAACCATTTGTATAACAAAATAAATGAGTTCGTTGATATACAATAATTAAAAACGATTGTTGATTCTTTATTGGAAACAAAGCATGAATTACAATGCATAAACTTTCTATGTTTTCTATTTATGTTACTGAAGATTCGTGTGAATCGGAATAATCGGAGCACTTCCTTCTGTAAGCAGAACAAATCAAAGACCAAAGTATCAATTTCCTAATCCTCGTTGCTGGGTCGTTGACTTATTCAATGGTAGTAATATAGTCACAATCGCAGTCGGCGCCTTAGCTTGATGCACTATCTATAAAATAAATATGTCTCCTGGCCGGTCTCTCCCTACGCACGCTCACGACAACACAATACTTGCATATTTTACAAAGTTATTGTATATTATCAAGTTCTTACAATAACAGGCTTTATCTTCGCTACAGTTCACTTCCTCCGGGTAATCTGACTCTGTTTTTGTAAAGTATACTTGGTTTATGTCTTTTCCAAATGTGGTGCGGAACTGCAGAGCATGTGTGAAACTAATGAGATTAAAGTTTTAAATAGTAAGTCCCAAATTAACAGTCTCGTATTTTATATAATGCTAGTTGTCATTTCATCGCAGTCACTGCCCGTGTATCTATTTCAAGAGAGCCATTTACGTCTCAATTTATGTTGAAATATCTAATTTTGATTTCGGAGGAGGGTATTAAGATCGTCAAAGAGCTTTCCATCGTTAATTGTCACATAATTAGATCACATTACAAAGACCTCAGGACGATTGTTTAATTGGCTTATTATGCAAAGCAGAAGTACTCTTTAACGCTAATTTGTGTGACCATTAATTTAACCTCAATTAATACAGTTCATGGTCTTGCAAAGGTTGTGTTCCATTAATCTTTTAATAAAGTTGTTTGTTAAAATTCACAACTCCAAAATCGTTCACCGTTATAGCTTCGTTAAAACAATGAAGTTAACTAAAGATATGATAGATTTCTTACATTATTCGTGTAGCTATTCCTAGCTGCTTTTAGCTTAATGTAATGCCGTATGTTTCTTCTAAACTAGCCAGACTCGTCTTTACATCACGTTACTGTATGAATAATGCAGTAAACTATACGGGGTAATATAGGCAGCTTGATTCCGAAGAAACTGGACTTGAACTTTTAGCTTAATTCAGTCCAGTCGTTAATGACAGTCTGTTTCTCACCATCTCAAATATTTCATAGACTCCTAAAGGCGTTTTTTTGCAATTACTTGTAATTTACAGACGACGACATCGCAACTCGCATAATAGCATGCTTTCAGAGCACCTAGTTGATAACAAAAACCCGCTACCATTGTGCTAGCGCTTGGTAATTTCTCATCTGGGAATGAGACAACGAGACACAGGGTAGTGGCAGTTCCATTGTTGAAAACGAGCTACTGATAAAATTTCATCATCATTCCACTATTATATTGTATAACACATATTATGTCAGTATTGACACAATATTGATCTAACGTAAAATTAAACTGGTTTCCTTTTATTTACCTGGCACCTCCGAAATTTCACATTCGTCAGCAGTATTCGCAATTTAACTAGGATTACTACTTACTTCCCAATCCAATAGAAATAATCACCTATTGAAGCAATTTTCTCCTGTTGAGATGTTCCGCTTTAATATTATAAAGTCAACGTGTACTCGCCTATTCTTCTCAATTCTCGTTTGCCTACGCTTAACTGACTTAACGCCCCCACATTTGCGATGTTCCTGCAGCTGAAGATTAATAAACCTTAATTCTCATGAAGTGCAGCGTAGGCGCATATACGATCTTTTTCTTACGAAATTATAACACCTTTGGTATGTGTCAGAAGTTTTTTTCTGCCATTCATCTACCTTATTGTGAAATGAAGATCAGTGTCTTTCCAGTTGTCCCAGCTTATTTAAATGATTCATAGACATACCTTTTTAATATCAATAAAAAGTAGATCTTAATTATCTCATGCCATACAAGAAATCCAAAATGAAGATTATCAACGTAAACTCTTAAGCAAAAGTAACAACACATTGCGTAATGGAGTACCGGATCAATGATATGATTGCAACTGAAGTAATTTATCTCCTCATTGCGCAGCGAAGTAATTTGCTTGCATGATTGGCCTAAGGGAAACTACCTTCTCTAAAGGTACTATTGCTAGAATTCAAGGGTGATCAATTTTTATTCTGCTCATTTCACTAACAAATAGGTAAAATTAATGATCATCATTTCATATTATATACAAAGTACAGTGTTACCGAAATTCAAATCCTGATGCTTTACGACTTACGTTCCGTACCTAACTATTTGTAATGATTTTAATGTGCTAGTCCCCAATAGTAATACAAGCTCCCCATTTTTCCCCAAATAAAGGCATCTGAGTATTGTTTTACAACAAACAAGTATCGTTGCAAATCGTTGAACAGTTCTCACCCATGCTCGGAGAAAGTACTTCCAAAGCTGAGTAAACGAACAGGCGGCGACCTAAATTGTCGCTACTCGATGTTTTGTTTTGTGAAACCAGTTTCATTATTGCGAGTTTATTGAAACTCGTAAGAATCATCTTCATGTTTTTGACGCGTGTGACTTGAAGAAGATAGTACTAAATGCGATAGGAGTCATAACAGGAAGAGCTACCGCGTTTTCTCGGCGTCGTCATCGGGTCTTGTTGGAACACCTTGGCGCCATTGGAATTACTACTGTTTCTTAAGTTTTTGTAATTATGATAATCCAAGTTAACGCAATCCTTTGGTTTGTTATTTCCACAATTTTCAGTCGTGGTATGATCGACCAACAGTTTTTCTCCTGTTTTCATTTTGTTTTTTCCCAGTCATGGATGATTATCCTGTTGTGGTTTACAAGTATTGACACTATTATTTGTATGCTAAAAATAAATTAAACACTGCATAGCTATTGTAATTCTACGGCTGAATGTTAATCCTTCGGAAGTAGTTTGAATATAGTACTTAGTTTAATAATCGGAGCATTTCACTTCAAATTCCAATGTTGCAAGTTTCAGAACTTTTCAAACACAAATAGGTACACAATAGACGAAATGAGCCCAGCCCGAATTTGTAGCATTTGATTGTTGACGCCTGTCGAGTGGCAGACTATTGTTGAGATGCAATGGTTCGTGTAATTACCATCACTATGTAAGTATTTCACTGCACTCATTGTACGTACAGGGAGGGCCTTTAAATTATTGTATCAAAACACTCCCATTATTTTCGTTGTTGCTACTGAAGATAGGTAGGTACTCCAAACATTTTCTTAACCCTACAGTAGTCGCGCACCTAATCCGAACACGAATGGTCGCGCGGATTACAAGTGCATGCCAAATATAAATTGAAATAAAAAGTCTTGTGAGCTTCAAATCTTTTTTATTTCAATCTTATTCTTATACTTAAAACATTATTTTCAAGTAATAATAAACTATATTAAATCACAACCTCTGTTTTCAAAATAATCAAATAAAACAATTATACCTCTTATTTGGCACTAAAAATGACACTATTTGCTCAGATTGAGATTACAAAAAAAAATAATGAATAAAATCTAACTCTAATTCGTGTTTTCGACACAAGACAGACATACAATTGTGGAATTATCACCACAAATGAACTTTTTGCAGGCATTACACACTTTTCGTGTGCTTTTATTACTCTTTCTTCCGCAGTCGTCGTGGTAACGGCCGATGAAACTATTTCAAGTTGGTCCCGAAGGTGTTGGCTGGTTTTCCGTTGGAATACTAAGAAAGTCTTTTATTTTCAATGTTAGACTTCTAGGTAATGTTTTTTTTCCAATATTCGACGAGCTAATGGAAGCCATCCACGCCAAAGATAGGTCTAGAAGGAAACCAGGAGATCGACAATATTATCATCCTGAAAAAGTGACATGCACTCTTGGACATTAGTTTTCTGTCGAGCAATTCCTTTATGACCAGGAGCATCAAAAAATATATTGTGACTTAGAGTTCTTATTATCATCATCAGCCAATATTAGTCCACTGCTGGACATAGGCCTCCCCTAATGAGTGCCATAGCGCCCTGTCTTCAGCTTGACGCATCCAGCATCTGCCAGCAGTTTTTCGCAGATCGTCATCCCACCTGGCTGGATGGCTCCTACAATACGTTTGCCAAGTCACAGTCTCCACGCAAGAACACGTTTACCCCAACGGTTGTCGGTTCTTCGCAAGATATGGCCCACTGCCACTTTAGCTTGCTAATTTTGTGAGCTATGTCGATAACTTTGGTTCTCTGTCGGATGTATTCATTACGAATCCTATCTTTCGAGTTCTGACTCTGTCCAAAGAAGCAGTTTTGGTCCAAACTTAACGTTTTGGTTACAATACAATATTATACAACAAAAATACCAAAATACAACACCGCCTGCGTAAAATTCAGTACGGCGTCTCTGCTGAGGCGGCTCAAAGTCGTCAAATTCTGAATGAAATGTTGTCATCCTGCTCTAATTCCGGATATCCTGCACTTCAATATGAGACACTTTGTCATCAGAACTTGACCTGTTGTCATAAACATCGTTCTGATCTGATTCAGCAAGCCATAACTCTATCTGAGCAGCTGTTCTGCTATTCATGGTTGACCTTCAAATAAAAAAATGTGTTACAAGCTTACCAAATAAAAAAAATATCATAAAACATAAAATATTACAAAGATAAATTGCAATAATAAGCTTGTAAAAAGACTAAGACATGTAAAAAAAACTTACTTGAGTGGTCGCGCGGCATACAGGTGTAATCCACGAACTTTTCAGATCCCTTGTGACACAACCGAGACCAGATCGATGCCCACGCAGCACTGAACACGTTCTTCAAGTATTTAATTGAAAGTACCTGGAGGCGCTAACCGTTGACGCTAAGGGTATAGGAGAAATTTCAGATTTTGTGGGGGTGGATTACATATGTAATCCGCGCGACCACTGTAGGGTTAAATATTGAAAAAGAATTGTAATAATGTTCAAACCTAGTAATTATCTAAGTAGATGCAGTTAGTCATTGTGTTCATATAATGACAATGATTTCATCTTTTACTGCATACCTATAGCTGTGCGGTGTTTCAGTTGACTAAACACTGTCCGTTCATGTAGACAGATTTTACGGTTGTTCCACTCCCTTTTTTGATTTACCCAAAAACTTTATTAAATTATGGGATTGGAAACTCAGGTGTTATTATTAAAATGATATTGTTTCGTGAACCTGTGAGTCTAGGTGAAGTTATTTATTGTAAAAATTAAACATGCAATGCGATCAAGTTTTCAAGTCTCTGAAGAAACGAATAAGCCTAAAAAGGCGTAAGAAGGTCGCTCGACAGCATTCAGATGTTTATGTAAGTACTAACGTCTGCCTGCACCCTTTTACTTGTATGTGATAGGAATGTGGAGAAATTGTACCCCATTTTTCGGACGTGTAACTTAATATGTGAATTGTTTAATGTTATGGGCATAGACAGTATGTCAAACAAGCAAATTCCTTTTCGCGGCATTGATTATTGCCGTCGTTTATTAGTGTCCGTGCACGGGTAAACACTTGCCGGATGACGACGCTTTGAGTCGTACTCATTCACTTAGTAGTTGGGACCTACTTATCAGTGGACCCCATTTACCTCGAGTAGTGATCTCATTGACTCTCTGTAGTAAATTAATTAGAAGGTCACTAATTACGTTGTTTTTGTGTAGTGCTTCGTTAAGAGTGTCCTTATGGATAGGTTGTGAAGTCTTCAGTCATGTGTCGAAGATATTACTTTTGCGTGCGAGTGAGCTGTAAACTAGCTAAGATAACCCTGGGATCCAACGACTGGTGCTGCATTACAAATGAAATGGTAAAATTGTTTATTAAGTAGCTTACTATTTCTACTTCGAGACATTGTTATAATGAGCAACATGCTCACTCAGGGTAGGTATTACTTAGTTGTATTACGTTGTTTATATAAATAGAATGAAACGTCGCGGTTTCATACGGTCGTCGCACTTCAGTTAACCTAGACATGAATCATTTTGAAATGCTATTTTTCATACATATTTTATATACACACTTTCCAATTCTAGGATTGGATTTAGATTGAATGAATATTTCGTTTCGGTAACAGTTATACTTGAAACACTATGACAAGAATCTGGGACTGCGATAATATTTCAGATTGTTTGAATGGTGCCCTAGTTGACTTTTGAATAGGCGAGTGAAATGTAAGCGCTCCATTAATCATCCTCTCCGGATCTTCTGGAGTTCGCCGCGGGCTCTATACCTCTACATTCTTAAAAGTTGTTTGTATTCGTTGGCAGTAAGACAAGGCTTTTAACTCATTATCGTGTAACCCACCTCATATTTGGAGCTCGTTATTGTACGAGAATGTGCATCAACCTCACATGTGCAATGACCAGTTTACTTTACCTACCGTGTTCCGTATGAGTCAACGCTTTCATTCTTCGCACCCACATGGGTAGTTATAATTACGCGTTATTGGCAGGTTTACTCGCTTTGCTTTTATGCGCTCCGACAACAAGTGCGTGATTATCACATGTGCCCGTTTTAATGTGAAACTATGCTGCGTTTCTTTGCATCACATTGTTTAGAAATATGTAGGTAAACATTTACTCGAACACATCAATGCAATCTAAATATTTTCTTGGAATAATTGCATATAGATTTATTATATTGCTATCGTCGGTAACTTTATCTTAGTATTGGCATAGATATCGGTGAGTCATCTGACGACGGAGCCTAGAGTTGTATACTTGATTGTGTATCTAGAATCTAGTATGTGTATCTAGTATCGAATCATTACTAAGCCTTTATAGCGGACGAAACTGCCTAGCTAAAAACATATTATTATATTCGTATAGTGAGCAGGACCTCGTTATTCGAGAGCGAATTTATGTCTTACCGCAGCGGGAGTCTTGTTAGTGGGTCCTACTATTACTAAGCGCGATATGGTGTAAAGATTTTTACGTTTCGCCTTGGGCAAATCCCTTGTACAGAGTATTGATGCGATATGCACATTTGCGGTTGAAGTGGGTATATTTCTTTTTAAGTATAATTACATTACCTATGCTAAATTTGTCCTATAAAAAGGTACCATTTCAATACAATAGTCACACGTCTTGTTAAAAGTTTTTCTACTATCAATTTATTTATGAGTACTGCTGACACTAATATGTAAACATACTTCACCCCGCCATATTCAGCTCGTGTTAATTTCGAGAACTTGGTACTATACATTTTAATAGGTACCTACCTGCCATAGAGTATTACATATTTCTACCTTCAGTTTCTAATATCATCATCCATCGTCGACTCACTGCTGGTCATAGGCCTCTTCATGTTTATGCTATCATTTTCTTATGCCTACCTGTATTATCTATTCCAGTTACAAAGTAAACGCGAGCTGTTCTTCAAGTCAGACTCAGTGAGCAGTGTAAGCACGACGGCCGGGCCGCCGATATCGGCGCCGCCCGCCCCCCCGTCGGCGCTAAAGGAAGCCCTCACCAAGAGGTCCGCCACACTGCCAGACGCACTCGAGAATAACCACCACGAGCCCAATGGGACTGCGAAGCTGAGCAATAGTGCTTCAGTGGACCATGCGTCGGTCCCCAAGCCGGCCACGGGACCGCCGCCCACTCCGGCGCCGCCTGTGCCCACGACAGGGCCGCCTGCTTCCGTGCTCAGGAGTACAGAGAATATTATAAAGGTAAACACAATTCTTGATGATTCCCTACAAACTGTAATAAATATCTTACTACTTTCATTTATTTAGTCAAATAGGACATCCAACAGGAAATCACAAGAATAGGTAATTTAGATTTGATTGTATTAATTAAAATTACTTCTTTACATATGGAAAACTTCAAAATATGGATGCTTTGGTTCGTAATTCGTCACGCCAAAGCCACAGGACGTAGCTCTAGTAATAGGTACGCTATGTCGCTGCTAGATGTGCGCTGTTAGTCTTACTTACGTTGATAACTGAGTAATCTAGTTCTAACTCGAGCCGTACAAACAAAGGAACTACACGTGAAATAAGGTCAGAGAACAGTTTAAGTTGAAACAGTTAATCAACTAGCAAAGTCCAAGTTTGATATATTTATGAGCCTTAATAATTCTCGGATACACCCAACAATTTTGTCATAAATATGAAATAAACATAGGCAACAGAAAATTGCACACGATTACGAAAGGAGAACGTGTAAAAGAATTTATATTCATGCATGTAAATGAATCAATTAGAACATGCATATATTAATCCTTATTCCGGTAAACTGTAGCGTTTGCCACACAAATGGACGAATGCATTATTTGCATATTATTAATGCAAACAAATGCACATTTGTGATTAAGATACCCTGCTATCTCACAATAAAACATTGTTCAAATATCAAAACAATGATCGCTCATGTGATAATATTGAATAGCTTGACATCGCTGTCCTCGATGTATGATAAAGTAGCTTGTTATTGTACTTTTGTAGAAGCCCGACCACCCACCAGTGGCTCCGAAGCCAGAACTACCTAAGACAAAAACCAAAGAATTAGATGGATACGTCGGTTTCGCAAATCTACCCAACCAAGTGTACAGGAAGGCAGTCAAGAAGGGATTTGAATTCACGCTAATGGTTGTAGGTAAGCATTTCGCATTATATGTATAAACCTCGAACTAGGAAATTAATTAAAATTTTAATTTCGGTACTAAATGAGAACCAGATGTAATTTGTTATTATGTTGTTTTTGTTTCACATTATTACTAATCAGTAGATCTTAGACTTAGAATTTGAATAAAAACATTAACTTTAAAAAAAATTATACATACATTATTTTTCCTATAAAAATTTGCCAGTCTGTACTTTAAACTTAGTATAATTTGAAGCATCACCTCTAGTCCAGTCTAGTCTACCCGCTTATCTACTTTCTAATCGAACAAACACATTTATTTATTTTCACAAAACCACTCTAACAACCACAATCCAGTTCGGACTTTGCCACAGGAAATGGTGATAACCTTTCACCGATCTTATTATATTTCTTCCTATTTATAGGCGAAAGCGGATTGGGCAAGTCAACGCTAATAAACTCGCTGTTCCTGACTGATGTGTATGACAAGGACAAACACCCTGGTCCATCGCATAGAGTGAAGAAGACGGTTGGAGTTGAGACCAGCGTTGTAATACTGAAGGAGAATGGGGTTAATCTGACGCTGACGATCGTCGACACACCAGGCTTTGGTGACGCGGTCGATAACAGCAATTGGTGAGTGCAGACAGTCTGGTAAACACTATTGTTCGAGTGAATGTATATATAATTACTAATTCTCATGACCAGCTAATCAATTGGCGGGGTTCTTGATTTAGTGCGGTTATGGTAGGAACCGGTTCGTCAGTCAATACTCATTTACAAGACACTGTTTAGAGAGAATACCTATATGATCAGTATCACACACTTGGAAAATGTCCGTGAATTTATCTCTGTATCAATATTGTAAATGCAAAAGTTTGGATGAATGGTCGTTTGTTACCTCGTCACTCCAAAACTACAAAACGGATCGAATTAGAAATAGATGTAGTTTTAAGCCTGGAATAAAACAGGCAAATTTTCATCCGATAAATCAGTTCCCGCATGGGATAATTATTATATTTAACAATTATTATAATTTATATTTTATTCACTAAACTATACAATCTTAACATATACCTAGGTATATTTTAATTTTATAGTTAATTGTAATTAATTGGACGTGTAATCATAATTGTTTACCAATAAATGAACCATTGAACCATTGAACCATTGGATATAAATAACCTTGAAACGTTTCCATAAAAATAACGGAATCGAAGCCGCGGTCAGATACTAGTTATATATCTATATAAAAAAAACTATTCTTATGAAAAAACGGTAAAGCACAAGAAAAATGGTATAATAATAGATTTTTTAATCTTCTTTTTACCAGAATAAAATACGTGCATAGTAAAATCTATGGCGTTCATTGGGGGAGGCCTATGTCCAGCAGTGGACAAATATAGGTTGATGATGATAATGATAGTAAAATAGTTCAAAGAATTAGGTAGCTATGTTACAGAGCTACGCCTTAAACTGTGTGTGGTTAGATAACGACGGTACGGACTTAGTTAAACGCTGCAGTAATCCTCTAGCCTCTTTACAAAATGGCCTTGAATAAGTTTTTGAATTGAAACTTCCCCAAAATTCCGTATGAATGATGATACGGAATTATGTGGAACTTTACATTCCAGATTAATTTACCTAAATGATTCTGTACTTACAATGTCAACACGGTCCCAGTGGACGATAAAAACAATTCATTGGTGACTGCGTTCTTATTGCAATTGATTGCGCTCCCGTAAGTGACTTAGAATTGAGCCTATCAAGACTCGGTCGTACTCATTGTCATACCTTATACCTATGTTTAACGCGTTGCTTCGGTGTTCTTTTTTACTTAAATGTAGTTTTTATGCTTTTCTAACTGTATTTTTTACCGGATTACCAATGTAGGAGAGTTATAATAATATGTTAGCACTTGTAGTGTTTAAACTACTAGTCCGATGGCAATGAATGTGGTGTTGTATATTCCTCTCAATACCACAACGGTTATTGGCAGTGAGTGACGTTCGATAAACATGGGGGGTTCGAAAGAGGTCTTAGTAAGGGACCAAAATCCCGAAATCATCACACTAATATTATAAATGCGGAACTTTGCATGCATGGATTTTAGTAACCCCTTCACGCCAAAACTACAGAACTTTTGAATAGACGTTGTTCTAGACCTGGAATAAAGGATAGGCTACTTTTAATCCAATAAATTCGTTCCCATTAGATAAAAATAACGTTGAAATGTTTCCATAGAAACATCGCGTGCGAAGCCGCGGGTAGATACTAGTATACAATAAAGAGAACACCAAAGGAAGGGTAGCAGCGTCTTTCTGTGAATATACCGCCTTCTAACACCTCACTGCAAACACCTACCCGCCTGCCAAGCCTGGTGATTATGGCAAACTTCTCGTTTGGGGGAGGTATGTGTGTGTATGTGTACTGATGAGTTAAGCCAAGGATACACTAGGGAATATTTTGTCCCGCAACATGACGCGCAACACTGAATTTAGGTGACGCTGCAACGTTGCATACTGTCCCGCAACATGCCCCGCAACATTGTACGTGACGCGGGGTATGTTGCTTGCTCCCGCCTCGAGAGCGAGCGCACTTTCAATGTTCCGCGACATTCACTTCGGCATGTTCTACGTAGTTGTTGAGCAACATGTTGCTCCATTTAGTGTATCCTTGGCTTTAAGGTAATTGAGTTTGTTGATTTCAGTTGGCAGCCGATCATCGACTTCATTGAGTCGAAGTACGAAGAGTTCTTGAACGCTGAATCACGCGTGACGCGCAAGGCAGCGCCTTCCGACACGCGTGTCCATTGCTGCCTATACTTCATAGCGCCCAGCGGGCACGGCCTCAAACCCCTCGATGTAGAGTTCATGCAGCGACTTGGCGATAAAGTCAACATCATACCAGTCATCTCTAAAGCTGATACTATGACACCCGAAGAATGCTGTGAATTCAAAGAAAAGGTATTTAAAATCTTAAAACAGTGAAATATCTTATTTAACTTATTCTACGCTCATAGTAATTGGTAATAAACCTTAAAACTAAATCATAAAATAGAAAAACTTCGAAAACAACGCTGACCTGCGGTTCTTACCAAGTCGTCTGCCCATCTTGTAGATGGATCATGTGGATGAATTATGTTTATAAATATAATAATAATCGTAAAATATTTATTCACAAAAGATGGGTTTACAAAGTTTTATAAACTATCTAATGATGGTTGTTCTTATTACAAACTTGTATTTAACCTATCAGGGTAAGGACACCTCGCTCTAAGTTTATGTTAAACTTGTATATAGACACGAGGGCTCACACCTCCGGCGCTCACATGTGAATCTAGATTTTTTTACTTCATTTAACAAAAATAGAAACTAAAATACTACTTGTGTCAATTTATTTCAGATCATGAAAGAGATAGCACAACACAAGATAAAGATCTACGATTTCCCGGAGAGTACCGGCGAAGAGGGCGAAGGCGCGGATGCGACCAAGGCCCTACGCTCGCGGGTCCCGTTCGCTGTGGTCGGCGCTAACGCCGTCATTGAGCAGGACGGCCGCCGGGTTCGAGGGCGCAAGTACCCTTGGGGTATCGCTGAAGGTAGGATACATATATTCATCGTCGTCATCATCAAACCCTTGAGGTATCGCTGAAGGTAGGATAAATATATTCATCATCGTCATCATCAAACCCTTGGGGTACCGCTGAAGGTAGGATACATATATTCATCATCGTCATCATCAAACCCTTGGGGTATCGCTGAAGGTAGGATACATAATATGTATCCTATATAAGGCCGCCAATTCCATTGCCTTTCTATAGGATAAGTTTACTTAAGGACTAATGTTTGTTTAATAAGGCTTTGTAATAAATTGTATTATCTACCTACATATTTTAGGATACATATCGTAGAATGCTCATAATCAACAATATCCTCGGAACTTAATTACCTGTAGGGGTATTAAGAAATTCCATTTCAGAGTCTTCGACACGAAATCTGACACAGATTGAAAGTCAAATATTTTAACAGTTTTTATTATTTTCTTCTACAAAGACACAAAACAAAGGACAGAGTGTAGCGCTCTGTCTTGATCTTGCTGCATCCAGAATCTGCCAATAGTTCGCGGGTCAATCACTTAACTGACATAATATTTTTATCCTACTTAGACCAAATTTCTTGTTTCCGTTCTATGCTGAATTATCCGAGATCTTAAAAATCTAGAGCATCTTAGCTTGGTTGAGAATAAATGATGGCAATTATGCAATGTAGTTAATTCTAACTTCAACTTCTTAGAGATTAAAAAGAATACTCATTTTACCCTTAGGTTACGGAACCTATCAAATGCATTCCGACAATAAAAGCGTTCACAGCGATGTAGATTAGTAATTGACACCGAAGTATCACTACTTTAATAGATACTTGAGATTGAGTCTAACTTTATTATATGTAGAGTAAGAACTTCACGCTACAGGGGGTACAACGTCCCTAGAGAAATACCAAGCAAATAGAGGAAAAGTACTGGACGAAATAAATAATGATTACGATAACCAAACAGAGGTTGACTGAACTTCAATTCGAATTCACTTAGTGATTCTGTAATTTAGGAAGCGTACGCTCATCGAATCGTAAGCAGAAGGTATGTAGGTGAAGCGGTGCATACGTGCTTAAACTCATTTACTGATTGCATTGATTGCATTGATCAAGCCGATTTATAACAGCGAAGCCAGATGGCGTTTGTAACAGATGGTTTTTATCACAGAGTTGATTCTGCGACTGTTAGAATAACTGATCTTATATCAGATCGTTGATCTTATAATATTGAAGCGGAATAGGATATTTATTGATACAAATAGCAAAGATACACAAACACGAACATAGATGTCGGTGTTTGTAAATACCTTGCGGTGTTAGCGGTGATTTTGATAGCCAATTTAATAGTAGGATGCATGCGCATTCCAACTGGAATACCGAAAAGAAACAAAATAAATTTTCGATAAAGAGTTCAGATCCATTTGACAAGATCCCGTGGTTTAATCAATTAGATAGCAATCTCAGTTTTAGGCACAGGTGCGAGCTTCTATCGAAAGTACTTTTCATGCATTTTCATTTAACAATATCCATATTTAATATTAAAGAGAAAGTAATTCTGTATTCTACCTTTTCATAATTAAACGATTGAACAAATCTGAATCAAATTTGGCAGGAAAGTTATCAGAAGATAGTATCCCCGGGTAGCGACATAGGCTACTTTTATCCCTGAAAAGCGTGTGCCAAGCTCGGGGCAGAAGCTTGTAAACAAACTTCTGGTAGAAATACATTGTCATTTATGTGTCAATATAATGGATACTGGCACTTTCACAAAAAGTTGATATCTGTTTTACAACCCGATCTGAAAGGTCATTTAAGCCTGGTTCGTGAAAAACTGGTTTCTGAAAACCATATCTAACTCCACATTCGCACATTTCAGTGGAAAACCTCGAGCACTGCGATTTCTTAGCGCTCCGCAACATGGTGATCCGCACCCATCTCCAAGATCTCAAAGACGTCACCAGCTCCGTGCATTACGAGAATTATCGCTGCCGCAAACTCGCTGGCCTTTCCGATGACGGAAAACCACACAGGATCAACTCCAACAAGTAAGACTATCGATTTAGAAGTTAGCTGGACTATCTAACCTTTTTGGGTTAGTTCTGTGCATTTTTAGTGTATACTTTGATAACTAATCGATATAATAACTTTGAAATCAAAATAAGATGATTCCTATTGAATAAGTAAGCACAGAATCAACTCTATAATCTCTTTGGGTTTGAGACTTCTTGGTCATTTTAACTGATATAAATCTGGTTACAATGTGCAAGCAGTTATGTAACAGTATAACATAAGGTTTTGTTACTAAATTTACTAATGGGGCATATTTTTATCCGCTTCTATCTATCTGTGTTTGTCACCACGGTTTTCCATTCTAGTTCACAAATATTTGTCTTGTTTGTGAGTGTTGTTAGTTTGTTTAGGTGGAAGTGGATAAAACCTATATTTTAATAACGATTAGGCATGATTCAACAACCCAAGTAGACTGGGTTGTACTCAAATATTTTACTAATGTTTCTTTAGATTTGAAGTACTACTGTTGTCACCGCTTCAAAGGTGACCAGACTAATTTGTGTATCTCTAAAATAACTTACATGTTTCTCTTATCTTCTAACTGATTTCCCCATTGTTGCTTCATTGCTGCATGTCTGGTCACCTTCAAGTACTTTCTAACTGTCGCATCGCCGCTACAGAATGTTAGTGTGTCTTGTAACATGTTGCATACGACATTCTTCTACTTTGAATGTTTTGTGCTTGGGCATGCAGAAATGAAATCATGTTAACATTATCATTTTGTCGTGGGATACTTTAAAAATAATTTGAATCAGTGACATAATCGTATTCTATTACGATATGGTTCGACTTAGATAGTTTATTGAACCAGAAAAGGGTCTTTATTTTTATTTATTCTTCATTTTGGGAGCTATTTTTAAAGTATCCACGATATGTGCCATAAATCATAATAACTTGCAGCTCACGCGCTTTAACAGCGGCAGTAGTAACAGTTTATTCTCCATTATTTATCGTCTCGGCGACAGGATTCAATTTTACGATTACAGATATATTAACATTGTCTTCACACTCTGGGCTGTTTGTTTAGATTTACAAGCAGCATTTAATTGGTATTCTGTCTCCGATACTAATAAACTTGCAATCGTACAGCCGATAGTACTTTTAAATGAATCTTCTGCTGTACAATGTTGTGTTTATGTATCGCACACAAGGTCGATAAATGTTAACTATGTTAAATATGCAGACAGAATATCTTAGAACACCCGTTTACTTGCATGTCTGTATTACTTTGTTTATTTGATTATCTTGATCAAATCATTGGCTCATGGTGTGTTTCGTGAATAATATGATCCGATTCGTAAATTATTAGGCCACACTTATCGAGGGAAAAGCAAACTTTTTTATTGGATCCTAAAAAGTGGAATCTGCATAGTTGACCATATTAATGTCTGGTCATTCTATCCACTTCCACTTATATTGGCTGGCCTCTCAATGTCTTTGTAACAATCGTCTTCTGCTAAAGTCTAGTCTGTTTCTATTGCCGCTGCGGTGTGCTCACGCGCTCAGCCACGTGTTAACTACATTATGGTTGTGTTGGTGTTCAGTTTGTGCCCGCAAGGACTGATGAACAGTTTCATGACCGTATGGTAAGTCCGTTATTCTACTTACTCTTCGACAATAAGTGACTTACTAATTCACACCGTAAAATATTAGTGATAGAGTTTAAATTAGTAAGACGCTTTTAGTTGAAGATACCATACCATACCTCCATTGTCTTTGCTCATCAATACTTTCTATTCTTTTTCAAGTAATTAAATTCAATCTATCATTGAACGCCAGTTTGGGACAAAATTTTATGCCTTTTACTAACTTATGTAGAGTTCTGTAGTATCTAATTGAAAAAAAGATATAGTTGCATCCTTTACTAGACTTCCTTACAAATTTAGCTGTATGTGCTTTGACTAACACTTCTGATGCTGTTTTAAACTTAGTTTTATTATGAACCACTTAAAGTTGAGACTAGTGTAATTGTTTTAGAAATATAGCTTTTGAAAGTTTGCATCAATTATGAAGGTCCGTATATATTTTGTTTGGTGCTTAAGCCTTTTTTGATGTCAAATTTTAATGATCATGAAGTTGTGATTTTTGTTGTGTTATTTGAATGTGATAAAAGCTTACTGATCTTAGCTTGTGATCATAAGGTATGTACTGGTGTTATTTGTTTTTAATTTATTTGTATTAGTAGGTATGTATGCAAAATGGTTTACGAATATGTTGTTTACCGTCGAAAGTAACACTTTATTTACGAATATGATGATTGTTGTTGAAAGTAAACACCAATAAATAAGCAACATTTCCATTGTTCACAGGAATCCATTGGCTCAAATGGAGGAAGAGAAACGAGAGCACGATCTTAAGATGAAGAAAATGGAAAGCGAAATGGAGCAGGTAGTTAATAAATATCGTATTGCAAAGAGTAACACTGGTTACATCTTATGCGACATCTTCACTTTTTAATGTGAAGAGTTTTACCATTACCAATGAAAAAACATGCACTTTTTTCTTTCATACACTTTAACCGTACAAAACATACCAAGGTTAGAAGAACGACTTCAAAAATAATCTCTACACCACAGTAAGGAAACGAAGACGTTATACTGCAGTCGTAACTAACCATTTGTTGCGGGTACTGTGATGCGGTGGGTTGATGAGAAAATGCAACACACAATCCAGTCACAGGCAGGTTTATTGAAACTACAGTTATAGTCAGAAAGATTGGACGAAAAAGAGAATAAGGTCACACACAGAACAGTACACAGTGTATTAGATAAAACGACGATGACGAATGAAGTATATGTGCTATGATGCGAAACAAAGATTTTTCGGTACAATTAAAAGCAAGTTAGTGCGCGTGGTAAGTAGTTAATCTAACACTATTTTCATCAATTTGCAGGTGTTTGAAATGAAAGTCCGCGAAAAACGCGCTAAGCTCAAGGAATCAGAGGCTGAGTTGGCGCGAAGGCATGAGGGCACGCGGCGCGCGCTTGAGGCGCAAGCGCGCGAGCTCGAGGAGAGACAACGCGCCTTACAGGCGGAGAGGGCAGCGTGGGAGCGCGAGACTGGCCTCTCGTTGGACGACCTACGACGTCGCTCGCTCGAGGCCAACAGCAAGGAGTAAGTAACTAAAGCATGATGAACGCAATAGCAAGTGAGCTCGAGGAGAGACAACGCGCCTTACAGGCGGAGAGGGCAGCGTGGGAGCGCGAGACTGGCCTCTCGTTGGACGACCTACGACGTCGCTCGCTCGAGGCCAACAGCAAGGAGTAAGTAACTATAGCATGATGAACGCAATAGCAAGTGAGCTCGAGGAGAGACAACGCGCCTTACAGGCGGAGAGGGCAGCGTGGGAGCGCGAGACTGGCCTCTCGTTGGACGACCTACGACGTCGCTCGCTCGAGGCCAACAGCAAGGAGTAAGTAACTATAGCATGATGAACGCAATAGCAAGTGAGCACGAGGAGAGACAACGCGCCTTACAGGCGGAGAGGGCAGCGTGGGAGCGCGAGACTGGCCTCTCGTTGGACGACCTACGACGTCGCTCGCTCGAGGCCAACAGCAAGGAGTAAGTAACTATAGCATGATGAACGCAATAGCAAGTGAGCTCGAGGAGAGACAACGCGCCTTACAGGCGGAGAGGGCAGCGTGGGAGCGCGAGACTGGCCTCTCGTTGGACGACCTACGATGTCGCTCGCTCGAGGCCAACAGCAAGGAGTAAGTAACTATAGCATGATGAACGCAATAGCAAGTGAGCTCGAGGAGAGACAACGCGCCTTACAGGCGGAGAGGGCAGCGTGGGAACGCGTGACTGGCCTCTCGTTGGACGACCTACGACGACGCTCGCTCGAGGCCAACAGCAAGGAGTAAGTAACTAGCATGATGAACGCAATAGCAAGTGAGCACGAGGAGAGACAACGCGCCCTACAGGCGGAGAGGGCAGCGTGGGAGCGCGAGACTGGCCTCTCGTTGGACGACCTACGACGTCGCTCGCTCGAGGCCAACAGCAAGGAGTAAGTAACTATTGCATGATGAACGCAATAGCAAGTGTGCTCGAGGAGAGACAACGCGCCTTACAGGCGGAGAGGGCAGCGTGGGAGCGTGAGACTGGCCTCTCGTTGGACGATCTACGACGTCGCTCGCTCGAGGCCAACAGCAAGGAGTAAGTAACTATAGAATGATGAACGCAATAGCAAGTGAGTTCGAGGAGAGACAACGCGCCTTACAAGCGGAGAGGGCAGCGTGGGAGCGCGAGACTGGCCTCTCGTTGGACGACCTACGACGACGCTCGCTCGAGGCCAACAGCAAGGAGTAACTATAGCATGATGAACGCAATAGCAAATGTGCTCGAGGAGAGACAACGCGCCTTACAGGCGGAGAGGGCAGCGTGGGAACGCGAGACTGGCCTCTCGTTGGACGACCTACGACGTCGCTCGCTCGAGGCCAACAGCAAGGAGTAAGTAACTATAGCATGATGAACGCAATAGCAAGTGAGCTCGAGGAGAGACAACGCGCCTTACAGGCGGAGAGGGCAGCGTGGGAGCGCGAGACTGGCCTCTCGTTGGACGACCTACGACTTCGCTCGCTCGAGGCCAACAGCAAGGAGTAAGTAACTATAGCATGATGAACGCAATAGCAAGTGAGCTCAAGGAGAGACAACGCGCCTTACAGGCGGAGAGGGCAGCGTGGGAGCGCGAGACTGGCCTCTCGTTGGACGACCTACGACGACGCTCGCTCGAGGCCAACAGCGAGGAGTAAGTAACTATAGAATGATGAACGCAATAGCAAGTGAGCTCGAGGAGAGACAACGCGCCTTACAGGCGGAGAGGGCAGCGTGGGAGCGCGAGACTGGCTTCTCGTTGGACGACCTACGACGTCGCTCGCTCGAGGCCAACAGCAAGGAGTAAGTAACTATAGAATGATGAACGCAATAGCAAGTGAGCACGAGGAGAGACAACGCGCCTTACAGGCGGAGAGGGCAGCGTGGAAGCGCGAGACTGGCCTCTCGTTGGACGACCTACGACGTCGCTCGCTCGTTAAGCTGACAGTGACAGACAAGCAGAATTATTTTCATATTTATAATTAAGTATGGAAGAATACCATCAATCAATTGTTCGTATTTGCCTACTGCAAAAATAACATGATCGATGATGAATAAATAGTAGAAAGTTAGCTCACGACGGCAGAGGCACTGACATCCTCGCTCAACAGCCTTTGCTATTAAAGTTAATATGTATTGTATGAAGTATAACACTCATGTGGTACACTATAACACAAGTTCCGCTTAGCATGGGGCTATGATATGATTCTGTGTGAGTTGTGAAGCATTATTTAATAACACAGAATAATAAACTGTAAAGATTAACTGCTACCATGCCAGCTCAGGGAAAGGTATGGCAAGAAATGAGCAGTGAAATCATTTTTTCCGTCACTATAGTTTACATTATTTTCCATTTTCAGAACCGTTGACGGCAAGGAGAAAAAGGATAAGAAAAAGAAAGGTTTGTTCTAAATGATTGAACTATCGTCGGCCTCGCACCCACCGTTGCTCACGCGTGACTAACTACACTATTCTTAGACGTTACCTTAATTTCAAACTCCACTGAATCAGGGCCTGTTTCCTTGAATTAAGTTAGTCAACTGGAGGAATATACGAGGCAACGTCTTGGACTATTGATGTAACTTGTGTTAAGTCATCGTGACAGATCATCGATCGACAAACCGAGCTCGGCTGAACAGCCGCTTTGATAACTAAACGAGTACAAATAATGTTTGAAACATTCACTTCGTAGTTGCGCGTGTCTCACTTAGTCACTACGGCCTTAGCTGCGATCGTTGACGAATTTCGATCGATGATTTGCAATCTAAATTGTTTTTATCGTAGTTACTCTTTACGGACTTAAATTGGTGTATGTTATTAATATCAATAAAAGCTAACCACTTTTAAACGTACAAATACATTATTGCAAGTACCTTGAAAATTAGCTTGGACGATTAAGTCGGTACATATCGTATTTGAAATGAGAAACTTTGGTTTCCGTTGAATCTAAACTGGTAATAATATATTATATGTTAGGGGCATTTCTTGGGAAGGCTGTACTATCCGTTTCTATGTCTGTATTTGGGATTGAAGTGCCATTTCTAGAATTAGACCGTTTATAACTCTGTGTCTGTAAAATGTGTACAATCGCCCACGCGTATTCGTATTTTGTTTTTGATTAGGCCTAAACGCTTTTACTCTATTTAAAATACATCTACACGTCGTTGATTGTCACAAATCTTAAAAATGCTTCATGTCTTCGAGTACTTAGTATCTGGTGTGCATTAGTTTACGAGGACGAAAAAAGTTTTCGTCTCAGCCATACATTTGGGACCTTGTAGCGCCTCTACCGGATAGCTAATTTTAGTAGTTTGATAGCCGTAAAATTGTACTACTACTTGGCTACTAGGAGGCTACTATTGAGGGTGTAGGCTACTAGAATCTATATTTGAAAATCGTAATAGTCTCATTCTTTTCTTGTACATCAAAGCCAGAAAGAAGTTAAAGTCTTGAACTTTTGTAAACTTTTTTGTAATCAAACTGTGTGCACTGGTACTAAGCGTATTGAACGGCAAGCCTCTATGTTCGAATGAATTGTTTGTGTCTTTGAATGTTTATCACCTTTAAAACTGTCTCGTTAACTTCTCTTTTCTTTGTGATGTTTAATGGCGCAAGGTTTTAATTCCTGGATAAGGATCATACCTATTGTAAATATAATCGAATGCCTTAGTTTATCTTTTGATGAGCGATTGTTTTTATAAAAATAAACAATAACTTGACTAGTATGAATACCTTGGATAAATAAATGACCTATGCAACAATAGAAAAGTAGCATTTTTTAATAATACGCTAAAAGCATCCGTTTAAATCAAATGGTTTCTTTTCTGCATTGAACGGTACATTCCATAGAGCTAAAATTCTCTGTGGTATTCATGTTAGTCAAGCTGATTCGAGCAGGATGTTTATAAATAATGCACCACACGTGCACTTGACGCGGTCATCTTGATAAACAAGGGATTGTAAATGAATGTTTTTAACTTATATTTAGTTTTAAGTTACATATCTTATACTTTCGATGAACTTGTGATTGAGATTATTTTATGATTTTATGTAATTTCCAGATTGGTCTTTTAAGAGTGTAGCGACTGGGATTGTCCTATAAGCAACTATCCGTATCAACGCACTTTATAATATTACTTATTATAAAACATAGTATGTAATGGAACAACGACTAATTTAAGACTACGGAACGTGATAACATTTAACCGTTCATGCAGACACATTTGTTTAAGTGAACTTTTGTATGAATTTATTTATTTATTGAGATTTTTCATGACAAGGTATTTGTAAGCGAGGCCTAATTTTTACCGTTTTTTTTCTTTTTACATAAATAAAAAATCTTTAACCGACACGAATATGTGACCTCAACAGATACAGCACAAACATTAACTACAGCGTACGAGTCGACGTTTACGTCCATGATGTTGCCAAATAGCTTATAATGATCTGCTTTAATCGAAGATATGTCTGAGCTCGATTGTATTTTAGATTAATTCTATTCTGAATTCTATTATAGATGTCTAGCTAGCTAGAAACTGCAAACTGAATGTTCAGCTCAAAAGGAGTTAGGTAAGGAATTTAAATCTCTGCTGATAAATATGAAATTCGTTATATTTAAAGGCAAAGTTTAAGAGAGATTTGTAGTGATTTAATACACATAATTCTAAATTTTAAACTGGTATAGTTAAGATATATTTTTGACTTCTATTGGTAATACCAGCATCTTTGGCTTGATGGGTACATCCGATAACAAAAATGTTCGAAAAACTTCGTCTTTAATAATCGGCAGTAAGTATTGCTTAGTGATAAATAAAGTATGCTCATAGCTCTGTTGTGAAATAGGATGTAGCTCTAACTAGTTGTTTGACTTATTTGAAATGTAGAAGGTTAGGGTAGACCAAACGGGAAATGATTGCTTTGAAAATAAACTGATAATTTCCATTCATAAAGTGTAAGATTGTTTATGCCTGGGGTAAAGCCAGGACTGATGGCCCAAGAGCGATACTTGCCCTAAATACTGCCAAAAAAACAAGCTTTTAAAACAGCCATCAAGTTTTGATAGCCAAAACATGTGGCCTGGAAATTAAGCTTAATATTTAGCTTGGTTTTTTGACAGTGAGGCATGTACCATCAATTAATACTTTACCTTATAGAACGGATACCTACGTGGTTTTTTATATTGCTAAAGTAGTTAAAAATTCATTTTATATGGGGCGCCAACATTTACGTTTGATCTGTGCTGACCTCAAGGAATGAGTAAGGATTCTCTCAACGTGCAAGGTTTCTATCGTTCACTTTGATCCTAAGGGTCTTCGTAATCACTTTAGGCATGTATTCGAAATCATTATAATTTTATTCACTTAAACCACAATAAATAATAATAAGATCGTATAAACTATAAAGCCGTCTAATTATAGAATGGAGTTGAAAATCAAGTCATTATTCATGCTGTCCTGCTCAATTCAAATCCGATATGAGCAGAATAACACGAGAGATTACGTCATTCTATTCTTTAATATGAAGGTTTTTGGTGAAATTATAACTTCATTCTTATAAGCTTCTTATCTCTTATAAGAACGTTTTAATCATATTTATCTTTACCTAGCATAATTAGGTACTGCTTGGCAATCCATTCGTTAATTAATGTAAATATTTTAAGTTTATAAAAGGTTATTCTGACGAGAGATATTCGGTCTTTTTGGTCTGCTTGTAGCTGGGTCTCTCCAAGATCATACCAACTGTTCAATACCGGGATATTTGGAAGTTAAATAGATAAAAATGATCATGTTTAAGGGTATTATTATAACACTTAGAAATGCATAATCTTCATTGTAACCCGCATATAATTAAATAGCGTATTCTACAGTATTGACTTCCGCATCTAAATATAGTTAGGTAGTAAGATTATGCTTAGTTTTTTTGTATTTTGTGTAGGGCTTTGGCCCAGTTTACCATACCGATCTTTTGCTTAGTCATTTCTATGGACATGTGATTAATGTTGGGAGAGAATTCGAGTTGTGGCGATGTAATATATTGTACCTTTGATTATAAATAAATACGTAATATATAGGACGAAATTGTTTCATTTTAAGAATTAAATTCCTCTTTCCTAATTTCTTTAGTTAATTTTTATAGGCTTCTGTGCGTCCATTACCTTGCTATGGGAACATAGGGATAGGGTTAGGTATGATGAAATATAATTATGTAAAGTATGTTATGTATATTTTTTATTCAGTGATTCATTTAATCACAAACACAGTGTTATTACATTCGTCGATCACATCAAAATACAATTCATAAATTCACGAACAACCTCAAAATATTCTGTATGTAAACAACGTGACTACATCTAGATCATTTTAAATATCTTTGGCAGCACTATGGAAAATATACTTCACCTATAATAATGAAAATGCAACTTTAAATATTTGATAACAATCACAACATTTTCTCGACGATACAAACTTTACACAAAATAACATTAGATCGATTTAAAATAAGTATTTGACATTACACCATAACATTCGCGTAAACTCTTATAAGAATTACATTATATACACACCTATTTCATACCGGGGTTTTAGTCCTTCAGGGTTGCGATTTATAAAATTACATCTATAAGAACGTTAACATATTTAGTAAATATGGTACTTTGCACCTCACTAGGATTTGAAATTTAGGCTACATAATTCTATTATAAGATTTACCTTGGTTCGTTTATCCATCTATTTTTTCTAGCAGCACACCCCTTAGTACAGAAACAGTTGGTAAAGGGCAGATATTAGGTGGGTACCTAGAGTTAAGCAGAGCTAGGTTCCGACGTTGAAGTCTGGCTGAATTGGCAATGCAAGATGGGCCTGGCGTGGTCCATCGGAGGAGCCCATTGGGCATGAGGCATAGAGGTTGATCCCTGGGGTTTGTTTAGTGGGTCGCCAAATAACCACACTGTGACCATGTAGTTGTAATCTGCTTGGACATTTTCCCACGGAAAAAATCATCGTGCTAGGCTGTGAACCTCATAAGTATTCCGAATGCGTAATTAGGTGCTTCTGTCAACTTTTTACAGATAACCCCCAGTTAATTGGTAGGTATTTTTTAATCTAAAAGGACTTTTAACTAGCAAGAAACAAGAAATTTGCAATAGATTACTGCTTAATGGCAGTACCTAAGCGAAAGTGAATATTTGGGATCCAAAGTTTTAAAAGGTTAAATCTTACATTGATTGAAATACCTAATTTAGGTATAACAAAATATTTTTTAGGATGAAACAGAGTTCACGAGGAATTAATATTGTACAGTCAACATAAACAATCTATCCTGAAGCGAGTTTTCTGGATGTACATTAATTGTGGAGTTTACGTGAAATTTACTTCGCCAAACACTAGAGACTGGAAAGGAAACGAAAGTTTTTTTTACGAAAGCGTATCAGACTTGCGTCTTTACAAAATTAAGCGGCACTTCATAATGATAAGATGCTTGTACTTTTAGATTCTTGCCATGCATTGCCCAAACTATGCTTCCTTCTATAAGTAGGTATCTTAATTATATTAAAATTACTATTACTTGGTGTTCTTTTGTGTCAATCTAATTATTATGTTTATTCTAATAACTTGAAATAAAAGGACGTTGTACATATCTATTCTCAATGTAATATCACAAATTACTGTATAGCTAGATAGAACTACGTTATGCTTATAGATAAAATCGTAACTATTATAGCAGTTATATTTGCCAATGCGCGGTAACTTCCTTAAATATTGTAGTCGGTACGTATGTTAATTATTTATTGTGATTAAATAGGTAGGCTCTCTTTGATATTATCTAGGTGACAGGCACAATGGATTTCTTCTGTAAGTACCTATCTATTCTACGCTATCATTTTCACACTGGTTGTAGGTATTATAAACAATTCAATTGTTTTATTCCACATTTTGCTGGTTCCAATAGAGAGCAAAGTGATAAACGAAAATAATTGAATAGTACAATACACCAGTTTAACTTTTCTATGTAAAAATATTTGACTCTTCTAATTTTAATCTAGAACGCTACCCAGAACACTTCGTACATAGGTAATTATATTAACAATCATAAGTTCTTGCTTGTACGATTTTGGAGTTTTTATTATTGTACTTCAGTATCATTGGCTCTTGTTATAGACTCTGTTCACATTATTAAGATAATATAGGTAAAAAGACGAAACAGCGATACGACAATAGAAAAGTTTTACTACAAAGTTTAACAAGTCTAAAAATATTACTGCACAATGGCTAAATTAGAGCCGTATTGTATAAATGACAATGAGGCAATTAAGTTTAGAAGGCCGTGACAACTAGTTTAATTCTGATCAAAGTCTTAACAGCTTTAGTTATTGCTAAAAGTGAATCGGCTTATTGAGATAAATTGTTATTATTAACAGTCAAAGCAGTTTTATTCTAATCATCGAATCTAACGTTACCTACGTGGCCACAAGTTCGATTCACAACTCTTCTTTATAAAGCTTTACGAAGCTCTTTAAATTAGTCATAATAGTAACTAAAATTACTTAAAACTATTCTAATTATTCCTTACAATTGATTCTGACTTATATAGAGGAAGTACATTAAAATTACTTAAAGGCGATAAAGAGTAAAGTTCGATTTAAATAACAATTTTATCTACTTTATAGATAATCGAAAGCCACGTTGTTAGACATGAAGACTATACTCTAATACAAGCGAAGTGTTATATAGACCGATGGTAGAGGAAAGTTCGAGCACAGACGATAGGCATCTTCGTATGAGCGATAGATAGCAGTGGCGTAAGCAGAGGTGTAGCCATCCTAATAGAACTTAGATTCACTAGGTGCGTAATACCTACATACTTGGTGAAAGTAAAGTTTACCTGAACACGAGATGATCATAAGAGGTAGAATGTGCTTAGACTTTAACAACGTAGCTACATATTTAGCAAAACATTTAGCGACCCACGCAGCGTTACTATAACATAGTAAAGTATGTTTCAGTATCGCGCCGCCTGGTTAAAATTTAAGCTTTTAAAAACCTTTACCTACGTCGATTCTCTGATATTCATAACCAAAAAATAGACCTCATTAGGGAAGTACTTAAATTCTAAAACGACTAAGTCGTCTCTCTGTAGCGGTGACCTATCTAAATTGATATGTTCTTTATTGCCTCTTCGATATATCTAATTTAGCGATATGAGTACATTGACATGCCGATTTGCTCACATACAATGCCATCAGCCATATATTATATCCATCATGCATGTTTGACATAGGTGTAACCATTCGTAAAATTACTAAGAGTTATCTATCTTGTCTCTTTAGGTATAATTTATGCAAAATCAAAAGCAAAACCTGTGGATTTCCACAATTCTTAAACTTGAAAAAAAAGAGTTTTCTGAACTCGAGGTTTGGAACTCGCGATGCTCTTTATACCATGCTGAGCTATTCCGTTGCATCTTCCCAAACGTGAACAAAAACTTGGTTACACCTATGATGCGTACAACAAAAGCTTGCCCACTGTCTGAGTCGGTGTCTCACAGGTCCTATATAACACTGCCTTGTTGGGCGAATGGGAGTTGCCAAAGCATCCACCAAGGTCAATTTCCCTCATCTTATCTTAAACATCCTGCCGTCGAAAGGTGACGTACGACATCCATTACGATTTTCACGTTAACACACATGCAACACACATCTAAGTTTTCCGTTTCACAATCATGCAATGCACTTGCCGCACGGCATTCGTAGTATAAGTCTGAGGTGTATGATAGTAAGAATAGGTAATGTTTTTATAAAAGATAAGTTAACACGAATATGTATATGTTTAGAAATGCGGCGACATCTAACATCGAATGCGAGAGTAACATTGTGTCGTTGAAGTAATGTGGTACACGTAGCATTCAGAGTAACACACGTTTGTTCTATGACAAAAGAAAGTGAAAAGCCGTGCATAAATAAAGTGCAACAGGATCACGGAAAGTGCAAAGTGCTTTGTAAACAAATACTTGGTGTAAACTAGAAATAGGACAAGAAATAGACAATAAAGGTAGTATACAATTAGGTATAGGGTTTCTAATAAAGGTCTTAATACTAGGACTTAGAGGGGAAACTTAAAAAAATAGGCTCCTCTGTATTTCTGATTACGTATTAAAGTAACAATGTGTTAGCATTTTAAAATGTAACATGTTTTAATGTATTATTGTACGATTCTCTTTTATAATTTATCACACTATTCGAGGCAATGTTCGTGTCAATTAATGTTACAACTGTTATAACAATGATTCTACATTAATATAAACTCTATGTTTAATGTGTTTGTGGTGTTTAGTAAGGCGTAAAGTTATCAAGTAGGTAGTTTCACATTAATTATTCTCTATCCACAGCCAAATGCGTCGCGTCCGCCGTTGCCACCTAATATTAAAATATGTATTGTAAGAGAGCTAAAGACGCTTTGTGTGTCGCAAGTGCTCTTTCAAAACTTTTATCGTAATGTCCATCTTAAATTTATTTGACACTGCAATCCATTCAAAAAGCTAAATGCAATTTATGCGTTGCGTATGAATAGATTGACAGTAGTTGCCGGTGTTAGAGTATCACATGCATGAGCGTCTACCCGCTTGTAATTCGTGGCTCAGTAGTCGCAGATGCATGTGGTCCCCCGGGCATGCAACGATCCATGGAAACAAATAGCTGGTGGAAGGATTCGTTGTTATCAATCCCTAGCAGTATTACCGTACCCATATAGCATAGCTCAATATCTGAACAAAAAGTTAGGTAATGCGTATTATTTATTGCATAAAGTTCTACATACCTTTTCAATAAAATGTTTTGTTACTGAATGCCTGAAATGCTGAAATAAAAGAGAGTTTTTTAATAGCAACTCTTTTATTTTAGCATTTCGCGTATGATATCTCAGTTTTAATTACTTCCCCCAGCTTTATGAAACCGTGAATCAGTTCTGCCCTGCCGACCTAAGGCGACGTATTGTTCCAAGACGTTTAAGTCTTTAAAACAAGAGGAAGCTGACCCTGGTCCGGCGCGCGTCGCCCTTGCCGCGCCGGCCCATGCCGTACTGTCACATGGCTGTGTCGGAGCTGCTCCCCCCCGGCTTGGCGTCCCCTCCCACCCCCGCGCCGCCGTCCTCCTCTCGCGCGCCCCGCCCGCCGCCCGCGCCGACCCCCGCAGACAAACCAGTGAAGTCCAATTTGTACTGCATCAGAAAAACACACGTCACATTATCTGATAATGGAAATCCTTCAGCGCACACTGGATACTAATTCCAAACTCCATTGAATTTGAAAGCGGTCACATTTTTCTATGGGACTATCTTGGCAACACCATGCAAACGGTTAGAAGCATGTGAGTGACATAATTATTTCAATGGATTATCATATCACGTCAATAATTGGTCAATTAAAAGTGAAATATTATCAAGGGGCTATGAAAAGACCGATTTTGTTTACAAAGCTTTCAAATGACAATTATAATACCACACATAGACTAATCTAGATCAATAATTATCATTGCAACAACACACCAACAACATTCAAATTAGCTATGTTACACCATCAAACATTTCTACACTAAGATTAAAACACAGCTGCCTTTATTACTTGTCAGCTTGTATAGTAATACAAAATCGAGAGTTATTCACAATTTCAAAATCCACATCAAATACCTACTTCAACCATTCAAAACACTATTTTCACTTTTGTATGTGGATGCTTTTTGTAAATTGGGCTTCCAATGCATAGGGACTCTCTGGGGCATACACAGGGAATACTGAAAATACCAAACCAATAAACCAAACGGGACAAAATCATAAAGCGGGAATAAAAATAAGCAATAAACGTAATATAAAGAGACAAGGGAGAGAAATTTTGTTCAAGTTAGAAGAACTTTGAGTAGAGGCATTTATGAAGAACTAGCTCATCATGTTATAAATATGTATTGTAGGTACTAGCCGCTCAGCTACAAAATAGCAGTTTAATTTAAAATTCCCACCGATTAGCTCATATCAGACTCATGGCATATGGAGATACTCGAAGTACCTAAATTATGGGCATGAAACACAGTACATGCTGTTCTACGTATGAATGTACACACAGAACATGAACAACGGGACACATAGTGCAACAGAGACAGACCGAGTCGTCCCTTGTATTCACTGATGATTTGTTTATCGCTTTTTCCAGTGGTATAAGACCCTGGATTGGATGGAACCACCCGATGCGTAGCGGAAGAAAGAAAAAGAAACAAATAAAATATAGATAAAAACTCAAAACGGGTTATAAGTCTCTCAGTTTCTTCTATTTCTATCACAAACTAGATTCTAAGTTACTCTAAAAGATTTATTCTTGGTTTAGTTGTTACAGTTCTATTTAGAAAAGTTTCAAGGTTCTCGAAACCAAGAATAAACCTTGAACTGATCACACGTTTCACCCTCATCCCGAACGTCTAACAATCACGAATGAAATATAATCTGTAATGTACTTAACAGGTGCAACACTCTGGTGCCTTTTAACCACTCCCACACTCGCTTCCCACGGCAAAGGTACCTATGGAACATTACGTTCCAATGCACTAAAATCTTTATAAATTCCTAGATAATTTTACTATTAAAAATGTGCGATGTGTTGCTTGAAATATCTTAAGAAAAAAATAAGTTACGGTAGAAATAGAGTTGTCACCTTGTTTGCGCAATCGAAGCAGGTTGTCACCACTTTGCTGATGACGTTCATGAGATGTTTCGTCTCTTGGATAACGTTATCTACTTTGCTGAAGGTGGCTGCACGACCTACTGTTGGTTCCTTAACCGTGAACTGTAATTGTTGCACATAAGTTGGAACCTTATCTAAATGTTCTAACAGTTCTTTTTTCGTCGTTCCGGCTGGAACCTGTAACAGAAAGGAACTTCAAGCATTAGCCACGATAATGGCTATCGTTTATAATTAAACATTTTCCTTAATTTAATAAAAAAATGTAGCTGATACTGACCTGATAAGAAAATTGCCGTACTATTTTGTAAAGTCTATTGGCTTCTTCCGCAAAATACTCAGCTTGTGTGAAGAGGTCTTGCGTAGTATTTAATCGGCCCTCGCCTTTCGTGAACTGGTACATAGCGAAGGCCATGGAAGACATATTTTTTGCCCTGAAACAGAATTAGTCTTAACCGTTCAATCATTACAAATCCGTACTAATTTTATTAATAACGAAAATTACAATCAAGGAGTAGAAAAAAGTAAAACTAGTAAATACAATTGAAACCATTGAACTAACTGCAGACGGTTGCAAACATCTAAAGGTAGCTCAATTGATCCAAGTCAATAGGTACCAGTCGGAAGCGTCGGGAGCTACTAATATTATAAATATGAAAGTTTGTGTAGATGTAAGTATGTATGGATGTTTGTTCCTCTTTCACGTAATAACTACTGATCGAATCGGATTGAAATTTGGAAGAGACGTAGTTTTAGCCCTTGAATAACATATAGGCTTTTAATTCCATAAATCAGTTTCCATGGGAAAGAAATAGCCGCGGGCAGAGCTAGTTTAGTATATTTGTTAATTTTTCTACCTCTTCACAATATCGTTGTTTTCATCTGCGGCTGCACCCTGCCATTTTTCAGTCTCAGCGTCCATCTCAGTAGACATCATTTTCATCTCCAGACCTGATTTCGCAATCTTCGCTTGCTCGTCAGAATCCAGGCGCACCGCTTTCAGTGGCTTACTCGTTGTACCATGTTTCTGTAAAATAGTGAGGCAAAATAGATGCAATAAAAGAATTGAATTAGCGCGACATAATCGTATTACGTAGCTTGACCTACAATGTAAAACCCTACATGTGTAGACCTACGTCGTAGACCCTTCGTAGCACAACCTACGTCGTAGACCCTTCGTAGCACGACCTACGTCGTAGACCCTGTGTAGCAAGTTCACTAGATAAACTGTGCCATGCAGCTACAAAATGTGACCTACGCCGTAGGCCTGCGTAGCATCGCCTACGTCGTAGCCTCCACGTTGCATAGCCTATGTTCTAAGAACAACGTCTCGACGACTCAACACACTGTCGTAGGCGTACGACGCCCCTTTTATGTGTAGTACAGCTACATAAATGTATTGTTATAATATACCTCTATATTGTTAAGTTTAAACAACAAAAACACATTAAATATGTGATTTTGTCATTTCACATCACGATGCCAGTACCTTCGTGACGTTTCTTGTTGGATAAATAAATTGAACATTAGAATAATTATTTTTCTTACCCCCGGCCTGGGCAAACTGCTATACTGCTGTTTGTCCGGCCTAGTGTCGTCCGTCAGATCCAGTAGTTCCCTTGCCAGTCTCGCAGCATCCGCCAGCAGCCACGCCCACATGTCCACAAACACGTCCAAGTTCTCCCGCGCCGCCACGCTGCCCTGGTGCGCCGCCAGCGTCCGCGCCGCCGTCACCACTTGCGGACCGTATATCCTCAAGTTGATCTCCGCGAACTTTGCACTCACTTGAAGCGTCTCCGACATAGCAATATGTCTCAGTAGTTTACACACCTGAAATGGATACTCGTGTTGAAAAATACTCAAGTTTAATAACTAGTTAAGATTAAACTTACCTCTATAATGTGTTCTAATTGTTCGTGGAGCCGGCTGGCTATATTGTGCAGTCTCTCTGATTCTCTCTCACCGCAGGAGCTAGCTGTAAGTAGGCGGTGGTACATTGTTGGTTGTGTAGAGACGGCTATCGAAAGGATTATGGGAGAGACCACTTTGTGCGGTGGATGTTGTCGGGCTGGAAGCCATTTGTTCCTTTTGCTTGGGATGAATGACAAATTATTTTAACGCTAACATAAGGACCTAGATAATAATGGTAATAAGAAGTATAATTATTTTTTCACTCAAAAAAAATTTCTTCTTTAGCTGTATAAAATTGAATTAAGGTCTAAAAACATTACCTCTATAGTCTATTAGTCTTAAAACTTGTTGTGAGGGGCTGGTGCTTGAGAGGCTTTTACCTCTATATATATTTTATAGAAATCAAAATGGTTACATCCAATTCTAATCGAACGCGGATTATTATGTTGCCACCCACCGCACAAAACGCTCGCTCCACAACCGAGTGGACGAGTACCTAATATCCGTGGTGGGTTACCTATGTGCGAGAGGTCGGAGGCTAGCCGCTTGGCCTCGTCTGCGAGCGGCGCCAAGTCCCTCGCCTGGTCGCGGGCCGCCATGACCAGAGCGCGCTCGAGTTCGCTCGCTGCGCTGGTCGCGCCCGCGCACGCGCTTTCTAGAGCGGCGCCGCTGCCGCTGCTGCCTTGTTCTTCCTGGAAGTACACATTTTTATTAAGAACACATCTTTGACTATATTATCTATGTGCATATTGTGAATCGGGGTCCTGGGTATATCAACATCTCCAGTGACTTCTGGAGCTGTTGATACCCATGACTAGGCTTGACTAAACTTCTAGTTACTAAGTCATCTGGATGATAAGTGCTAGTTGGCATCCAGGTTACTGATGATTTGTGGGCCCTACTTTATATTTATTTGACGGAAGAGTACACTCATATAATATTTTATTATATTTGACTTGCTTGAATGTCTGACGACATCAAAATAATCATTTTGATAAATTACTGCGAGGCGTATTTACCTAATAATCTGAATAAAAACCTTATTGCTCTAGTTTGCAAAATAAGCACGTAGAACTGTCATATTTTAAACTAAATACTAGGATAGGAATTATAAATAAATAAATAATTCCGGACAGTCCATACAGCATCATCTAGCCCCAAGCTAAGCAGAGCTTGTGTTATGGGTACTAGATGACTGATGATTTACCTAATACAATATGCTACTTGGATAGATATTTTTTATTATACATATTATACACCCAGACCAACGAAACAAATTTCTGATTTAGATCGTGCACAAATTTGTTCCGAGGCGGGAATCGAACCCGCAATCTCCTGCGTCGCAGGCGGACCTTCGTCCACCGCGCCACATCGGTCGTCAACCTACAGTAGTGGGTGAAAATATGTAGTTCGAAATATTGATGAAGATTTCGATGTTCTTCTAACTAATACAATTATAGAACTTGACAGACGCGTCTAACAGTCTACAAAGTCAGCTTAGACTCTTTAAACAAAATCTAACTTTAACTTTCACATTTATAAAATTACCCTAAAAAATTATGTTTATCAAACCCGGTACCAGGGTTTGATAAACGGGTCAGCCATAACTAAAACCATTTTCAATGACACTGGCTTCAGACTTTCATGAAAAACTAAAAAAAAACACTTACAAGGGAAACAGCAACAGCCACTAGCCTCTCCAGTTCGTAAGCTATCCGCTCCGCTAACGTCAATATCCTCTGTCGATGTTCATGGGACGTGTATGCCGAGTCTGTGAAGTCGTGTGTTCTCTCCACCAAAGCTCGTAGCGTGGAAGCCAGCGCTCGTCTTCTACCGGGGTCTGCGCCGCCCCTGGCTCGGGCTGCTCGGACCTGAGACGTTAGACCTCGCAAGGCGCCCAACGCTGTGCCTGCTTCCCATTGCGCTGCCTGTTTTAAACATAAATGTTATTTCCCGGTGTTTTTATGAAAAGGACTTCCAGGATCAAACGGTGCTTAGCTCATTGTAACGAAGATTTACGGTTGATTTAAACTTTAGAAACTAGGTAGTAAATTTCTTAATAATGCAAAGCTACTAATAAGTTGTATGAACCATCAGCTAACCTAACCTATAGAGTTTTTTTTATATAAATATAGAAAATAATTTATAGCAAGATGAAATACTTACCAAACAATGATCTCTAGATAGAGTTGTGTTGACAAAATAGGTGAAATAAAGTCATAATCGAACTGTTTTATCAATTATGAAAATGAAAACGAAAATTCATCAATCTTCCATGTTATTTTAGCTCTCGGCTACAAGCTTGGCGTAAGCTTATATTAGCGTTTCAGAGCGTGGTTGAGCGAGTGTGACCTGCCTAAATGAACGGGTGTTTGCTTTGGTGCGTCCACGATAACCAGCCTAAAATAATATTATGATTGAAATGACACAATACCACTAGATTTACTTAACAATGCAGGACATTAGACTTTGAAGCGAAGACTAGCAAAATGACGTCATTTATGTTTATGATGTTCTTTAATTACTCTGAAAACAAATTGGATCAAAACGGAAGCGTCCTAAACTACAAATGCGGGAGAACATTTCAAACGAAGCTCTATAGTGCATTTGTACAGTTTGTAGATAAAATGAAGCTGTCTGTTTTATACCTGTTCATGACTATCCGAGAAAGGTTTCAACTACAAGAAAAGAAAAACTTGATTTATGCATAGAAATTTAAATAAGACGGACCATAGTAAAGTGTTTAACAAAGGCAATATAGTGTTAGAAGAAAAAAATAAATGAGAACAAGAAAGTAAACGGCTTGCAAGAAGTATTTTATCAATCTAACGAATGTCATAAAAGTAGATCGCATGGAGTTGACGCATAGCCTATCTTGATTTCAGTATGATAGTTATTATTTTGTATCGTATTATATTGTATGCTCGACGCAACTAGTCTTGCAGCGCTATTAACTCTGATGTTGTTGTCCCTTGATTTATGTAACATCTTCCCCGATGGAATAATCAAATGCTTTAGCTGCTATGCTATGCTATTCGAAATTTAAGGAAAAACGAAGAGTAAATTTCGATTTTGTAGCAATTACTTTGAAATGTAAATTTCGGTTCATTGCAAAAGCTGTTTCTAAAGCGTCGATAACAATATAAAACTACGGGGAGTGCTCTCGCGGTAGTTTTAATACATGTGCTGTGCTGTGCTTGAACAGTATTTTTTTATTACCAATAAAAAAAGGATCGATCTATTATATTATTTTTACGCTGAACTTAAGTTCGCTATTGTTTGCTGATTCTAGAGTCGTTTTATGTGTTATCCTTATACCTTGTTGTGAGGATCTGTCGTTTGAATACATTGGTTTAGATAACAATATTAAAGACAAAGCAGACAGCTGAATCAAGAGCGGAAGGGCGGTAACCTATCACTATCTTTGATGGCTCTGTGCCAACCCTAGGTCTGTTCAATGTATCGCGTTTTAGTAAACCTTACTGAGAATAGGTACTTGAGAGAGAAAATAGTCTAAAATAGGAAACAGGTACATTTTGGTTTAACTTTTTGTTTAACTTGTCGAGGTTGAACTTACGTACATTATTTTCTGATAGTGCTAAACGTGTAAAAGATTCATGGAAAATAGAAAAAGGGCTACCTCATCGCTAAGAAGCGACCTCTTTCCAGACGCTTTTCTAACGTTATTAGCTTACGAATACACGATTTTATGCTTGCACACCTATGTTGAAATTTATAAGAAATGTATGGAACGTGCCTTGACGTCGTAACTTTAGTGATACGAAGTTAGGCACTTAGAAAATTTTCGCCGGCCGTTAAAGTTTAACAAGTGGCTGCCTAGTTATGGGTCTCGCTTAGTTGGCTCGAGGAACATTAATCAAGTTTTTACATGAACGGTTTCATCGCCCCTAAAACGATCGTTTGGACAAACAGTTTTGAGACGTTATTTGCTTAGTTTAAGTTATAGGAAACCCGAAAGTCACCATCGTGCAATATGTAACGTAAAGTTTGCGATTCGCGTCTATTGATCTTAGTCAAATATGACCCGTTTGAATTGTCTTCAATGTTGAAACGTGTACCTAGAGCTGGTGTGGATTTAACTCGAACAATGTGGTTCACCGTTTGTTAGAGCCACAGAATACCGCAACAGTGTAGAGAAACTTCTATAATTGTATGTTACTTTATTAAAATGTAGCATCATACGTAATATATATTTTCTTGGACTAAGAAGTAGGTCAAACTCTCAGTTTTTCAATGTGCACGTAAATTCAGAAACCATCTTCTTATTTTTCTTTCAAATAAGCTTTTACATGATGTATGCTCCAGGGCAAAAAGTAGAGTATTTTATTCCAACTTATAAGTGGTACCTACTCCAAGCGTCTAAGCGCCCTTCTCTGGATTGAATAGACGCCTCCGCACTCGTGTTTACTCGTGTTAACTGCGCTATACAGAGATTCCCCGAGTGACCGAAATCGCTGAGTTCAGATACTCGAGAAGCCAAAAAAAATCAAAACTACACTTCCTACATTTGTTCGGAGATATCTAAAGTTTTGTAAAAGCTGAACTGCTCAAAGTGAAATGTGAATAAGATCCAAAACATTGCCGATCAACAACGTCCAATCATGTAGTCCCAGTCGAGTTTGCAACTAGGGTAGGGACAATGAGACGAAGCGATGCGAAGCTCAGAATTGGATATTCGGCTGACTCTAGAATTGTCAAAATTGCTAGGTAGTTACTTTTGTTTTAAGTCGAAGAAACTAGAAGAAAAGAAATATTCAGGCAAGACCAAACCTCGTGCGTGTTTTCGTCGCGGCCAGGCCGACCGTCTCGATCCGTGGGGACACGATCCAAGGCACGCCGCATCTGGCGAACACGGTCGCGGTTCACATTATTTTGTACTCTATCGGTTAGTAGATAAACAGTGTTTTGTGCAAACCTCGTGTGTAGGTTCGTCATGGCCTGGCAGGCCGTCGCGCACCACGTAGTGGATAAGGTCCATGGCGCGTCTCATTTGGCAGAATACGGTATCCCGGTTCTCCCGGGCCGATGCGCTGCCCGGGTGCCGCATACACGTCTGTGGAATATATAAGACTACAGTATTTTTGTTACTAGTATTGTTACTTTACAATAGGTAATCGCTGAATAACTGAGCGTAAACGTAACACAATGTTAATGCCGTAAGAGCAAAGTAAATTGTTATTAAGTCGTCCCCGGTCCTAACCCATTCCTAACCTGCTTTATCCATTTCTAAAGGTTGAACCCGGATTTTCCAATACCCACAACCTACTTATAGCTTGTTTATGCCTAATCCAGGAAGCCCTACTCTGCCTCTCGGGTGTCGTTCTTCGGTTAAACAAAGGTTTCTGAATAAACATGTTGCGGTTACCACGTTTTCGCGGCCTACCCATGCTGTCAGCCACATTCCCACGTTTACATGAGATAATAAAATTTCATAGGCGGCTTATAAGACCGGTCGAAAGCTGAGCCAAGCCATGACACTGGTTTATTTCTTTTCCAGTTAAGTTTAACACAATCTCGCTTGTCAGCCAGTTTACAAATAGTCAGATGTTATCAATGTATAACTCCCTTAAACAAGCGGTAAAATAAATATATAAGAATATGTATATATTTATACAATGGGCATTTACCAGAAATCAAATATTTAAATGGAACTATCGCATAGGTCGTAATATTGGAAAATAATATCTCGTGGAGGCGAAAGATGTGGAACTGGAGGCACCCGGAAACGCTGACAAATAGCCGAGTTTGCAGGCTCTCTACCGCGCCACCCGGGGTGACTGTTTGTTCACACACGTCTGATTTGTAGCCCTTGAAAACATTCAGAAACTTGCATACAATAAACAAGCAGAGTCCGCAAAAGTATACAACCTATGAAAACAGGAGGAACTCAAATTATGCAGCGTAATGTGATCGTACAATCACAATAAATGATGTCATTATGGACACTCAGTTTTTGCTCACTTTGGCTACCGAAATGGTGGCAGCGCTCCCGCAAACTTAATGCCATAAGTACTCTAATGGTTTCATTTGTTAAGTTTAACTGTTCGTCGTAATCTACTGAAGCTTATGTATCTCGGCTACAGTCTAATATTTTATATTGAATCCCATTTGCAGTGAATTTATGCTGGAAATTGAAACATAAATTTTCCATGTATCGGTTTCATAATTTAATCTCGATTCCCGATATCATTGAACGCAAAAGGCTAAATGGATTTTATCATCACCTGTCAAAAACCACAGTACTTAATTGAAAACCAATAAGTGATTTTCCGAACAATATTAACATTATTTCCGATACAGAGCGATGACGTTCCACTTTAGGGTCATAAAGTGTTAAGTCGCAAACAACTGAATTGCCTTGATACCTACATAATTGATAGGGGCGGCGGGCGGTGGCCACCGACCGACGGTCCTAATTTATACTAGACCTGGGACCAACCGGACGCCCAGATTCAAAATTTATTGCGTTCCGTCGGTTCTAATAACATTCCATCGCCCAGGTCAAATCACTTACTCACCTGCTTCAATGCTTTGAACTCAGTGAAGGTATTGCAGAATTCATTGCTAAGAGTTGTAATTTTAAAATCTTTATAGCATGATAAAGTTTTTTAGCGCAAGCCACAAACTCAAGTGAGACTAATTGAGCTGGCACTTGTTAGAACGAATGCATTTTTAACGAGCGTTGTAGAGTCGTTGCCGAAATGAAGTCGTCATTTGAGGAGTACTTTACTACTGACCTTGGATGAGGTGAGGAGCATGAGGGTGGATCTTTCTAGGACATTTCTTGCTGCCGCGACTTGTGCTCTCCGCCGCTCGTCGCGGAGGTCTGCTCTTCTCTCCGCCGTGAGTCTGGCCAGTTCCACCATACTTCCCCCAAACTCCGTGAAAGCTCGGACGAATTCGGCAAAATTCGACACCGACTCCAACCGATCCAGCGAGCGCGCCACCTGTGGTATCCATTGCCAAGTAAACGCATTCACGATTTAGTCACACTGTAAAGTCTAGAGCAAGTTTCCCAAAACTAAAGCAAAGTTTCGCAGTCTGAAACTGGCACAGGTTGAAATGGTCTTGTAAAACTTGCAGTTGCACTCCAGGAAACATGTTCATAAGATTATTGTTTTGGCGACAGTATTATTCTCAGGAAATTGGAAAACGAGGTTCTTTTATCTCTACCTTGTCTTTAGCCAGGAGTAGCTGCCGTACCACCACCATGTCTGCCAGCAATAGCACTCTTGTGACAGCCGTGAGGAGGGACCGCGCTGCGTCCACCATGGCCGTGCCGTCTGCGTTCGCGCCGCACACACGTTCTATTGCTCTACCTATAACAAAACAAAACATACTTAATGTCCATGCAATATTCAGTAGAAATAGTATAAGCAAAAAAAAAAACAAACCCTTGTCCAGAAAATTATTTTACGACGGGCTTATATTTTTTGGACAGTTAATAATGACGGCTAGCTGAAATACATATCTGTTTAAATAATTTTAGGTTCATTTATTGTAAATTTTTGATTAAATTCACTTAATTTAACTCCTTAATTGAAATTGTTTGTATGAAAGCTCTGGTAGAAATACATTGTGAAATACTTAGATAATATTTTTTTGCATCGCTTAAAAAAACAGGAAGTACTTAATTAAAACTTAATAAAAAAGATAAGCAATGGAATATTAAAGTAAAGCACCATCTAGACCTTATTTAAAATAATGTTTTATGTTGTCCAGACGCGGACTTTTTGAATGAAAACAGTGCTATTAACTAATTTAGTTCCCAGGCCCCATACAATAATACAACCATCCCACAAACCACCTCATAACTGAGCTGCTTATTTGATTCATTCATTATATTAGTAGGAGGCCTACCTAAGGTATAATTTATTGCAATTTTCCTGGTTACAAAGGCGAGGCGACCGTCGACACTCATTTCAAGATATTAAATTCCTGAGTGTTCTATTAGGCTACAGCTGCCTTGATAACTCTATTGTCGACCGTAGCAAATATTATATACTTAGGTAACTACTATTGAACTGATGGATATCATCATCATCATCAGCCCATATTAGTTCACTGCTGGACATAGGCCTCCCCTAATGAGCGCCATAGCTTATGGATGATGGATATGGAGTTAGGTAATTCCATAAAAATATATTTTGCTTCACCAAGGGCATATCAACAACCAATGCTGGTACAGTTTTACAAAGCCATAAATTGGAGGCTAAACATAATTATGGGGTAAATCTTATAACGCTATTGGTGTATTCTGTGACCTTTCTAAGGCTATGCGTGTTTAGATGATACTACATTATTTGATAAACAGAATCACCATGAAATTAACAACAAGATCTTATGCAATCATATCTGATAGAGTTCAAAAAGAAGACGTGGTAAAGAAAAATCTAGGGTCTCAAAAATTGAATAAAAAAGGCCTTATATTGATTCTTAGGGGTCCCTTTTTTAAGTGTATGTTAATGACCTTCCTTTTTAGCAGGTCTTTGTGATACCGCCTTATTTGCTCCTACAGTAATTCTTTAAACAATTAAAAAAAGAAAATTAAGTTCAACAAATAAAATAAAATATACTTTTATCTGTATTTGCGATCAACTTTACTCACTTTAATTCACATAAGTATCTGTGTGGTAAGTTTTTAATACGATAAGTAGGTAAATGTTCAAATATTTCTCCTCCATTTAAATACGTAAATCCAGGCAAATCGTTCACGGACCATTGAAACCGCAATGGAGCTTAAATGAGATTAATAAGCTCTCTCAAAATGTGACTCGTAACAATTTACAGCTAGGTATAGTTTTACAGATATAAAACTATATACATATATCTATTTAGCTCGGTGTAGCGCGGGACTAAATTTGTGTCAATTCTACAAACTTTTCAAATAAAACGTTATACCTATAGGATAAGTTTGTTCTGACTGCAGTATTTGGTTAAATAAAGCTCAAACCGTATTCTACCGTATTCTGTCTATTTTTGGTAGATAAAAATATTTTGTTGCTTTGTTTCTTATTAGTACTAGACCGACAAACACCTTTTACTGTAAATTAAGAACTAAGTGTAGTTCTTATGGTCAATGTTTTATAAGGCCAGATTAGCTATCCAGATTGAGGAGGGTTATGTGCTTGCTGGCGTGATGCCAAGATTTGAATAACTAAACCTTTGGAGTTAGATAAGGCAGGTGCCTTGCAGTAAAGTTATGCGGCTTTAAGAAACACATTCGATGTTTGATTCAACGAGAGCAAGAACGAGTCGAACAAGCAAAAATTTGATATACCTACCATACCATGAACAGTTTTTGAAGACTTCACAACAAATATAAATATATGGATTTTCTTTAGAGTTTGGACGCTTGTAATATCACACAAAACAAACTCGCATTCTCTTTCCCTATATCCCTATGTCTCTATGTCCCCATGTTAGAGATAACAATCACTTGCAGTTTACCGAACTACGCTATTATGTTACTACATAGACTGCTACTAAGCACGTATAACTTTTATCGAATCCCCTTTGCCGCGTTTTGGTACTCTTAGTAATTCGACAAGCAACTTGTCAAATGTACTCTCCTATATTTCGTATGTCTATTACTAGAACCTTATTGGGTTTGAAACACACGCAATAGCCACATCAAAACAATTTAAAACGATTTAGCCCCAGTTACATCATGAAAGTACTATTTTAATTTGGTACTTTACTTTATTTGTACTTTCCCGCCTATAGCATTGCGAAGAAATAGCGTGACGTGACTGACAGTCTTTTATTTATCGTTAATTTTTATCGAAATAATCAAAAAGCCGTATGGGAAAAGCGTTTTTATTTGGAATGCGCGACAGTCTCCCTAACTTGGTCGCCCTGACGAATTACGAGACCGTGCCTGGAAATGTAATTACCTCATTATTTCATTTTATGTTACAGCTTTACATCAATATTTACTCATCTGTTCCATTAAAATCAATCCTTTGTATGTATAAAAGATAATAAAAAAATAAATTACACTTTATTTATTTGCGTATTGGTCTGATTTTCCAATTTCTAAAGATTCGTGGTAGCATACGTGAGATATCATAATCGTAATAGTATGCTACTGTTGAAATAGGTAACTGTTTTAATGCATTAGTGTGTTTGCAACCCAAAGCAGCCATAAACATAAATTAGCTCGTAAACTGTTAATATCTTCTGGTTTTAGAACAAATACGCAAGAATCGTAACAACCTCAAATTGTATTTTTTGGTTAAGTTTGTCATAATACCATCGTCATAATATAAACTCACCTAGGACTTATATAAATTTAACCTTTATTGTATTTTTGGTTTAGGTTGTCTAAATACTAAAAAAAGGCAAATCCAAGCAGTAAATAAAAAGAAATTCCTTTTAGAACGCATTGAAGAAACATTGTGTCTGAATTTATATTTTAGTCACAATGGATCGTCCCTCATTTTATTTTATAATGTCTTATCATTTTTTTACGACATAAAATAATGTATGCATGACTGATTTCGTCTTCGTAGACTTAGTGAAAATATACACCCATAACGCAAAATTTTCATATTTAGTTAGGTACACCATTCCCTACAGATTTGCATTAATAGATAAGCTGAGTAGATTACCTTCAAGACCAAAGTCCCTGAGACCTACGAAACGAAACGTCAAATAGTCGATTATTATTCGGACAGGGGGCATACAGTCTTACGTCACAGGCGTCGTTATTGAATCCGTTTCTGTTTTTCGCTCGCGAATCAAAGCATTCTATAATAAGTCACGAGCGAAGCGAGGATATTACTAGAATCCTGAGTGCGAGAGGGATTTAAACACGCTCATGACGACTTTATGTTTTACTATTAGCATTTTATTTAAACTATTTGTTTAATCATTTCTCTTCACACTTTCTATCGAGAAAATAGTAAAGTTTGGTAACGTGTTTCGCGGCATTCGTTTTTATTTCAGTTTCTGAACACAGTTTAGTTTAAACTTCAAAGAAGATGTCATTGGACGGATATCTTTGTAAAAACATTTGTATACATAGTATTATAGTAATGTATAACAGATGTAACAAATTCTATTTCATTAATTCTACGCGAATGATGTTGATTATTTACAATGAGTTGAACTTTGAACCTTAAATATGTATGAAAATGGCACTGAATTATTATTACTAGCGTAAAATGGTGACAAAGGAGTCGAGCATAAGAAAATCGATTTGTTTGTATGTAAACCATTTTCAGACAATAAGGCTATTATCACCTGCCAGTTAAAAAAACCTTTTTCGAGCATCACGAAAAAAGTTTTTATACCAGAATGGTCTCAATGATTTCGGTACAAACGCCCTTACGAGGTTTTGAGTGCTGTTTTTGTCGTGAACCTATTGTACCTTAGAATTGAAATGGGAACGAAACTACAGAATATCGCCATCAATATTACGTAAGCATTCAATGCGTGTAGCGCACCTGTGCCCGATGCGGATAAGCGGATATGCCCTCACAATAAGAAAGCTTTGGACGTGATCTAGATAGAAATATCTATTAAAGCGACTTACATCGATGTCTGTAACCCAGAAAATCTTACAGCTCTTTTTGTTTGTAGAAGTTATAAGAAAAGTGATATTTACATGATGATGTCCTAACCGAATTACTGCCACGGCAGCCAGACTCAACAGAGTGTAAGCAAGATAATAAGTGTGTGCAAAAACACAAGCGGACTCTCTATTCCTACACTCTCATAATCCGATGGCACGGCATACTGATATTTTATATCGACTTCAAAAAAAGGACGAGTTTCTCAACTGTTTTTGGAGTGTTTTTTCTATTTTGATAATTCTTTTCATATTCAAATGTAGTATAAGTGACCACATAAGAAGCAATATCTCATGTGGTCTCATATAAATTCGATCAAGTGGTTTTTGAGTTATCCCTTAAAGCGTGCAACTTTAAATCGGTTTTTAGTTTTAGTAAAATACATCAAAAAATTATACAGGCCAATCTAGAACATGTTATACAGACGAATCTTTTTCTAATATCGTAATAGCTATTCATTCAGTCATACATAATTTAATACGGCAGCGTTGCATGTTTCTGGCTATCAGTCAGCAACGTCGCATTTTGATTATAGCTAGATACGGTAAAGTAATGACATGAACCCGCTGCACTATATTCTACGTATCGTGTGCAATGTATCGGAGTTAAATTACTGTCCTCACATCGCACGTTACAAATGTAACCCCGTTTTACAAATATGGAGGTGACCCACTAAGCTCCCTATGCTGTGAATGAAATGACCCTGCTGAAAGTTATCCACGGTATTCCAAGACATTCGCGTTCTATCTGCTTCCTTTCATCCTCGGCCCATGCAAAAACCTTTACAGAAACCAAAGGTAGGGAAGACTTTTATACAATTACGTCCACAGTTTGGAAACAGATGAAAAATATTTACCGTTCAAAGTAGGGAGTTTCTTCAACTCAATTATATCATGTTCAGTGAGTACGCGACGCGATTAAAAGTTCCGACGATTGTTGTAAATGAATTTCGACAGCAGTCGATCTTGCTCTTACTCTTTATAAATACTTCCTCATTTTATGAGTCTCGATGTCTTCATGATAATAATTACGGCTGTTTCGGCAGCGTTCGATTACGTATTAGTCCATCGATTTGGGTACCCACCTATTTAAATTACAATACGTGTAGTGCGTCAGACATAAATAATATCATCTATGCTCCTCTTTTACCTAGTTATAGTGAACCTAATCACTAGTTTAACCCAGTAAATATCTGTTAACCATAAAGCCTACCTAACCTAATCTCGATCTCTGTCCTACGAAGATAACGTGTTTTTACAGCCGAACAAACTTCCGCTTAGCCTGTACAAATAACGTCATAAACCTCTCACAGACTCACGCTGGATGGTTAATAAATAATGTGGACAAGTTACGACTGGCGCGTGTTCTCGTCACGATAAGATTTATAGCAGAAGATCGAATTTACACACCAAAGTCTAAACTAAGTACCTACCTATTTTTGCAAAAAAAATATTATTTATGTCAGTCATTTTGGTTTGTTTAATGAAAATCAATGCTTGTCTCTTAAGTTTAAGGATAGGTAATTAATTGTTTTTATATTTTTGTTTTCATATTGTTTTGTTTTTATTATGTATTTTGTTTTTAAGTTTTTAAAAAATTACTTTAAAATACTACTTAATTTTTTTTTGTTTGGTATTACTATTTTTTGTTTTGATAGTTACGTTTGTTTTTACATTTTTGTTTTGTTTTTGATATTTTTAAGGATATTTGTTTATCTTGAATAAACCTTCGCATGACCATAAACTCACGTGATGATGACGTGGCCGAAGATGTCTCATCAAGTTCTAGAAAACTTCACGTGTCTTGAAGAGACTGTGGTTGTAGTTAGCCTTAGCCGGTAAAACAGAAGCTGGTAACGATTTCCAAATCTAAAACCAATGTTGTTGAAATACCTACACTTTCTGAAATGCATTTTAAATTTTCACGCTATTTTGAGCTATGTTTTTGATTTCTGCGTCTGATATCTCCGTAGAGTATATTTACGATGGTAATTCTTCACGTCTTTAACCAGATCTATACGCTAAACTGAAACAGAGCTCAAAAATCCTAACAAAAATGCATGTTCCTACCTAAGCATGTTTTTTTCTATTCTCAGTTCGATTTTGTTATACTTTATTTTCCTTTGCAACAACCCTACAGGGATTCGCAAAAACTCCAAGGCGATTGCGGTATCCATAAAACCTGCTTTGTGAATTATGTTCTTGTATTTATGAAGCTCTCGCGAGGCGGCCGGAAGCGTCGGTAAACACCAACTTATTAATTAATGCGCTGCTAATTTAATGGTTCCAGCTTTCTGAAATTAAAATGTTGTATAACGTTAAGTCAATTCTGATTTTACGTTTCATTAATGGAATACAAATAAAGGCAAGTAAATAGATACTTTATTAACAAAGCTTTTTTGGAATATTCAAAGATTGTTTTACTTTTTGGTATTCATGGAAATGAATGGGGAGACCTATATCATAATGACATCAGGAAGATAAAAAAGATCTCCATTTGACCACATTCTCACCTGTTCGATAGTGAAGAAGTGGCCGACGATGTACCACGAAGGTCTTGTATGAACAGTATATTGCTAATTTTGGTAATGGTAATTTTGGTTACGTAACATTCTCCTGGAATAATCTTATCCTGTTTAATTAGCATAAGACGAAATCATTAATCATTGCAATTTAGTTTGTGCTCATCGAATGCGCTTAAAAATCTACAACAACTGCAATGTACCTCAGAATTTCAATTTGCCAAAAGCATTAATTTTCCGTTATAAGTTTGCCTTGTTCTTAACGTTACTATAAGTAACAGAGAATTATGAATAAAATTGCGACCCGCCCCGGCTTTGCACGGTTTTATTATATACTAGCTGGTACCCGCGACTTCGTCTGCGCATGATTAGTATTTCGAGTACTCGCGATTTTACTTGCGTAATTCCCTTTTCCGTGGGATTGTCGGGATAAAATAAGCATGTGTTATCTAGCTTATAATCTATCTCTGTGCCAAATTTCATCCAGATGCGTTCAGCAGTTATTGCGTGAAAGAGTAACAAACATCCATCCATCCATCAATCTATCCATTCATACTTACAAACTTTCGCGTCTATCAGTTCAATTCAGTTTGGTTCCCCTAGGCTATACGGGTTTTCAAAAAATTCTCACAGCATCTGAACGACGCGTACACACGCGTCGTTCAGATGCTGTGAGAAATTTTTGAAATCCCGTATAGCCTAGGGGAACCAATCTGAATTCCGGGATAAAATGTTTCCCATGTCCAATCGTCCCGAGTTCCATTCCAATTCATTCACTTCCGTCGTGATGCGTGGTTAAAGAATTTTTCTTTCACCCTCTCTCCCAGGGGAACCTTACCGAATTCCGGGATAAAAAGTATCCCATGTCCTTCCTTGTAGTATGAACACAAATCGTCCCGTGTTTCATTCCAACTCATTCAGCAGTTTCGGCGTGATGCGCGGTAAAGGAATTTTACTTTCATACCCTCTCCCATGAGAACCTTACTGAATACCGGGATAAAAAGTATCCTATGTCCTTCCTCGTAGTATGACCTATAATCATGCCGAGTTTCATTTAAATCCATCAAGTAGTTTCGGCGTGATACAGACAGACAGACAGACAGACAGACAGACAGACAGACATGAATGAAAAAAATTACAGTTTTGGCTTGAGTATCGATAATAGAGTGCCCTCCAAAAAAAATTTTCTAAATATCTTCAATGTACAGAATTGGACCTGTTACAGTTTTATTATAAGTACTAGCTGGTGCCCGCGACTTCGTCTGCGCATGATTAGTATTTCGAGTACTCGCTATTTTACTTGCGTAATTCCCTTTCTCGTGGGATTTTAGGGATAAAATAAAGCCTATGTGTTATTCCAGCGTATAATCTATCTCTGTGCCAAATTTCATCCAGACTAACAAACATCCATCCATCTATTAATCTGTCCATCCATCTATCCATTCTTACTTACAAAACTTACGCGTTTATCAGTTCAATTCAGTTTGGTTCCCCTGGGCTATACGGGTTTTCAAAAATTTCTCGCAGCATCTGAACGACGCGTACACACGCGTCGTTCAGATGCTGTGAGAAATTTTTGAAAACCCGTATAACCCAGGGGAACCAAACTGAATTCCGGGATAAAATGTATCCCATGTCCAATCGTCCCGAGTTCCATTCGAATTCATTCACTTCCGTCGTGGTGCGTGGTTAAAGAATTTTTCTTTCACCCTCTCTCCCAGGGGAACTTTACCGAATTCCGGGATAAAAAGTATCCCATGTCCTTCCTTGTAGTATGAACTCAAATCGACCTTAGTTTCATTCCAACTCATTCAGCAGTTTCGGCGTGACGCGCGGTAAAGGATTTTTACTTTCATACCCTCTCCCATGAGAACCTTACTGAATTCCGGGATAAAAAGTATCCTATGTCCTTCCTCGTAGTATGACCTATAATCATGCCGAGTTTCATTTCAATCCATCAAGTAGTTTCGGGGTGATGCGCGTTTACGATACAGACAGACAGACAGACAGACAGACATGAATGAAAAAAATTACAGTTTTGGCTTGAGTATCGATAATAGAGTGCCCTCCAAAAAAAATTTTCAAAATATCTTCAATGTACAGATTTGGACCTGTTACAGTTTTATTATAAGTACTAGCTGGTGCCCGCGACTTCGTCTGCGCATGATTAGTATTTCGAATACTCGCGATTTTACTTGCGTAATTCCTTTCCAGTTCAATTCAGTTTGGTTACCTTGGGCTATACGGGTTTTCAAAAATTTCTCACAGCATCTGAACGACGCGTAAAGCGTCGTTCATGCAGTGAAAATTTTTGAAAACCCGTATAGCCCAGGGGAACCAAACTGAATTCCGGGATAAAATGTATCCCATGTCCAATCGTCCCGAGTTCCATTCGAATTCATTCACTTCCGTCGTGATGCGTGGTTTAAGAATTTTTCTTTCACCCTCTCTCCCAGGGGAACCTTACCGAATTCCGGGATAAAAATTATCCCATGTCCTTCCTTGTAGTATGAACTCAAATCGTCCCGAGTTTCATTCCAACTCATTCAGCAGTTTCGGCGTGATGCGCGGTAACGGATTTTTACTTTCATACCCTCTCCCATGAGAACCTTACTGAATTCCGGGATAAAAAGTATCCTATGTCCTTCCTCGTAGTATGACCTATAATCATGCCGAGTTTCATTTCAATCCATCAAGTAGTTTCGGCGTGATGCGCGTTTACGATACAGACAGACAGACAGACAGACAGACAGACAGACAGACATGAATGAAAAAAAATACAGTTTTGGCTTGAGCATCGATAATAGAGTGCCCTCCAAAAAAAATTTTCAAAATATCTTCAATGTACAGAATTGGACCTGTTACAGTTTTATTATAAGTACTAGCTGGTGCCCGCGACTTCGTCTGCGCATGATTAGTATTTCGAGTACTCGCTATTTTACTTGCGTAATTCCTTTCTCGTGGGATTTTCGGTATAAAATAAAGCCTATGTGTTATTCCAGCTTAAAATCTATCTCTGTGCCAAATTTCATCCAGATCCGTTCAGCAGTTTTTGCGTGAAACAGTAACAAACGTCCATCCATCTATCAATCTATTCATCCATCTATCCATTCATACTTACAAACTTACGCGTTTATCAGTTCAATTCAGTTTGGTTCCCCTGGGCTATACGGGTTTTCAAAAATTTCTCACAGCATCTGAACGACGCGCGCGCGTCGTTCAAATGCTGTGAGAAATTTTGAAAACCCGTATAGCCCAGGGGAACCAAACTGAATTCCGGGATAAAATGTATCCCATGTCCAATCGTCCCGAGTTCCATTCGAATTCATTCACTTCCCTCGTGATGCGTGGTTAAAGAAATTTTCTTTCATCCTCTCTCCCAGGGGAACCTTACCGAATTCCGGGATAAAAAGTATCCCATGTCCTTCCTTGTAGTATGAACTCAAATCGTCCCAAGTTTCATTCCAAGTCATTCAGCAGTTTCGGCGTGATGCGCGGTAAAGGATTTTTACTTTCATACCCTCTCCCATGGGAACCTTACTGAATTCCGGGATAAAAAGTATCCTATGTCCTTCCTCGTAGTATGACCTATAATCATGCCGAGTTTCATTTAAATCCATCAAGTAGTTTCGGCGTGATGCGCGTTTACGATACAGACAGACAGACAGACAGACAGACAGACAGACAGACAGACAGACAGACATGAATGAAAAAAATTACAGTTTTGGCTTGAGTATCGATATTAGAGTGCCCTCCAATAAAATTTTTCAAAATATCTTCAATGTACAGAATTGGACCTGTTACAGTTTTATTATAAGTATAGATAGATAGATAGATAAACCTACCTCTTGAATCACTCTATCCATTAAAAAACCGCATCAAAATCCGTTGCGTAGTTTTAAAGATTTAAGCATACAAAGGGACATAGGGACAGAGAAAGCGACTTTGTTTTATACTATGTAGTGATGACCTTTCGGGTAAGGAAACCACAAAAATGTTAACGACCAAACTAATGCGAAATTGACTGCAGAGTGAGGTATGTTAATTTAAAATGCTTGGCGTTGGCCTTCGTTTTTTGTTTGTTTTTGCGCACAATTGCTGCTTTAAGAAAATTATTTCAAAACAAATCAGCCAACATAGATTAATCTTAATATTTAATAATATAAATGCGAATGTTTCGATTCATATTTCCTCAATTTTTCGTTAACTCTTCACTACAAAGCTAAAATAAACCTATGTTTATTGACAAAGGTTTAGGGAAATACAGGCAGCGCCATGGCATCTACCAAAACTATTTGAATGCGTTTTTCTACACTACCATGCCTATTTCTACTTATTTATGACATTCATTCATTCGTTGGCAATACAACCTTTGGTGGATTTGGCCTCTGTATGACTTTTGTATAATTTAAAAGAACTATATATATAATAATAATATAGAAGAATGGTACAAATATCAATAACTATTCCTCGCGGACATAATGTGGGACAAAAACATGGAACCAAGAGTAAACCATAACCCATATTACTTCACTTCACCAATTCTCTTTATATCCATACTTAGAGCTATTTTGACGACAGATGTGGTACGGCAAAGGTCCTCCTACGTCGCTGAAAATTGTGGATTCACAAATTTCGGCAGATTGTATAAAATTTGTCCCACCCAAAGCGAGAATCGAACCAGCAACCTTCTGCGTCACAGGCGGACTTTCGCCCACCGCGCCACATCGATCGTGGATTCCCTAGCATTATTTATTATCCTTCCAAATGATGAATAGAAGAGACACGTGACGTTGTATTAGTAAACTTGATAAATGATAACAGCCTGTTACTCTACCAGTCGACATGTGTGCAACTCTGCCAATTTGAGGCAGAGTTTATAGGCCCTCATACAAATAACCTTTAGACTTTCACTTAGCCTTTCACTTGGCTTTCTAACTATGGTATATGGTTTTACATATTTAATATTTTAAATATTGTGTAGCTACCATTACAAGCACATTTAATACGACAATGTTTTTATGTAAATTCTTATTAATCATAATTATATGTATATATATACAAATCCAAAATCATCAAACTTTTAAAATACCTAAGTATTTCATAAATTTCTAACTGTAAATAAAATATAAACACAACAAAATTAAAAAAAAGAAATACCTAATAAGTAGTTAGCTATTAGGATACATACAAGTCAGCGTCTCCGTAGAACAAAATTCATAATCGTCACTACCTTAGTTTTATTGTATTGTAATTTTTGAGATCTGTGAGTGCTCAATCTGTTACAAAAAATTATAATACTTATATAATCAATTTCACCCAGGCCTGAAATTACAAGAATATGGTTGTACCTCCCTCTTAGGCCAAAGTCTAATGCTATAATAATGTCTAATGCTCATCTACCCACCCATGAACATAAGTTTATATCGTCAACTGTACGCAATACCGATCTCTAAGCCGAAGTAAGCTATTCCCTGGATCATATCATTTGTATTCGGGTCGTGAAAGTAGGACATGCGTTATTTACGCAGGGCTCTTAACTTCCGGACGGATTTGACAACGTTTCGGGCGCATTACGACTCGAGGAGATTGATGGGAAAACGGATCAAGTTCCATTATAACTTACGAAAAGTCATCAATATATATAAGATCTAAAATAAAGGGAAAAAAATACCTGCTACCGTAATACAGATAGTATTACGGTAACTGATAGGTAGTAGGCTGTCAAAATTTTCAGGGGGTTTTTACCTACCTTTAAAATTTTGATAGACTAGAACATTTTTTATTGGTAAAAATAACAAATTGGGTAAAAATATCTAATTTTACGCAGTTGAAGTCACGGGGTACCTACTGTTAGTAGATTTATCGTGTTTGTTAGGAAAACACACGGATTTGATGATATTAAAAAGTCAATGAATGCTGCTTTTTGCTTAGTGCTACTTACTAAAGTGTTAGTACATTTAACCCTTTACAGTATGGAATAGCTTGAACCAAGTATGGGTTTAAAGAATATATATTTCTCAAAAGAACATATTAATTACAGTTTCAAATAATAATTACGTTATAACTAAGATCAATGTAAGGGAGCACTTGTGAGTAGCGCCTAAGCAAGGAAAATGTAATAATCCAGCGTTCCAACGAGACTTCACAGTTATTCCTTTCATTACATTTTAATTTAGTTAAGATGAACAAATTAAACTGAAAGAACGCTGAGTAACACTTCTCAGGTATGACTGGAGAGAATTTCAGCATTAGGTCCCCGTCACTCCATAATAGAGTTGGAACTCTCATAGTATTATTTAAAACGACATTACTGCAGAAAATGTTTAACTTGAAGCGAGTGAAAGAAAGAAAGAAACGATGTTTTTCGAACCAAGACCATATAAACTGTAACAAGTATGAGTACCTACATCACATCTCACTAATATTATAAATGCGAAAGTTTAACTGGATGAGTGGATGTTTGTTACCTCCTGAATGGATCGAGCTGAAATTTTAAAAAGTACCTACTGCCCTACTGCCTGATAGCCTTAACATTAGTCAAGTCTAGAGGTAGAGCGCGCCGACCGAATAATGAAAGAAAGAAGAAAGAAAGAAAATTCATTTATTTGGTCCTTTTACATATTAGATATAAATAACACATTCAATAGAAAAGAAGAAGAAACACAATAATAATAAAAATTAGAAGAGTAAGGCAGAAGAGTAAGTACATAAGGGGCTAAAAAGGCAAATAATCAAGCATCAGACTTAATATGAATACCGTACCGTGTTTTATTGAATTAAATCAGTAGACCTAAAGAAATCGAGTCTGTTTCAGATACAGCATAGTGTGTTCTTTTCTGTTCTACAGTCATCAAGGTTTCGGTGATATTGCCAGCTGGCTAGAAATAAGCAAAAAACACAATACGAGTAATTTCGCTGCGGAAGGCATGCAATTGTGTAAACTTGGCATGGCTTGAATAGAATCGCAAGTTATTGAAATAGGCTCACTTAAATAAGTATAAGAGTTCTTATTTCACAGATAATCGTTAGATAAAATAACTATTTATTAATGGTCTAGGATCTAAAATAAATAGGTTCTAGAACAAAGAAAACAGAACATTTCTGGTTGTCACTTTATAAGTGCCATAACAAACTGTAAAATAAGCAGGTTTAAGAATGTTTTATTTCTCACTAAGAATAAATTTACTTAGTTACATGAGAAAACACAAAAAATTACATTAAATACAGGTAGTATTATGTATAGATACACCCAAACAAACAATTTACATTGAACAAAGGTATTCCTAAGGTATTGTAAGACAGGGCGCTACGGCACTCATTAGGGGAGGCCTATGTCCAGCAGTGGACTAATATAGGCTGATGATGATGAAAGAATGTAAATTCTATCATGTACCAAGGTAGACACCTACGTATAGTTGAATAATAGGGTAGTATTAGGTCCCAGCGATTGCACGGTATTGTGATCCACAATGCTCTAATAGTGCAGCTATATCCGTACTGATGTTCAACCTCAATGGCTATAGTGGAACATTCAAGAGTTCCCGCTTAGTGTGTTGTAGAACAAGCTGGAAACCTTTATATAGGGTGTTACTGTATGGGTGGATCATTGCTGTCAGAGAGATAGGGGTCTTTGAAGGCGACCGATTTCTCTAAGCTCTGCTTAGCTTGGGGCTAAATGATGCTGTGTGGACTGTCCGGAATTATTTATTAATTTATTTCTCAAATTTTGTAGATAAATATTAGATTTAACATTTTTTAGTACAGAACCTGAAAATTTCCCTGAAAGAAACTGAAATTAGTAAAAAAATCGAGATTCTACTTGAGCAAGTTTGTTAAAAGATTTTAAATTAATCTGCTGTAGGTATAAAATCCAACATCCACAGCTCTATATTTTGAAATAATTAAAACGCTAACCAACTATCGCATCTGAATGGTTATCGTTTTGACCCCCGTAGTCTTAAAATGATAGCCATTTAGGTCCCCATTGCAGCCCCCTTCTACCTATGATCTACCCATTCAGCACCACCCTGTACATAACATAGGTTGCTGCTTCAGACAGAGATGCTTCGTCATCTAATGAGACTCAGCATAACAAATTATGGAACAAGCAATTAATTATTACCCCAACGAGGAAATATAGCGGGCTAGAGCCTTGGAGGTATTAATAACCAATTTACAAAATATTGGCAATGCTTTATATTGTGTTTAATTTAATTAAAAATACATCTGTCGCAAATTTCGATATGTATGGTGATTAAAAAATTAAGGTTACCTGGAAGAAATTGAACTGAATAGAAATTATTGTTTTTGTATTTGTTAAGATTTAGATATAAGTTAAATTAATTATTGTTTAATCTGAAAAAGGTACAATTAAGTGTTCATTCATTCATTCATATTAAGACACAAAACCAAACATTTATACAGGAAAATAATAAGTTATTATGAAATCCATGCCAACGCTATAGGGTGGTAAGTTAGCCGAGAAATAAGGCGGTATAATATTTCTTGGGTCTTTGGAGAATAAGAAAACTACTTGAGCATTCCGAAGGTATCCCATTTGTGCCGCACTGGTGGGTACTGGAGGGATAATTTACTTCTCGCTCGGGTCATTTACCACGTAGTTAGTAGGGAATATGCAAGTGACTTTGTCAAAGAGGAGCTAAAAAGAAAAAAAACACAATCGTTTATTTGGACATGTCTAAGATCAAGTATTACTACGTGGACATGTACACTATGGTAGATTACATGTTGCACGAGGAGACCACAAAAGTTAAAAACTGCATATTCAGTTAATTTTTAACTGTTTTAACCTATTAACATTAATTTTGTGAAAACTCCTTATGATGATGATGGTTCTCCCACATTAAAAAAATAATCATGCGTCAAAAACTATCTCATCATCATCATCATCAACCTATATTAGTCCACTGCTGGACATAGGCCTCCCCCAATGAACGCCATAGCGCCCTGTCTTCAGCTTGACGCATCCAGCATCTGCCAGCAGTCTTTCGCAGATCGTCATCCCACCTGGCCGGAGGGCGTCCTACGCTACGTTTACCGAGTCGCGGTCTCCACTCAAGAACACGTTTACCCCAACGGTTGTCGGTTCTTCGCGAGATATGGCCGGCCCATTGCCACTTCAGCTTGCTAATTCTTTGAGCTATGTCGATAACTTTGGTTCTCTGTAAAACTAAAAACTCTGTAAAAACTATCTAATTTTAACTAATTACTGTGGCCCTTCTTGGACCATGGTCTTGATATACTATGACCTAGGTATGTAGTTCTTGAAAATCGATCAAATACTAAACATGAGAACTATGTCAGGAATGTATGCTAGGTGCATAATCACGTAGGTATAGTTTCTAGAACATTCCTAAACCTTATTCATTAAGACCTTTTATTCTAGTAGGTTGTTACTTATTAAGTAGCATAATAAAAACTTTCTTTGTTCTTTTCTTTTGCAGTTTAGCTCACTTATGTTCGCTTTTATTTTTTACTTCTAGGTTAAGTGTTACTTATCCCTACACTTAGCTATTCACCGTACGATGCCTATGTCATCAAAGATACTAGGTATATAGATACGAATGGTTGAAAGCAATTTTTTAAATGTTGCTTCTTAAAACTTAATGATTTGATTTTTCACTAGTGACCAACTAGTGAAAAATTGAATCATTAGATAGCATAAATACACTCGAGAGCAATGAATCCGGGTCACTCAAAGAATCCAAAAAATCTCGGAAAGTAAGAATGCTAGGTTAATGCAATAAATTGTATTTAATAGACAATTTAATACTCCTTAAATGAAAGTATTAAAACTTCTTAGTTATTTTAAAGTTATATCATAAAAAAATCAAATTTGAAAAGGGAACACTGTCGAAGATGGAACTACGAACTTACAGGATTTGTTTTTGCTTTTGTTTGTAATCTGTCATTTATGTTGGTACATAAACCAGGTTGATAGTGCTCAATATTCATTATTCAAGCTGAAATCATGTCGCTTACACTTGAAGAATGCACCAGAATACTTACATTGGTGGAAACCGGCCGGAGTCAGCGCGATACAGCCAGGACTGTTGGTGTGTCGCTGTCAACAGTACAAAGAGTTCTCCGACGTTACGAAGAAACTGGTTCTAACCTACGCAGACCAGGAACGGGCAGAACTAGGTGTACCACAGCACGAGAAGACCGATACTTGGTGAACACCATGCTTCGAAATCGCTTTCTCACAGGAACTGAACTCACAAATCAGTTTAGAAAATCGTCATAAAGTTCAAAAAATTCATGTTTCCTATTTTTGTTTTAAGGAGAGATCAGCAGTTTTTTTTCTTTATGTAAATTTGTGTAAATAAAATGTATGGTGACTCATATTTTTTTAACTTTCATTTAAGGAGTATTAAATTGTCTATTAAATACAATTTATTGCATTAACCTAGCATTCTTACTTTCCGAGATTTTTTGGATTCTTTGAGTGACCCGGATTCATTGCTCTCGAGTGTAGCTGATTGAATGCTAAAAGTTAAAAAAAAATTAACTCGCAGTCAATTTTGCCGACATTATTGCTCAATTAAAAATGTTCATGGCACTGTTAAAATTATAGACAGTAATATCAGTGCACAGGTGCATATAACTTCACATGTTAAAAATATAGGTAAAATATTTTTGAATCCATCTACTGAAATAAAATCAATAAAATGCGGGTGCAATTCAAATCTGTTCTTTTCATTCAATTTACAACAACAGAGCCTTGACCTTTACGTTTACAATACAATCAATAAATACATTGATAAAACCCGAGTTGCTCTTTCCTAGAACTGTAGTTCACTTCGCTTAAATAGCACTGCCATTGACGGCCGGGTGGCGCAGCAGGGGGAAGCAATTGTGCTTAAACAATATTTGACTATACAGAAGGAAAGCTTCTCTTTTTACCCGCTGGTAATGTGATTCAAGTGTTACTATTGGTTGTGTAGTGTTACTACTGGTTGGCGGAACCTCTTCGTCTATTACTTCCAAGCATCAAAACGTCTATTTGATATCACTGGTATGGTATAAAACGAAGTCGCTTTCTCTGTCCCTATGTTCCTATGTATGCTTAAATCTTTAAAATTACGCCACGGATTTGGATGCGGTTTTTTTAATAGATAGAGTAATTCAAGAGGAAAGTTTATACGTTTAATAAAACCGTGCGAAGCCGGGGCGCGCTAGTTTCATATAGTTTTTAGTTTTGTTGGCCTCTCACTAAAATAAAGGCGATAAAAGTGAAATGGCGTAGAACCACTGGTTTGACTAATACTGGAGTTCATGTTTCCCGTTCCATTTCTACACACTAAATGCTCAAAGTTGACATTGAGTCAATGAACGGTTATTTTGGACATGGCCAAAATTTTCATTACTTTTTTGCGCCAACAGACCTTATTTGAAAATAATTTCATTTATAGGTAAAATCGTAGCACAATTGATTGAAGATTACACACTGATGTATAGACTTACCGTGGCAGGAGGGGCTATATTTAGACGACCCTCGCAGTGGGCCAAGGCCGCCTCTACCTCCCGACTCAGGTATTAGAGAACATCCTTCAGTTCCTGATTTAAACGACTTTCTTGCGTTTACGACTTTGTTTCCTACATATTTTATAGGTCAATGTAATATCAAATAAGTTACACGTACTAGTGTTAATAACTAGTGTTAATTTGTGTTTTCGCTTCTTCCACTAGTGGACAAAGATTGAAGCGCAGAGAAATCAATAAACACCTTATTTCGTATAATTTTTTTTAAATAATGAAGTTTAAAATTAGACTTTTTTAAGTACTTATTTTGTAAGCCTAAAGAAATAAAGTTTGATTTCTGATTATAAATCGACTGCAACTCGTGACTATTTTACACATTGACCTAGTAGTACTTACAACGAAACCGAATCGTAATTATTGATTCCGGTGATTTATGGAATTATTGAACTGAAATTCGTGTGACAGTTTTTCTACTTTGTTCCTAAATGTCAGACACATTTGACTTTCAGGCGAAAAACTCGTACTAGACGTACAAAATTAGTCTTGCCGTTCTTATAAATTCACCAAACTAACGGATTTGATGTTTAAGAAAACATGACTTTGTTTGTGATCCGGATTTATGCCACAGATATGACGATATCGCCATATCTGTGCATATTATTTAGACGATAACATAAAATATTTCATAAAACAAATTGTAAAAACTATTCTCTCTAAAAAGGTTTACCTACAATAAAATATGATTATTATTTATTATTGTAACGTTATTCAGTTTATAGCTTTCAGCTTTAAGTTGAACTATTAAGTACCAGTTTAAAATACCCATGAATTTATCGTATGAAAGTTATTAAACCGTTTTACGTTTCTGAGATTTGAACTTAATATCCAGAGCGATAAAATGTAAACGATAATCTTAACGATCTGTCGCCATTCATTTTTAGTCCAAGGATAGAAAGATAGGCACACTTTTAAAAGCTTTTAAAGAATTGCATTCACAAATGGATCTGAGAGGTGGTGAATGCCATTTTGACGGCTACGCGGCATAAAGGAAAAAGTGCACTGCAAGCCTCGGTATGTATTCAGGCTATTGTTCAGGTGAGGGCGTCGAAAGAACGTCACTTCACTTAAGGATTTTTGGTTACTTGGATGAAATATTCTTGCTAGGGCCTCCTAAAAAACACAAGGTCCGCCACTAAAGAACAGTGCTAACGTCATGTTTGTTTCCCAAGATTACCATTTTCGGAATGTAGGTTGTTAATTTACCAAACTCTGAACCTACTAAGCTACTAAGTATGACATTTTGAAAATATGATTTGTATTAAAGTTATTATTATTATATGTAGTTTAAAATTTAACTCATCGATTTGAAGCGCTTATTTTGTAAGCATAAAGAAATAAAGTTCAAATTTTAAATTAATTAGGTACTGATTCATTTCTGGAATTCATTTGTATTACTACGCATTTGATTAGTAAATGAAAAATAAATTGTAACTAGCACGGCAAAACAATAAATTCATTTGTTTTTTTTGAAAATTTTAATTGCTGAGTTGTATAACATTACACATTTTGTACATTTTTTTGGATGATATATTAATTATAACAAGATATGATAATAATGGCTTTCAATATGTAACATTGAAGTGTAAATCGTAGTTTAATTGTACATTTAAGAACAAATGGGTATCGTTTGTGCCTTATAAGATTGCGCATTAGCGCTTAGCATTACTAAATTTTTGTAAAGTACCTAAATACTTTACTTTCAAGCTTAACTCGTACGTTTATTGACAATTGAAGATCAAAATGGGTATCGTTTGATCCGAAAGTGTATTAGCACCTAGCATTAATAAGGTAGTAGGAATCTATGCCTATTTAGATTGCTACCTTAGGAATTAAAGTGTCACTCGGAATTTTTGTACCAAAATAAAATCCTTGCATTTACCATTGTTTCTATCTGCTGTGAGTTCAACGTACATTCAACGAAAAAATGAACAGTCGTGTAAAATGTAAATGCATAATGTCAATATCGGTAAAGACTGTAAAAATGAGGTAAACATAGGTAAGTACGTACGTATTTTGAAACGTTACTGAGCTAGCAGTTGTGACATTCAAAAGAATGATTTAGGGTCGGGCAAGCGTTTAGCTTAACTGTCATGAATAGGGTATTATGAACTCTCATTCCATGGTTTAATGTATGCTAGTGTATGCTTTACGCAACAGTTGGCGTTTTTAATGACTTTTAATGCTGTGTGGATTGTCAGTGCGTTATATTTTTTATTTACATATTGAGGTACCTAATGCTTTTCGCTTATACTTAGAGTCAATTCTAAAGAAAATGCGCTTTTATATCGTTTATTTTCTGGTATATCACTACATAGTATAAAACAAAGTCGCTTTCTCTGTCCCTTTGTATGCCTAAATCTTTAAAACTTCGCAACGGATTTCGATGCGGTTTTTTGTTATTAGATAGAGTGATTCAAGAGGAAGGTTTATACGTATAATAAAACCGTGCGAAGCCGGGGCGGGTCGCTAGTGAAAAAATAAGTGACGGAAAATTCACACGACATTATCCCCGCGCTAAGTAGAGCTTCTATTATCTACTAAATAATCATATACCTGATACGTTTAAAATTTATTCGTTCATCGTTAGTCTATCACTGGTCTACCGTTGAATACAGGCCAGTCCCTATACTATACATAACAAATAGTCGATAACGACCTTGAATACTCATAGCAATTACAGTGCTTGCTGACGTTAAGTTAGAGTCATATCTCCCTACAGAGAAATATTGTTAGACAGGAGGCATTTAAACACTTAAACAAACAAGTTTCTTGCAAATACAACAAGCATTTCGTCTCGTTGAAATTCAAGGAAACTCGTACAGGATTACGTGACTGACTTGCCTCGCCGTGAGATGTCTGTTATTTCACGTGTTGTTTCGTGCGTGTCAAATTGTATTACTAACGTAGGTAAAGGATACAGTGTACCGACAAAAGAAAAGTAAGAATATTACAAAATATTGAATTCCAAAAAATGTTGATGGTCTAAAGAGTACTTTAACCTAGTGAGGTAGTAATTTTTAAAATCGGACAGTTTAAATTAAGATGAATAATATATAATATATAGTCCATCCTGGCCTGGCACGGGTGGTCATATATTTTTAAAAAAATTGAATTTTTTTTCTATGCTTCACTACATAGTATAAAACAAAGTCGCTTTTTCTGCCCCTTTTTCCCTATGTCCCTTTGAACGCTTAAATCTTTTAAACTACGCAACGGATTTTGATGCGGTTTTTTTAAAAGATATAATGATTCCAGAGGAAGGTTTATAAGTATAAAACGTGCGAAGCCGGGGCGGGTCGCTAGTATAGAATAAACCCTCCCCGCGCTGCCGCTGCGCTGCATTGCGTGGGTCAGATCAGGTAGAGCGGCGGCGGGGGACGGTGTAGCGGCTTTTATTTTCCATACCATAAGTATTTTCTTTGGATAAATTATACTAGTTTTAATTTGTTTCTATTCCTTGATTGTAATTTCCGTTGTTAATAAAGTACCTCCTTTAGAAACATTTAATTTTTAATATATAATTAGATAACATAGAATTCTAACAACAAAGAAGTTTTGAAGTTTATTCGTTAGAAACAAACAAAATCCAAATCTTTTCTCTTCATAATAAGAATGTTAGGTGTTTGTCATATAAAGCCATACCCTATAAGTCTTTTAACGCCTTATCCCGTAAAAGGCAATAAGTAATGCAGGTTTTGCCATTAGTAACATAAAAACAAAACGCTTAAAAGCAAAAGACTAGCGAAAACATTAAAGCCAGCTGGTACAAACATACTATGTACTTACTTTTTAAACGACACCTGCGTTCTCCATGAAAGCCAGAATTCCAAAAAATAAATCCAGTCCAAAAGATTTGCTTCCATAATTATACTGAATTAAAAATGGACGCCAAATAAGACCCTTCCATAAATAAGCTTCCTGTAGAGATAATTGTGAGAATTTCTGGCGTTACCTTTTCACTGCAAACCATAAAATTTGTCAACGCTCCGCAGTCCGCGTCCCAACCAATACCCAAAATTACATTTGATATTCTAAAACCCGGGAAAACCTTATCCGACGAAAGGTACTTTTACCATCGTATCTTCTCTATATCTATCTATAGGATGGGTAGGTTTATGATCCGCAGTATAATGCGACAAAAGATTTGTATATTTAAATGAATAGAAAGGACCAACCTAACCCAATCCAAATCTTTAGTGAAAGCATTCTCAATGTCCAAAACCGAAAATAGCATAACTTACCATACTACAGACAAAACACTTATACTTCGAGCATTTATAAATGGCCCCTCCAATTTCTCATAGTTATTGTTGAAGTTTTAACGTTAGCTCTTTATTAATTATCCGGTAATTAAATATTGATGAAAGAGCAGGAAGGCTTGAGGCGCGACGGCTGCATTGAGCCGCAACGCGGGCCGGTAATGAGGAACTCAAAAGTTCGTTAATGCTTATTTGATTCTATGGTGTTTCAAAAATAGAGATTTATACGATTTATTTTTTATCTTACGCTTGTACGCAGTGTAGGTTTAAAAATAAATAAATGATTTTAATTCCTTTAAATAATGCTTTTATTTTAACCTGCTTTTTTTGACAAACAACTGTGTAATGTTTATTAAATTGAAATTGTTTACCCATGAGTGGCAAGGCAACAGATAGACCTTAGACAGGAATACAGAAAACTTACTTTTGCATTTATAAATAAGAATGAGTGAAGCTTTGGCCAAAAGCTAGCTTTTATTCTTTCCTTTGTGTTGGCACAGCGCAGCCCCTGCGGACACTCAAAACACACACACACAGTCACTTTGTGATTATCTAAATTTAAATTAAAATGATGGTGTAACACCTTTTTCTATAATATTCATGCAAATCTAAAAACTTGGTGAATTTGGATTTAAATTTTTGTCCTCGTCGACTCAATCTGACGAAATGAGTTTCTTTACTGTGTTTATTTTGCATTTTATCCGAAAGAACGTTCAAATGTAACTCGCAAAGACATTATTTAAATCATCTGTTGGTGAGATGAAAAAAGAGCGCTTAGAATAATGTCGACGGATATGGTTAATTTTTTTTATCGAAATGGAACGCTCGTTGTTAATTATATAGCGAATTTATTTCAAAAGTTCGTTTAGAAGTTTTATTGAGTCTTATGTTGTCAAAATGATGGCAATAATAAAAGGTAGCAGTAGTTTAAGGAACCCATAAGAATTATTTTACTATAATATTTTACAGACTACTCCTGCTTTCACCAGCTATTGTGTAAGGAACTTATCATTACAATAGTAGAGTCTAGTCTAGCATAAACAAGCTATGAACTAAGTAGGCTAAAGCTGTTTTTATCGCATAAACCGCTACCAATCTATAGTCGTAGGTTCCATCTTGTGGCATCCCGCCAAGAAGTCCTCTTACCTACATTTCGTTTGAAGCAAAAACGCTCTTCCTTTGTTTGTTTGCTGAAGCGTGACGGTCAGGGACACTCTTTTTCTCAATACTAGAAATAGTGAAATCGATGCCAAAAACATATCTACGGGATTGTTTTCTAGTGAAAGTTTTTGGCACAGATGTTTATGGCGTCTGGATTCCATGGCAAAGGTCACAACCCCATCAAATAAACAATTTTACTCTACAACTGTAAGCAGGTTAATAATTACAAACCTTTTTACGCATGTTGTTACTACCTGTAATTTAGAGTGCATTTATTTTTAGGTTTCTTCACATCAACTTTGTGACCTCTAGTTGTTCGACATTAACAAATAAATAAATTAACCTACTTTGTGAGAGCAAGAACATCCAACGTTCGTCCAATAAGAGACGAGGGGGATGCTCGCTCACACCCAGAAGAAGCCCTAGTTAAGGGATGAAACGTTGGTATTCTTACAACACACTCGGTTCGTTGTTCACCCGCTTAGTCATAATGAATTCGTAGAACTACGAAAGTTTTACTCTACCAACACAAGAATATTATGATTTTAGTGTAGGTACTAATGGTGCGTCATTAGCAACTGAGTGACTGACGGAAGGGAACAATGTTGAATTGGCTAAACATAAATTACCAGGGTCGGTAATGACGTAACGGGCCTTGTTAATGAGTTCGGTTAAATTCCTACACATCCAATTACCCAGAGAATTTCACTTGACGCTTTGAAATTGACTTCGAAAAACATTGTTCTGTTTACACGAAGTTAGAATGAGACGGCTATAAATATAGACAACGGCTGAACGGGCCGCTGTCTCGGGAGTAATGTAAAGGAAACTTACCCAGTTTAACTTTCCGAGCCATTTGGACGCGGTTGGATCGCTTTAAATTCCAATGCATAAACAAAAATTCGCTCACAAAAGCTGCTCGTATTATGGCGTATATTCTACACAACAAAATTTGTTGTAAACTGCACGATGCGATAAACACACAACATTCCACTTCTAAAATTCTTAGATTCCTAACTACCTAATAATATCCTCAGAAGTAAAAACTAGTTTTCCCAACAAAGAAAGTTCGCAAATGTCTAATATCAAAACTTCTCGTTAGCGTTCTGATTTCTAGTCGACAAACGACCGTAAGACTGACCGTTAGCTTATAGGTTTACAAACAAAGTAATTACGTTTTTTATAAGTTTATCTTATAGGACGACTTAATGAATTTATAGATTTAATATATATGTTGTGCGTTGGTAAGATAAAAAGCAAAAATAATGGGTAACTATGAGATGAGGTAGGTACTTGGTTCATATGCCCACAACTAACATTTAGATCTTCCTTTTCTGAAGTACCTACTATCCGAATACTTTACTTTACTTTTGGAGAGATACTATCCAGTAATCCTATCCATATATAAAGGTTGTTTATTCGAAATCGGTCTTGAGCAAGAACATCTCCAATTGTAGCTTAGTTTATCAGTTGTTTTGATGTTCATTCTAATTCTAAGTGGGGGAACTGTGATCTGCACTGACATCTCACATAGGAGTGTATTGTGCATTACCCCCCCTGTCTAACCAGGCCCTAACCAGCCCAGCAGAGCGATTACGCTAAAACTACCCATCCAAAATTGACATATGAAAGACTTTTTAATGGCCTTCGTAATTTGAAATTGTATGGAAAAAACGCGCGCGATGGCCATTGAAATGGCTCAAGAATGTCAATTTGGATGGGCGGTTTTAGCGTAATCGCACAGCAGCTCCTTGAAGAACCGGAGCAAGACTTTTGGTGATTGACAGCTACATTTCAGCTTTTCTGTGGGTGTGGACGGGGTTGGTGCCTCGATGAGGCTTTTCGTCCGTCTTTTGTCTGGTTTCTTCTGTGGCCGAGCAGTGTAACACAACGTGTTGCATAGTTTCTTCCTGAAAGCAGCCACGACACAGATTGCTGTCTGTGGCTCTAGTCTTGAAAAGGTTGCTCAAGATGTGCCGCCGATCTAAGGACAATGGTGGAAATCATCACAGGCCACTGTGAATTGAACCACAACCTTGATGTTCATTATTTTTATAACATTTAAGTGTGCAATAAAATATTTTCTTTTGTAGTATATTTCTTGTTTAGTATTTTTATCTTTACTTGTCAAGTGTAAGTACTTGTTTAGATTTGTCATATAACACAAATAGAATGTGTTTTGATGAATAAACTCTTTTTTATTGAAGCAATTAAATAATATCCCAAAAATGTTCGACTCCGGAGAGACTTGAAGCTATTTTAACTATTTATTATCTAAAAGCGGTTGGGAAGAAACAAGCAAGCGACTGAATTAATGTTTTATTTACCTCTGCGAATATATTTTGATGAGTTTGCATATTTATTCGATGAAACTAAGCCAACCGAAGGTTCCTCAATAAATATTCATGAAATTAACACCTAAAATACCTATTCATATCCAGCTAACCACCTAAACTAGGCGTATTTATTTTATCGTTTACAGTAATAATAATAACGCAAATTGCAGCATTAAAATACAACTTAACATGCTAAATTTATTTCGTAAGAATCCTAATTATTATGTGCACAGGGAAAATCTTATGTGGGTAAAGAGTTAGACGGTAGTCGATTGTAACTTCAAAACTTTTTATGTGAAATCACTAAATTTTTAGTTGGATAAATATTGTATAAGGCTGAACAGTTTTCACAGAAAACCAAATTGGAAAGCTTTCCGTGTTCTAGTAAAACGGTGCGTTGGATAATGTTGAGCAATGCCTGCAGCATTCCTAATGAATACTAGCAGGTATGAACGAACACTTCCTGTGAGAAACGTCGAGTTGGGTAGTCAAAGGGCACCGATTCTCAATGATGATGAATGGTTTCGATGTGCATTAAAAGTAAATATAGTTTCCGGAAAGATGGCTGATCGGTAAAAACATATTTTTACGCAAAAAATCAAGACAGTAAATAAACTTCAGACATATCAATAGTGTCGTAGTGGCTTTCGCCTGTTCAAACAAAATGGATAAATTGAATTAAAATATCTCTATCTCAAGAGTATGTGTTATGGGTTTTAGTGCATAACTAAAAAGATAAAGATAATTCAAAAAACATCTGTATATGTATGAGTATAAACATCGACGTCACAACTCCTTACACGGCTTTTCTCTAAATCTCATGGTTTCTGGTTTGGCCACCCAAGATGCATCTTAAAAAGCCACCCTGTTGAGTAGTATTATTATATTACGTTTAGCATGCTAACTAAATTGTTTCTTTATCGTCTATTAGTGTATTGAGTACATAAATATCTCTCTTTAAAGTACCAAATTAGTACCAAGAGCAAACACGGTTTGCTTGAACCACATATTGATTACCAAAATACCGCGGGTAAACAATAGCCCTAGGCTTATGCAATTAGGTTGTTAATCACGAGCACCGATCCAAGATGACTGTGTGACCGGGATTAATTACTCGATTGACGATAGTTTCCTACTATTCATAAACGGATACGCCAATTTGATCCAATTTTAGGTTAATCACCTATTCATTAGATGCTACAATTGCCCGTTGATTGATCAATTAAATAGAATTTTCATTTCTCTGAAAATAACTGTTCTGATGAATTGGTAGTTGAATTAATTTCCCTGTATGGTGCTACGTAACATGCGTAAATAAGCCAATAGCTAGAACCGGAGAGTACCAACTTTTCTACGTATAGGTACGTTTTTTTTCATTTAAAAAAATAGATTATTTGTGTTCTTTTAACCGCACTCTTGCTTGAATTATTTAACAGAATAAAAATTTGAAACCGAAGACAGGGCGCTATGGCGGTCATTCTATGGGTCTATTTTCAGCAGTGGAATATAGGCTGATGATGATAAAGATAAAATATTTTATCTAATTTATTTTCTCAGCGGGGAAACATCTTTAACGATGCCTCCTTCAAACAAAGGGGTTTATAGTCAGGGATCAATTGAAATTGAACGTCATTAGATTCTGTGGTACCATTGTATCTATTTCAATTCAGCAACCATGAAATACCAGTAAGTTCCTCTACTTAGAAGAAACTGAACTAAGTAATTCTTATGTAGCGAAATTGTAGCAAAAAACGTCCAATAAACTGGCGTCTCGTCTTCCGTCGTTCGTCTCTGCGGAAACTGTTGACACTAATATAGGACGCTATCACTACTATCGAACCAATACCTACTACAATAAGTATTCTATTTTTACATATACATTAAGAATGAAATGAATGAAAACATTGTATTTACTTAAAAAAACTACTACACAGAAGATAAACTTTTGGCATTTTTTGTTTTCATTGTATGCGCTTTAAGCAAAATGGCCTCCACTAAGCGTTGTGCTGGTAAACACTGACGTATCTACCCAGCGCTGGTTATCAGTGAAATATAAGTACCATTAATTAAAAAGTTGGGAAAAACCTTTCTCTATTCCCAAACACATTTCAAACTTTATAATTAAATAAATATTTCCTGGACTGTTTACACAGCATAATCCAGCCCCAAAGCTAAGCAGAGCTTGTATTATGGGTACTCGATAACTGTTGCATTTTTACATTCTACATAGATAGATATTTTTAGTTGATACAAAAAAACAGCCATAACACCCTGAACAATAAATCTGAATATCTGAAGATCGTAGGACCATCTGTTCCGAGGCGGGAATCGAGCCTATAACCTCCCATGTCCCAGATTGACCATCGCCCAGAGTCATGTCCCAGATTGGCTGCGCCACAGAGACCGTTTTACTTAAATAAATAAAACATTATTATCCAAAACCTTGCTTATATACACAAAATCATGGTTGCTTAACATTAAAATTAAGACATCTACCTAGACTATCTATTATTGTGATTGGTATATCTGTGGTTCATCAAGGTTATTTTTCTAGTCTACAAAGTATAGGTATTGGCATAAGAAGGGTCGATATCTGGGCTAATTGATGACCACGACTTGCGGATCGGCCACACTGCGCCGACAAAGTCCACCACTTAAATGAAATGGTATCGATTTAGTTTCGTTCCATTTTCGAGAAATACTGACTTTTTGCTTTAGGCTTACAGAAATCACCACTAAAACAAACTCTTATAATCGTGACGACCAATGTCTATATGATGAGGCGAAGCTTTGCTTACGATGCAGCAGGAGGTTGTGAGTTCGCTTCCCGCCTTGGGACAACTGTTTGTTTGTGCGATCTACAAATATTTGTTCCGGAGAAAATGGGTTCTTACTGTGTATTATTCTGTATAATTAAAATAATCTATCTATATAATGAATTGAATTGAGTATAACAGCCATCTAGTACCCATAACACAAGATCTAGCCCCAAGCTAAGGAGCTTGGGGGTAGTTGATGCTGTGTGGACTGCCCAGCATTATATTTTTACTTCCTTTTTATCTCAACTTAGAGTTACTTCGTTGCAAAAGTAAACTTTAAATCCAAGTGAAATTCTTTCCTAATAACTAAAATTACGAACTTGACTGTTTAAGTGTATATAATAATTTAATGGGTTTTTATTTGTATTATTAGTTTAGTTTTCCTAACCTACATTGTCCCCTGGAAAAGCTTTCCCCAAAACTGAATTCGTTGGCCAGATCATATATTTTACATTTAAATAAAATAAATTATCCTATTTTTCTTAAAAACCTCAAGCCTTTTCACTGATGAAACATCTCTACAGAGATTTTAATGCAGTAAATATTTTGTAAAATATAGTAGCCTTGAAAATCGCTATTTAATGAATTTCCGCTCAAGTAATATGTGTGCTAGATAAACGCAAAATTGAATGCGAATCTGCTGGCAATGCTGCAGTAATTCGTATTATTGATACAATCTCTCCAATATGATTTTATATTTATTCTGATCAAGTCTATTTTTGGTTTTAGGTTTGCAGTTTGGTTGTGCAGGTTTGGTTCTGTTTAAGGTAGTTTTAGGTTTGCATTAAAATTTAAGCTATTTTGTGGTCTAGGTACGAGAAAACTAGTAGAATTCATTTCGTTGGTTAACCTTTATCTAAAGTAAGATTTTTCTTCTAAAACCTCTAACTAGACTATTGGTATTTTATTTTACTTTTATACCTATATATTCAGTACACGTAAAAATAAATTTCAAACCCTAGCACGATTTTAGTTTACTTTTACAGAGACTAAGCATGAATTTTATATTCTTTCTCTAGTATAACATTGAGACGATGTAGATTATAACATTTGTAGGCATCATATCTCTATCCAAACACAATGTTGCATCGGAGAAATCACTCTCAGCTTTAAGGCCCTTGTTTATTTATTTATTCATTTGAAAAATATTTTTGTTGCTTTTTAGTAAAACAAAGTACTTATTCGTTCATTCAATATTCAATGCTGGAAAACCCCGAAAACAATTAATTAGTAAGTAGGTATCTATATGTAGAACAAACCTCAAAGAAATGATTTGTACATACAGAATATCTGTTCTGAACTTTTCTTTCCAATGGTATCCCATTGAAAGTTCAGAACAGATAAAAAACAAAAAATTGTTAAAGTAACTAAAAAAACAAAACATTGTTAAAGTAACTAAATAGTTTAGGTAGCTGACTACCTAACTAGCTAATGTCGCGGTACGAGAAAAACGAACCCGAGATCAACCGATTACACTTTAGAGCACAGCAAATAAATCAAATAAAGAACAAAACACAAAAACAAATACAGGAGGATTCCATTTCGACGTTTCTTCCAAAATTAACGGTGTTGGTTTACGTTTAGCTTGGCTTGTTGCAGACAGCGTGGCTTTGTCACCGCAAGCTTTTGTCCCGAGACGTAGATTAATGTAATAGTCGATTTTCCGCACAAAGCAAGCACAAAAGAACAAACTATTTTATTACGAAGAATATTCATTAGCCAAGAAATGGACATTGAAAAATCGACTCGGGAAGCTATCATAAATGATTTATTGGGTAGTGCAAAGTACAATAGTTTTTACCCCGTTTTTCTTTCACGCTGTAAGTAATGAATCTGAGTTTAGTCTGGACTAGCAGCACCTCACGGTTTCACCCAGTAATTCCCGTTCCCGTGGGAATTCTGGGATAAAATTTAGCCTATGTGTTATTCCAGACTATAATTTATCTCTGTGCCAAATTTCATCCATATGCGTTCAGTAGTTTTTGCGTGAAAGAGTACCAAACATCCATCCATTCATATTTAGGTACAAACTTTCGCGTTTATAATATTAGTAGGATAGGTTTTTAAAAACCTTTTTACTAGTAATGTCATTATTATCATCGTCAGCCTGTATAAGTCCACTGCTGAATATAGATCTATCGAATGCTCTAAATATCGGACGAATACCTAAATTTGACTGTAGTGATGTAAGAGTTCATGGGTGGTAGTTCTTCATAAAAGTAAAACGAATAGCAATGCTTTTGGTCAGGCAAATTTTAGGTAGGTATGGGTACTTACAATATTTTCGGATGTACACGTATTACTGTTTTACTTTAATATGTCAGAAAGTAGTCTTTATTTCAACTGGCTAACTAGACATTTCCTGTGCTCGTTAGCATTCCTACTACTGCCAACAAACTTATCTGTGAAGTACCCGGAATAGCCCTATTACGTTAATGTTCTGAAACCACTAGTTTTTCCCTAATATTTTTGCGGTCTATTGTCCCAGGCGTCAAAATGAATGACCAGCCATTGGGCCGAGGTCAGGTCTTCGTAGTTTGTGAACATTTTCGAACGGGCCAACAAATTGCGCTACTTTCCGATGAATTTCCGCAAGGCGACGTCATTTCCGCGAATTGACGAAGCGCTCACACGTCCTTTATAAAGCACTGAAAACAGATAATTGTCTGAAAATGCCTTTTATTTTCTTCAACTAAGAAAAAACTTCTCAGAATGCAAGATTCCTAAACTAAACTATTTGGTTTTAAATGTTATCGCCGACGACGCGACGACGACGGTAGCATATTTGTCTAATAGGTTTAGTAAAGGTTAAAACCTTAAAATGCTTGCAGAATCCTTAGTAATTTTAATATCTACAGGTACCAGATGCAAATATTACTTATTATTTTATCTAGTGATGATAGATAATAAAAATATTTGTTTCATCCTCACTTAATTTACGTTCAGCTCACATTCTAAATAGCCTGACATTTACAAATGTTTCAAAATGAACACAGTAGTTTATCATATTTTAGAATTAAACTCGGAACATTTACGACAACTTTTTTTATCATACGTATTTTCCTTCACAAATTTGCTTGGCTCGGTTCTTTATATTTCGACACTTTACGGCACGCTACACATGTTTAAAAACACCCTATAAATAAAATCAACGTAGTGTTTCCGTTGTTAACAGTAAATTTACAATAATGGACACCTGTCTCATTAAAAGGGAATTTACCTAGATAAGTTCCTCGAATACATATCTAATGTTACCTACTTAGAAATAAGTTACTGCCAATATCTATAAGGACATCAAGTTTAATGGCTTTCATACACGCTTTTCCCCAACAAACTTGTAAGGTGGGCTATAAACTTGTCAAGCCTCAGGTTTGATACGAGTAAACAAGTCAATCCGAAAGATATCATTTTCGTGGCCAATAATATTATTATAATGTGTACCTTATTCAACAGACGACGCACAGAAATCATTGGTGCGAATTCGGGAAGAAAATCGATTTAGCGTTATATTTTGTTGAAAACACAACTGTTTGTATTTAACACATAACCAGGGACAAATCTTCACGTTATTTAAATATGATGCAATTCTATCAGACTTTAGATTAATATTATAAATACGAAAGTTTTAATGGATAGATTAATGGATCCACCCTGGATTTTAGTTACCTCTATAACAAAACAACTGAAACCGATTAGAGTGACAGTGAAATTTGCCGTGTCATATTAAAAAAAAACGCATGCGAAACTGAGGGCTGGAGCTAGTGGACTTAATAAAAATTAAAGGGGTACGTAGGTACCGTGTTTGAATTTGAAGTTCGAATTTCGGGTCAAATTATGCCAGCACGTGGCTCCTTTGATCACAGTATTCGTCCCTTGACGACGCTAGTTACACAAAAATCTTTCCCTGTATTTACAAGTCTCTTGGTTCCCGTTTTAACAGCATTTTTGTTTCTTTCACAAAAAAAAACTCGAAAGACTTAATTATCATTTAAATTGGAACATTTCGTATTCTTGTTTTGTAATTAGAACCACGTAATCAAAGGCTAATTAGGCAACAAAAAAGTAAAAGATGACTGTTTTATAAGGGAAAATATAGAAAGATTTGTACTGTCTTAGACAATGCCATCTTATCTGGAATATCAAGATGAAGATAAAGTTGTAAGTCAGAATTGTTCCAACAGCTGCGAATTGTCGCCTGCGCTGGCTTCGTTTAACTTTGTCTACTACAAGTACCTAATTGCATTTATTTTGTGTGTTTGGTTGGCAAGGAAAAATGTCTGCGTTCATTCAATTTGCAGCGAAGCCCCAGAGGGCTGTAATCCCTAGCTTAGGCCTGTTGCGTCCGGCTTTTGATACTCCTCTGTGCGTATAGTTTTTTTTCTAATATTCAGTCTTATTTTCACTTTAAAAAGATCTTTAACCTCTGGTATAAATAGCGAAAAATACAAAAGATATTGCGTAGTGTTTTAAGAAAGAAAGAAAAGAAAGAAAATATTTTTACATACAGAAATGTATTTTCTCTTTGAGACTCTACATATTTTTAAAGTTTTGATGGTCGCCCAAACCATAATTTCTTATTTTATCTACTTACATTCTCTTCTCTTTTCTATCACGAGATAAAAATAAATGAAACTTGCTTTGTTATTTTTCCTTCTTGCACGGCAATTTCCCAAGGGTTGGAAAGAGTGGATCTTTCGATGTGACGCAGATATTTGTAACCGGAAGTCCTAAAGAAAGGCTTGTGAAATGACGCGATCACGCACGTCACATCCGCCGTGTAAACTGAACAGGAAATAAGGAACTTATCGACTAAACGATCTACGTACTTCCCTCGTGTAAATTGCTCTGGGAGGGACGTTACATTTTTATAACAAACAAGTAGCAGGTACTTTTTTATATCTGTCGAACAAGATGAGGCAACGCCGTAGTGATATATAATTGATAGGGTGATATTTTTATCGGATCATGATAAGAGATCTAATTTACAAGTCTAGTTTACAGTCAATTATAGTTATTTACAAGTGTAGTTTAGTTATGTAGTTTACAGTCAATTTGGGTCATAAGTAACCTCAAGTATATTAGGATTTATACCTATTCTGTGGAAACTAGTTTTTATATATGGTTATTTTTGATTGGTGATAGTAACTTTTATTTAAGTTTGTGCTCATATTATCTGCCCCTGACCAGTGGATATCTTTAGCGATTGTGGTTCAATATAGATGTAAAAAGATACATAAGTACTGTTAACAGCCAGTTGTTCGTACGCTAATTGACTAATCAATGTTCAAATCTCTTTCCTTGCCAATTGAAGTCTAACAAAAGATTTTAACATTCCACCGAATGCTTGATACCTAAGCCATAACTTCTCTAGATGAAAAACGGAATTTGATTGATAGAATTATGTCTATACTGCAATTCAACAACATAGATATTTTATGTAAACAAATGAGTTACAAAACCACAGGAATATTGGTGAAACATATTTTACGACACTGGTATCATCATGCAAGCTGCAGGAGCTTCAAACTATTCGTGATTTTGACAGTTTTCATTCATCATTCCATTGGCCTCTCATTCGTTATCGAACTCGAACTTTCATATTTTTCGCTGTGCTTGAGTTTCAAATTTCATATTTTTTGATGTGTTATAGAAGTTTTAGTTTTTTTTATAGTTTCTATTCTTTATTTTTATTATTTTTTTCTTACTAATATTGTAAACTTTTTTATAGATGTATAGATATTTGGTTCCTCTTTCATGCAAAAAATACCGATCGGAATGGGCTGAAATTCGAATAGACTTAGATCTAGCCCTGGATTAACACATAGGCTACTTTATATCTCAACAATCAGTTCCCATGGGATAGGAATAGCCTTGAAATGTTTCCATAGAACACAAAGCGTGAGAATATGAATAGCCTTTAAATGTTTCCATAGAACACAAAGCGTGAGAATATGGGGGCAGATGCTAGTATACATGGAGGTCAATATTAGTGTCCTATCCAGTAAAATTTATGAATAATTTTCTACGTAGGTAACCACATACTCGTTCCGCCTTCGTAATATATCCTTTGTTACCATTGAAGTGTGTTAATCTGATCAGTAGGTATAATCGAGTAAATCAAACTACTCCAACTCATCGAGCTGGAATGATTTGTATGTACTTACCGATTAACTACCCCGTTGGTTCATTCCATTAATCCCAATTGCCAGTATCCTCAGCTGGCTCCGAAGGAGACGCGTAGGGGATTTTTGGACATGAGTTCCAGAAATCCCCTGAGCTACTTATTTACACCGTAAGTAGATACATTTAGAATTCAATGTGGTTCCACTTATTGGAACCACTTGTAAGAAAGCAAAAATCAATCGTCCAAAAATCAGTTCGACAACATGTCATCATTCGTGCACCTACAGCTAAGTACAGGGTTAACATCCTTATCCTAGTCACTACATTCACTACTTAGTATAAAACAAAGACGCCTTTGTCCCTATTTCCCTATGTCCCTTTGACTGCTTAAATCTTTAAAACTACGCAACGGATTTTGATGCGGTTTTTAATAGACATAGTAATCTAAGAGAAAGGTTTATACGAATAATAAAACTGTGCGAAGCCGGGGCGGGTTGCTAGTAAATATTATAAAAGCGGAAGTATGTATGGATGTTTATTCCTTTTTCAGGCAAACACTTCTGAACAGCTCAGGCAGAAATTTTGTATAGACGTAATTCTAGCCCTGGAATTACACATGCTTCTTTAATCCCATAAATCAGTTTCTGTGTGATAGAAATAGCCTTGAAACGTTTCCATAGAAATAATGCATGCTAAGCAGGGCGGATACAAGTAATAATAATATAAAATATTGTTTTTGATAACTCACACTCAACCCAAAGCTTAGCAGACATGGTATTATGGGTACTGGGTAATTGATATAATTATTGCATTTTACAAATACATAATTGAATACTCCACGTACTAATTCATTTAAAGCCTTTTCATCGATAGGTATAATGATTCAAGATGTTTTCTTGCATAGTTTCAAAACGATTATTTCGGCAAATAATTTTACATCAAGAAGTTAGTACACTGCAATTAGATTTCTCTTGAATTACAAATACTTCTCGCTCTAGTCTAAGATTAGATCTGCCTAAGTATTTCTTTTGTAGTCGAGATAGCTGACTCATGAGGCGAACTCAAGACTATTTTATTTCGACCTTCCCCACAGATCGGTATAATAAATACATCAATTTCGTAGGGATATGGGGCGAGGTGGCTACTGAAATAGAAATACGGCGATTTTTAGCGGGGTCTGATATTAAATGTGCTAAGGTTTTCTTATCGTGGGAGTAACCGTATAGGGCTAGACTTCATAGCGGACACATATTATTTAGGAAGAATTTTAAACTGAACTTATACAGAGTGTAAAAAAGTACGGATTTAATAAACTCGAAATACGAAGTGTTTTAATGGCCTAGTATCAGTAATCGTAGAGATTTAGTCTGATGATCGGACTGATGAGTTTTTTATATTTCCCAAGATCTAACAGGGCTTTTGGAAACCTCAAAAAGTTACTACTTGCATGAAAAATATAAAAAAAAACAGTAGAATTGACTTATCGAGCTGTTATTTAGTGGAGTTATTTCAATGCAAAACATAATATCGGTTTTTTCCATAGACTTAAAAAAAAATCACTACGTTCTATTTTATATGATTAAATCTAAACTTTCCATGAAATTTTGATGCTTACTGTTTTTTGTTATACTCTGTAAACTTATGGGTTAAGGACCCGTCATAGACCTGCTTACTGAAATCAATGAATCCTACGCTGAACCAGATCCCTATGATACGAAATCAAGCTATAAGTTTCACCTGCTAAAGCTAGGTGCCTTAAACGTATATATTAGTTTCGAAGCCAGGGTGAATTACTTCAAGAGGAGTTTAGTATAACACAGGCAATTCCCTAAGCTGTTTGCTCCCTAGTTTTAGTTTCCGAGCCTGAAATCTTTTCAAATATAAATTGGCGACCAAGAAAGGTAGGTAGGTAAAGCATAACAAAACCCTAAGTTTGGTAAACGAGTCTTTTGCAAAACTAGTCTGTCGGCTTTGCACGCATCGTTTTTTGGGATAAACAATAATAATATATTCTAATCCAGACTTAGAACTACTTATATTCATAGTTGTTGATAGACAGATCATTTCAGTTATCTTGGCGTGAAGAGGTAGTAAACATCTAAAAATCCAAACATTCACATTTCTAATATTAGTGCATCATTCACTTACCTACCTACTTTTTATTTCTAAGATGAACAAGCTCTTAGAAAGAAATATTGTTTACAGAACGATAATAGCGAACTGTTCTAGATAATAAATAGAGTTGTTGATAGCTCCGCGATATGAATAAACCTGTTACAAGAATGGTTCCAACTTTTATAAGTATTTCTTTTCTACCTATCGGTAAAAGAATAGGTACCTAAAGCGGTTATTTTATAAGTCCAACAATAATGGAGAGACTTGTGGAAGAATTATGCCACCCACAACCCAGAAAGTTGCGAAGGAGCTTTTGTAAGTAATAAAGTAAATAGAACATGTTTCCAACACAAGTCACGAGGTCTGTTGCTAATAGACACTTTATGAAATTAATGTCTACCCTGATAAGTATTATTAGGCAGCGTTTAAAATGACAAAACATTGAATTGCGTGCCGCAGTGAAGTTTGCGCCTTTCGCGCCCTAAAACTTGATTTTTCCAAGATTTCTAGGTTACAGCTTTTCTTTTGCAAGTTTGTTTTGTTGGTAACATCTGTTATAGGTAAGGACTTTACCTAATCAAACGAATCAAATCAGATATTTAATTTATTTTTTCATACTGTGCAGCCATTTTTTCTGAATTTATATTACAGAGAAAGGTCAGGCAAGGATGAAAAGGTTATTTGGGTTTAGAACCGGCGGCTATAATCCGCAGGGCGAGGAACTAGGTCGCACTCAAGGAGCGCATTATCAGGGTATTATGCTGATGCGTGTCTGGGCCCTCGACGAATCGTGACGTCACATTTATGCCAATAAACACCGGACTCTCCCTTGAGCGGCTTTAGTGATCGAATACAAGCCCGGGAAAGGTCAAGGAGATGCTCTTTGCAAACTTTTGCTTGATAAGAAAATGTCAAGTTGCTGAAAGATTTCGGCTTTTTGTCCTATTTTCGGAGGCAACGTGAAATGCTTGAGCATTATACGGTCTTTTTAGCTGGGATGACTACCTTAGGTAGTGTGTTATTGGGCTAGCGAAAATACTTTTGAATCATGTATGGTTGCTATTGTAAAAGCAATACGATACGATTTGGATTTTTTAAGACTTCTGAATGGAAGAGATTTTTTATTTTACAATTTTTCTATGTACCTTCAACTGTTTTCTAGGTGAACCGATTTTGATGATTTTGATTGTATTTGGAATCTGGTGCTTTTCATGTAGTCTCATATAGTTCATCAAGACGTGACCAGTTTTGAATTATCGGTAATAACTACTGACTACAATCATGATCAATTTTAGTTTTAAGAATTTAAAGTATTTTTAATGTTTTCAAAACTCAATCAATTAGTATGGATACTTCCAGTACCTAAATAAGAAAACGTAGTATACAGGAATTCCATTTAAGTTAAAAAAAACAGCAAAGAAAGCAGATTTTTGTTTAAAATGTCGTTAAAAAGTTTAAAAGAGTTCCAAAATTTCCTGCGTCTATTAAGTATCACGCGCCGTTGCCTCCACCTTACTCAAGCCAGACTAAAAATAGAATGGATTTATGTTATCGTGTAACTTTTTATTTCGAGACGAATGAATATACATATCTAGAGTTAAGTGAGAAGTAAAGTGAACTTCGACTAACTCTACCTCTTTCTGAGAAAAAGTTGGCAATAGTGTTGGGAAGTAGTTTTCTGACTTCATTCAAAAATGTGTCATATATTTTTGTGTTAGCATACTTGTAGCTTATGGAGAATGGATACAAAGACAAAAAAAGGTAGGATAATAACAAAAATCGACGTTTTCCAAAACTATTTTTAACTCTAGGTGAGCGGAATATATTCCTTTATTCTTTTTTATGTAATGGATGTCATGCTCGCAACATTTTATCGCTTTAGACACTTTATCCGTTTCTTTTAGCTGACAACAACATTAAAAAGTTTTGAAACACCGAGAGTGGCACCCGAGTTAGAAAAAAGTCTTGGGAAGATGGGATGGGAAAAAAGTAGAACGAAGAGGTTTCCAACACGACACAAAGCTTTACGAAAGTGGCTAGATAAGATAAATTCAATTTGAACGGATTTTTACACAGCAGCGGCTGTAGACACAATCTATGAAAACATTACACTATCGGGAATATACATCTGATATAAGACATATAAATTTTTTCACAAAACACATCAAATTTTTTGGATATTACGTACATTCTTCAAATTCAATATTGGAGCTTGGAGCTGTATTTCAGCCTCCAGAACGCGCTGTCTTCTTTGCAGAAGTCGTCAAAAAATATAGGAATCTTTATCCAATAAAGCTTTCACAAGTTTTTTACGCCTCATCGGGGATCTCGCGTTTGTACGCCGTAATAGCGACAGCGGTATACAATAAAGTGGTCATAAACGCCTCTGGGGAAGTTTAACTTATTTAATATCATAGCAGCCGTTGGTACTTTTTCATTCTTCTTACAAGCCATTTTAGTAATGGACTCACGTATCTAATGTTATGGCGTCATCTGATGAAAAGTGTTTCCTCTTACAGGCCGGGACATCGAGAGAATTATGGCACGCATTGCGGATGGTTTCTGATTTGTCGTGGCTACATGCTGGCTTGATATTACAAACATAATTTACGTATTTATGATTTGGGGTATAGTCTGATTTACACTGTGCGAGGTCTCGCGTGATGAATAAACATAATGAAATCGAAAGCTTGATTTGCAGGAGAAATAAAGCAAAAATCTACATTGTTAGAAGGATAAAGCACAACCAATACTAGGTAATACTTTGATCTTAACGTTTAACGTAAGTATAGTAAACTAAAATAATAATATGCATAATTTTCCTCACTACCTTATCCGTACTTAGGTAGATTATAAACGCGAAAGTTTGGATAAGTATTTGTTACTTTTTCACGCAAAAACTACTTAACAGATCAGGCTGAAATTTAGAATAGACATATTTCTAACTTCATCACTTAAATCAGTTGGTTCCCATAGTATAAAAATAACTTTGATACGTTAACAAAACAACGCGTACGAAACCGAGGGCTTGTACTCTATATTTAAGCTATTTAATCTAATAAAAACATGTTATCCATTACTGTTATTAGGAAGATCAATTTACCCATCCCACGTCACACTATAAATCCGACATGTAGTCACTAAATCGAACCTTGTGTACACGTTGCAATATTCATAGTACCTCACGGTGGAGTAACTTTAAGCGAACGCCGGTCGACACATAAATTCCCTGAAATTACGGTAGAGGCACTTACGTTAGTGCTTCCGATCTTTACCGCAGGTAAGGGTGAGCCACAAAAATACTGTTGAATGTGGGACACAGTCTTCGCTTTTGATGGGTGCGAATAAGCTTATAGTGCGCGTTTAGAAGAAGGCGATTAGGCACAAACGGCTTGTAGCATTTTTGAATAGAATAAAATAGATAACACTTTATTGCACATTTAAAATAATGGAAAAAATAACAAAAAATACAACAGACATAGCGACAATATGTTGTATAAGTCGCCTGGTAGAAATCGCCCATGAGCGATAAAACCGCCAATTATCGGTATTTATTGTTAACTCCTTTCTCCACCCTACTCAACTGTAAAGTAAGGACGAAAAAGTAATAACTATAACTACATAACCCATGTAACTCCTTTCTCTACCCTATTCAGCTGTAGAGTAAGGCAGAAAAAGGAGTTTTGTCTGTAACTCGATACCTACTCCTATCTCTACACAACTCTACCTACTGTAGAGTAAGGCAGAAAAAAGAGTTTCATCTGTAACTCCATTACTCATATCCTCTACACAACTCTACTGTAGAGTAAGGTAGAGAAAGCAGCTATATGATATCAAATATAGTATTAGTTTATCTAATGATCTGTAACAATCTCTATTATCCACATAAACGTGTGGTCCGGTAAGAGATAATTGTATGTAAACAAGCCATACCAAGTAATTGATCGTTAGCTTGCAGAGTGAGCTAGGCATTATACATAAAGGTCTCCACACACTGAAGCCGGAGGTGGAGCGGAGGCGAAGTTGTATTCTATTGAATCATATGAAAGCCTACACATATACCGAAGGCGGTGGCGGCGCGGTGCCATAGGAAAAACCGGCACGCCTTCGCCTCCGTTCCGCCTCCGGCTTCAGTGTGTGGAGACTTTAATACGGTAGTAACGGTAGTAACACACTGGTTTATCACATTAACAGTAACCGATAGCTACTGCTTTGTTTGTGCCGCAATATTAGAGCAAAATAGGTTGGCATAAGTCAAGCTAATAAACGCGTAACAATATTTACTTAGAGAAAGTGTAGTATGAAACAAAGTCAACACTTATATTTGTTCTGCACCCCAGGTTTATTTATCATTAATAAAGGATCGGATACTTACCTCCTAAGTGGTAATTTAGTAAGGGGAGCGTAATACTAGTACTGTTGAAGGGGATTAAGAGGTTTTATGACTGTTTACTCGGGAGTGATTCCTACTTTATGTTACCAGTTCAATATCGAGGTACTTTGAAGGTTAGACCTAGAACAACTCTATTTGTCTTTGTAGATTATATAAAATTTTATGGTAACAAGGCTCGTAAACACGTGGATTTAATAAGGTTTACGATCGTGTTAATATACTTACTGTGCTGCTCTATCTTAAATCTCTGCTAGGGAACCAGCCCTATCTTATATCTAGATCGAGAGCAAAGAAATATTTAAGGGAAACTTTTTATAAAAATATCAGTAAGATTCAAGGTCAAAGTAAAGGAAACGATACGTTGTAGAAATTGCTTTTTAGATGGAATAAGGCTTTACCGCGCCTTTGCCGTTTTCACGTCGGAAAATATCCAAGTGGGTATCGAAATCTGTGTATTACATGTTCCCTGCCGCGTCACGTAAGACTATTTGACAAGGGTAAATGAAAGTTCAAGGGAAGAGCTCGTGAATCCAAAATAAAGCCGGCTGAAATCATTATTACGTTTTCTTATGTAAGATACGGTTTGCAAGGTACAGGCACGTACATTGAATTCAAAAAATAAGTTCAAATGATTCCTATATGTACCCATGGTAGTTCCCTTTAAAAATATTTGAATTGTAGATCAACTATTTATCTCGTCTTTTGAGGATCTACTATCTACTAAGGAGGATTATTACTTTAACTTTTTTGTTGGTTTATTGCAAGGTAAAATGCCGTCATAGTCATCACAACCAGTGTCTATTTTGGCCTCAGCTTTTCAATCAAATCAGCATTAGTATAAAATAAAATGGTTCATTCTATTTGCAATAGGGTGTGGTGGAAGGTCACCTCTGGCAACTGTTATTTATTAGATTTGTTTCGATCCCGGATAATCTTGTTACGACTGACCCCGCGCTACGCCCTGCTTTCAAGAAATTTAATTTCGGTAAGTTTAAATGTAGCAAATATAATTTGTCGTGTTTAAAAAATAAAACTATAAACTGACTTAAAATTTATCAATTATATTTTCAAACAAAATAAAATGAGTTCACCATAAATATCATTATACATACGCATTATCACTACATACATGGTATGAAACAAAGTCACGTTCTCTGATTTTTAAATTTACGCAACCGATTATGATGCGGTTTTTTTATTAGATGTAGTGATTTAAGAGGAAAGTTTATACGTATAATAAAACCGTGCGAAACCGGGGCGGGTCGCTAGTTAATTAATAATTCAAAAATACTGGTCATATCTAAATCAAGTTTCAGTACGTGAAAAAAATCCAGTTCTTTTAAAAAATCCAGTTTTGATAAAACGTCTACTAAAATGATTTCAAGCATTGAACAAAAATGATGTGAATTCAATCTATGTAACCTGTAAAGCTTGTCGCGTTGATTGATGACTTTGTGATGCAAATGCATTCCCACACAATACTGGATTTGGCTTTCAACAGCATATTGGATTCCCTCCATAAAACCAAATCCGTGTCATCAATGATGCATTGGCCCAAAGGCCTTGTTCCATTATAAAACCTAGTTGAACAAACCATTTTGTCTTCGTTAAGCTACAATATTTTTACCGTTAAATTCAAAACTTCAGGCTTAGTAAAACATAATCTCCCTCCACAATTCCCCCAGTTATTTTCCTTTTGTCTTGCTCATAATAGAGAGAACAAAAGAAATAGGTAAGTAGATGCTTTGCTTAGAAACTGTAACACGCTTTTTGAATCTAAAACTTTGTGCTTCAGACGAATTATAGCCAGTTTAGGGCTCTCGGAGCCATGGTACTAATTTTATTAATCGTAAAAGTGACCTCATAAAAAGTGGAATAAAAAAGTTAAGTGATTTATATCTTTGAGATGTTATCGAGTTTTAAGGGTGACCTACAGAATATCATTGAAAGCCGTAGGTATAATTAACATGCTGGCTTCTAATAATTTACATTTTTAGACATTTCACGCCTTGTGCGCAAAATAAGTCGGCACATAGAAAATTTCTATTACCTTCAGTCCTACTTCAGCATACCTATAGGCAATAGGTATGGCAAATAATGAATAATTTATCGATTGTTCTTCCTATAGGCCACTGGGCACTGGGCGGACAGCTATTGTTTAGATCTTTTGTTTGTTGAATGGTATGGGCCCGTTGTACCACGCTCAAGCATTAAAATTCGGGTCAGGTTGTTGACACAAATTTATGAGCGCCTTAATAAAAGGGCAAATTTGATTCCTCGCGCGCTCGATTTAATATTTAATGGTTTTAAATTTAGACTAAAGCAGGACCTATTTTCAGGTGAAATGGTTTATTGTTTTTATGTTTCCATGAATAATATAACTCCGTTGAAATTTAGTAGTAAGTACAATTTCCGCGAAAAAGTGAAACTCCAAATTGAAATGGTAGGAGTATAACATACTAGATAATAAATTCTCGTTAGCAACTCAATGGAATTTGATAATCTTACTCAATAGATTTAATTAGTATTTAGGCATAGATTACGTATTGGCACTTTCCAGCATACACCACATCAGCCTATGTGCCCATATGTTGGCTCCATAACTTAAAAGGCTCCCGAGAGGGAACACAATGCCAATACATTGAACTGAACGCGTCTTCCCCCTAAAGCACACAATGAAGATGTCAAGAGATTTATTAGGTCACGCAAGCCTTGATTAGAACCCCGCGAATTACTCAATGGGAGCAAACTTAATCCCTCGCTTTAATTTGAGTGTGAAATGTAGCTTCAATTTTCTTTGGGATCGAGGTGGTTTTTTGGGAAATCACAAAATAAGGTATTTCAGTACCTAAAAAGTTTTTGAATAAAACTATCTGAACGAAAGGTTATCGGTAAAACGGTTAATTTTTGATGTGAAATATGAACGCTTTCAGATTGTTGATAACGTTCAAAATTGTAAAAAGGGATTGTAAGAAGGTGTTGTTGAATTTTAATGATTTACCACATTTAGGCTGCTTAACATGCAGAGCATTTTCTTTTCCGTAAGAACCTTGGATTTTTGCAAATAATTTGCAAGTGAAAACCAACAGACAGACATTCATTCTCTTAAGATCCTTGAAATGAAACAATAGAAAGAAATGCTGTTGAGAGCTTTTAAAACTCAATAGGGTGTACGTACGCTCTTTCTTATAGATGCAGGTACTTTTAAATACGGCCTTGAATTGATTTGTCTCATGGACTTTAAGACATCTCTCTTGGTCGATTTTTATAACGAATTAAAGACAGATATTGCCCTTAATTCGACCAACAGAACTTCAATATTGGAGCATGGGCAAAAAACGATCTAAATGCTATCTGAATCTTATTTATATTATTCAATTTCCAAAAGTACGGACATTATATCAAAGGTACTCTACGTTGATCTTAGCAGAATTTATTTTAATTTGCTTTCATTCGATAATCAAAATAAGTCCGTAAACAAAAGACGGTGACGGTTTAGTTCCCGTTATTATATCCGTTATAAAATGCGACTCTTACTCAATTTAAATCTTTCTAGAGGGGTAACAAGGTCTAAATTGACTTACCAGCAGCTCTAGCGTCCTTACAGGCCAGCACCATGCTGTGTCGTACATCCGGGTTGTCATCGGCGATGGTTTCCCCGACGGCCACGAACCGCTCGACCGCGCAGCACACGGCAGCGCCTACCCTCTGCACTGCCGCGCCGCTCGCCGCCGCATCGCCCCGCGTTGACACCAGTGTACTGATCTGTTAGAATCGAGGGTTAAGGGTTACTTATCAACCTTCTGTAAGAATCGAGGGTTAAGGGTAACTCATAAACCTTTACAGATTAGACAAAAATACAATTGCTCATAGCGATAAGCCCGCTCATTGCATAATTTAATCTGAATTTGTTTTTTTTCTGCCCTGTGTTTATATTTTTTTGGTGTGCATTTATTGCACACACCTAGTTATTGTATTGTAGTGTTAGTTACAATCCCAAATATAATAATAGTACCTAAATCAGCTGAGCTAACTACAGGCTGTTGAAAATAATCTAGAGGCAGCTTAACTGACCCCTACAAATCTCGTTCAGAAGCGTCCCCAAGAAGTTGGCTGCATTGCCCCACTGTATGACTATGTTGTCCAGTACTGGACTAATATAATTCGATGATGATAATGACTATGTTTATACGCTGCGCCAGATACTTACCACCTCTCGGGTCACGCGTCGCTTTGGCCAGAAGTTCGGATACATTTTTAGGAACCCGGATAGCCTCGAGTTCAACAATAACTTGACATAACAGCTATAATAAGCATAATTTTGGTTTATTTCTTTAATTTGTTTTATTTAGGTTCCTGAAAGTTTTGGTCAAGAAGATATTCATGATAATAAAATGGTTGGGAAACATCTTTTAGTCTTGTACACTGTGATTTGCTGTTTTTAAATGGATTTCAAAAAAGGAGGCTTTTATTTTTGTGCGTGTGTGTGTGTGTGTAATTTCATAACTTTTACTGGGTGTACTGACTCTGATGATTCTTTTTGATCGTATATCGTGTGACGATCGTGACGGTAAGAATAGACCACTGCAAAACATACGCTGTAAATGTCGTTAAGATGAAAGAAAGAAAAAAGAAAAAATATTTATTTGATACTGTCAGTTGGAAAATACTTAAGCCTCCCCTACTGGATGTGAGCCACGTTCAGTAGTTGACGTACAAACTGCTGAACAGGTACTCACGTACGTATTAAAACGTAGGCACTTCGTACTGTAGTTACAAAACAAACTAGACCACGAAAATAGTTCATGTGGGGTGCCAAGTCTGAAAAAGCGCTTTCACTGTTATACGATTATCAGATCACATGAAGAGCCAAGTTCTGGTTCAAGTTGAAGAGCTTACTCAACTAGCGAGCATTATTTATTTATTTATTTTAAATTTAAAAAAGAAAATTACAATTATTACTGACATTTAAAACAAATAAATAGAGAACAAAGCCAACTGCAGACTGCTACAAACAATTTAGAGGTAGCACATTGATTCAAGATGCTATTTTGTTTACATTTTGTGCAAACATTATTTTTGAAGTGCTGGTTGTATTGACCCGCTGTATGGCAGGCAATGCTCTTATCTTGATGGGAATGTAAGTGGCCTACTGTCTGACCATAAGGTTAGTCCAGATATTGGCCGGGTCAGAGCAAAGGAACGCCCTTTGTTATTTGATAGGTCGTCATGACTTGGCAACATTAATGTCTTGAACGAGTCACAAGGTTTGGATGATAAGATTTTTGGATAATTATTTCCTGATAAAGATACTGAATAGATCGAGCATAGATGCTGTATTTATGATGTAATAGGTAGTAGTGTAATAGGTAATTATATTTAATAAGGAAGAAACGCGTGCAAAAGCTAGTTAAAAAACCTCAGCTATCCCAAATAATTCCCAAACCTACGAGCCCAATAATAGTATCTACTCCGGAAGGCAAAGTGAAATGTGTTCAGTCAGCCGGAGTAGAGTTTAAAAGCGAAATTGCTTTTTTGATTGATCTGCTTTTCATTTTCACTAAAACGTCAGTGTTCTGCACTGGCCTTGACACAATGCGAAAAAGAACCAAAATTATAAAAAAATAAAAAGCAAAGGCCATTATCTGACGCAGCTCATCAGCATTGCCATACAGCGTGGTAATGCAGTGTCTTGGGGACGTTTCTGACTGGTTTTGATATGGATCAGTTGAGCTACCTCTAGTCTGTCTGCAACCGTCTGCAGTAGCTCAATTGTATCAATTGTATATACTAGTTTTAATTTTTCTATTCCTTTGCTTGTAATTTTCGTTGTTAATAAAGTTTTAGTAAAAAAAAAAAAAATTTGTTTGTATTTTTTCGAATTTTCTTTGTCATTAATATTGTTAAAGCGGCAGTTATTTTGGTTTATATCGGTTACCTATTTGAAATTAACTCTGCCCTTCTCGAACCATAACAAAAAGGTTCTCCAATCGCCTTCGACAGGCCCTCGAGCCTCGCTTTGAATTACTTCAAAAGCAAATTAAATTTACAATAAATTCGATATTGTCAAGTATCCTTTTCAGAACTTTGAATGGTACCAAGTAAGGTTTTCGCAGAGGCGAGGTTTTTTCTCTTTGTTTTCGGTTTCTTTGTTTTCATGATGAATTGTGGACCTGTGGTTTAAAGCTGTATTTTTTAATGTTTGGCAAAATGATCCTTGGAAACTGTTACCTACAAACATAGTGTTGAACTTTATTTAAATTTAAAAGCTAAGTTTATTATTGTGGTTTAGTTTATGTTATTTATGTGTAATTCAAGTACAATGATAATGCCAAAGGGTATTTTGTATTATACACGCGAACTACACGTGATGCTACGAAGCCATACAACAAATCGAATTAGCTTCCTGTCACATATCAAAAAATGTAACATAAGCCGTCGCCTGCCACCTCGACGACGACAGCCGCGGGCCGGGGCGAGACCGCGCGGCGCTCGCTCCGATCAAGGTCACTCTTGCACGCAAACGTCTTCGCGAGCCCAGACTACTTGTTGCGTCCAAGAGTCGAGCTCCAAGGCACCGTGCGCTGGTCGTGCTGACCACTTTCACTGGCAATTGTTTTGTTTTGGTAGCGGGGCGCGCTCGCGGCGGCGGTTACCTGGGCGTCGCGGCGCGCGTACTCGTCGTCATCTGAGAGCACGTCCATGTCGGGAGTGAGGCGGCGGCGGCGGCGGCGCGCTGTCCGGTGACGCGCGCACGTGCCCCGTGCCCGTGCCGTGTGCGAGTCGCTGCGGCACCGCGCCGCTCCGCCCGCGATCGCCGCGGCACTGCCGCCGCCACGCGCCAGCCCCAGCCACACCGAGCGCACCATCGATCGCCGCCCGCGCCCCACACTCAACAACCCCTACTACTCCCTCGCACACGTGGCCGCCCGCCCGCCCTCACTTTCATACATTTTCATTCAACTTTTCTCTAACTTCGGAACCACATAACGTTGGCTTCATCATTTATGTTTATCTACTTAGAACCTCTTAGAAATGTTAAATCCAATGTAATTTAATCCCAAATGTACATTCTGCAAACTTTCTAATAACTTTTAATAGGGCTAGTTTTCATTCGAAACGAGCGCCACTCGATGTCATCACTGCGATTGCGCGACGAGGCGCAACAGATTGTTGTAGCTGGCGGGAAATTTAACGATGCACGTCAAAATTGCCGGTCACCGTAATTACTTGGGCCGAAATAGAAGTACGGTTTTAGATCAGTTGCGTAAACTCGTGGATTATAGTTGAAGTTTCCGGCGACGTCAGAAGGCCGACGACGCAACCGTTGCGCATTCAATACCGACGACACGTCAGAGGCGCGTGGTGACGGCCGGCGCCCGCGGCCGCCCAGGCTGCGGCGAGGAGAGGCATGCACCAAAGCGTACCTGCTTGATGAGGGGGAGCAGAGTCCTCTCGATGGAACGCGTTTTTATTTGCGATAAGTCTATCAGATCGGGCAGGCCGGCGGCCGCCATGGCTGGCGCGGAGGCGACTGCGCGTGTGCGCGCGCACACCGCCGACGTCGCTGCCATTGGCTGAGAAGCTGTCACGTCACGAGTTCCCGCCCGCCCTGCGCCGCGATAGCTTACCGCTCGCCCGCCGTAAACACGACATTGCGTGATTAGATAGAACACGTTACTGACGTGCTTTCATATAATGGCTTGAGGTTTGCTTTCTTTCATCATTATTTCGTGCTTTTTTCCAACAATTTCTTCGTTCAACACACGTGTGCAAAGTATTGCAACTGTTGCAAAATATTCTCTAATCAAGACCAATAGACGGTTGGTTTTAAACAAAAACTACGTGTTTACTTCATAATGTTTATTTTTATTAAAACACAACATTATTTCTAGGGTGACTTAATAATTATAAAAAAAATCATTGGCACATAATCACAAACTTGTCAATGATTTTATGATTTCAATAACGTCAGAATTAAATTGGAAAAATATATTTCATTTTTACTTAATGTTATTAACATAGTCGTAGCTAAGAGATAAAAAAAGACCAGTTATGGTCAAACAAAATTACAACTGTGAAACCATAATAATTAATAACTTAGGTAAGATATAACAATAATTCTTAAACTAATGATTTTATCATCAAACTTTGGTAATGTAACTTAAGGGAACTTATATATGCTATTAAGTATAAAGATGACGTAGGGTGGATTCATTCTTCAAATTGGCATGCACAATTTTATGTCGTTCCGAGGAAACTTACTTAAACAAGCAAAAGAAAAACGATAAAGTAGACTATCCTCCACTTTGCATTCGTTACTTATTCTATACAAACAGCAATCTATGTTAGGTATATAATTTATCATCAGATCATTTTCACCTGCCAATTTTTCAATAGTTTATGGCAAAGCTTTATAAATTAATCAAACATAAATATATAACTATTCCGATTATAACATCTAATTATAGAAAACTCCCATACTGATTTGCGGCCGTCGCTTGCCAAAAGCTTGTTTCGAGCCGCTCGTGCTGTCCTGTGAGCTGTCAGACAACCAAGGACTCTGCCCTGACGAGTTCCTCCCCTTTCTCTTCCTCAAGCTCTCAGTGGGCCCCATGGTGGGTCTTAGCAGCTGCTTGAATCTGAACGGGCCTTCGGTGTAATCGTCGTCAGAGCTAAAGATAGGAGTCGCCAGTATTTCTGGGGAGTTTCGAAGTATTTTCCGTAGGTTTCGTTCAGGGTCCGGTGCTAGATCGTAGATAGGTCTAGGCGGGATGTCCCGTTGGGAATTGCGGACTAGCTCGTTGATTTTATAACTGTGGACACAAAAAAAAAACACATTTATACCAAGCAATGAAGCTCAACTATTAGCTTTTACAACTACCCAATTTAGGTTTCAAGACACTGCGAATCAGAAACAAAGTACCTAATCTTTTGTTCCATCAATTAATATTTATCCAAATAGTTGTATTAACGATGACCTATATGTCGGTTTTTATCGTGTATCTTAACCACCCCGTAACCATGATGACACTACAACGCCATGTAAACGCAGGGGAAATTAAAGTATATAATGTACCTACGCGATAAATACTCGAAAATGAATATTAAAAAACAAATACTAAAAGTTTTAAAATGTGAATTCTCAATAATAATGAATAGGTATCTATCTAAACTATGGATTTGTATGTATGTATTTGAACAAACGTAGGCCTGGAATAAAGCATAGGTTACACGCGGGTGAAGCCGAGGGGCGCTGCTAGTGATTGATAAATAGAAAAATTGAGACCTAGGTGACGTGTATCATACTTTATAAAAAAACGGTGAGCATCAGAAATTTCACTAAAATTAGCAATGCAAATGTAAATGTCTAGGTCATTAACTCTTGCGTCGTAAAAATGTTTTATTACACGAAATGCAGCAAGGTCGACATTTTACATAAAGTTTACGACTGAAAATACAGAAATCCAACGTGGAGACTCTCTAATTTTGTAAGAGTTGCGTCAGCTGAAGTTATGACGAAGATAAATATCTATATGTCGCAAATCGCTGCATTTCTAGACCTCAATTCTATTTTGTACTTGCGAGCCTTCCTTGTGATACCATGCATTTCATAGTCAAGAGTAATGATAACTTCTTGGTTACCTATGTATTCGGTCTCTTTGCTCTATGCGCGGCCTGTCCATAGAATCTGTGATTCACCGACAAGTAACTGTTGATGGACAAATGTCATAAAAAAGAGGAATTACTTTGGTGACAATATGACAGTGAAGATTTTCCAAATTATTATTCTGAGTTGAATCCGGTTTTATGGAGATGATCATGAAGATGATCCTCTTTTCCCTCTAATTACGATATCAGAAGTGCGATGTTACCTTTTGCCCACTTATTTTACGAAAACGGCATTTCTACCAATGGTGATGCGTAATATCTAAGCTTAATATTATTTTGATGATTTTTGTTGCTGAAGCCATTTGTGAGTATAGGCACTAATTATTATTATGGAATTCTAAAGAGAAGAATTGCAATGGGTGAGTCCTTAATTTTGTTACTTTATTTTTGTCTTGTACCGACTTATCACTCTTTCGTAGCGCAACTGGTAATGTTTAACGAGTTAATGCTGGTTTTGAATGGAGCACTGGGTAAGTGCTACGCGTTAATGCTGGTTAAGCATGGAGCACTGGTAAAGTGCTACGCGTTGATGCTGGTTAAGCATGGAGCACTGGTTAAGTGCTACGCGTTAGTACTGGTTAAGTATGGAGCACTGGTTAAGTGCTGCGCGTTGAATGCTGTATAAGCATAGAGCAATGGTGAAGTGCTATGCGTTAGTGCTGGTAAAGCATGGGGTACTGGTTAAGTGCTGCGCATTTGAATGCTGTGTAAGCATTGAGCACTTGTCAAGTGGTATGGATTGTTTGCTGGTGTAAGCATTGAGCTCTAGTTTTGAGCTATGGATTTTATGCTGGGTTAAGCATTATGCGCTAGTTAAGCGTTCTCGTTGATATGACACGTTAAGCATTGATTACCAGTTCAGCGTTATTGTTTCTACTTTGCTGGTCAAGCGTAAAAGTTCACTGGTTAAGTGATGGTATTATTCAAACGATAAAGAGTGATCAGTCAGGAATGTACCCTCTGTATTGAAACATTGAATTCGGTAACATTATTATTGTGATTTTTTTATTATTATTTTGCACTCTGATGATGCAAATGTTTTGATCAGCTGAGTAGGTAATAAGTCGGGAAGTTACTAAATAAATTTGACTGCGTTGTTAATTTCAATCCTATGATTTAATTCGTTACTATGCACTGATTAAGTGCAACGGTTATACATTGCTCGCGAGCATCTAAATTTTATCGTTATTGTGGTGACCTTTATCATTTGTTTAATTTTTTTGGCGTCAGAATAGCCGAGCGGTAGAAGCGGTAGATTGTAGATCGTTTCTACGTTCAGATATTGCCTCACACAGGAGTGTGAGAGGTCAGGATGGTCGTGTCGCAAATCGCTGCATTTCTAGACCTCAATTCTATTTTGTACTTGCGAGCCTTCCTTGTGATACCATGCATTTCATAGTCAAGAGTAATGATAACTTCTTGGTTACCTATGTATTCGGTCTCTTTGCTCTATGCGCGGCCTGTCCATAGAATCTGTGATTCACCGACAAGTAACTGTTGATGGACAAATGTCATAAAAAAGAGGAATTACTTTGGTGACAATATGACAGTGAAGATTTTCCAAATTATTATTCTGAGTTGAATCCGGTTTTATGGAGATGATCATGAAGATGATCCTCTTTTCCCTCTAATTACGATATATACTTATAATAAAACTGTAACAGGTCCAATTCTGTACATTGAAGATATTTTGAAAATTTTTTTTGGAGGGCACTCTATTATCGATACTCAAGCCAAAAACGTAATTTTTTTCATTCATGTCTGTCTGTCTGTCTGTCTGTCTGTCTGTCTGTCTGTCTGTATCGTAAACGCGCATCACGCCGAAACTACTTGAGGGATTTAAATGAAACTCGGCATGATTATAGGTCATAATACGAGGAAGGACATAGGATACTTTTTATCCCGGAATTCAGTAAGGTTCTCATGGGAGAGGGTATGAAAGTAAAAGTCCTTTACCGCGCATCACGCCGAAACTGCTGAATGAGTTGGAATGAAACTCGGGACGATTTGAGTTCATACTACAAGGAAGGACATGGGATACTTTTTATCCTGGAATTCGGTAAGGTTCCCCTGGGAGAGAGGGTGAAAGAAAAATTCTTTAACCACGCATCACGACGGAAGTGAATGAATTCGAATGGAACTCGGGACGATTGGACATGGGATACATTTTATCCCGGAATTCAGTTTGGTTCCCCTGGGCTATACGGGTTTTCAAAAATTTCTCACAGCATCACTGAACGACGCGTGTGTACGCGTCGTTCAAATGCTGTGAGAAATTTTTGAAAACCCGTATAGCCCAGGGGAACCAAACTGAATTGAACTGATAAACGCGTAAGTTTGTAAGTATGAATGGATAGATTGATAGATGGATGGATGTTTGTTACTCTTTCACGCAAAAACTGCTGAACGGATCTGGATGAAATTAGGCACAGAGATAGATTATAAGCTGGAATAACACATAGGTTTTATTTTATCCCGAAAACCCACGAGAAAGGGAATTACGCAAGTAAAATAGTACTCGAAATACTAATCATGCGCAGACGAAGTCGCGGGCACCAGCTAGTATGAAATATGACTGGATTCCTATAAAATTTACATAAAGTTGTTCATAGCAGGCGCGTTAACGTGAAATTAGTGTCTGTGCCAAGAAACCTATCGATTTACGACTTTTATCATTAACTACTTTAGCATTACTAAATAACAATAATTTACGAGTAGGCACCAAACTGAAACTGGACCTATGTGAAATATGAAGTTAGCTAAAAGAGTCATTCTCTATTCAGATAATTTGCAAGGGATGAAATGTTACTGCAGTTCACTTTACATCGGAACTCACTTACTACTCAAACTATACATCAATGGGCGAATGAGAAGACCCAACGACGTACCTAAAATCCCTAAAGCCCGGAGGATAAGCGTGAAAGTAAAGTTGAGTTAGTCAAGGCCAGTGACTCCACATATTGATGTGCTGACCGTACCTGATGATGCCACCGCACTGTCGGCCGCAAGGAGTCTCCCAGGGCTCTCCTTCGCATTGCGGGAGCGGTGGCGGCCTGGGAATGTTACCGCTAAGGTCCGTGAGGTAAGCATGCACAGCAAATTTGGTACTGATTGACTTGTATCTAATATTTCCATATAAAAATTCTTCAACGGAAGTGTATGGTTTGGGTCCCAGAAAGGATAGAAGGTATTGAGTAAAAATGTTATGTCTAATGGATATTTAGATATTTGGATATTCAGATCTTTGGAGATCTAGATGTTTGGATATTAAGATGTTTGGATATTTATTACTTTATCATGACAAAGCAGAAAGCATGGAAGGTATTGAGTAAAAATGTTATGTCTACTGGATATTTAGATGTTTTGATGTTTAGGTGTTTGGGTATTCAGATCTTTGGATATTTATTTAGATGTTTGGATATTTATTACTTTATCATGACAAAAATACTGTATAGATCGAGCATAGATGTTCTTTGACGGTACCTGATGATGCCACCGCACTGTCGGGTGCAAGGAGTCTCCCAGGGCTCTCCTTCGCATCGCGGGAGCGGTGGCGGCCTGGGAATGTTACCGCTAAGGTCCGTGAGGTAAGCATGCACAGCAAATGTGGTACTGACTAACTTGTTTGTTATATTTCCACATAAAATTCCTCAATTTAATTTTATTACTACGTTTTGTTCAGGCCCCAGAAAGCATAGTAAGTATTAACCCTTATTAACTACTCGCATGAAGAAAACCACATTACTGCTCGCATGGTGTCTTGACTGACACCAATTTATAATGGACTATAATCGACTATCTAAGGAAATAATACTGGAATTAAATAAAAGACTACATTCAGCGCGCAAAGTTGCATTGACCCCAAGCGAGTATTTAAGGGTTAAGTAAAAATGTTATGTCTACCTCACAAGACCACCGCACTGTCGGCTGCAGGGAAGATTCTGCCAGTTCTGATTGTTGACGAGATGCCGATCTTCTTCGTAGTGCGGGCTCGGTACATATCTGGAAAATTTAAATGGGAGATATTGAATTTTTGTGATGAAGTATTTATTTACTTTCATACTAATGACTAATGTGTGCAGAAATGTTTTATTTCTTCTTCATCTTAATGCTAGGAAGTTTTTCTGATTATGATACTAAAGTTAACTACGAATGCGAAGTAGTAAATCATAATTATGAACATTAACATCTGTGCTCCTCAATTCAATTCTCAATTCATCATGAGAATCAGAATCAATTTAGTATTTCCTTAAAGACGGTACCTACATTACATTTAGACAGGTATTATAAAACTAAATGATACGAGCAAAAAATCAGAATCAAAAAAGTAGTACTGCTATTTTTGATTCTCTTCCATCAAATCTTAATTAGCATCACCATTTATCAGATCAAATCATTACATAATCAAACGAACTTAGCAAGTGGAGTTCGATCTTGATTGTCCTGTCTTCGGCGAATGCAGTTATTCGTGAATATCGAATGAATACTTGAGCCGAAGACATGACAATATATTTCTTGTTTTAATTATTATTATTTTTGTTCGGTTATATTCATCTCATACTCGTGATCCAGTACCCAAAACACAAGCTCTGGTTAGTTTGGGTTAGATGATGCTATGTGGGTTGTCCATGTTATGTATTCATCATTATTTATTATTATTGATTGTACTAGGTATAAGGATTTGGAATCATCTGTAATGTGATGACGTGTGTTTATATTAATAAATTATTATATAAAATCACTGGCAAACTTCCCACTTTAGATCTACAAGTTGGCATCGAATGAGTTGAAATAACTCTTTTTCCTTGTTTGTCCTCAAGCGTCTACAACAACACAGTTTTTAAACATCAAACCCACCTCCTAGATTTTATCTCATATTCCTTTATGTGTGCTATCGGATCGTCCCAGGGCCGCGCAGGGTTCTCAAGGAACTCTGGCGATGGGCTGTGTCCGGTAAGCATGCAACCAACGTGTTATAAACTAAACTTTACACAGCTTAAGGTTCTAGCAACAACTACCTACATAATAGATAAGAAGGTTTTAATCTACAAATCCAAGTTTAACCTTATAACGACTATAATAATATGACCCAACTGTATTTTTTTTTTGTTAAATTGATTTGGGTTTAAAGGTGCTTAAAGATTTTTCTATCTGACTAAAATGAGCAGAGTCAGACTAAAATTAGTTTCCTGCGTCTGCTTTTCTGCTAGAGTTCAATCTTGGAGTATTCAAATCCATAGTGCAGAAATTCTGGGAATGCGTGCTAAATCGTAGTCTACAACTGCACTTACTAAGTAAAAAAACAAATGTTGGTTTGTTAACCCACTGCTTTATAAAATAAGAAGGTTGTCAATCTTTAATAATTGGTAAATCATCTGACTTAGCAAGTTGAACAAATAGCTAAGTTGAATCAAAGTTAGACCCCTTCTAATATTATAAAGGCGAAAAGAATGGATCGAGTTGAAATATTGGACAAATCAAGCAATAATATCCAGTCTGTGTTACTGTGTGACTAATTTAAAGACTACTTTTTCTAGGAACTCTTCTCTATCTATCTTTGATTGGGTCCAACCAAGAGCTAGATAGATAGATATAGATCAATCGATTCATACTCAGAACTAAGTTTTGTAGAAACTCTGCCGATGAACGTTCCGGGCCGGTAGAGCGCACAATCGTGACCGTTTACATTATAATAGCACTATTACAATCCGCTTAACTTATGACGATACGCCAAGTAGTTTACGCCTCGTATTGTAAACAAGTGAAATGTGTTTATGGTTTTGTCACTTATTTTGGAAGTGTGTTACTGTAACGTTGGTAACGAGTGTTTGTTCAGCTGAGGTTCTGATGTAATTTTTCAACCCATATTGGATTAGTTTTTCGAATTATTTCTAATAGACACCGCTCTTGGTGATCAACTTGCGCGCATGCATATATTTAATAGATAGAGTGATTCAAGAGGAAGGTTTAAACTTATAATAAAACCGTGTGAAGCTGGGGCGGGTCGCTAGTAGTAGCGTATAAGAAAGATATATCGATAATTCTTTTTTATAAAGCCAATAAAACATAGAATGGTATGGGATAAGTTTAATTAAGTACATTTAGTACTTAAACTTATCCTATAGAAAGGTAATTGAATTGGAAACCTTATCTTTTAAAACGGTTTCTTTGATAAAAATGTAGCTTAAACATCTTGGCTTGCAAACTGGTGATTTTCCAGCCAAATTTTTTACTTTGTTAATACGGCAAGGCGTGACTAAAGATGTCACTGTGAGGATTTGAACTCACATACACATCACGGCTCGCGCGTTCTAATATCTTTCGGTTTGGACTAGAAGTAACTCAGTTTGTTTACCTGGACAGTCTACTAGCATCCCTTTCCACCTGCGAAGGCTGCCCCCTCACGATGGCCGGCACCAGAGTGAAGCCGGGCGGAGGCCGGTATTCCGCGGGAGGCTGCATCACTTCCTTCAGTCTGACGCCGGGCTTGTTGCGACGGAGGTTCTTGTGAAGTTCTTGGTTTTTGTTGTGCACCTGGAATATGTCAAAAAACGAGAGATAAGGTTAGTATAAGACTAGTAAGACGTGAGTAAAACTCCTTGTTGGAACACTACAACCTCCTTGCAACTTCCTCCTTATCTTACGTCCTCTCTGGCGATATGGGAGAAGGTCCGCCTGCGACGCAGGAGGTTGCGGTTTCGATTCCCGCAACGGGGAAATTGTTTGAAAGTCCTGCACATATTTGTCCAGGGTGTAAGGTGTAGAAAACAACCAGTTTTCTGTTGTGTATAGTATAGACAATATTAGTAGCTATAAGTTAATACAGAAAGTGTGTTCCGTAAGTCTATGTTTTTAGCTATCTAGTTCACAGGTGCAGGTAGGTCCTACGGGTAGTACTCCGGAATGTCCATAAATGTTTATACCCATAACACAAACTCAGCTTAGCTTGGGGTTTGATGATATTTTGTGAATTTCAAGCATTAATTAATTATTTAAAAAAATACATTATTATTGACGAGCAAACAATACAATCTCATGATTACTCCTCACAAGTTCAGGCAGGTCTACTAACCTGCTCAGCGAAGTTCTGGAGCTGCGCAGCCCTTTCTTGTACGGAGTAGTGCTGCATCAGCTGAGGAGTTGGTGCCTGGTGGGTGGGAGGCGGCGGCGCGCGCCCCTTCGCCCATTTGCGTCGGGCTGTGTAGCCGCGGAAATCTGGAAATAAAGAAGACTTGTATAAGCCCACGGCCTTGTATGCGTTGTTTCTATGGAGACGTTTCAAGGCTATTTCTATACTAATTTATACGCTGGCGCTTTGCACGCTTTGTTTCTATGGAGACGCTGTAAAGCTATTTCTATACTATATATCCCGGCAGCTTTGCACGCTTTGTTTCTATGGAGACGTTGCAAGGCTATATCTACAGGGTGTCCCATAATGAGTGGATAACCCGAAAGGTGCTTATGCGCCAAGTCAAGGCCTATTTGAAACATTTTTTATTTTTTTTCAAACTTGACCCGTTCGGAAAATATTTAATATTTTGTAAATTTGGAAAAATTTGTACCTTTGTTCACATTTTTGGACTTTGTGCCTATAATTTAAATATTTTTTTAATTTTTACTTTTGGAATATACTAAGGAAAAACAGCTTTTTTGAACACCGTAAGAAATATTTTGGTAACTAGGACCAGTAATTTTCAAGGCAGGTTTAAAGTAGAAAATTTAATTTTTTCATATTTTTTTGCAAAGTTTGAGCTGCTGTGGTTAAAAAAAAAGATAAGGAAACCTAAGATGCCGGGTACTTTAAAAACATGTCCATTTCAAGAGCATCCTAAAATGATAATAAACGTTGAAATTTTGTAGGGTAAAAAACTGAGATATTGCTACTTTTGTGCCAAAAGGGGCCAAAGCTAGTAAAAATAATATTGAACCAACACATCAATAAAATATCTTTTTCGTCTTACTTGTTCTAAAATGGTTACTTTGCTTCTTAAAAGCAGTGAGTGAAATCTCATCACCCATACAGCAATGTTTGAAAACGAAAGTTGTCAATCAGTGCGTCCTACCCCTGATGACCTACGGAGCTAAGACGTGGACACTCACTGCTCCACCAGTTCAAAGTCACTCAGCGAGCTATGGAAAGAGATATGCTCGGAGTTTCTCTGAAGGATAGGATTCGTAATGAATACATCCGACAGAGAACCAAAGTTATCGACATAGCTCAAAGAATTAGCAAGCTGAAGTGGCAGTGGGCCGGCTATATCTCATGAAGAACCGACAACCGTTGGGGTAAACGTGTCCTTCAGTGGAGACCGCGACTTGGCAAACGTAGTGTAGAACGACCTCCGGCCAGGTAGGATGACGATCTGCGAAAGCCTGCTGGCAGATGCTGGATACGTCAAGCTGAAGACAGGGCGCTATGGCGCTCATTAGGGGAGACTTATGTCCAGCAGTGGACTAATATGGGTTAATTTTTTCCGCATCGTTTTAGACTCGACGTCGAAGTTATATTAAGTTATAATAAATAAAATAAAATTAAGTTATAGTATTTAGGGAATAGGTTTTTTGTACACCAGTTCCTTCAAGTTGCCCCAGTAAAAGAAATCCAATGGGTTCAAGTCCAGCTACCGCGCTGGCCACTGGGAAGCGCCACCACGCGTAACCCATCTGTTTGGATACGCTGAATATAAATAACACCGTTCCTGAACGGCTTAGTGTACTGGACACCCGTCATTCTGTAGTTTGAATGCAGTTGGAATCTTATTTTCATACCACCAAATTCGTACTCATAACACAAATTCTCTTTACTTTCGGCTAGATTATTGTTTATTATTTATTAAAATATTTCCTATTTTCCAGCATGAATCAGCAAAAATAGATTTCCGTCACTATTTTTAAGAAGCAAAGTAACCATTTTAGAACGAGTAAGACGAAAAAGATATTTTATTGATGTGTTGGTTCAATATTATTTTTACCAGCTTTGGCCCCTTTTGGCACAAAAGTAGCAATATCTGAGTTTTTTACCCTACAAAATTTCAACGTTTATTATCATTTTAGGATGCTCTTGAAATAGACATGTTTTTAAAGTACCCGGCATCTTAGGTTTCCTTATCTTTTTTTTAACCACAGCAGCTCAAACTTTGCATAAAAATATGAAAAATTTAAATTTTCTACTTAAAACCTGCCTTGAAAATTACTGGTCCTAGTAACCAAAATATTTCTTACGGTGTTCAAAAAAGCTGTTTTTCCTTAGTATATTCCAAAAATAAAAATTAAAAAAATATTTAAATTATAGGCACAAAGTACAAAAATGTGAACAAAGGTACAATTTTTTCCAAATTTACAAAATATTAAATATTTTCCGAACGGGTCAAGTTAGAAAAAAAATAAAAAATGTTTCTGATTGGCCTTGACTTGGCGCATGAGCACCTTTCAGGTTATCCACTCATTATGGGACACCCTGTATACTATACATGCCGGCAGCATTGCACGCTTTGTTTCTATGGAGACGTTGCAAGGCTATATCTATACTATACATGCCGGCAGAATTGCACGCTTTGTTTCTATGGAGACGCTGCTAGGCTATTTCTATACTATATATGCCGGCAGCTTTGCACGCTTTGTTTCTATGGAGATGTTGCAAGGCTATTTCTATACTATATATGCCGGCAGCATTGCACGCTTTGTTTCTATGGAGACGTTGCAAGGCTATATCTATACTATACATGCCGGCAGCTTTGCACGCTTTGTTTCTATGGAGACGTTGCAAGGCTTTTTCTATCCTGATTTTTGGGATGAAAAGATGGACTAATGGACATGGGTCTAGGTACACCGGAATGTCCTGTTTTCGAGGTCTTACGAAATAATAAGGTCGGTACTCTACGCGCCAAAAAACCGAAACCGAACTGTCAGCACTAAGCTTTTTATTCTTAGAAAGAGCAAAATGACAAATCGACATGTATAGCTTATTTTTTTTTTTTTATCATAATTTGAAAAAAATCAACAAATGATTTTTAAGTTATTCAGATAACAAGTACTTGGTATTTATAAGTATGAGAGCAATGCTCACAAACATTGTATCTTCAGTTTTGCTCGAGTATAACCACACCTACTTTTATCATGATTCATATTCAAGATAAGTATTAAATGGGCTGGTAGTACGATGACGCATTGAATGATGAAGACTAGATATCATACAAATTTGATAAAAAATATTAAATTTTATATCAGACCTTTCTTCTAAGATTTTTATTTCATTATTTTACGTGAGGTTGGTAAGTACATACGGCTTTGTATAACAACGGCTGCTTTATTGGTGTCAATGTTCTCTTTGTTGCCGGAATGCGTTTCGTTGGAGTCACTGTCGTCTGACGTCATCCGTCTCAGCACCTTAGCCTTCATCATTGCTTTGTTCTTGTATGGAATACCTGGAATGTGCATAAAGAGCCATGAGACTAGCGGGTGTGATGCAGCAATAAAATATTGGTGAATTTTCAAAGTTAAGTAGAAATGACTCAGGCTACTTTTGATATGAGATAATAGGTAGATGAATGTCATTATGTTGTAGACATGAAATAAATCAAAATGTGTTAGGTGACTCCAGACTTTAATGTTGGTATTCTATTATGTTGCTCCTAGTGCATTACCTACAAAACCAAATGAAGACACTGATGGCATGACAAGTAGCTCTATAATCTACAGAATTTCTTCTACGTAAGTCGTTATTTACCTTGCTTGTGATGTTTCCTCTGACTGTCCTGTTTCCTTTGGAACTCCCTCGCCAGCTGCTTCTGTCGTTCTTGAAGCCGTTTCCTGGTGAGCCAGCCACGCACGTGCCTTTGCAGGGTGAGAACTGAGATCGCCATCTGAGCCCTGAGTCTTCGCACATAGAGGCGCGCAAGCCACGCTCGAGCGCAAGCTTGTACTAGGACTACTTTTCGGATCTGGAAATGTTGAAGAGTATTTAAGAGACGAGAAACCAACTTTCAGATTTCGCTCAAGAACGAATCCATGTAGCAAGTAACTAATTAATATTTTAACGTCGCTTTTTTGTTTGGTATCAGAAGCTTATCCAGCTAGAGTCCTCTTGCATACTTGCAAGTCTCTTTCCATCCCTTATCGAACAGTTTTTAATATTCTTATATTCTAGGTCCCTTCAGTATCTATGTAGTCCGTGAAATATGACAAATACAAGGTTTGATAACTATTGTTTTCTTCTTATTCACTAACCTGTTCTTCATAGATTCTAGCCAGTAGTTCAACGTGATAATACTTCAGGAACACTTTTGACTTCCCGAGTGCCCATCCATCCATTTTCAGTCTCAACAGCAGCATTCGACAAGAATCTCGACTAGGTTTAACTTCTTCTAAATAGCTGAACGCCAGGAAACCATACCTGGAAAAAGCCAAAAGGTACACTTAAGACACGAAAATAGAAGTAAATTCATTGCGACTTCTAAAAATTTATAAAATTCTTTACCTCTTCAAAAATTCTTCGTAAGTAAGTCTATGAGAAAACCCGTTTTGCCGTATCCTAATAGTCTCCAAAACCCCCGTATACCGCAATTGTTTCAAAATCTTCGTAGAATCAAAATGCTTTGGAGACCGTGACTCGTTTGGTTTCAAACATCTCACAAACTGAGGTGTCCCGCTGACCATCTTTTGCAATAATTCCATGAGTGAGTAGCGGAAGTATGTGGACACTGTTTGCTGAGCTCTTGACTGCGATGCGAGACCTCTGCTGTTATATCGATCCTGAAACCCAACTCAAATCAGAATATTCGCAACAACAAAGGGTACAAATTAAGACATTTAGCAAAGCAGCTAAAAGCTTTAACAAAAGCGTATTTAATTGCGGCTATTACCCTAGAATCCCCTGCGGGCGGGCTCTCTAAGCTCCTCGAATCCACGTCGCCGTGCAGCGGTGAATACAAATTGCCGGTCTTAGTAATCGGGCATTGAAACAGAAACCTTATAATATCGTACTGGCTCTGTCTCATTAATTGTACCACTTCCGGCGGAAGGAAGTTCCTATTCTTCTCTAAGAAACCGTCGGCCTGGTAGACCACCCGTCCGGCGAAGTGATGTACAGCGAAGCATATTGCGTCAGATTTCGGCCGAACGTAATATTTGCTCTTTACGTTGTTATGAAATTTTTCTGCAAGGTAAATTGCATGATCATATTCATTCTAATCGCAGAATTGCATATTTCGATGCAAATATCATTGTGTAAGTACAATGTAACTTACCAATTAGGCTTCGGTCCGTGGCTCGCGGGAACCGGCTTTCTTCATCGAGCAGTGCTAACAATCCTATAGGCCTAGATAATAGCATGTCTAGAACAGGTCTATTGTCTGAGAATTCGACTAAATCCACGGGAACACCCTCTGCCATGTATTCTTGCTGTTCCCATGTGAAAATATGTTGGTTGAAGTAATACTGAATTTGTTCATTCGCAATGTTGATGCAAAGCTGTTCGAAGGAGTTTTTGGAAAAGTTTTCGAACCCAAATATGTCCAGTATTCCGATCGATTGCTGGTCATTACTAGAAACAAAGTAGTTTATGTCATTAAGGTATCCTTGTTTTCTTTAAAAAAACATTACAGACGGTAAAAAACTTACATGTGAGGTCTATTTTGGCAAAGCAAAGCATTGATCCTCTCGACGATTCTATCAAACGCTCTTGCATAAAGGCCTCTCGCGGTCGCGTCTCTAGCCACGGCCGCTTCAGTGGGGGAGCTATGGCGTGCTATCGTTTCTCCACGAGCTACCACACTACTACTGGTTAAGCATTCTCGAAGATCACTGGTTTCAACGCCTAAGAGGCAAGACGCTGGGAAAAAAATTAAAACATTGCCAAAATTTGATATTGTGAGACTTGTGATTTCTTGCACGGAATCAAAAATATCATTCACTACATATAAAAAAGATAAGAGTGGAATATAAATGTACACGGCTACCGGCTGTAATATAAAACCCAAACAAGTGAGGTCAAACAAAAATTGTATAATAATTGTAGGAGGTATTTCAGATTCATAATTATGTTTAGATTTGGTATGATGTCTTTTTAATGATGCATTCATCATTGCACATTGGACACGTTTTGCAAACAGATTACTTATAAAAAAGTCTTAGCTCACCTCGATGTAACGGTGCTGTATCGATAATCGTCGCTCTGTTGTCAGCATTGTGATCGTCAGCTTCGCCAAACTCTATGTCACCTAAGTGGATAATGGCTGCTAACATTTTGTAAATTATTTGGACCTCTTCGTCTTGGAATCCCACGACCTAAAAGAAAGTATTACATCAAACAAATTTGTACAAGACAGGCGTACTTTCATTGTTATTGTTTTAGGCCACTTGATAATACAATGTGTTTCTGAACTTCTAGTTATTCTGGTACCTACTGTTTAAACGAAGGTATAATGAAAATGAAAACATGTGTTCAAGTGGAATAAATTGGTATCTCCATGGTATTTTTACATGCGTTATATCTAGTCCAGGGCATTAAACCAGGTAAATATTTCTGATAATTTGAAATTTTCACCTACTTTAAAAGCTTGATTCAGCTGCCGCCACCGATGGACATTATGTTCGCGATGTGCGATCGACAACGGCTGCAGATACCGATGCCTAGACTTCAGTTGTTCATCAAGATAGAACTTCCGCCACCGGCCCTCGCTTTCCAAACCATCGTAAAGGTAGTAAAATACGTGGAAATTGCTTTCACCTCTGAAACACAAAATTAACCAATCAATCTCAACGTAAAGTCGAATTTACAACTCATATAAATAATTGAACAAGCCATTTGGCACTTACAAAGCTTGATGAACGACTCTTGACTGCTCAAGAAGGTAAACGGATATGCGAGCCCCCGAGATCCGGCCCACTCTCATCAGAGATAGATCCAAATATTTGCCGAATCGTGAACTGTTTGCGTTAATCCCCGTGCGGGCGTTGCCAAACGATTCCATAATTGGGTTTACTTGTAAGATTTTCTCTTCTAGGTTTCGGTTTTGGGTCTGTTGAGAAATCATGTTATGTAGTTTTACCTTATAAGAAATTTAGTTTTACCTTATAAAAATTTACCGCGAGTGTGACTCAGTATAACAACTATTTAATGGATGTTAAGTACGTACTTTTGATAAGAATACCAACTGCTTGAGCAGTAGATTGGCAGACTCCGTTTTTCCAGCACCACTCTCCCCAGAAATGACTATGGCCTGGTGAAGCTTCTGATGCATCAACGCCTGATGTGCTGCATCAGCAACAGCGAAGATATGAGGTGGATTATCTGAGCGACACCGACCTTGGTAGATCTGCTGGCTCTAAAACAAAGTAAGGTTTAATAACCTGCAATTAAAAGATGGGGAAAGAAAGCGCTGATCTTCTCACCTTTGTTGTATAAATTCCCACATCAGTGAAGGGATTGACCGCGACTAAGATGTCTCCTATATACGTGTATATCTGATTCTGGGTGTATCTTTTCTGTAATTGATCCACAATGGCCTCTTCCGTGAGCACTTCTAAAGTGGCTAGGTCGTCGGTGTACATTTTTTCAGGTCGCGCTTTTCGATGGGACTTCAATTTGCCTCGTTTCGTGGTCGCTTCGGCGGCTCGACAACTCCGGCCTTCGGCTCGCTGTCGTTTTATCTCAGCTTGAAGCTCTTTACGGATCTACGACGATATTGAATTAATTAACTGACATTCGAAAAATTATAAAGATAGGATGGACTGATTTGAAATTACCAACTGACCTTATCCTCAAAGCTACTGACGGCGAGTAGCAGAGGATGTTCCAAAAGCTCCCTGGCAAATGGTCTTTGGTTCATATCCTTTATTAAACAATCGGCAATGAAGTCTGAGAGTTGGTGTGAGAATGATTCCGGATGTGCTAGCATCGGAGGTGGGTTCCGTGGGATTTGAAACAGCGCTCTCATCGGATGCAGCCCAGACAGAGGCGGCTCACCTTCAGCCAACTCGATAGCGGTGATGCCCACCGACCATACATCGCACCTACAGTCGTAAGACTCATCCAACTGTTGTTCACACGCTATTACCTAAAATTAAATGCGCATTAACTTTGAGACGTAGATCATGAGATAAAATGATGAGAGATATCTCAGTTTAAACAGAAAAGACGTATTGTTAAGTTTACCTCCGGTGCCATCCAATACGGTGTGCCAACAGATGTGTTCCTGCGAGCGGCTGTTGCTGCCAAATGAGAAGATACGCCAAAATCCACAAGTTTAACTTCTGCGTCCTCAGTCAAAAGTATGTTGTGCCCCTTGACGTCACGGTGCATGCATCGATGGGCATGAAGATGTGTCAAGGCCCGCACTGTGCCTCGTAGAACGTAAGCTAGCTGCGGCTCGGTGAGACTGCTGCCTCGGGCCCGCATTCCCGCGCATAAATCAGTCACCGAACCCCCGGTACAAAGCTGTAGAGCGAGGTCGTAAATACATTTCAAGGATTGAACACACGACTGTTGGTACAGTTAAATACGAACACAGCACATTTATAGTTAACATACCTCCATAACGAACCATATTTGGTCGTCATCTGAACTTACGCCGCGCTTCAGAAACAAACCGAAGAATTCAGGAATGTTAGGATGGCTTGAGAGATCACGGAACACGAGAAATTCCTCTTCAATTTCTTCTATATTCTCTGCTATATTTTCTAATATCTGTGGGAGAAACAGGTGTTTATATAAAACGTGTTAATTGAAGGTTACATCAAATGGTTGTTATGTAGATGCTAAATGGATATAACCATTGACGCCAATGTAAAATGAGAGGGAGTCTCTGTACCCACGATTGTTTCACGGCCTTAACATCAATGTCGAGAGATAACATCCAAGCGATCAATTAAAATTTGTAGGTATACATCTAACAATACTGCCATAAAATGCACCTGACCATTTTTACCTTTTTAAGTGGGGAGAACAAGAAATACTTATCTCGTCTTCCCCACGTAAGAAGACAAAAGGGTCCTGAAATAAATGTACCTTTACTAAATCTATTTACTATACGTAAAAAAAGACAATAAATAAAACTAAAACAAAGCATTCCTTTGACATAACTTGAAGGTAACTCAAAGCTCAACCACATAGGAAACGAATTGCTTATAAACATATTGCTTATATTGCTTATAACTTGTACCATTAGGTAATTTTTATTATTAATATCTACATATTTTGTTGCCGACGATTTTTGTTTGACCAACTTTGGATTTAATAAACTAAGTAGGTTCTTAATCAATGTTTAAAAGTTTATAACAATACATTTTCTTCTAATAGTTCCTATGTTGTTTACAAATAATTTATGTAACTTTATCAAAATAATAAATCCACCAATCATCAATTCATAATTCGAACCTGATCAGAGAGAAAAGCGAGAAACACCCATGGTAAATTAAGTTATTTTCTACTCGATACTCAAAATATTTCCATGGCGATTTCACAATAAAGTAAGCAATAGCCAGTAGGGCCGTAGGACGGTAATCTGGGCAATTTCTCTCGCGTTTTCTCCGGCACTTTAAAATTCCAGCGGCCCTAGTTACTGAACCTTGGCGAGAAACAACAGGTTTATTTACAATTTTATCGTTCAATTTCTATTCAGATGCAAATATCGTAGCGTCGCGCGGCTTGAATAACTAAAATATGGAAAGTTGCTCTGCGGAGAAAAGATCTGTTTTGTGCAGATACATGCAGACATATAATATAACGGGAGTGTACTTCGTAAAAAACCAAGAAATAGCAGTGAAGAACTCAGTTCATGCTTGATGAACGACCCGATTCAATTCGACGACCGATGTGCCGCGGTGGGGGAATGTCCTCCTGGGACGCAGGAGGTAGCGTTCATACCATAATTATATTTTATTTAAAAGCTGATACTTCTGATGTAGTTCCAAGTACATCAATAAAAAGCTAGTATTTTAGTGACTCCGACTGCATTGATGATATTCTTATTTTCACTTTCAATAATTTGACATCGGTTTATAGTTTTTTAAACATGCCAATTTATGTAGTAAGTACCTATTTGAATATCTGTATATTGGTAGGCATATAAAAAAAGGCAGCCATTGCTCATAACTTCATAAGTTGGTCGACTCATGAAGACTGCTCAGGCCAACTTCATAACAAACACAATAAATATGTTGCGTTTGTTATACGGATGTGTACAGGAGTCATACTTGTAATTTAACTAGGTATAATTAAATTACCTACGTTAGGTAGACATTGTAGACGCCTTTAATAACACGCGACTAATATAAACTAACAATAAAAAAATATATATGCGTGTTTAAATTCTTTAATACTATTTCCGCAAGCACGCAAAGTGGCATTGTTTTATTTTTCACAATCCCATCTACGAGTACGCACGAAAATGAGGCTAATTGTTTTGAGCGCTTTAGAATTTTTAACGATTTTTTTATCGGACGTAATGAATTTCCTAATACACAATAATGCATTCCATGACAATTATTGTAAGCGAAGCAGAGAACATTCTCACTTCAGAAATAGCTAGAGCACCAAAAATGGGGTTGAACGTCCGTAGCCTAGAAATGCCTGAGGTTTATCGTAACTTTCAAACAGTCATAAGAATAAGATTATTTTTTCTTATGGCACAGTCCCAATCTCCGGTTAAGAGGCGGTTCACAAATCTACGTTATGCTGATTTAGGTATTTCGACACCGAGTGGGCGGGGCATCGTGCTACGCAAGCGAGTATTGCTATAAAATCTTGATCCACCAGTAATTTTTACAAAGTTTTCTTAGGACTGATTTCGGTAGATGATTTTTTTATGTGAATCAAATATCGCTTCCATAGATTTATAAATAATTTAATAGTATCTGTTTGTCTTATAGTTTTTATGTAGGTAATTTTATTTATACTTACTATGTTACTATTACATTAAAAGTGAAAGTCTGTGTGAATGTTTGTTATAATTATTGCAGTAACTACTAATTTATTTTACCTAGAATAACACATGTGAAGTATTATTTTGAAAATTAACCTTTGAAGGGGTTAAATAGGGTGGTAAATTTTGTACACAGTGCAAATAAATTTTGAAGTGAATAATTAAATACGTATTTTTATGTTTTACAATATAACCCCTAGGGCTTTTGCAATAAATTTTTAGGAAAAGAAAAATAACTTTTCCTTTTTCTCTCATTCACTCAAAACATGATACCATTACCTGAAAACCATTACGTATGTAAATAATAGATAAGCGCATCCGCTCTCCGCGTCGGCTCTAAATTCCAAAACGTGGCCTACCCACCAAAGAATAAAACGTAGTGATTATTCTCAGCCTTGGACATCGATATAGTTCTCAATTTGACAAATAAATTTACAAGCGGGCGAAGCCGTGGGGCGCAACTAGTAATATTATAATGTGAAAGATTTGTATGTATGTAACGAATAAACTCACAAAGTGACCGATTTCGAAGACTCTTTCACCATTAGAATGCTACTTATCCTTCAGCAACATAGACTATATTTATAAGTAAAAAAAAGGATCCCTACTAAAACTTAAATTATCTAAAACAAGGTGTAAAAAAGTTAGTCACAAAATGTCTTTCGGCGCGTGCGCTACGAAAACTATTGATGATAGAACAAAACAATGTACTACGACTTTGCAGAACACATTATTATCTACAAAAAATATCGCTACAATATATGTCTAACTATTACAGTGACGTCATAATAAATATTCATTTAAAAAACGCCATCATTAACGCCGTCGTCGCAAGAAAAGGCTCTTTATTTGTACCCTGGTATAATAATAATATAATGCAGGACAATCCACACAGCTCCATCTAGTCCCAAAATTAGCTAGTCAAAGCTTGTGTTATGGGAACTAGAAAACTATTATAATTATATAGGTAATACAATATGTATATGGATAGATTTTTTTTTATTACAATAAAAAACGTATGCGACTAATTATTATTTTTTTTAAAATGTTTTGAATGAAATACATTGAAGAAATACATTGTTGAATTGATTAATTGATTCCAAACAATAAACTTGTTTTAATTTAAATATTGTTATTAATAAAATAAGTGAAACGATACCAAAGATTAATTTTAGGGACATGAATAAGGCGTATTGGATTAAAAATAATTAGGTAAGTAATTTATATCCTCAGTTTATACTAAAATAAAAAAAACGCCTTAAATGAAAAATAAACTTGGAAAAATTAAAAACACCTCAAATTCGTAGCAACATACCCTGGGTTTAGTCGGAAACGATCACGTGATCGAAATTTGTCTGGGTGTTTTTATAATAAAAAACTAATTTTTAGCTGCAAGCAGCTCGCGTCGGTTGTGTAGGCTGTTTTTTTTTATTTAGAACCCCTTTTCGTAACCTACACTCCTGAATTGGTCGAAATCGAAACCCATGACAATATTTTGCGATAAAAAATGTCGAGGAGGGGCTCGATTTTTTTTCTTCCTATTAAAGATTATACCCTCTATACGATCCCGCCATCCGAAATTATCTATCGGCACGCTATCCGGTAGCAATTCAAAAGTGGGGGTCTTGGGGAGTCTTAGGGGTAAAAAAATGTAACCCCCCAAAACGATTTTAAACCCTCCACACGACCCCACAAAAAAATCTGACCCACTCCCTACACGGCCAAAGAACCCCAGGGGGGGGTCGAGGGGGTTGTCCTGGGGGTAGTGGGGGGAATGCAGCACGGCTCGCTTCGCTCGCCGTGCTGGTTCGCAGTGTCGAGTCTCGGCTCGCTTCGCTCGCCTCGATGCTCCACCCTAAAAAAAACCCTTAAAATTGGCCAAAAAAGGGTTTTTTTAAAAAAAAGAGGGTCTGGGGGTGCAAAGTTGTCAAACTTTTTTGGCTTCCGCAACTATTCGACCTCTACGCGACTGCGAAAAGACTTTTTTTCCATCGCGAGCCGTTCGGGAGATACGAAGGGGGGTTCTAAAAAGGGGTCATGAGGGGGGGGGGGTCGATTTTTTTTTTCTTCCTATTAAGGACTTAACCCTCTATACGATCCCACCATCCGAAATCCTCTATCGGTACGCTATCCGGTAGCAAGTCGAAAGCGGGGGGTGTTGGGGGTCTTGGGGGTCAAAAAAATTTCACCCCCCAAAACGAATTCTAACCCTCCATACGACCCCACAAAAAAATCTGACCCACCCCCCCACACGGCCGAAGAACCCCCGGGGGGTCCTAAAGGGGGTTCGAAATTTAAAAAAGTGGAAATTTTCCCAAACTTACCCCCACCCCCCCCCTACACATTTCCGAAAAAAAAAACATACCTCCCCCTCCAGCAACAGGGAGAACAATCATGTCAGTTAGTGAGTGAGTGAGTCAGTGAGTGGTAAACCAATTTTATATAAAGGGTAATAAAATAATACCATACCTTGCTTTCTTCAACGATAGAATATTTAGTTTTTTTTTGTTTAGTAACGCATTTGTATTTATTTTTCCCCATTTCGGCTTGTGATAAACCTCAGTTATAATAAAAATAACTATCTGGTAAAATATGTAATAATCATGTTACGAATTTAAAAATTATTGAAATGCGAATGTAAATATTTACAACGATCAAAACGTTCCAACTCGCTCATAAACGCTGCATTTTTTGGGCGTTTCATCCGACGGAGAGTGCGAGCAAAAGTGACATAGGTCCACCTTCGACAAGCGCTCGCGCGGTACTGAGGGCAGATTGCCAGCACAATGAAATTATATACCTTTTTTAATAAATTCATTAAAAAAAATTAGTTGGGATTTAAAACGTAAAATTAATATTGTAGTTTAAGAAAACAATGAAGATTATTTTGGTATAAATTTTATGTCAAAATGATGTAGAACTTTGGAGATATTAGGGTTTGTTTCGAAGCCTTTTCGATCGATAGTTAACCTCGGTTCAGATTTTTTTCCCTTCATATAAAGGCATATAACGAAAATGTATTTAATTATTATCGAAGAATGGGATATTTGTTACCTTAAAAAAAATAGTTTTATGGTCTATATTCAATGGAATCTTCAAATTAGAGCTCCCAAAACAGGTCTCCGAGCGTTTTTGCCTAAACTAGCATCGGGAGAATGATTATAACTAAATAAACAAATAAGTTATCTAAAATCTGGTTAATTATTACTGAAGTTGAGGAAACAATCTACTATTAACAAGAAATTGTTATTTCAAGCAACGAACGAAAGCTATAGAATTTGGACGACGAATAAGTGCATTTTCGCCTTTTTTAGTAATAGGGGCCTTAATATCCTTACTTTTACTTATTATAAACGCGAAAGTTCGTGTGAATGTATAGATGTATGGATAGATGGATGTTTTTTCCTCATTCATGCAAAAACTACTAAGCGGAAAGGGCTGTAATTTTCAATAGATGTGGTTCTAGCCCTATACTAACACATAGACAGTAATCTATGTGTAATTATGTCTGTAATAACATTATAGACAGTAGTCTATGTATTATTACAGGGCTAAGTAAGTAGCTGTCTGTAGTCTGTTTTCGTATCTCTTCTTAAAATAGACAAAATGAAACTACTACTTACAGGTGCATTAAAAAAAGCTTAAGATAGGTTTAACAAACTGTACTTGTGAATTTTGGAAAGTCCTGTTTTACGGAATTCTATGATAAAGTGGTGGCGCCACTTTAGCTCCTGTTGGCGCCTTAATATAAGAACTTACTTTGACAGCGACTCTTCTGCCAGTCTTCTTGTCCCGAGCGCAGTAGACTTCGCCGTAAGTACCTTCGCCGATCAGTTCCTGTAGCGAGACGCGGTCCCGCGGGTCAGCAGCCCGGTCGAGTTCCACGTGCTGGGATAGACCGCGGTACGCCATGTCGCTACGCATGGCTCAGATTGGAGGCGACCTCATCTGTAAAGATTGATAAACATGGTACTCATCTCATCATTCTGTCCTTAAAAATCTATTATTTCTACCATATCTATTTATTGTTATATGATTATTTCTTAAACCCAACTATCGCCATCGGCAGAGATATCATTAGGTACCATTCCTTGGAGCTTTTTTGTTCACGGAGGTTCATGAGGAAGTTCCTTCCACGCTCTATCAGGTTATGAAATGATCTTCCTGCCGAGGTTTCCCCTCCGGAATTTAACATGGGATTCTTCAAAAAAGGTCCGAAAGGTGTAAGAAAGATATTTAAAGGGTTTGTCGCGTGTAAAGTCTCTGATGCACCCATAGGCTGCGTTAACCATTTTCCATCAGCCAGGCCGCATGATTGTTTACTACCTTAGTATTACAAAAAACTAATAAAGAAATTGGATGACATTGGATCATAACATAACCCGTACTGCGAATATATTATGCCTATAATGCGTTCAAGTAGAAGGTGTGTCTTGTACTTTAGTACTTGAGTACCTTACTCTGCTTAGGTACTAAAGTACTTGTGATATGGTAAGACACACTACTTGAACGAATTTGTTAGCGGAAGACGAATTTAGACCATAGAACAAATATTTGCAGATGAAAACCTTCTGTGTCGCTAATCTACTCAACCACACGGCCATATTGGTTTCCAAATTTTAAAAGTTTAAACTGTTAGGATTTCAAAGAAAGAAAACACCAACAATGCGGATGATCTCAAATAGAAAAATAACAACCCCAATTGTGAATGCTTTGATCAAAATTCACTAGATGGTTGATGAATGAGTCCACCTTGAGTCCTGTCATTCCTCTCCCCTTAGTTCTTCCTCTTAGTCATCAGACCTTTTAACAACAAGGGTGATCGAACTCGAACAAGCACTATTGTGGACGGTTTTCATTTGACGTGGTGTTTTTATAAACCTTACATTGAAATCTTGATTGCGTGTCTCTCTATGACATAAACATATCTTTGTTATTCCGTTTTAGAAAACAGAAATAAATTACTTTTTTTCTTCAAGGCTTAAAGACTTAGACAACAATAACTAAATATTTATCAAATCCAAAATAATACAATGAATGTGAAAATCCGTGTCAAATAGTGATACCACGTATAACTATTTGATTTATTTAGATGAAATTTTGGTTTCTAGATAGTTTAAGTTCTTCAATAACATATAGGCTTATATAATTTTGAATAATACTGAAAACTCTGTAGGAGTTAAAAATAGTGGTAAAGTTTCTAAGGAAAAATATCTCTTGGTTCGATTCACTCAAAATTCAGTATAAATAAACTATAAGTAAAGGAAATATGAATCACATATTTGTTATTTTTTCAAACCAACTCACAGGAAGTGTGTAATAATAATTCTGAAATATATACGCAGGGGATACGGTTTCTAGTTAAGGGTTTCTAGTTTTTCAACTAGTATTGGATAGATATAGAAATAATTTATACATCTATCCTGTACTAGTTGAAGAAGTGAAAGAGATTGTCTATAATCTCTGTGATGTGATGAAGGCGGATTTCGTAATTGTTTAAACGATGATAACATCTAAGGTGTTAACTGCCACTCTCTATCTCACCATCTTTGCATTATTTACCTCTCAGAAAATATTTAGCCTCAATATGCACATACTTATTGAATTAAACAGTAGCGTAATTTTTTTTCTTCTATTTATATCGTAAAAATAAATATTAAAAATGATGAAGGATTTTATACCAGCCAGAAGCAGAATAAAATTAAAAGGCACAAAGTTACAATCACAGTAAAGTTTTTTTGACGCTAGTTATTCGTTGCACAAAGTTACGATTACAATAAAGTTTTTTTGACGCTAGTTATTCTTTGCACAAAGTTACAATTACAGTAAAGTTTTTTTGACGCTAGTTATTCGTTGCACAAAGTTACAATTACAGTAAAGTTTTTTTGACGCTAGTTATTCGTTGCACAAAGTTACAATTACAGTAAAGTTTTTTTGATGCTAGTTATTTATTAGTTTCAACGAATAACTAGCATCAAAAAAACTGTGATTGTATTTTTGTGCCTATATTGTTAAGGCAAGTTACTAAATATGGAACAATACATAAAAGGAGAGGTATGGAATCAATAATAAGTATGCAAATTAACCGTTGCATTTGGTGCATGGTATGCGCACACTTGTAGGATGCTTAGATATTGTAAATTGTCTGACACACTAAGCTAATTCAACAATAACGGTATAATGTCATCAGTGCACACTACACAACTTATGTGCATGTATTTTCAAAATTAAAAACTGCACAAACCATATTGTTTGTATTAAAAAGTTATATACAACCGGTACATTGACCCTAACTGCGAATAAATATCATAGATTTTAGGCGCCACTTACTTAATTACCTTTTTCTTTAATATCGCCGAAGCATCAGTACAACGCTGTTAATACCTACTATGGTACAAAGTTCAATGCAAATCAAAACGCGAGCATATAACGCTAATGACTAAGATTTCAAAATCAGATCTAACAGCCTGCCATATATGTCACATAACATGTAGCTCACTACTCACGGACTAGCAATATGCCGAAGCCATAACGTTAAGTAATCTATGCTGAAGCTTCGGACCAGCGACCTCTGCTTACGTGTGCTCGTGACATGGTTTTATGGTTTTTGACCGGTGTCAAATTGGTGTCAACCTTATATTTGCTTGATATACAGCACACTTCTGTTTCGTAACATCATCAGTGAGTTTATTACGTTTAATATTTGATCAGCGTTACCATTTCCGACTGATTGGGTCAATTTGAAATCGAATGAGTAAGCAACTGCTTTCTGTCGTTTCCATTTTTGTTGTAAACATTTCTTTTTTAATTATGGGTCAAAATAATTATTTGTGCAACATTGTTCTACCCATATTAGAAGTCCAATACGAATTTCCTTGACTTTTTCAGTAGTATTCTAAAAGCATCAATATACAAAATAGCTCTCGCTTCATGTTTTTATCAAACAGACAAAAAGCCTTGAGTATTTTGAATGATAGATTAGACGTGACTAAAATGACTTTCACTGTTAGTGGGTTAAAAAGTGTCACGAATGCCCTTACTGGCTTTGTTTACTTCAAGCAATTCTGCGTGTGAATTGTTAATCACTATCACTCATTTTCTTACCATTTACGTAGGAATATTTATAGGACTTCGCCCAATATCACCTTTGTTGGTTTCAGCTATAGATCTGTGCTCAAATAATTCTGAGCAGTGTCGCAGTAATAATAATAATGCTGGACAATCCACACAGATTCATCTAGCCCCAAGCTAAGCAGATCTTGTGTTATGGGTACTAGATGACTGATATACTTAATGGGTATTTTCTGTGTATATTATACACAGAAAATACCCAATTACCTTAACAAATTAAAGAAGATCGCACAAACATTTTCCCCAAGGCGGGAATCGAAACCGCAACCTCCTGCGTCGCAGGCGACTCTTCGCCCGCCGTGCCATGCCATATCGATCGTCCGTCGGTAAATTGTTTGATATACTTAATTACAAGAATTATCTGGATCATGGGATAATTGTTTGATATACTTAATTACAAGAATTAAATCTGGATCTACAAGATTCTATGTCGTTGAACGGTCTCAAACTATGAGAGCTTTTCTTTCCCATAAAGTATCTAATCACGCTCGCATTGCGCTCGCACTATTGTTTAGCCATACCATCATCATCATCATGTTATACTTATACTGCGTATAACTGAAAATAATGATAACTTGAAGAACTTATTTTGTTATTGAATAGAATGATGAAGTGTATACGTGTAAAATCTATAAAGGAATGTAATTTTTATAATGATAGCTGTGGTTATTATGGAGGCCATTTCTAACACTAATGTGTGGTGATACAATATATCGAGGTACAGAGCACAACTATTGTCTGGGCTCGACCATGTTAGCCTCTAATAGGCAATTTGATGTATTGCTATCAATAAACGAGACAGAGACCCCCATTTCTGTAGACAGACTCTCTTTATAGAGTTGACAATCAATTTAACTGCCGTAATTGTAGCGAAAGCGTAAAGTTTTGACTTATGTTTTGTGAATGGCACAGTATTGTCATTGAATGAATAGATATTTTGACAATTGAGTAAAGTACTTTTGCGCTATTTGTAAGAATAAGTGGCTTTACTGCTTTTGTTACAAACTTACGCCTAGAAAACATCTAGTATGGAATTGCTCATTCGAGTCACAATTCAGTTTCGTCTAAGTGTGATATTATTGCGTAAACTCCTAGAAACTACGTAACATTAGAGAAGGGCCTCTGCTTATCATATTGGGAGTTAATAGGATTAGGCACAAAGATCTTGTTTGGAAATCATTGTATTACAGGCTTTGTTGATTCAATATTGTAAACGAAGCCCCACAAGGCAATCCTTTCACGGCGCTGTTAGGTGAACTGTAATGCATGATCACGGTCAGTTAACGTACTGTCGCCCGTCTGATGTCTGCATTTTAAAGGTACGTTACTACTTCTACGTTATTACTCGGTGAACGTAGTTTAGGATGCCCTCCAGGTCAGACGATTTGCGAAAGTTTGCAGGATGCAGCAAGCTGAAGAAAGGGCGCTATAGTGCGCATTAGTGGAGGCCTATGCCCCTGCCCAGCTCTGGACTAATCAAATTACTGGACTAAACAATTCAAATCAATGATGATGATTACTTCGAAGCCCATTGGTGCTTACTGGTTGTTTATTCTATGTTTGTGAGGTATTTAAATATTAGTTAAAGTTAGTAGTTTAAATATCACAAATCCGCCAGGCAAACGTGGTGTTTGTGACAAACTCCCCTCTTGTCTTCCGTTTAGGGGAGGCACATTCAGTCCATCAATGGCATACGTCCCGATGAGGAGATAGAGTAAGTTATATAGTAGGGTGTTGCCTATGTATAATAAAAAAAATATCTATCTATGTAATGTATTGTATTAAGTATCTCAGTCATCTAGTACCCATAACACAAGCTCTGCTTAGCTTGGGGCTAGATGATGCTGTGTGGATTGTCTGGAATTATTAAAAACGTTATTATTATTATATATGACGCTGATTGTACAGGTGGTACGCACAAGTATCAGTACTCAAGCCCGTAAAGTGCTGACTGCAGATATGCGAAATGTAATATGAAAATGTGAATGTATATTTTGTAAAAGCTCTTTATGAGGGGACCATCCTTGAAAGGCTAGCACTACTATAAATTATACAGGGATATAGGTATCCACTTGGGTGAATCAAGACTAAAAACTTTTGTTCTACGATTTTTTCTAACTCAATGTTTTTTTTTCCCATACAAAAAAAAAATATTAAAGGCAAATTTACAGTTCTTATCTTCTTAGCTCTCTCTGTATGTAAAGTTAAACACCTATAACTCATTATAGTATACTATAAAGTGTAGTACTATAACACTACTACTTTACTACTACACTACTTTAAAGGATACTACTATAACAATAGATATCATATAAAATATGAGAAAAGATTGAAATCTGATTATATTGTGAACTCTGTATAACCGGATAGGTACACCCAAGAAGCGGTTTGATAACATTGATACAATACTTCCCTTATTCTGACAGTTATATGAAACTTACTTCAGGGTATCAAATAGCGTGTAAAGATATACCTATAGACCAGTTTTTTGCGGACGAGATTTATCATAGTACTAAATGGTTATAAGGATACCTATTCATTAAACACATCTTCTATCCTCAGGAGGTAATTATGAGTTGGTTTTTCTGTTTAGGTTTAAAATTTTGTAGGATAAAATAAGTCAATAAATCAATTTCTTAAGAAATTCATAATTATCATCTCTTATGACTGATTATTACCTACTGGTTATAGAAGATGTGTTTAGTGTTCAATCAATACCTTTATTAATATGGGTTATGGCATATCTCGAAAAAAATGGTCCGCCGTACCCTTACTAAAACTGGAAGGGGACAACAAATGCTGTATCATATTATCCATCTGTAAAAATCTAAGAATTGATCCATGCACCTCCGTAGGTACATAAACTGCGGCGTGACAAGACTAAACTATAGACCTAAGGGAACCGTGGATCTTCAAATTATCGCGAAATCGAAATGATTGCTGCCGCAACGGTGAGAAAGCAACTTTCTATTGTGATCGATGGAATCCAGTGGATGCTATGACGCCACGTCGATTTTATTGTTACAGTGAATCACATTTTTAATTATATTGGAGTTATGAAACTCGAAGTAGATGAGGTGCGAGACGAGACAGTAATAGTAACAGGCCGACTGGTTGAAATTACCAGTGATCCGAGAGCTGGTGAGTATTAGGCGAAGCGTATCAGTATTACAATACAGCGGGGCATTGCAGACAGCGTCTTGGGGAAGCTTCCGATTGGTATTGATTTGGGTCAGTATAGATACCTAAAGATTATTTGCAACAGTCTGCAGCTAGCTTATCTATTTCAAAGGCAAATATTTGTTACAAGATTCTATCTATATAGAAAATAAGCAATATAAATAAGCAAAAATTTGTAGAATCAAAATAAATGTTAAAATATTTAATTACGTAATATTGTAGGTAGTTAGGTATATAAATTTCCACGAGAAATTCTCATTACAACTTGTAAGATGATTGATATAGTGTTAATGCTTGTCGTCCATTTAGATTAAATCTGATTTATGCATATTTATACTGAAACGGCTCGTTCAATCGATCTTTAGTAACGGCATAAGAATAAATAATAACTACGTAGAAAGGACTCTTCTTTGATCTAGTCCCAAACGCCGCCATTTATATACCTACTTCCCCCTTCACCTCGTTACGCCCCTCTGTCGTCCAGGCGTTTTGCCAGGGTTGCTACTGCACTGTACCGCCGCGCCCCGCCGCCGCCGCGCCGTCATCGCGAGGCGAGGCGAGTGAGAAAAGGTCAATGAACGATATTCACGTTCCTTTGATTAGGTACCTACCTAATTAATTAGATAGGAACCTACTAAAACACAATAATATTTAGAAAATATTACTTACATAGGGTATGTATTATCACATAATATTATATTTTATTGTTACAACCGATCACACCACAATAACTTGACCATGACGTCATATTATAGAGGTAGGTACCTAACCTACACAAATATCAAAATCCGCGTGCGGCGTCGCCGGCTGTGACAGCCCTACTGCACGTTTAACGTGCAGAATCGCGTAGGCTAATATCGTGACCTTGAGCATGCAGTAAGCCATGCGGATCGCATTTTAATATGTTGCTATACTATGTATTTAAAATGCATGTACATAATCGGACGGTAAAGACATACATCACCCGTCATAGTTAATTTGTAGTAAAAGTCATACGATAGCTTCCGTAGAAAATATTGTGTAAGCGATCCATTTTACAGAATACGACCCTCTATTCTGTAAAATGAATAACTTCAATACGTTCAAAAATACGTTTTTTAACATCGGATGAAAGAAACTGCAGATTGAGGAACACTTGTCTTGTCGAAGGTATCAATTTTAGAAACATTATCTCCGTGTCTCGAATTTCTAGTCCACGTGACGTTTCTACAATGTTACCACTGTCATGTCACAGTGAAGCGATTGTTCATGAGAATTGAGCCGCAGGCAAACAGAACAGACCCTAATACGAATTAAACACAATAATAATTTAATTAAACTTCTAGTTGTATTTTTAAATGTTACCGATTAGGGCCGTTTCACGGTTCAAAACCCACCCACACCTTGTCAGCTACATTTCATGGATTCAACCGATCACCCATTCGATCCGCCATTTAGAAGAGCATTCGTATAACAATATCGTGCCAGAGAGCGTGCTTCCACGTATAATTGTAAATCCAATGGAGCATGAGCGAGTCCAAATAACGGTAAATGCAGAAAAAAGTTGGAATCTGTACGGATTGCTGGGACTGCAAGGTCGTGCATTTGATTGTTGCATCTGTAGTTATATGGTCATACTTCTATGGATTTATAGTACTTTGAATAAATAAAAGATTTTTATAATAAATAAAATGAAAATCAATCATTGCGAAAGTTTGGATGTATGGATGTCTGTTACTTCCTTACTCCAAAATTACTAAACGGATCGGGTTAAAATTTGAATAAAATTTGAATTCATTAGTTATAGACCTGGAAAACAAAGCCTACTTTTCATTAATATTCACGCGCGTGAAGTCGCAGGGCGCAGCTAGTTTACTGTAATTTCTGGTGTTACTTTTATTTTTTATTAGCTTAATCGTATCCAAATTCATATTAAATTAGTAACGCAACTGTCACTTTTTGCAATAACCAATGCTGTAGGTATATCCTAAAGTTATCTGGAGAGAAGACTTTTAATGAAAAGCCAGGCGATTGTGCCTCACTATACATCAGCCAAACTCGATGTAGAAGGTTTGTAAACAAACCGACCATCTTAACCTAAAATACACTCTGTTGCCGCGCCTTTTTATATGCAATTTACATTACTTGTCGATTTAAGATCCTTCCTTCACTAAATATGTATTTCGTACACTCATATCTAAAATTCGACGCCAAGCAAGTGAATTTTAGTTTTTTGTGTCGTGATTTGTTTACAAACATTCTACATCGAGTTTGGCTAGTGTATAGATACACTTATAGTAGTTTGGTAATTGTAAAATTTTCTAAAAAAGTTTAAAAGTTCTAAAGCAAATCTATCCATTTGCAAACGTTGAAATAATACCTAATACATTTTACTCGCTCATTTTTTTCATATAAAAGATCTCAACGCGTTAATTTTCATTATTGCGTGTAGTTACAATAATTTTATGATAAGGTAAGGCTGTAAAAATTGAGCACACGGTGCGGCTCGATTATATAACTTATCATTATCTTAATATCAGCCAAAAGATGTTCACAGCTGGACATAGATTGACTTAATTGGTTTATTATAATAATTGATTCATTATAACCCTAATTTCATCTCAGTTTAGGTACCTGTTTACGTGGAATGCGTTTGATCTCGGTCACTAGGTATTGACGAAATCCATTGTTTGCTCATTTAGGGTTACTTTGCATTGAGTTGCATCACTTCTAATCGATCAAGCAAGATCACAGAATTCTTCTTAAGCAATTTACTTGAGCCATTTTAGCAATCTTTTTGAGCCTTTTACATAGTTCATGTTGAAAAATTAAAGCGTTGAGAAAATCAAGTAACTCCTAACTTTACTTTGTTACTTAGGTATTTATAATATGTAGTTTAAAATCGACTTGTCTTATTGCTTACTTTGTAAGCCTAATGAAACACAGTTAGTGAATACTGATCAATTGTTAAAAAACCGACACATTTCAATTTTCAGTTAAGTATCAGTGAAGCTCTAATTTGGTACAGAATATTGACTGTTCATCAAAGTCTGTTTCCGTTCGCAATATTGACGGTTCGTCAACTGCCCGTCCAGAATATTGACGGTCCGTCATTATTATGTATTGAATTGAATATTCACTGAATCTAAAAGATGGCTTTACAGATAACGTGTGAATATATCTGCCTTTATGCTTTTGAGAGTAATTAACTCCATTTTCTATTTTCCGATGGTTTTACGTTATACCAAACAAAGCTATAAACAAGAGCTAGCAAGCGACTAAATATTTAATTATAAGAAATGGATAAGAAGAATCGTATTGAGTAGATAGAAACCGGTCAATGCATTTTGTTTCTCGCTTTCCACAATTCGAATTAAAATTCGATCAGGCACAGCTGATACTTATATACATATTTAGTTACTTTATAACAGTAAAATTTTTGAATATAATTAATTATAAAATCTATTCGTGCATTAAGCTAATATTTTACCTTCTTCCTTACTAATGATATACTTAAACGCGAAAACTTGTATGTTTGGGTGTATTTAGGGTTGCTTTGCATTGCTGATGCTTGTTACTCTTTCAACTGAACTGATCGAGATGAAATTAGAATAGATTTTTTTCTAGCCCTGGAGTAAAACATTTTTTTTTTTTTGCGCAAGGTGACTAACGTAGCACTGCGGCCAAAGAGGCCTATTGTGTTCGCCACTTAGTGTGTTCACCCCTGAAGATGCGGCGTTCATAATTCGCCACTTACCCTTGCAGCTGCTAGGAACTGTAGGATTTTCTTCGGGGCGATTTCTTTTAGCTCTTCTGGGCTCAGTAGGTGTTTGCCCAGATGAATGCTACGTTTTTGCATTAGTGCTCCACACATACCTAGCAGATGAAGAGGCATTTCCACCGCCTCCTCGCAGAATCTGCATGATTGTGAGTCGCTTAGCCCTAGATTGAACATGTGCTTGTTAAGGCAACAGTGTCCAGTAAGGGGAGTAAAACATTAGCTTCTTTTCATATCATAAATCAGGTTCCATTGGATAGAAATAGCCTTGAAGCGTTTCCATAGAATCGTTGCGGGCAGATACTGATAGTTTACAAGCACGATGCTCTTTATTTTCCAACGTTCATCCAAACTACCTAGCTTATTATTATTTTAATACAACCACTAACGTTGTAGGTAGATATTATATTCAAAACTACAAGTTGCATGTTACTGCAATATCTATGAAATTCACTCGTCAAAACCAGAGCAGGTTTACAGTAAACCCGCTCATCCAACTCAATATCATTCGTCTAAATGCAATTAAAGTCCGCAAAGTTCTTCGAACTCGATCGCGTGAGCATTGGAGCGGCTTCCCCAATATCTACCGCCCACCTTCACATGATGGCCTCGCTAGTGTCATGTGCAAGTACAAGGGTAATCTTGTGTCCTTGTGTCACATGCGAACAGTTCAAAACTGGATCTATGAATTGAGACATCGCCCCAAAGAAATTTTACAATTCCCAGCAGCTGCAAGTGCAGGTCAGTGGCGAATTATGAATTATAAGGCCAAATATTTTCGTACAAAAGCTACCTCAAGAAAATAGAACAACAATTACTTATTTACCTATTTACCATCAAAATCATCGTTAGGTTTGTTGAATGTGTTGAGGTTTGACAGATATTTTTGGAGGCTTTCAGGATTGATTGGACCCACCAATAAAGTGAAACCGTAAAAAGATAGAGAGAGAAGTCAAAAGAAACGATATATCTGATAGTCTTAATCTTCAAATGTATTCATTCCAGGTAATTTAGTGTTTTCCTAACTCAATGGATTTCTGTGATCACCTATTATGAAGAGCAACGGATCCGATTACTTGTATTTCGTAGTTTCAAATGACGTGTTGGACTTTATACCGAAGCCAATGGGGTTTTAATTGGCTTTCACTAAAGGTCGGATCAGGAATGTCAATGTACAAGGTTAATCCTTAGCCAAGTACATGAACACGTTATATGGCATGTTCGCTAATATATCGAAGACATTATAAAGCAGGGGCGGGTTATGTAGGTTTAAAGAGCGTAATAAAGAGATAATTGTTCAGCAATATTTAATTGCTGATGCAAATGTCTCCTTGATTTTATTTTTGTCAAAATCGGAAGTTTCATCCGAAACGGAGAAACCCGTTTTGAATTGGCTCTCTCTGAAGGCCGGATTTGTAATGTCATGTATTTTAGGTACCATGGAGATACAACATGGAATTTGAATGAAACAAAGTGGAATCACTGATGTTTATACCTCCCGCATATCTAAAGCAAAAGGTATTCAAGCTCCTGCTTGGAGCTTGCAAAGGTTTTTTGGTCTTGTCGTCATAAACATGACGGTAATGTACCTTGTGAACGTACCTTTTGTACCTTGTGAAACTCCACCATAAGCTCTCTTAAAAAGTGAGTGAAAACATCAAAATAGAGAAATACTTATACGTGACCACACTCTTCTCTCTTTGGGTTTTCGATCTAGAAGACCCGCCGTACCTTGAGTGTCAAAATCCGGAACATGGCTACTGATATACATACTGAAATCTTAATTTAGCCTAGCATCTAGACCTAAGTTAGGCATAGCTTGTATTATGGATACTAGATAAATAATATGTTTAATACATCATATTTCATAGATAATTATTTTTTATTATACATAAATAACACCCAGAACCCCTGAAGAAATACCTGCTCGTAAAAACTTAAGTCCCGAGTCGTGAGACGTCCCGAGGCGGGAATGGAAGCAGTGACCTCCTGCATCGCAGGCTTCACCCGCGGCACCACAGAAGTTCTCACCATCTTGCCAAGAAGATTTTACACAAGATGACTCATTGAGGATAATCGGATGTTGAGATTCAATACCTACCAAAGATTGATAGAACGTCGTCGTGTGAAAAAATTGCGCAATCGACACGAAGCATAAACCTAAATATTATAAATGTATTATTAATAAAATTAATAACACAGATTTAAACCAATTTCCAAACAAGGAAATTAAATTTGCAATAAAACTTCTAAAATTTATTAAAAGCTGCCATAAATTAGCACTGATATCTTGATTCTATTCAACACAATAATGTATTATTACGACTAGATAGAAACAAAATACATGACATAACATATTTAGAAAGGAATATCATCAAACTCCAAAACAAAACATTTCCTCATAATGCAACTCGATGATTGCTTGGGTATCTTGCATCTAGTGGATGCAATCGAAAATTATAATCTAGGGAAGCTGGCCATTAAGAAACACTTTTTACATCGTTTGCCTAGAAATCACATATTATACACACCTCATAACGATGTATCGGGGTCTCAGGAACGATAGCAGGTTAATTTATCGACATTATAATAGACTCGCGCTCTGATAGATAAAGTAAAATAGGTTGGTTAGTTATTAAGTTCTTACAACGGCCAAGACGCTATACAGGGTAAATGATACGTAAGCGACTCTACTACCACTTATGACTATCAATGTAATTAGCTGGCAATGCTGGCATGAGCCCAAAAAGAAGAATAAACAGCAGGGTGCCCATACAAAAACAGGTATAGGACACAAGGCACGCAACATTTCATAATATCAGAAAACAGCCCGTGTTTTGTGACCGGCATCAATGTGTGAATTGCCTCGATCCATTTCATGACAAAGGCCTCTAGGTCATTTCCATGAATTGAAATTTTTCGTTTTGCGCAGTCATAGCTCACGGAGGACAGTTAGTAAGAGCGATTTGCCTGGCATTGACAAGTTTGCTTATTTATATTTGTATACCTATACTTCAATCCTTGTCCACCATTCTTGATTCTTGCTCGATAAAATCAAAACCATTTAGTAGGTAATTTGCGTTTTGTTTTTTGAAACGTTTTGTTCCCGATTTTTAACTAGATTAACATTCGTAATTATATCTTGATACCTACTACTTAATCTTTTTGCGTATGTTTCATTCTGCGCTAGCTCCAAGTAATCATCACCTAGCTGTTCGCTCAGGTCTGTGATCCAACACAAATTGAGAATTGATTGCTTTCAATTGATGTGTAACTAGGTGATTGGCAAGTAATTTGCGTCAGTAATTATTGACTGGCTTGTTTACTGTGGAAAAGTGAAGCTGAAGCAATTTAAAATCTAAGGTAAACTAAATCTTAGAAAAAAAATCTAATAAGTAATTGTCCGATTCAAAAAGAAGTTTTTGTCACTTTTGAAAAAACTATAGGTAGCTCATCAGAGGTAAAGTTAGAAATGTAGACCGTTTTAGCGGCCTACAATCTAACGCCGTCAGTGAAATCTAATATCGAGGTCAATAATCGATACCGTGGCAACGCGTGCGCATCCATCCGCTCCGATTGACAAGCGGCGTGACGCTGTGCCTAGGTATCGGAATACTTTGTGACTGCGGCCAAACAAGTCACCCAAACACACACCAAACGAGTAGGTAACACTATATAGGTTTATTCTTGCTCGGTCAGAGTTTCATGAATGAATGAACAATTGAACAAGGAACGAGTAAAACTGAATAGTTCATACTTGTTCACTTGTCGGAACTATTTGTTTCATACACATATATCTCGAACTTGAATCGAAACTCGCAGTACCTATTGCTTGCAAGCGAAAATGTTCCACAAAATTGCAGGGCCACAAACAAGACGATAGGAATAGGTAGGTACACCTACGTATAGGAATATTTCATGACCGCACTGCCAAACGAGTAACACGAACAATAGCACATTCATGCTTTGGACGGATAGTGCAAAGGATGGATAACCTTTTGTGTAAGCCTTTGTGTAATATCACAGTAATATAGGCCACGCATGGTGGGTATGAAATGTATGAATACGGTGGTATATATTAGTCAGTGTGTTAGTGGTTTATCATTCAAGGACTGAGGACTTTCCTCTTTATGAGCTACATTGTTGCCATTTGTGCGAAAAGATATCAATAGGTAGTATTTTACATTTATTTATGTGGGTCAGGGCATAGCTTTTTGCGTACCTATCATATTTTATCATGAATATATTTATTGTTTACCTACAAGAAAACAACACAAAGGAACTAAATAATTAGTACTGACCTACGAATAGAGGATTCGATCCCGGTCTTTATTTTCAATCCCGGGATTTCGGGATTGGTGAAACGCGATCCCGGGATCCCGGGATAATCCCGGTATCGTAGACGAAGTAAGAATATCAAAGTAATATATGAAAATCAGCTTCTATTTACTTTCAAAAACAAACTAATAATCAATTAAAACCACAAAAACCTATTTATTCAGTTAATTAAGGTGCAGAGGGGCAATTATGGCAGGGGGTTTACTATGGCACATGGTCATATTTTTGGTTCTGTAGCTTTTACTCAAGAGAGACCTCTATGTTCGGGTAGAGCAACAACCGGTTAATTCAATCACCTTTAGAAGGAATTGCTACCGCATTAACTGACCGATATACAACATCATTTTGTCAGTCGACATTTTGAGTGACTCCTGTGACAAGGTCTTTAAATTTTACAGAATTTAGTGGTTTTCGCGGGTTTTTTCTGATTTGACAAGCCAATTAATTTTACTTGTTTTAAACTGGAAAATCTTTTAATGTAAATGTTTCGTTTCTAATCTTTGTTTTTCATAAGTTATGAGCCTGGTATGATTGCCCCACAAAATTGTGATCGGAGGTTATTTTTTCGGAGTTGGCTGCCCAAATTGCCCGACTGTTTTTATGAAGTTGTAAAAAACCAGTGATGTCCACAGCATAGAAGTAAATGTCGATAAAAAAATTCAAGCTCGTGGCAACTGAGAGAAATACTGACACCTTAGGACATTATGTGATTGAATATAAATAAATAAATAAATAAAATGTTCAATTTGTCTAAGTGCCTTTATCTGAATACTTATATTCAGTTAATATAATGAAGTATGCTTTTAATACCTACCTAAATAAGTAAATTAATGCATAAAAACTTGTTGTTTTTACTTAACATGAAATCAACAATCCTTTCCTTCTTACTTTCAAAAACTAATATAATTAATATCCACTTCATTTACCGAGTAAGTTATTATCGATGACGATAGTCAGAGCCTCAACACTAGCATGTATGGGAGACTAAAAAGTGGTGCCCGAATTACCCCGCATCAACTCTCAGGAGTTTAAAAGACTCAAATTCGGATGTACTGACTTGTCCAGTTTGTAAAACTTCTAGTTTTACTATTATAGCATCATAGGATCAAATAATATTACCACCTGCCAGAAAAGCCCCGCTGACGGGCAATTCGGGCATTTCCAGTTTTTTGTCTAATTTCTATGAACACTATTAAGAAGAAGTCGGATAAAGATTAGTTAGCACCAATTTGCCAGAATTCACGAAACTCAATCATGGAGAATAAAACGATTGTTTAAAATTTTGACTGATTTCTTTTGTACAGAATTGCCCCTCTGCACCTTATACAAAAATTAAAAAAAAAAAATCTTTTTTAAATGTCTACTTTTCCTCGGTAGATACGTACAAAATACTAATTTAATTACCTAACCATATAATGGTAACGTTATCGGCAGTGATCAGATATTCGAGCGCTTATTTACCTTAACTTTGAGCGACGACACAACGTGAGCTATTAAAACCAAACAACACTAAATCTTTTTTAGGGAATTCATATAAATTCCGAAGAATCCCAAAATATCGAGTGGTATACATTTTCGCTGGCATTTCATTTATAGGTCAATCAAATATAATACACACTTTTTTGACGCGTTTTTCACTGAAATCCATATTTAAAGATTTTTATTTACGAAATTCCAAAAAAATTCGAATTTATGTCTTTAGTGAAATACGCAATAGAATAAAAGTGTCTTTTATTTTGTTTATTAATAAGATTCTAGCGAAAAACATCACCATTTTAGAAATTTCTGGATTTTTATTATTCGTGGGAATTCATCAGGATTCCTGAAAAAGTTGGTTTAAAAAGCTCCTTTTTGTGTCTTTGCCCCACCTTTAGGTAAATAAGCAACCGAATATCTCTAATCGCTAATTATCAGTCAGTAAAAACAAAGTTTAATGATCATTAAACGTATTGTTTTAACTAAAAAGCAAATCGTGATTATCGACAAAAAATAATTTTAGATCAATTTTGACCACGATGCGACCGAGGATGCGATTGATTACTTGTTTAAGGAATGCTTTTTTTGTGAACAGGTAACTACATGGTATTTTAAATGGTATTATTTGTAAATAAAAAGCTTGTTGCTGCTTATTCTGCTTATTCTGATAACAAAACGCAGGAATAATAATTCCTGTTTTTATTAAACATAATTTAAAAATAAAACTAAACCGATGTCAACCGACATGAAAAGATTTTTGCTATTTTTAATGGTGCCGATAAGCAATTGGTATAATTTTAAGTTTATAATATTGTGTTGTGTTTCTTAAAGCTTCATTTTTTATTATTTTTAACGAATATTAGTATTTTTCTCAATCCCGAAAATCCCGGGATTTGGAAAAAATAATCCCGAAATTTTCGGGATCAAAAATGGGCCGGGATCCCGGGATCCCGAATCCCGGGATCCCGGAATCGAATCCTCTACCTACGAATCAAAACATAAGTCATTTCAGTCAATACCTACCTTCCAAGGAACTATTGTGTCATCGGGTTATACAAGTCTATTTAACTTCTACAGTAATTAAACTGCTCAGTACATTATAATAAATAAGTCTCTTGCGAACTTCCATTCAAAAGTTCATTGCCCCGAGCAGAAAAAAATGAAACTGATTTTAATTTCCCATTGAACGCTTTAAACTCTCCAAACGATGTCGCCACTTCACAATTAGATCCGGAAGAGTCTCACCGAGAGCCGCGAACCATTTCTAATGCTCAAAGCGATTGTGCCGAGGAAATTGACAAAATTTTATGTAAATAAAAGCAGCGCACGTAACAGTTGCCTTTATTTTAGCGGCGCGGTAATTACTTTGTGCCTCTGGCTTTATTTTGGAGAGAAATGCAAAGAAAGTTACCTAAATGCCGGATGTCACATGATTTACCATTGAAATGTCACTTGAAGCCAAAGGTGGGTTGGCCTTTATTTTAGCTTTAAAAATAATGAATTGTATATTAGATCAAAATCACTTTATTTCCTAGTTTTACTTTTGTAATTATGAATTTATTGACGTGTCCAAATTAAGTGTAGTATAAATATTTCAATCACTTTGAATTTTTAAGTAATCATACACATTCAGACAATAAGAAAAACAAAATTACACTTGTATTATAACACTAAAAGACGTACAATGGGATACGTTTCCTACTAACGTGGAGTAGTGTGCGAATAGTAAATTTTATCAATACATAGTATAAAGCAAAGTCACTTTCTCTGTCCCTATATCCTTATTTCCCTTCGTATCTTTAAAACTATGCAACGGATTTTAATGCACTTTTTTTAATAGATAGAGTGACTCAAGGTTTATACGTACAATAAAACCGTGCGAAGCGGGGTCCGGTCGCTAATTATATACATATATAATTAAACATATAAAAGAAACAAAACAAATTCAATAGTTCCTACTAATAATGAATGCTGAAACTTTTGGTACAGATGATAGAGTTGTTGGAATATATTACGCTCGAAGATGGAAGTATTTACCTACGTCGATTATTATTATCGTTAACTTTAAGCCTAAGGAAACCATAGACACTCATAATATTATGTATTAAATTGGACAAAAAATACCAACTATGCAGGTACAATAACCAATAAAATGAAATGTTCTCATTGCACTTTTCCGGTATAATTGTATCAGTCGCACAAAACCGTGTGTGTGGAAATCATGTGAAATTACAACAACAATACTTTCTGGGACACTCCGTATACTGTTCTGAATATGGCAACTTGCAGCTCTTATTTGAAAAATATGAGAGGAGTAAAGTTTTGTTATGGTTAGATGCAACTTTCCGATGCAACAACCTATAGGAGTAACAAGGCTCCTAATTTTAATGATAGGTATACTTCGCAATCATAGCATCTTAAAACATAATCCAGAATCAAGTGAAAACTTTCCTCAAACTGATTACAACGACACTAAACAACAAGGTAACAGCAACACAAACTTTGAAAGTACAAAGGAGATCACCCAGGTTGGGCTAATATTTATTTTGCCGGCCAACAAAAAAAAAAGGTTGATTTGAATAGAACTCAGCATCACAAACATTTTTTTATTATTACACCAAAGTTCTAACCTCCGTCCATTCCCTGATATTGTCCTCCGAGTTCAATGATGAACCTACCAGTTGCCTGTAAATGTTCTGCATAATAACTACGTGCCTGTTTGAGTTGGTATATATACCAAGGGCAAATAAAATAAGTTCTTCTTCCGTTAACATCATCATCATCATCATCATCATCAGCCTATATTAGTCCACTGCTGGACATAGGCCTCCCCTAATGAGCGCCATAGCGCCCTGTCTTCAGCTTGACGCATCCAGCATCTGCCAGCAGTCTTTGCGGTAAAACAATGCGATATGGATAACGAGAAGACTCGACGTATTTTTCCAAACGGATCCTCCTCTTGGCCTCCTTCTCGAAATTGTTTTTACCCAACTGCATAATCTGCCCAAGGTAAGTACTCGGAAACGATTTCGAGAAGGTGGCCTTCTACGACTACCGGTCCCGGATCAATTTGGCAATTGGTCATGACTTTGGTTTTTTCCAAATTCATGCCAAGACCGATGCGTCGCGAGGTTGATGCTAGGACGTCCAGCATGTGGGTCAGCTCCTCTAGCGACTCCGCCATTAAGACTATGTCATCAGCGAATCGTAGGTGTGAGATGTAATTGCCGTTTATGTTTATGCCCTTACCTTTCCAGTCCAGAGTCTTAAGTATATCTTCCAATGCGCTCGTGAACAGTTTCGGGGATATGACATCCCCCTGCCTCACTCCTTTGCACAATTGGATGGGTTTAGACTGCTGGCCCTGTACTTGAACACTCATAGTGGCGGCTTTGTAGAGACACCTCATCACCTCTATATAACGATAGTCTACTTGGCATCGCTGGCTGTAAGGATTCTAGAACAGCCCAGGTTTCGACGAAGTCAAAGGCCTTTTCATAGTCCACAAAAGCGAGACACAGGGGCAGATTATACTCTTCGGACTTCTGTATAATCTGCCGCACTGTGTGAATGTGGTCTATGGTGTCTTATCCTCCGCGGAACCCGGCCTGTTCCGGTGGCTGAAACTCGTCGAGTCTCCTGGCGAGACGATTCGTGATCACTCGCGAGAATAGCTTATAGACGTGGCTCAGGAGTGTGATGGGTCTATAGTTTTTAAGGAGGGTTTTATCGCCCTTCTTAAAAAAGAGCACCACCAAACTCCCGCTCCACGCCTTAGGAGTTCTCCCACTGTGAAGGACGGTATTAAAGAGGTTCTGTAGCTTCTGTATAACGGGGGCTCCTCCTGCCTTCAGAAGCTCTGAAGTAATACCGTCTTAAAAAAAACAAAACTAAAACTTCTCGGTGCCCGCCATGATTTGGATTGGATTAGGTCGGAGCGTGGACTTCATCAGACGGTTTCTTTCAAGCTTTAAGTTGATATTCAGAGTGCCTCGGAGCATTCAGTGATCAGATCCGGTATTGATCACTGAGACATCTCTGAATATGTGCTTGCTATCCGTCATGATAAAGTCGATCTAATTTTTTGTCACGGTGTCGGGGCTTTACCATGTCCACTTCCGCTGGGGCTGTTTCTTAAAGAAGGAGTTCATTAAGAACAGCCCCTCTTTCTCAAGGAAGTTGACAAGCATTTGCCCCCTGTGATTCAATAATCAATAATCAATATCTTTATTTCTTTAGGCTTACAAAATAAGCACTTAGACAAGTCAAATTTAATTCGCCTCAATTTTTTGTCCACTAGTGGAAGAGGCGAAATAGAAACCACTAGCATGTGTAAAACTTATGTGTCTAATACATGTTTGCCTTATAAATAATTACATACTATTGTCGATGTGGAACTGAGCGACATCTGGCCAAGCACTAACGTCATTGATGTAATCATTTATGGAGTAATATGCCTTCTTGATAAGATTTAGTTTTATGTACTGTTTAAATCTACGAATAGAAAGTTCAGTTGCTTCAGATGGAAGCTTATTATAGAAGCGCACACAATTACCCATAAATGATTTCCCCAGTTTTCGTAATCTAAATGAAGGAATGTGTAATTTGTTCTTGTTTCGTGTATTTCTATTGTGAACATCACAATTTTTCAAAAAGTTACTCTTGTTTTTGTGTGTATACATTAAATTTTCATAAATATATTGCGAAATTACAGTTAAAATATTTATTTCTTTAAATAATTCCCTCAATGAGTCACGTGGCTTTAATTTATAAATTGCACGCACCGCCCTTTTTTGAAGAACAAAGATAGTCTGAATATCAGCTGCCTGTCCCCACAGCAAAATACCATAAGACATAATACTATGGAAGTAACTATAATAAACTAACCTAGCTGTGTCCTGATCAGTGAGATATCTAATTGTTCTCACTGCATATGCTGCTGAACTAAGCCTACCCGCGAGAGCATCAATTTGCGGTTGCCATTGAAGAGATGAATCAATATGCAACCCCAAGAATACAGTAGAGTCTACGAAGTGAACAATCTCATTATTTAACGTGATTTGAGTTGGGAGTTCTCTAACATTTGGTAACATGAATTTTATACATTTTGTTTTTTTAGCATTAAGTAACAGGTTATTGGCGGTAAACCAATTTAGTATTTGTGACAGCGAATTATTTACATCGTCAAAATTATATTTATTTCTGTCTACTTTAAAAATTATTTCCTAAATTTGATTCCTAACTCCATAACCATGCGGGCCTATTCGGGATACGTTGCCAGTCTGGATTCCCACCTTGCCGTTAAAGTCCCCCATAACAACGTTGAAGTGAGCCTTAGTGGTGTTGTGTAAGGCTTTGGATATGTCTTCGTACATATCCTCCACTTCATCATCCGGGTGTGCCGAGGTCGGTGCGTAGACCTGAATTACCTTCATGCTATACCGCTTAGATAGCCAAAGGATCAGGTACGCTACCCTGGTCGACACACTGGAGATTTCTTGAACGTTGCTAGAGAGGGCCTTATTGACGAGGAAACCTACGCCACCCTGGGATGTTTTATCACCCTCGCGAAAGTAGAGAAGATGGCCCGAGTCTAGGGTTACGGTGTCCTCCCCTTCTCTACGGACTTCACACAACCCTAGAACATGCCATTTAATGTTCTCTATCTCCACTTCCAACTGCGCTAGATGATTGTCAAGCCTCAGAGTGCGTCCGTTGTACGTTACCAGGGTCAATTTAGGAATTGTGTGGTAGCCTGCAGGCCGGTGATTCTTAGCACCCCCTGCCCCGCCGTTACCATGGCCACTACCATAGCCAGGAATAGCGAGGCGGCCGGGTCGGGCCTTTTTTATATCTGACTTGCACATTATTACAAGAAATATAATAAAAATTAGGTTTTACTACACAAATATAATGGATGTTTTGAGTTAGAATATTATCTCACAGACTTGACTTACAGCTTTAGTCTAGTAATAAAAAGTGTTCATTTTGTTACACTCTATTATAATATTAAGTTTAATTCAGGTGGCCGGCACTTTCAAAATTAGCCCAAAAATGTATGGGAGCTGGGTGATCTCCTTTGCACAAGATCAACGAAAAATTTCCAAGTCGGCTAATTCAAGTGAAACGAAGACGAATGAAATTATGAATGAAAGTTGACAAAACCAAAAACTAAGTACTTATCGACCTTCGATATGCTCGCAATGATACCATGTGTCGTAAAATATCATCCTTTTATATACCTATGTTCGGATTTGTAAATCAAATGTACAGCGATCTAGAAGGAAGAACCGAGAACAGAGCTTTATTTTATTTCTTGTCGTTATCGGTAAGGATACCGGGATCAGCGGGTAAAATATTTAAAATACAATAACTCTTAAATGCACCTAAAAAAATATAAACACGGGAAAAAAAATACAGTGCATGTAAGTGCCTTCGTTAGAATAATTAAGCTAGAATAATTAATGCTTTTTGTTGGATACCGATCCCGGTATTAGTGGATACAACTTGGTGGGTTCAGTTACCTATTCGATTTGTTCCCGGTATACACAAAACAAACTCGTGTAGTGTGCATTATCTTAGGTGCCTCCTTTATCTAGGCCTCACTCACAGTCTAATAAGTTAAGCCGCAAAATATATCTTATTTCAACCACAAACACAATATCTAATGACTCCGCAATTGCCGTGTCATTTGGTTACTGGATTCTTGATGACTTGTTTAGGTAAAATATCCGATAAACTTACACGTAGTACAGTCACGGGCAAAAATAGCCGAGCTCCAAAACAACAAAATAATGTTTTTGTAATTGCGTAGCTCTTATACGGCAACCTCGGAAAGGAGTAAATCTATCAGCATTTTTTGGCAGTGATTTTGGCTTAAAACATTTTTTTCTGCTTAAAACTGTTAGTAAAAAAGGTCACAAGTAATAAGTACCTTAGAAAAATCCTTTCGGGTTTCTCCTATGAATAAAATTTACAAAAATAACTGGTTTTTAGATAAGATATAAAAATAAAAATTTGGTCGTTTTTCGATGTGAAAAGTTGCATGTCTGTCTACTCGAGAGCAAAATGTTTTTGTTTCGTGATTTTTAAAACCCTCGCTTGCTCATTTAGTCTATTTCAAAGCTACTCGCTATATTCGTGACTAATCTAGACTACTTCGCAAGCTCGGAATTTAATATAGGCACGTTCCACAAAAAACCTTTTGCCAAATTTTTGAACAAATATTGACAATATTTGCTATAAGGCTGGAATAGAAAGGCCTCTTCATAGGGTTAACATCGCCTTTACCTTTCTAGTTTAACGTTTTATATTATACAAAAAATAATTTAAATGTTATGGAGTAAATTCTTTTAAGATCGACATTTTTGTATCATCAACATATATTAGTCCACAGCTGGACATAGGCCTCCTATAATGAGCGCCATAGCGCCCTGTCTTCATCTTGCCACATCCAGCATCTGCTTGCAGGCTTTCTCAGAGGGTGTTCCACGTTCCACGCTACATCGATGAAAGGTAAGCGCACTCAATTAAGTGTAGAGCATAACGGTTCTTACTTACCTCGTCGCCCAAGTTCAAGGTCATATTTTGATGATAAGAAAAAATTGTAGCTCAAAACAGAACACCATCTCTGTATTGATCAAATAGTAAATTGATCGTGTATATTTATGCTGAATCTTTTTTACCTATCTGATTTATTTTCCTAGGGCTTAAATGTATTTATTTCATAGCAAAATAAGTAGACCTCGCAGCGCACTCGTGGCGCAGCAGGCAAAGGTACGCCTACGACGCATGAGGTTGCGGGTTCGATTCCCGGCTCGAGAGAAATTATCATACTGTCTGTCTGCACCAATTTGTTTCCACCAGGAACAAATTTCCGAATTTTTACTGTTTTCTAAGTAAAAATTGGTGTCAATTCTGTTGTTTTAGACCTAGCTAAAATTAGCTAATTTTAAGATTTAGAAACGTCAAATCCACGAATGCTATTCTGTGTTTTAAAAATTAGACTGACAGATTTAAAATTAGGATGACAGATGTTAAACAACTCAACTTAGCTAAAATTGCTAAAATCGTATTCTGTGCATCACATTTTTAGCTAAGATTAGACGTTTAACTTAATTTTAGGAGGTACCTAATTTGGTCATGATTAAAATTTACAAGCAGAATGCTCAAAGCTTATACTACGAAAACCTAGAATTTAATGTAATTTGTGAATAAAAACATTCAGAGCAGGTACAGAAAAGTTACATGCAACATTATAGAAAACATATTTATTATGCTTACAGCAACACCAACTACTAAACTTAGAGAGATTTTACGATTGTCAAACACGTTTTAAATTAGGTATTTTTAAGACTTGCAACAGAATACCATCAATTTTAAGTCAATCTAACTAAGAAATTTTAAGATTTTAGTTAGGATTCCTAAAACAACAGAATCGACACCATTATCTATCTATGTATGTGATGCATCAAAGATCAGTTATTTAGTACACATAACATAAGCTCCGCTTACTTGGGGCCAGCAGATAATGCTGTGTGGATTCTCCAGACCATTATTTTGGGAAGGAGATAGTATCACAAGAAAGGACAGGCGACTTTTTATCATGAAAAGTCACGTACGAAGTCACGGTCAAAAGTCAGTATACAATATCCTTATAGATAGGTACAACGATACCGACGCGAAACGGTGAAAATAAGATTTGTAAACACAAATAATCTAGCATAAAACAAATTAACATCGAGCGGGGCAATTTCGACTATGGGGTTATTCCAACTAATGACAATAACTTTTATTTTACTTATATTTACTCAAAATGCCATCTAGATCCAAGTAGGTGAACAGGTAAATTCGACAATGCTTCATAGATGGCTCTTCTAAGGCATAAACTGTCTTACTTATAGGCACTTTTTGTCAGACGTCATTTTCCACAACAGTGACAGCCAAGACGCTCGTTACATTTTTCGTCAAAAGTTGTGTTTTGAACGCTTGTTTTCTAGATAATACATTGCGAGTGAAGAAAATATAAACTATTAGTTGTTATTCATTTATTTGTTCTAAGAAAAGGTACGTTTTTGAAGAGATTTTTGAATAGTTGAAATTACCCCGCCAAAATAGTAAAGTGGGGTAATTCCAACTAACCTCAAGTTGTAATTACCCCGCTTAGTTTTGTATGGTGTTGAAAAACACTAGTGATGTCCCATATATCGATACTTTTTTTATAAATAGCTGCGCCCCGCGGCTTCGCCCTCGTAGTAAATTATTTGTCAAATGCAGAACAATAGGTATCGAAGACCTAAAAATTTCAGAAATTTATTGCACGCTTCTTTGAGGAAGTTAAATAAAAAGAAAAACATTTTTAACTATTTACTATACTTACTTATTATTTTAGTTTTATTATTTGTATAAATTTAATTGAAATATGTAAGAAACTTATTTTAATTTCTTATTCAGTAGGTAAGAGCTAGCAAATGTTTATATTTAGTTATTTTAGTTTGATCCAATTTATCGACTATGTTGATCGACATATGCGGCGCACCGCGCAGCCCTATGTCTATGAAAAATAGTTGAAATTACCCCTCCAAAACGGTTAAAGTGTTTTTTTGCAACACTGAGCCTTCTTACGCAGTTGTAACATACGAATTTGATTGAAAGATGCCATTATTATAGTCCAGCAGATTATTTTATCGCAATATTCGCGTAAGCAGGATATATATGTGCCATAGTTGGAATTACCCCACCGAGGGGTAATTTCAACTATTTCTGCCTTGTTTGAGAAACTTCGTTCTTTTGAACATATAAAATGGGTATTTTGTCTAAGTGATAGGTGAAAAATGATCTCAAATCAAGCTTTTTGATAATACATTCATCCAATCTACCTTATCGTTATCACAAACGACAGTGCTAACTTTTGAAGTTTAAGTCAGTGTTTTTTTAGTCGGAATAGCCCCGCTCGACCTTATCAATGAATCCTGAGAATGAATCATACACCAATTCGTTTTACAAATAGGGTAGTGTTATAAAATCCATAAAAATAATACAAATTCCGATAGCACACGGTACCTAAGAAATTTTATACTTACAAACAACTGATGTTCATTTTGTTGCACCAATGCATCATACAAGACAATAACTGTACCTAAGACATAACTTAGACGCAATAACCAAATATAAAGAAAAGTAAACCAAATAAAAGTAATTTAAAACGGGATGGGGTAAGTACCATGATTTGATTTGTTATGATATGGCGATTTCATATCAGTGATAATCATATGGCGATTTCGATAGGCGCATGAAACTGTAAACTGAAATATCGAAATACTCAGTACAAATCAAATCATTGTAAAAACCCGTTTCAAACGACTTTAATGTTAATACCCAATAGTTTTTAAATGATAACTTACCAATACAAAAACAAATCGAATATCCGTCCGTAAATGCTTTCCAGTAAACCAGCACAGTCACAAACTACCGTATTAATCACAAACCGGCATGCGGAGTCGACATCTCGCGAACACGGCCGCGCGGCGAGCGATCTGGGCTCATGTGAAATCAGCTGTGGTGTAGCGACGCGGTGCTTGCTTGCCAGACCCAGCAAGTATTCGATGGAAACATTTCTATTTGGTTGGGTAAGCAAGCATCTAGCATGGGTTGGTGTGGACAGATGACGTGAACTTCGACACAAATCAGACGTTATCACTTGTTGTTTACAAGTAAATAATAAAATCTTTATTGTACATAAAAAATACAATTACTTAACTAATAACTTAAGAATATAAAAAACATGGGCGAGTTTTAAAAGACCATACCTTGGTGATGAAGACAAGTACCTAAATAAATTAAGTTTATCAACAGACTTCAGTTTTTTTTGTACGGGAACCACTGCTGATATTTTTTTTTTATTTGAAAGCTAGTAGGTACTTCTCATGTGGTTCCAAATAAAAATGCTCAAGATTTATTTTCGTTTTATACATATAAAATCAAGACCAGCACTTTTTGAGTAAATAATACTATTGACTTCGACTACATTGATAATGTTCTCATTTGTGTTTGAAAGAATCTGAAGTCGGTTAATAGTTTTTTAAAACACGTAAAATTATTTATCATAAGCAGAAACTTGAAATGTGCTAATTAAAAAAAAAACATCTAAAATCAATAAAAGTTGCTACATCCAACTAAATATAAACGAGTTGGCAATAATGACGTGACCATTCCCCATAGCTGGATTTAGCTGATAAGCAACAGCAAAGATAAGATTATCGTGCACTTTGTTTATAAACGAAGAACCAACCTAAACCATAAGAGAATAAGAAGAGAGTAGAAGGGAAACTTCGCTCCGAACGCGCTCAAGGTCACGATATTAGCCTACGCGATTCTGCACGTTAAACGTGCAGTAGGGCTGTCACAGCCGACGATGCCGCACGCGGATTTTAATATTTGTGTAGGTTAGGTACCTACCTCTATAATATGACGTCATGGTCAAGTTATTGTGGTATGATCGGTTGTAACAATAAAAGATAATGCATATTAAATGATAATACATACCCTATGTAAGTAATATTTTCTAAATATTATTGTGTTTTAGTAGGTTCTTATCTAACTAATTAGGTAGGTACCTAATCAAAGGAACGTGAACATCGTTCGTTGACCTTTTCTCACTCGCCTCGCCTCGCGACGACGGCGCGGCGGCGGCGGGGCGCGGCGGTACTATGCAGTAGCAACCCTGGCAAAACGCCTGGACGACAGAGGGGCGTAACGAGGTGAAGGGGGAAGTAGGTATATAAATGGCGGCGTTTGGGACTATATCAAAGAAGAGTCCTTTCTACGTAGTTACTATTTATTCTTATGCCTAAACATAGTTAATTTTTTTTCTGAAAACGCAATCGGTACCGATTAACTAAGTAGGTACTTCCTGATTTCGATAAGGTTTGTGTCCCAATCTCTTATATTTTTTATTAAATCAGAGTGCAAATTGAATAAAAAAGCAGTAAATTCTCCGAAATGAGCTAAGTTAGGAACCTGTTTAAGGTATATCAACTTTCCACAAGACGAAACCAACTTTCTGACCTACTCACCGAATTTTATTGAATTGATCAAACCACGAGATGACTCATACCTCATACGAATGATACATCTGTGAAAGAAGGAACTTCCTTCAAAGGTGATAAGTTTTCTAATCACAACAACATGGTACCTTATGCTATTAAAGATTGATACATTTATAAAGTGGGTGCTTGGGAATCACCCTGACTTTGAAATGTTTATTTATTTATTTTATTTTTCGTTTATTGAGGCACAAACAGTTTACAACTTTCTTAACTTAAGTAATAGATAGAGTTATTTATACACGAATTAAGTTGCCGCTAAAAGAAACATTATAAAATAAATTGAAAAGTTATACTTAGGCGCTATTGAAAACAATAAACAAATTTTAGAACATTAAGTTTAAATAATAGAAATATATATTAAAGTAAGTATGTGTAACATCAAAATAAGAGAGAAGCTTGTTTCTTAAAATAAAGCAAAAATTTGTCACATTTAGAATGTTGTTCATTGAGCAATCTAATCACTCTAGAAATAAAGGTATTCCTTGCATAGTTTGTCTTATAATTATTTGAGAAGAAAAGTTTGTTTGTTTATACGTAGACATTTTATACATAGTTGATTTAATAAATGAGAAGAGTTAATAAACCAAATTGCTAATGATTTTAAACAACAACATTTGATCTTTAGTCGTGCGTCGGCTTTGAAGGGAAGTAATGTCTAATGTAACTTCTTGTTCTTTAATAAACTTCGTCTGAATTCGTTCAAGACTGGTAATATCAACTAGATAGTGATGATTCCAGACACTTGATCCATTTTCTAAAAATGTTAAAAGGACAAAATAATTTAAAATATATGTATAGGTATTTATTATTGATTGACTTATAATTTATTTATAGTACGAACTAGCGGCGCTCTGCGGCTTCTCCCGCATGATATTGATGAAAAGATTACCAATGCTGTCAGAAGCGTGTTATTAAGGTACGGTTAAAGCCCCTTGTTATTATAATGATATATTATTATAGTATACTAGCTGGTGCCCGCGACTTCGTCTGCGCATGATTAGTATTTCGAGTACTCGCGATTTTACTTGCGTAATTCCCTTTCCCGTGGGATTTTCGGGATAAAATAAAGCCTATGTGTTATTCCAGCTTATAATCTATCTCTGTGCTAAATTTAATCCAGATCCGTTCAGCAGTTTTTGCGTGAATGAGTAACAAACATCCATCTATCTATCAATCTATCCATCCATCTATCCATTCATACTTACAAAAATTCGCGTTAATCAGTTCAATTCAGTTTGGGTCCCCTGGGCTATACGGGTTTTCAAATTTCTCACAGCATCTGAACGACGCGCGCGTCGTTCAGATGCTGTGAGAATTTTGAAAACCCGTGTAGCCCAGGGGACCCAAACTGAATTCCGGGATAAAATGTTTCCCTTGTCCAATCGTCCCGAGTTCCATTCGAATTCATTTACTTCCGTCGTGCAGCGTGGTTAAAGAATTTTTCTTTCACCCTCTTTCCCAGGGGAACCTTACCGAATTCCGGGATAAAAAGTATCCCATGTCCTTCCTTGTAGTATGAACTCAAATCGTCCCGAGTTTCATTCCAACTCATTCAGCAGTTTCGGCGTCATGCGTGGTTAAAGAATTTTTCTTTCACCCTCTCTCCCAAGGGAACCTTACTGAATTCCGGGATAAAAAGTATCCTATGTCCTTCCTCGTATTATGACCTATAATCATGCCGAGTTTCATTTCAATCCATCAAGTAGTTTCGGCGTGATGCGCGTTTACGATACAGACAGACAGACAGACAGACAGACAGACAGACATGAATGAAAAAAATTACAGTTTTGGCTTGAGTATCGATAATAGAGAGACCTCCAAAAAAAATTTTCAAAATATCTTCAATGTACAGAATTTGACCTGTTACAGTTTTATTATAAGTATAGATTACTAGGAGCGCCACGAGATTTCAACCGCGTAGATGTGTTATTCCAGACTAAAATCTATCTCTGCCAAATTTAATTCAGATTCGTTCAGTAGTTTTTGCGCGAAAGAGTACCTAACAAACATCCATCCATCTATCCATCCATCCATATATCCATCTATCCATCCATCTTTCCATCCATCTTTCCATTCATCCATCCATCCATCCATCTTTCCATCCGTCCATCTATCCATCCATCTATCTATCCAATAGTTACAAACTTTCGCGTTTATAATATTAGTAGGATTCAATGTGTTAATTTGAACCTTTATCAAACGAGATGTGTGGATAAGCGGTATACTTAAAATATATTTATTGTAGGTATAAAGATTAACAAATATCTCGATTTATCTATATAAAATAAAATTAGGCTAGATAGGGAGAAATGGAGAGAGACAAATAGCCTTTGTCCAGCAGTGTAATAGTAACGACTGCTTAAATTAATGCAATTTACTAGCTAGGTAGACTATCTAGCTCTGAAATGAGACTTTATTGAATAAGATATACAGTTTACTTTAAAAAAACTAAGAAAAACTAGATAAAGAAGTTTTTATTAAATGCTTTGTTTCATTTCAGTGACTACAAAACTCAAAGGAATAACGTAATATATGCGAATTATAAACGCTTATGGTTGACTGGATAAATGTGGCGTGGAATATCTAATTTAGTTTTATCACAGTAATTTGGTGTGCGATACTTTATTTTTAGATTTTAAATTTTAAACTAGCCTGCAAAACCAAGTACATATCACACTTTTAAAAATTTTAATGCCAAAATTCTACATTCCGTATGCCAAACTGACTCGAAGCTGTAATCGGGCCCGAGGCACAGAATAGACAGTAACCCGAGGAGGCAATACCAAAAAATAAATATAAATAAATAATACTGGAAAATCCACACAGCATCATCTAGCCCCAAGCTAAGCAGAGCTTGTGATATGGGTACTAGATGACTGATATTCTTAATACAATAGGGACATTATATATATTTTTATTATACATAGAAAACATCCAGAACCCCGAAACAAATATTTGCAGATCGTACAAACAGTTGTCCCAAGGCGGGAATCGAGCTCGCAACCTCCTGCGTCGCAGGCGGACCTTCGCCCACCACGCCACATCGGACGGCGCAGTTATAAAAAAAGAAGGTAAGTAACATGTAACAAGTATATCACTACATAGTATAAAACAAAGTCGCTTTTTCTGTCTCTATGTCTCTATATCCCTTTGAATGCTTAAATCTAATCGAATCTTTAAAACTACGCAACGGATTTTGATGCGTTTTTTTTAAAGATTATAGTGATTCAAGAGGAAGCTTTATACGTATAATACAACCGTGCGAAGCCGGGGCGGGTCGCTAGATACTTATAAAATGTTGTTCGAATTGTTGGAATTAAGCTAAAATGGCTCTTTTATTGTTTTTTTAAGGTAAAATTGTTACCTATCATATGTGTATAAACTATAAATTCAAAGATAGCTAATATCATAATAATAGGTATCGTTTTTTAATCTATTACTATTGATTAACTACTATAGTAGAAAGTGTGATACTTAGTATTGCAGGCCAGTTATTATCAACCAAGGTTTTTTTAATTAAGTATGTCTATTATCATAAAAAGCAAATAATTAAAGTTATGCAATGGTCCATTTGCCAGTCATTTGAATATTTCCTAATGTTTATTTGGTTCACTGCGATTGTTGGATGAGTTTTATGCCTAAAGGAAGTTTATTACATAATAAAATGAAGAAATGAGAACCTAAGCTTCCATATTACAATTTAAATTGATTCTAAAACAATATCTGCGATTGAATCAGTCACATAATAGTGAAAACTAGGTCAGATCCAATTTAATTGATTATATTTACACAGCATCAACTAGTAACAAGGTAGGCAGAATATTATGGGTCTCTAGATAACTGAAAAGCTTCATTATGTCTATATATTTACTGTATCTACTTAATTTTGATAAATATATAAATAGTTCCACATCCCCAGATCATAACATCGGGCCAAGCTAAGCAGAGCTTGTTATGGGTACTAGATAATTGACATCTGACATTCATAATACAATACATAGATAGTTATTTATTCTTATTGAACAATTATTAGAATAAATAAATAGTTCCACATCCCCAGATCATAACCTCGGGGCAAGCTAAGCAGAGCTTGTTATGGGTACTAGATAACTGAAATCTGACATTCATAATACAATACATAGATAGTTATTTATTCTTATTGAACAAAAAAAAATTAGAATAAATAAATAGTTCCACATCCCCAGATCATAACCTCGGGGCAAGCTAAGCAGAGCTTGTTATGGGTACTAGATAACTGACATCTGACATTCATAATACAATACATAGATAGTTATTTATTCTTATTGAACAAAAAATATTAGAATAAATAAATAGTTCCACATCCCCAGATCATAACCTCGGGGCAAGCTAAGCAGAGCTTGTTATGGGTACTAGATAACTGACATCTGACATTCATAATACAATACATAGATAGTTATTTATTCTTATTGAACAAATATTAGAATAAATAAATAGTTCCACATCCCCAGATCATAACCTCGGGGCAAGCTAAGCAGAGCTTGATATGGGTACTAGATAACTGACAACTGACATTCATAATACAATACATAGATAGTTATTTATTCTTATTGAACAAATATTAGGGACCGGACACTAGCAGAAAAATGGCTAAACAGACACGATTGCCATAATCAAGAAGAAGAAGAAATATTAGCAGATCTTTCAAACATTTGTCCCAAGGCGGACAATTGCCCGCTGTGCCACGTCCGTCGTGTCAACCAAACATAATGGCGACCAAAACCATGGGACATGGCCGCTTCGCATGCTCTGATAACGACTTCGACCTCATTAGGTGTTCGCTTGGTGATGGTTTTACCTACTTAGGTATGTTTAAATTAGATTAGGTCGCTTGATAAATATATAATTTTTAGTCAGGCTGTCGCTGTTTGGGCTTTGACTATGGAGTCTACTTCTTACCTAGAAAGTTTGTATGGATGGATGGTTTGTTACCTCTTCATGGGCTGAAACTTTGAATAGACATAGTTTTAAGTCTGGAATAAAACATAGGCTTTTTATATTCCATAAATCAGTTCCCATTGGATAGAAATAGCCTTGAAGCGTTTCCATAGAAATAACGCAACAACGATACATGCCTGTAGGTGGGTGATTCTCCCGGGTTTCAAAAATACATGTCCGGCTCGAAAAATCATACAAAAAGTATCTCTAGCCCTTTGATTTTTTTTATGATAGTAGATTAGACAAAGATAATAGGGGAGGCCTTTTTTAGTTTTTTAATATTCTTATTTTAAATAAGTAAAAATAAATAAAATCCTTGGAAATTATGACTTCCGTGGTGCGTCCGGACCTCATGTTCCTGTGTTAATAAATTTTTATATCATTTCCTAAAAACTCTGGTACTAATTTACATAGGTTCACATTAACCCAGATAGTTACTTGCTTATTTGACGCTATTACTACGCAAAACTAAGCTTTAGTTGACAAGTTACAACGAGATAACTTCGCGTCCGTCGTTTAGCTCTGATTTCCGTGGTGCGCACTAAATTATTCATAAATACTGTACTTTAATATCTGCGTAAATAGTTGTTAGATTGAGAGAAACTATCAGTCACGCCCCATCAGTGGTGTGTAAAACAAAGGTGTATGTCTCCACGTCACTCTGTTATTTCGGTTCGTAATCACTTTCCGTGGCTTGGTATCTAGAAATTCTGATTACCATGTTGACTGTAAATTTGTTCATACTAATCCTATTGTTATAATAATTGCAATAATTTATGCCTTTTGTGTTCCTAATTTCGACTGCATATTTCAATGTAAAATAAACCAGCAAATTAAGAAAATTTCTAGGATTTTGTAATTATTTTTGATTTCCGTGGTATGATTTCCGTGGATTTTGCGGGTTGATTAACATCTCAATAATAATATTTTTATGTTTTTATAATGTTTTTTAGGATAAAAGTTTATAATAAATATAAAATGAATAATTATACTATTTTTAATACAAAGATAAACATTATTAGTGTGATTTTTGTAAAAAGTTACTTGTATTTACAGTAATGATTTAAAGATGTTTTTGTAAAAACTGATTAAAACTACAAACGTCAAATAATTGGTCCTTAGCTTTATAATCTACTTACTACCGAAAACACATATTTCTATTGATAAACCAACCCATATTTGATTTTGGTGATATAAATTCTGATTTCCGTGGACACCATATTTTTAAAATTGAATAACTTCGTAACCATAAAGACAATAAAGTTCCCTTCACTACCAAAAAATTCAAAATTAAATCTTCATTTAGAATATACCATCATTATGTGCAATTTCAACAAAAAAAAATGTGCCACAGAAGTCAGACAAAAAACGAGTTTTCGTAGAATCACCCAGGTATACTGTTTGGTTTAGCTAATCACAAGTCTAAAATTTTTGTGAAAACGTGAATTCGGCTACAATTTCGTTACTAAATGAATTAATTACATTAAATTACCAGATAGTAAAAATGAAAAGTTTACCAGTAATCAATTTAACAATTACCTACCGAATTTAAAGCTTTTTTGTGACGCTACTATAAAAAAAAATACCTTCCAATCTACACGTTAACACCATTTGACCTGACATCTGTGTTTATTGATACCTGGGTTTACATAATAAGTGAATCGGTGTCAGTGAACCGATTTATGTAAATTTATGCTAAATCTAATAGCATTTATTGATGTTATAGTTTTCAATTACCTAAGGACGTGAATTTTGGCTTTTGGTACAAAATTCACGCATAAGACATTATGCAACTCAGATAAAATAATTAAGACCTACTAACGTATATTTATTTTTAAATTATTAATAAAAGTAGCTACCTACTTTAATTCATATTTTGATGATATAAATTTATACCCAAGTCATGCGTTATAAAACTTTATAGCTAAAACAATTGAAATAATACTTGTGCGTAATTTTAATATTTTGCCGTTTTAAAAAGTTATCTAAGTTTCGTAAGTTAGTAGATTATAGATAGTCTAGTTAGCGAAATAATTTTTAGTATACTTACTGTATGCATTCTCCAATTATTTACTTTTATTATTATACTAGCGACCCACCCCGGCTTCGCTCGGTTTTGTTATACATTAAAACCTTCCTCTTCAAAATCCGTTGCGTATAGTTTTAAAGATACATACATACATAGAGACAGACAGATAGCAGGAAGCGACTTTGTTTTATAGAAAGTGATATTATTAAAGCATTATAAGTAACTGGTTTAACTGTTTTGCTTGACCGAGGTCAAGATCTGACCGCTCGCCTTGATCTTTACTGAAGCTGCAAAACCTTCATACTTTCAATTGCAATACAATAGAGCTTAGTACTTCCCATCGAACCTTGAGTTCATCAAATATTAGAAACAATGTTTGTAGAATGTAGATGATGCTGTATGAATTGTCTAGCATTATTTAAACACAGATTTACGTATCAACTCGTCGGAAAATGATCCTGCTAGACAATTCACACCGCGTTATTAAGCCGCAATCTAAGCAGAGCTTGTGTTATGGCTACTAGATAAATTTCAAAACATTAAGTACATGGAAAACATTTCGAAAATTTGGAACAAATATTTGCAGACCGAAAAAACTTTTTAAATTATTATGTTTTTTTTTAATTTCTCATACATAATCAACAATCCTTATTCCACATAAACAATAAAAAAATAAATGATACAATAAAAAATATGGACCTACTGACCTGTTTTTACCTATAACAAATTTACATTTTTTAGATGGAAAAATAATTTTATTGTTGGGTTAACTGTTGTAAGGTTATTAGTAAAAGCATTCCATCCTTATTCATAATAAAATAAATAAAATTGATAACAGCTGGAAATAACTCCAGTCAGTCCCCACTTTTTCCCTCTTTTTTCGCAAAAAACCGTCATTAATATAGTTAAGTTAAAAAATACGCATAAAAACTGGCCAAATCTTGATTAAATTTATAGGTATGGGGCTACATGAAAAGCACCAGCTTCAAATAAAATTCTCATAGATCATCAAAATCGTTACACACAAACAAATAAATCGAATTTAAAAACTCCTTTTTTCAACTTGATTGAAAGTTCTTCAGCTGTTTAGATTGCCTCACGGTAATAAAGAAAGCTTACACATGGCAACACTTGAAAACCATAACCAGGGTGTTATGGCTAGAGTGTAGCATTTACGTTGACCAACGGGGGGCAACACTGCTTTGTGACAGTCGGTCGAAGAGGTTCAATAAAGTAAATAAAACGTGTGATAAAATCTAATTGAGTGTATTAATTAATTACATCATTTAAGTTCTTGAAGTTGCAGTCAGTGCTGCCAGATGGAATTTGAAAAAAACAGTAGAAAGTTCAGTAAAAAATCAGTAGATTGGAATAAAAATCAGTAGGTAGAAATTAACGACTGAAAATTCTAGAGGTACCATATTTATTTGTGTTTCGCGAGTATTTTGACTCGCATTTTGGCTGGCGACCTTTTTTTTTTTAGGTGCATTCGTAAAAAGGAAGCGATTCTTTGCATTTTTGCAGACAATTGCAGCTAAAAAAAAAAAAAGGTCGCCAAGTGGTTATTTAGTCACGGAGCTATAGGCGCGGGAAAATCAGGTAGATTTCACGAAATTTTAGAAGGCGCTCGGGACATCAGGTAGATTTCACTAATTTTAGAAGGCGCTCGGGAAAATCAGGTAGATTTCACTAAATTTTAGAAGGCGCTCGGGAAAATCAGGTAGGTTTCACTAAATTTTTGAAATAAATCAGTAGATCGGTAGACGCCTAAAAAAGCAGGTAGATCTACTGCTAAATCGGTAGATCTGGCATCACTGGTTGCAGTTTTTAGACAATATTTTTAGTTCAATTATGTATTGTTCCATAGATTCATTTTGTTTTTGACAGCGTTTCCGAAATTCTGCTTGATGTAATGCATTGTTTTTCACTGGGTGATAGTATTTTGTTAGTTTCTCACATAAGTTTTCATATGTTTGATTCAAAGGTGTTTCTGGTATGCACAATGTTGTTAACAATTCATAAACTTTTGTACTCAATTTCGTTATAAGTAATGGCACTTTTTTATCTTGTTTTATTTCATTTAACATTATGAAACATTCGAATTGTTGTTGATAAGCGCTCCAATTTTCACCAGTAAATGTTTCTAAGCTAGAAATCGCATTCATGATGACGCCGCGTGAATAGTCTTTTGTCTTTATTCTATCTACGAATTCACGTAAATACTTCCTGATTTCTTCAAGGGAATACGTTTCGTCAAAAATAATTTCCTGTGATAGTTTATTTGCAATCTTGATTAATTCTCCTTTCGATCTCTCCTGTATCCAGGATTTTCTCCCTTCTTTTATTAACTGTTCGATGAGATCCATGAATTAGACATACCAATGCTCCTTGAGTCCTTGGTTGGTTTGGAAAAAAAAAAAAAACGCTTCACGCTTCTTTTTAGGTTAGATTTTTCTTCAACGGTGCAAGTTTTTATTTTTATTTTCGGGGTTCGTAAGCCGCTCGTCGCCAATGTTATATTTTAGTTTTAATTTAAATGATGTAATTAATTAATACACTCAATTAGATTTTATCACACGTTTTATTTACTTTATTGAACCTCTTCGACCGACTGTCACAAAGCAGTGTTGCCCCCCGTTGGTCAACGTAAATGCTACACAGGGTTTTAATAAAATTAGTAGCGATGTTCATGTAAAGTTTTTTAAATACTACGCAGACCTAATGCATTCAATCGAATGATAAAAAACCGGCCAAATGCGGGTCGGACTAGCGCATGAAGTGTTCCGTACCATTAGGTATCTATTAACTATCTTTAAACTACTAAAAAAAGTTAAAAATCATGTCTGTTGTATAGGACCCCCTTATATAATTATTTTTTTCCGTTTTGAGTAGGTATTTGTTGTTGAAGCGGCAATACAAATACATCATCTGTGAAAATTTCAACTAACTATTGCGGTTCATGGGAAGTTCATGGGATACAGACGGGCAGCAGAGTCTTAACTTTTGGGTACGGAACCCTGAAAACGTTGTGCAATAAAATGCATGCGCATAATTAGATTTTAACTATTGAAGTGTGACTTCTGATATAATGATGATAGAGTCGAATCCTACTCAATATTACACTTGCGTGTATTTCTACAACCAACTAGTGCAATGCAATATGATTGCCCTATAATTATGCTCTACAAATACCACTTAGGCGCAGGTATTGTACGATTACATTCCATCTTCTCCCTTCCACCATTAGATCAGCAGACGCACTCAAAAATAACACGCGTACCTAGTCGATATTCCACAACGTCGAACCAAAAAATTCTGTTCGACCTTCATAACAACAACGACCAGAGGGTGGAATGAGATTGGTACGTCTGTGTTTCCGTCAGAGTACGATCTCGAAGTCTTTCTGGGATAGCGTGCTCCATCTTAGGCCACATTTTTACTAACGTGAGTGAGATAGTGGCCAAACGCTCGACCTTTTCAATAAAAAATGTAAAAACTTAGTTCTAGCCCTGGAATCAAACAGACTACTTTTCGACCTATAAATCAGTTCCCATGGAATAGAAATAGCCTTGAAACGCATAAAGAAACACAGCAACGAAACACAGACATACTCGTGCGTATCGTGCTGATGCGTTACTGTGATAAATAGCACGAATGTACGGCTCAGCTTGACACTATAAAAATAAAAAAATAAAAATTGTTTATTTCAAGTACGTGACTCATAAAAAATTAAATTTAGAACACATAATTATATTATATAAAGCTCGACAACCACTCACTGACTGACTCACTGACATAATTGTTCTCCCTGTTGGTGGAGGGGAAGGTATGTTTTTTTTTACGGAAATGTGGAGGGGAGGTGGGGGTGAGTCTGGGAAAATTCCAACTTTTTTAAATTTCGAACCCCCTCTAGGACCCCCCGGGGGTTCTTCGGCCGTGTAGGGGGGTGGGTCAGATTTTTTTGTGGGGTCGTGTAGAGGGTTAGAAACCATTGTGGGGGGTGAAATTTTTTTGAACCCCAACACCCCCCGAGACCCCCCGCTTTTGAATTGCTCCCGGATGGAGGAGCGATGGAGGATTTCGGATGGCGGGATCGTATAGAAGGTTTAGTCTCTAATCGGAAGAAAAAAAAATTGACCCCCCCCCATGACCCCCTGTTAGAACCCCCTTTCGTATCTCCCGAACGGCTCGCGATGGAAAAAAAATCTTTTCACAGTCGCGTAGAGGAGGACGAATAGTTGCGGAAGCCAAAAAAAGTTTGACCCATTTGCACCCCCAGACCCCCTTTTTTTAAAAAAAACCGTTTTTTGACCCATTTTTAGGGTTTTTTTTGGGGTGGAGCATCGAGGCGAGCGAAGCGAGCCGAGATTCGACACCGGGAACCAGAACGGCGAGCGAAGCGAGCCGTGCTGCGTTCCCCCCGACGACCCCCACGACCCCCCCCCCCCGGGAGCATCGCGGCGAGCGCAGCGAGCCGCGATGCGACTACGGGGGCTTCAGGAGAGGCAGCGGAGGGGGAGTCGCAGCACGGCGAGCGAAGCGAGCCGTGCTGTGACCCCCCGCCGCTGCCCCCCCTGGACCCCCCCCACCAAAAAATTGATATGGGTATCGTTTTCGACTAACTCGGGGGTGAGGAATTCGAATATGATGTCGGCGGGGAGCGGCGAGCGAAGCGAGCCGCGATCCGACCCAGCAAGGCGAGCGTAGCGAGCCGCGCAGTGTGAACGCACGGGTAGAGTCGTATTGCGGTGAGCGAAGCGAACCGCAATGCGACGACCGAGACCCAGCAAGGCGAGCGTAGCGAGCCGCGCAGTGTGAACGCACGGGTAGAGTCGTATTGCGGTGAGCGAAGCGAACCGCAATGCGACTTCTGACACCCAGCAAGGCGAGCGAAGCGAGCCGCGCTCCGTGTAACACTGCAAGGCGAGCGCAGCGAGCCGCGCAGTGTGGTAGCACGGGTGGAGTCGTATTGCGGTGAGCGAAGCGAACCGCAATGCGACGTCTGACACCCAGCAAGGCGAGCGAAGCGAGCCGCGCTCCGTGTCACACTGCAAGGCGAGCGCAGCGAGCCGCGCAGTGTGGTAGCACGGGTGGAGTCGTATTGCGGTGAGCGAAGCGAACCGCAATGCGACGTCTGACACCCAGCAAGGCGAGCGAAGCGAGCCGCGCTCCGTGTCACACTGCAAGGCGAGCGCAGCGAGCCGCGCAGTGTGGTAGCACGGGTGGAGTCGTATTGCGGTGAGCGAAGCGAACCGCAATGCGACTCCTGAGACCCAGCAAGGCGAGCGAAGCGAGCCGCGCTTCGTGTCACACTGCAAGGCGAGCGTAGCGAGCCGCGCGGTTTGACCGCACACCCCTCATATGGGTATCGTTTTCGAGTATCTTCAAAACGATAATAACGATAAAGACGTCCATTTTGAAATCCAAGATGGCTGACATTTTTTCATCGCAGATTTCCGACATGGGTATCGATTTCGAGCAAAACGAGGGTGTAGGTTACGATAAGGGGAATAAAATTGCAAAATAAACAGTCTACACAACCGACGCGAGCTGCTTGCAGCTCGCGCACGCCTAAAATACTAGTAATAATATAAAAGTCAATGGAAAATTATGAAGTCAAATCTAATGAAGTAAAACTATGAAATGAATGTTCATGAAGGAGCTAATTTCTTGCCGCAATACAATAAAAATGAGACAGGGCATTTGTCTATGCCTACTTATGCGTTTTACTATGGTGTTTTAAACATGAGCCAATGATGCCTAACGAATACGCATCTTTCAAATGGATGGATTTCTCGCTTGTTTATTTACCTTAGCCTTAGTCGTGTAGAAAAACATTCGATCTTTCAAGTTGAATCTAGGGTATATTTGATCGAAGTCTGGGTCAAGTTAATTGTATTTTTAGAAGTGCAAAGGAAATTACATTTCACAGTGATAGTCATTAAATTTTATTATTTACTTTATTTTTTTTAGATTCAGTGAATGAGTCACGTTTTCAAGGATTTTGTCATTTTGCAGACAAGAAAAGCTTAGGAAGCTAGGCATGGCTGACGGTGTGACCTAAAGAGAGATCAAGAACAAGTATTTTTTACTGACACGGTTGTTGATTAAGAGTTAGTAAAATCCCTGGGCAAAAAGAAATTACGAGAGAAGCAAGACTATAATATAATATGATAGCTCTATTTACCGCCCATGTTATAAGCCCCGCTACAATTTCATATTGCCGATCACAATTTAGGTTGTGGGCATGACAATAAAGGTGAATCCGCTACTGTAAATAAAAAATGCTATGCAATACAATCCACACAGCATCATCTACTGTTTCGAATTATTGTACGTAACGTAAAACAAATAGGCTACGGAACGTAGTAATTGATCTTAGCAAATAGGACAACGCGACGACGACGCGACGGTACGCTTTCGATGTCACAGACGACGGTCCTATAGCATCATAGCAACAATAAAAAGAAAATTGTTTTTTTTTTACTTTTATTTGTATGTAACATAAGTAATGTGGAAGTATCGTCATAATATAGGACTTAATGTTTCTGATAGATTATGTTCCTTATAGTCCAGTCATTTGTAACACGTAGCTACCATAACGGAAACGTAGGGAAATTAAAAAACAAGGTACGCGGTGAGACCGTAAAAATATGCGCTTTTATTATGTTCCGTTTGTCCAATAACATGGAAAAATAGCGTCCCATGACAGTTTTTGGCGCTAGAAGCAAATTTGGCGTTTTGGCAAAATAAAAGTTCTGTAGATGTATTTCGTAATTACCAATTCAAAACACTTATCAAAACTGACTTTATATATTACATTACGGAATGCTTTCCAATTTATTACTTTGCCATCTTGAACTACCTAATGACTGGACTATAAGCAATGCCAAGAACTTACGAATTTCATTCAGAAGGCTGTTTCTTGTTATTGAAGACACTTGAAGGCCATTAAGGCAGTATTCAAGGTTTCCTTTTACTGTCAGGCACAGGATTTCTATGACTACTCAAATATAGATGGATGTCGTAATAAGACATGTTGTGGAAGGCATAATACTCAGGGTTCTTATAGCAGTCACACTTTCCAGCCCCTGGACCAAGGCACTGAAACATTTTATTGTGTAGGTATTATCCTTAGTTACTAATTATAATCGCGAAAGTTTGTTTGTATGGATGTTTGTACTCTTTAATGTAAAAACTACTGAACGGATTGGGTTGAAATTTTGGAAAAACTTAATTAGAAAAGTTTCCATAGAAATAACTTGTGCAAGCCGCTGGAAGATTCTTGTCTATATTTTCGAATGGATCCTTTGAATTCTACCTTGACTACTAACTTCGTCGATTGCGCTACTAAGGTGGTCACAAATTCTGTTACTGATCCAATTTGTACACATCTAATGCTAAAGCGCGTAACTTGTAACACCGTGGCGAGGTCGATGCGCGACAGCGCATCGACCTCGCCACGTAGCGTGCGTAGCGTAGCCTGCGTAGCGACATCATCTTGGCACGGCGGCGGTCGAGGCGTGATCTCTGTGTAGAGTTGATAAGCAGACAGTTCTACCTTCTTTACACAAATATCTTTCAAAATGGCGGTTGAGAGGGGTCTCTAAAACTTCTCCGTCCGTTCACCACCGTGTCTTCACCTTGCGCCTATTATACGACGCGACTATTGGCGTCGCTTCAACTGTTGCTGGCGCCTGGTAAAAGCTAAATGGTGGCCCTAAGTGGTTTATGCTTTTTTATTTTATCAAGGCACTGTCTGAGCGAAGCCGCGAGCAGAAGTTAGAATTACTAAAATAGTTATTACCTCTCCTGCAGTAAACCTGAAGATACCGGTGGGCATTATTTTTGGAACCTCAAAATTCACTCGGCATGGGTCACAGTCAGGTAAAATAAAACTGAACTTTCGACTCTGAAATAAAAATTGTAGTAGTCAGTGAAGTGAACGTATGAAATTCTATTGATATAGATATCTCTCTAAGTACCTAATATATTGTACAGGAGAAGAAAAAACAAAACATGTCTTGGAATCTCTAGAAGAAACTGCCTTTTAAACTTGAATGATTATAACTTGAATGATTATAACCCAAAATTGATTCAGGTGTATGAACTGACAGTTGATTCTACGAAGGTAGAAATAAACTTCTAAAAAATTCGCCGTAAACAAAAAAATCATTATGGAGGACTATAACGCAAAACTAGGACTACTAAAATTCAAAATAAAGTTCATGGGAAAATATAGATAAGTATTATATACAAATATGGTATAAGAAAATAGGTACTTATATCAGTCGTGAATACCATAACACAAGCTCTGTTTAGTTTGGGGCTACATGGATGATGCTGTGTGGATTTATCCTACGTTATTTATTATTATACCTACCTGTAACAGGGCGTAAATTTGTCGTAAGCTCAAAACATCACGGAAATAGGCAAGATGCTGAAGAACCAGTAGCTAGGTACTTACATCATATACGGTAGGATTGCAACCGTACCCACAGCCAGAGAGCGCGGCGCATGTTGTCAAGAGACTGCTCATTGGATCAGCAATGTCTTCATCATCACTGTCATGTGGTATTTCATTATTTGAAGATGTAGAAACTCTGAAGAAACGAAGGTTAGCCTGTTGCATACCGGCGTTTTTGGCCAGGGCGCGAGTAAATGTCGTCATAAAATTCATTGCTAGGCAGGCTGTTTAGTTAGGTACGTATTACTGTTAATTTGTTTTGATGGTTGATTTATATTACATACATTTTGTAGTGCTCTTATTTTTTTGCTGAAATTTGTTACATTTAGATTTTTTGGTGGAAAAATTTATCTAGCATTTGTTATGACAGCGCGGCGGCGAAATTCTGCTGTGTTATGATGTCAAAGTATGTTATTTTCTGTAAACCGTTTATGGTCGTTTTTAACTCTTAATTAAATGAGACGTTTTCCAAAATAGACAAAACCCTATCCATTACAGACTACTATTATAGCTCTATAGAATGATCTAAATGCTCTAAGAAAATGAGGTACAGTAAAGTTACAGTAAATTCAATAAAACTAGAATCCACGTTATTCTTGATGATATAAGAGTAGTAAATCTTTTTGAATTATCCAAATCGGACCATTATTTACGATAACAGCCTGTCCAGATAGGGCGCTTTACGCGCGAGTGCCCTCGCGCGTTTCAATTTATATTGCGTCCAGATGCGGCGTTTTACGCGCGCTCCACTGTTCGCCCGAGTATTTCGACTCGCGCGTAGCACGCGCGAGTCGAGAGTCCAGCGCTTTACGCGCGTAAAGCGCCCTATCTGGACAGGCTGTAACTGTCCGGTAAAATGATGACTGTCCGGTAAAATCAATGTCAAAACCTACCTACGAGGGTGCGATCACAACGACGCGGCGACGGTTGCCGCCAGTTAGCCCTTGGCAGCTCTCTAATTCATCTTATTAACTACTAGCTGGTACCCGCGACTTCGTCTGCGCATGATTAGTATTTGGAGTACTCGCGATTCTACTTGCGTAATTCCCTTTCCCGTGGGATTTTCGAGATAAAATAAAGCCTATTTCTTATTCCAGCTTATAATCTATCTCTGTGCCATTTCATCCAGATCCGTTCAGCAGTTTTTGCGTGAAAGAGTAACAAACGTCCATCCATCTATCCATTCATACTTACAAACTTTCGCGTTTATCAGTTCAATTCAGTTTGGTTCCCCTGGGCTATACGGGTTTTCAAATATTTCTCACAACATCTGAACGACGCGTGTGTACGCGTCGTTCAGATGTTGTGAGAAATTTTTGAAAACCCATATAGCCCAGGGGAACCAAACTGAATTGAACGCGTGTGTACGCGTCGTTCAGATGTTGTGAGAAATTTTTGAAAACCCGTATAGCCCAGGGGAACCAAACTGAATTCCGGGATAAAATGTTTCCCATGTCCAATCGTCCCGAGTTCCATTCGAATTCATTCAATTCCGTCGTGATGCATGGTTAAAGAATTTTTGTTCCACCCTCTCTCCCAGGGGAACCTTACTGAATTTCGGGATAAAAAGTATCCCATGTCCTTCCTTGTACTATGAACTCAAATCGTCCTGAGTTTCATTCCAATTCATTCAGCAGTTTCGGCGTGATGCGCGGTAAAGGAATTTTACTTTCATACCCTCTCCCATGAGAACCTTACTGAATTCCGGGATAAAAAGTATCCTATGTCCTTCCTCGTAGTATGACCTATAATCATGCCGAGTTTCATTTCAATCCATCAAGTAGTTTCGGCGTGATGCGCGTTTACGATACAGACAGACAGACAGACATGAATGAAAAAAATTACAGTTTTGGCTTGAGTATCAATAATAGAAAGCCCTCCAAAAAAAATTTTCAAAATATCTTCAATGTACAGAATTGGACCTGTTACAGTTTTATTATAAGTATAGATGTGTATATTATCATAGATTCAAACATGACTACGTTCCGTAAATATTACGTAGTGCCAAAATGTACAACCCTTCTCTTAATCGCGATAAAAAATATTTTAATATACCAGAGGATCCAAAACTTCGTAAATATGGGTTTCCTATATACTATACATAACTAGCTGCGCCCCGCAGCGTCGCCCGCGGGGAAATTTATTTATTTGTCAAATATCATATTTTATACATGATATGCTATTCCCGACGAAGGCAAATACAAAAACACAAAAATCATAAAAATCGGTCCAGCCGTTCTCGAGTTATAAGTGTTGTAACAAACACGACTTTCTTTTATATATACAATGTGATTCTTCGAACCTTGATCAAAAGAAATGTGCGGATACACGACACATATTTATCGGTAAAAATCAATATTAAAAAAATTAAATGTTATTTATCTCAAAAACAAAGCAGTTTAAATAATTTTTAAAATGAAGACTACTTCATCTGGTTTTTTCTTCGTTTCTTTTTGATTAAATGGTGTATTTTATTCGAAGTAGTCTCATTTGAAAGCTAGATAGTTTACCTAGCTAATAAAATAAATAAAAAATACAAATACGATACATAAGCGTAGTAAAAACAGTATTTTTTTAGAAATAAGACAAAAAAAAACGATTTTTATTTTATTTTTTCTCTGTAACTTTAAAACTGGGTAATTAAGGTGTACTTTTTTGCATGTTGTATTAAACTTCATAATTTATTCTACAAATCCTTAAAAAACTGGGGGTCTATCTCGTTCCGTTGCCATGTTATTCACCATTTAAATTAGGTACTTTCTGCCATTTAGATTAAATCAGTTGAGATTCCTGTTGATATCTGTACTTGACTTGTGTTTAAAAAAAATAACATAATTTTTTTTTTATCTCGGTTTTTATCGATAAATATGTGTCGTGTATCCGCACATTTCGTTTGATCAAGGTTCGAAAAATCACATTGTATAGATATACCTCCCTACCGAACTTAAGATTTCAGAAGACCGACGAAAATAAATAATTAATTTTATTAATATGACACTGTGTGCGATAGATAGCAATTATATTAATTAATTTTAAGTTGGTTCAACACATTCTATCAGCTTCTGAAAGATATCAAGTTTGGTACCTCCCTACTACCGAACCTTTTTTTTAATGTGTCCCCGAGCCAGGTTAGCACCGACTAAAAATAACAAAAAGTAATTTTATTACCTTTATTATTATTCCACTGTATGGGTTAATGTTTAAATTTATTAAAATTAAGGTGGTTTAACACTTTTTCTTAGCTTCTGAAAGATATCGAGAGATCCGCCAGCACAATTTCAACGAAAGCAGCAGCATTGGCAACACCGATGCGACGACGAACATAGCTCAGAAGATGACTTCTTCGAATATCGATGCACGTTGGGGTCATACGCACTCTTCGCTATCAATGGCTTACACCTACATGTATACGCATAGACACCGGCCGCTGAACGATTGAGAGGGTTGCGACCTGGTTGGAGCCCTGGAGGGCTTTCGTAGCAGTCTGCTTTGCAGGGAAGATCCCAAACGCAGGGGCGTGGCGGCTTCCAGTGAAGACAACCCGGTCTATTGCAATGCTCTTTGAGTTTAGCTATGCTCTTCGATGCATTACACATATTATGCGCCATGTTGTCTTGACTTACCAGTTTGTCTCTTGAATGTCTTGAGGTTTTTGAGAGGTAGAACCAATCTATTAATGTATTACAGTGAGAAAAGGTTGATTTTATAGATTTTTAAATTACAAAACTTTTGTTTTTACATGTTTTTTTTATTGAGCTGCTGACATTTTGTTAAATTTTATCGAGGAACTGATTAGGAACTTAAACATTTTGAAGGTCTACATAATTAGAGACCAGAAAAAACTATTTATTTTTCTTGGAAACGAATTGAAACTTCCATTTGGATTTATTCCGAGAAATATGTGCAAAGAGAATATAGAATATGTGGATAGATTTAACCACAGACCAATTGGATAGGTTAAAATTATTACTTTATAAAATCAAGTATAATTCCATAGATAATTTGTTTATAAGCACATTTCTAATGAACAAACAAAAACGCCTCTATGAATTTTCAAACCATATATATAAAACGGAAAGGAAAGATATTATATAAAACGGTACGTTTAACGATAAAACTCGGTGGAATTTGATTACAAAATACATAGTAGTACCTAAGTCTTTAACTTCTATTTTGTTCGAAGGTCCTCAGACCATTAGCTTTATTCTAGCCCTTAGCCTGTGGTATAAGCCATTAGTGAAAAACTCTGTCTATGGTATTAGCATTATGCTAAGATCAATTACAATACAACGGACCCTACGGACATCTTTGGCATTATGGTAGTAACCTTCCTAAAATATAGCTTGCATATCATCTACACTACCCACTGACCTCTATCTATACAAGTACTGTATAGATAGAGGTCAGTGACACTACCGAACAAACAGACAGCTCAAATTCGTAGGGTACAACGAACGTAGTAATGCTAGATCTTAGGGCTCCCACATAAAACTGCGAACTCGCATCGTATCGCAAATATCTGCGAGCTCGCACGATAACGTCCGATCTCATTTGCATCGCACATTCCTGCCATATTACGTCATACTTGGTGACCCCCCTTTTAGTCCGCTCTGAGACAACTATAAAGAAAGACGCGCGGCGCCTGAGCCGCCTTCTTTGTGTTGTAAAAAAAAATATCTGCTTCAGTTCTCAACCCATAATACTTTCGAGTAAAATAGTTCCCTTCAGATTTCATAATCGTAATAAATGGATGAACCCAGAATCTTCTTTTTTTTATATCTATTTAACAATATCAGCAGTGCAATTATCTTTTTGCGATCCTTCTTACGCTTCCTAAAAACACGTCCAATGCGGCTGACTAAACGACTGAGTTTTTTTTCAAACAAATTTCAGAAATTTATTGCACCTGATTGCACCTAAGGAAAAATAATTTTCCATACAAACTTTACCACCCTATTTCACCCCCTTAGAGGATTTTTCATAATTTTATTAGCCTATTATTCTAGGTCCTAAACTATCTTCGTACCAAATTTCATCTAAATCATAAGAAATTACGGGGATTACTTATAACAAACATTCACACAGACTTTCCCATTTATTATACCTAATAGTAAGATTATCACTACATAGTCCCTATATCCCTATGTCCCTTTGTATGCTTAATCTTTAAAACAACACAACGGATTTTGATGCGGTTTTTTTAATAGATATAGTGATTCAAGAGGAAGTTTATACGTAATAAAACCGTGCAAAGCCGGGCGGGTCGCTAGTTTAAAAATAAGACAATGTATCACTTTAATGGCAAGTAGATTGGTCTGGTATGCGTTTATTATGATTTTTAGGTTGTTTTAACACTTTTTCTTAGAATCAGAAGATAACGAAGTCAGCAATACTTCAAGATCATCACCGGCATCCCCGCCGCCGCCGGGTTGATGCCACCTTCAGCGCAGCCCGTGCAACATTCTGCAGTCAACACTTTTATCAAATCTGGAGGTCTTTTAGAACCATCTGATTTCGCCGCTGCTGCTGGCTTTGAAGAAATCATTTGCACTCCTCCGGCAGTTCGACCGAGCGGGTTGCGACCCGGTTGGATCCCTGGATGAGCCTCAAAACAATCTGCTTTGCAGGGAAGATCCCAGACGCAGGGAGTGGGCGGCTGCCAATGTACACATCCAGGTCTGGTACATACCTCTTCTTTGGCTACGTTTTTTACAACCTTCCGCTTTCGACCCCCGGGTCCTACAACATATTCGTCCTCTTGAGATGATTGCGCCTGTGCCAACGACGCTTGCTTTAGCTCCTTACTATCGAAACTCGATAAGATCTTTGCAAGGGTTTCCGGGTCAAATACAAACATGCCGTTCTGAATTGAGTTGGATGGTGCGGTACATTTGCAGGCGGGGCATCCTGCCTTCCATTCTTGTCTGGGGCCATCTACCATGTTGTCGATATTAATTTCAGGACCTCTTGTCGTAACTCAAGCGGAATTTATAAAGTTGTTAGATAAAAAAAATGCACTTATTATTTGTTTTGAGAAAAGGTTGTTTTTATTAAAGTTTTAAATATTTTGTTACTGAAAATTTTATATATAATTTAACATTTTTATTTTAGTAATAAATAAAGTGACATGTTTCTACATTTTTACTGAAGTACAAGGAACATAATACTGAAGTAGGAAGTAAAAGTGTGACTGTAGTCACAAAGTACCTAGGAATAAAGCCTGGAATACACAAGCTATTTGAAAAGCATGCTTATTTGCTACAAGTAGTATGCTCTTGTTTGTAAAGCATTCTCTGGGTAGGTGTTAAATTTTCTCGTTATAAGCAAAGACATAGAAGCATGATAATTGACAGTAGTTAGATTAAGAAGCATGCTAATTGACAGTAGTTAGATTAAGAAGAAGCTAGTTTTAAGCACGTATTTTTACTACTTGTCTTTACTACTATTATACCAAAATCACGAATGTATATGAAAATAATATTCGGAAAGTAGAGACGCTAATATTTGAAATAGGAATGTTAATTTTATTAATTAATATTATTAAAATTAACATAACATTACAACATTTTATATATTTTTTAAATTACATATTAGCGTCTTTACTGTCCAAATATTATTGTCATTTAAATTCATGATTTTGGTATAATAGTAGGTATATAATGTACCTAATCAAAGGGTTTTTATGAAAAATATGTAAAGATATACAAAAACACATTGTATGCTACTAAGCTAACTAATGTGTATTCGAACCTTAAGTTTTCTTCCTGGACTTCCCTGAACCTCTAGAAAATTATAAACTTCTAGCCTAACTCTATGATTGCAACAAAGTTTTAAGTTACCATAAATAACTCGTAAAAAGGGTAATTTTATCCGTCCACAATAAATACCCACCGAAAACAACCTTCTGAATTCTATGAAAAAATTTTTGCTCTGGTGTTCAAACCAAAAAACGTTCTATATTTTTTATATGAAACTGATATTAGTATTCTACACTATAGAGACCAGTAGAGACCATAGAAATACCTATTTCACTAGTAGAGACCACGTACAATTATAAAGTATGGGGGATACCAGTTAAACGACAGTGGGGCCCTCACTTTTTGTCTGCTCTTTTTAGACGGACTGTAGAGACACTCCTAGGGATCATTTGTAAACATAACGAAAACTATGAAATATGTCAGGAGAACCCTCTCCTGACATATTTCATAGTTTTCGTTTTCATAGTTGAACCACTTTTTATGGCTCCCTTAAACTATCTCTATCAAATTTATAGTAATCCAGTTGGAAATACTGTCGGATTTTGAGTAAACATAGACTTTTATTAATTTCGTTAATTTGTTAATAATTATTATATTTATAAATTTGTACAGTTAGCTAAGTAAAATTTTATTATAATAAGTTTTATTTTAATTGAAAGCGTGACCTTCAAAAATCTTAGCTTTTTCATTTGTCCTCATGTGGTCTTGGTGAAAACAAAGAATAGGTACCTATTCTAGAACCTACCTATTCTACCTATGTTATATACATAGACATAAAGCATAGTTTTTAGTGTATAAAAAAAGCTATTATTTTTTCAATTTATTTATTATTTCTCATTGTAATCTCATGTAGGTAATCTTACATTATTTTATTCAAAACTACAAGACCGAATTTACGATGTGTAACATCACCACTGACCTCTATATATACAAGTACGCTGGACCTCTGCAGGACTAGCATGGGCTTTCTTGTCTAGGTAGACAAGACTAAAAATGACATAAAAGTGACATTTGGGTGTAGAGAGTAGAAAGCTTTCTTCGGTTGCGAGCATGGCGTTCGAAAGAATGAGCGGATAGAAAGGTTTCTTTTCTACCCTAGAGACGAGTCTACACATTGCGAGCATGGCGATCAATTTACTCTATTTTTGACATTTGAGAATAGAAAGTATTGTTCCAAAATTCTCTACACCTCTCGAGGCCTAGACAAGCGTTTCTCTCGTATTTCGTAAAAGTATTATGGTCTTTGGCTATTATAAACGGGGTAGGAATTGGGTTCTTAGACACTACGAGGAGAAAAATGACCGAAGAAGAGAAAGAATCGCAGTTCAAGAGCTCTTTTCGATTTGCCGAAGGCCTAGTTTCGGAGATTTTATTTCATAATGAAGGATAATATTTGTGCCAAGAGCTGTCTCCTCACACAAAACAAGACTGCCCAACAATCGTAAAAGTAAGTACATACCTAACCTAGTCAACTACCTACTAAATTATACATAAGTCTCATTGCAAGTTTAATGAAAACCATTTATAGGTTATGTCCGGTTGATAATTTTATTTTCACCTTTATATTTGCGGGAGCAAAGTTCACAAAGTACCTATTGATTTCTGGCCATTACCAGAGAGGTGTTTTAGCATTATAAATATACGGTACATAATACACACACGCACACACAGTTTAAACCAAAACACTAAATATAAATATGACAACCAACAACATCATCATGGTTATTATCATTTCAAATGGGATATTTACCATGATGAAACCAAATCAGGTTTGAGAAATTCTCACTATTACATACAAGTACTTTTAGTCACCTCCTAAGAAATGCCGACATGTTATTAATAATTTTGTTTTTCAGGGTCGTGAGAGTTGATCCCCACAATCCACATGAGACGGAACAAACAACAGATTAGTGAGGGAATATTTCAATGACTAGGTAACCTACCTATTTATTTATTGAGTGAAAACACAGTATGAAATATTATGTTTTTATTATAACTTAAGTTAATCTATAAGAAGAAATAAGTAATTATTAACATTAATTTATTATATTTTCCAGGTATGGAGCAAGAAATGCCAGCAATGATACAAGCAGTACTATATGTAGATATACTCCAAGTTTGGTGAGGGTCACAGGTAGCCTACTCGTCATGCGCACAAGCTGAGAGCTTTCCCGAGGCGCCTCATGAAGTCCTCGAAGCTGGTGCATGTGATGGGGCTGGCTGTCTAAAACCGCTTCCCATCTACAATCATCAGTGCTTCCTCAACGCAGTCCTTCAAAACGAAACTAAAGTTCTGGCTAATTGAGCAATGTCATTATACATTTAATGAACTTTTCGACAGTTTATAATTTAGTATGAATTTAATAAATTATAATTTTTGCCAATGTATATTTGAATTTATAAAAAGTAACTAATTATTAATTTAATCAGAAGTAAGAACCATGACATGTATCATGGAACCGTTATTGATAACTACATGTTTTGTTTTCTGTATAAATTAGACACCTATGAATAAAACTTTACATGAAGTTTCTCATCTGTATCTTCTCCAAGTCATGTTTTTTAGGTTGTTGTTTAGATCCTAAAACAGGAGTATTTAATGAAGTTAGTTATCAATAATTAAAACATCAAAACTGGGATGTGTAGAAAACTTTCACAACATTGCAGCGCATTAGTGACCACTGCTTGCTGCAAATAAACCTCTTCAATATACCTATTAATTAGTAGGTACTCATAACATAATGAGCATTAGCATGTAACTTTCAAAATACTTCTGAAGCTCCAGTCCAGAGCTGAAATAAAAATTTTGGTGGCCTGGTCTGTAGGTAGTGTTAGAAGTCTGGGAGTAGAGAGTTGTAAAGTGTTCCTTTTAGCATGATATTCTCCGACGAACTCTCCATCATCTAAATCAATGAATAATAAATCAAATAATGTTTGTTTTTAAACAAAAACAATCAACTTCAACTTCTTGATTATGGCTCTGCGTCTGGTTTGACTATGATTTAAATAGTATATAATGACATTGGCAAAGTCAATGATGTGACGTAAATTTACTTCATAATCATTAGAACGTCAAATCAATGTCGAAGTTAAACGTTTCGATTTACGTATTTGCGAAACTTCTTGTTCCTTGTTGACATTATTTTGGTAATGAAACGCTACGAACGAGCTTTTTACAACAATTCATAATTTATCTGTGGTTTCGTTCCCGTTGCTATAGAAAGAGCTAGTCTACGAAGAAACTGTTTTCTAGGGTTCGTTCCGAGAAACGGTGTGCTCGAGCAAGAGACAAATTTCGAAGACAAGAAAGTTTTCCACTCTATTCTAGGAAGAGAAGACAAGAAACTGCGTGCTAGCCCGGCTGATACCCTTTGAAATGACAGCTCTTGAATGTGCCTATTTGAAGCTTCCCAATGCGTGGGAAGACAACTAAATCTGACGTAACTGACAAATGGCCGTTGTCTCGTTTGTATTATCTCCCGTGTTTTTAAAGTGTTTTTGGTGGTTTAACGCGATTTAGCTTGTTTGTTGTGTCTTATTTATTTAGTTCATACATAAATAAGTGGTGGGCATCCATAGGTAAACTATGAAAGAGTGTGAGTTATGCAAAACTCGTTACCAGAAAGGAAGTGGAGTTCCATTCTACAAGTAAGTGAATTTACGGCTTACCTTCGGCTAATATTCAACAAATTAAACTTATCTTCGTTATTATACGTAATAATAACATATTTATCTTCATATTACCGGTTTTTTATCAACAATAAAGTTTAATAGTGCTGTCAAAGTTACCTGTCGATAAAACTTATCGATATTTTTGCTATAGATATCTATTTACTTTCAAGAACGTAATTCGCCGATGACCGATTTTTATTATCAAATACATATAATTTTTTAATAATTCACAGGTTTTCGACGTACATAAGACACCCCCTGTACCTAACCGACAATACCTGTTGATGTAAAAAGAACATTAATTATGGATCAGAATAATACCAACTTGAGTGGTAAGTACTTAATCAATAAAATTAGGACCACGTCATGTTCCTTGTATGTAAATTATTTCAAGAATGCGCTATAAAACAGTATACTGATATATTTTTACTTTTCATTTGTGGTTTAGTTGTTGATAAACAAAAATTTTGTTTCTAGGTCGAAAGCGTCGAAGCACAAGTTCCAACCCGCAACAGAGTATTGCTTCAAAGAAGGCAAGGTCTAAGCTACAATCTAGTTGTCCTCTAACACATGAAAAGGTGGTTGCAAAAGGTCATCCAAAAAAGCATTGCAGAGAGTTAAAAATTCTTTGATAAAATCAAGACTACGGCGGAGTAATTAGCTTTCTACGTTTGTATGGAGGAAAAATTAATTGTATTACCTTAAGTAATAAAGTCTATTCGGAGATTATGTTATTTAGTCACACTGTCTGACAAAAAATATTCTTCTATTCAATAAAATGTTTAGTGTAATTTTGTAGTAATATTAAAGGATTGTACATATATTTTTATTTTCTATAAATACCTTACCTATTCCACTCCATCCTGAAAAAAATACATTTCTATTTAAAAAACGTTCCCTGTTAATTTTTGGATCTAGCTAGCCACATAGGTACTAAATACCCTTTAGTCTGGCTTCGGCTTATCCTAAGACTAGCAGTTTCTGAGATTTTAAGCGTTCAACCTAACAATCAAACTAGTCAGCTTTATAATATTACAGTACAATTAATTATACAACTCGTCGGAAATGTCTTTTATCGATGTATTTTATCTCATTGTCCCATCTCTATTATTAGTTCCTTTCCCACCCACTTCTACGATCAGCGCCAAAATGGCGAAAATCAAATCGGCTCACTAAAGCCCGGCTTATCAGAAGTCCAGCGTACTTGTATAGATACAGGTCAGTGAACATCACCATGGTCTTGTTCAAAATGTTAGCCCATCCCATTCAGTAGTTCTGGCGTAAAGAGGTATAGCTTGGCAAAAAAGAGTAGAAAATAATGGGGGCGCCACTGTAGGTCCTTATGGCAACACCTGTAGCTAACTAAGCTGTAACTAACATCTAATAATAATTAATAGGTACCTACTTAATAAATTCATTTATTTCGGACAACATTAGAACAAGTAGACAGATCTTATATAACTTATTCTACGGTCCATATCAATATACAATATTGATATGGACCGTAGAATAAGTTATATTGTATACCTTAGAGCTAAAATACATATCACAATATAATATACATATTATACTAGGGCACACGCGTGGTCGCCAGCGTGTCTCGGCGCGGGGGATCACATGATAGGCGGCCCTTGAACCGCCGGAACTTCACCCCTTTCGGCCAGAAGTCAGGGCTCATGAAGGTCTTTAACCTTTCCGTCGGGACCCTTACCATAAATGAGCTGAAGCTAACTTTATGACGAGTCCAGCTTCTCGACCCTCAATTTAATTCCGGTTTTCTTTCCGATGTACACCGCTACCTCTATGGGCTTCACATCGTAATGATTGCGGGACACATAGATCTGCGTAGTAGGTACCTTCGCCTTCGCCGCGATTCTCTCGCGCGTATTACGCGCGACCGTTGCGTCCACAAGGAGCGTACCAACGCGCGAGCATTTGGGGACGTATTCAGTACGAAACATGGAGTTGAACGAAGCGGGGTAGTTTCCTAAGGGTAGTTTCAAAAAGAAAAAATAGTACCTATGAATACTTTGCAGTTTATTTATACCGAGTTATGAGTGCATCAAACCAAGGAAAAATAATTTTCCTTACAAACTTTACCACCCTATTTAACCCCTTAGGAGGTTAAAATTTCTAAATTTTAATATCCTATGTCTTATTCTAGGTCCTAAGCTATCTAAGTACCAAATTTCATTTAAATAACTTAACTTAGTTACAGCGTGGTAATGCAGCCAGTGTCTTGGGGACGCTTCCGACTGGTATTGACATGGATCAATTGAGCTACCTTTAGACTGTTTGCAACCGTCTGCAGTATTTCAATGGTTTGAGGTTAAAGAAGCTTTATTTCTCATAAAAACTATAAAAAGTTCACTTACAATGAGAATAAGTTATTCGATTTCAATTGTAAATACTAGTTGTAATTTTTCTATTTCTTTTAATAAATTGATTACAACTTAGTTACGAAGATTAGGTACCTACTTTTAACAAACATTCACACAGACTTTCCCATTCACATCGCAGTGGGACCACGGTTCCGGAGTCATCTTGGGGACGCTTCAGATTGGTATTGATATGGATCGATTGAGCTACCTCTAGACTGTTTGCAACCTTCTGAAGTTAGCTCTATAGTTTCGAGGGTTGAGTGATAGGTAGGTACCTATTTGCAGGAATACTGGTCACGTGATCTTTTTGCACTCATTTGTCCTAGCACCATGCGCCATCTAGCAGAGGACCTCTGAAGCACTTACCTATGTAACTTCGGCTTCAGAGGTCACTTTTAACAGAGCGCCCGACGTGAAAGATTTGTCAAGTCACGTTAGAGGTCACTACAGTCTACTACAGTTGTGAATACTTGTTTTTGTGCCTGAACTAGTTTTCGAGAGGTCTATCCAGCTTTAGACCAATGTAGGATGAAGATTTTATTCTCAATGCTTACTTAGCGTAATCTAAAAGTACAAGTAATAAAAAAAAGAAAGTAAAAAATAACGTTTTTATTATAGGTGGTTTCACACTTTTTCTTAAGATTCAGAAGTTGACGTCGAGTACGTCAGCAAAGCTTCATGACCAGCACCGGCATTCCCGCCGCCGGGCCGCCGCCGCCGCCCGGCGCGCCGCTGCGTCCGCCTCCAGAACAACCTGCGCAACATTCCATGCTATCTTAACTAATCAAAAGGGGAAAGGGCTTTGCCAAACCATGAGAAGCGTGGCTATGAGAAGCGTGGCTATGCGAATAAACCTTCCAAAGGGGATTGCATTTTTAATTACTTGCAGTTTCCGTTTTTGATACACTCATGCAAAAACACGCCAAGGACATGATAAGAGGCTGAAAAATGCGAAGGGTACTTACTACAACATTTTCCTCCTTTGTCAGTGGGTAAATCCGGCATTATTCCTTTCAGTTCACAAACAATGAACTTCTTGCCTCTGCCGGAACCACCGGCTGACCGACCTGCTCCACCGGAGCCTCCACTGCCACCGTGAGCCTCTGCCATGTGAGCCTCGAAGGGCGCGGAGTCCGCGAGGCCACGGGCCCGCGCCAACTGGCTCGGCGCGCACACCGGGTCCGGCAGCACGAGGCAGCCCGGCTCGCCACCGCAGCCCGTGCGGCGGCAGTCATGCTGGAGTCCGTTGCGTTTGATGCAGTGGCAACTGTAGTACATAATCCCTCCGCGGAGCTCGCGACTCTTAGTCCGCTTCAGTTGGTTTTCCTTCTGATCCTTTTTTCCTGAGCCGCTCTCTTCTGCTCCGGAGGGGTCTGCATGCTTTTTCCCTTTCTAAAACGGAAACAAATGTTATTTTGTGTATAACTGCGCCCGTCCGCCGTGGAAAAATATGAAGACAAATTACCCGGAGCTCAGGAGAGCGACGTCATGCGCACTACCACTGCGATATAAGGTCGAAGTCGCTGAAACGTGTGACGTAGGTCTTGCCGGGAGGAGGACGGCGACAGCACGGCGGACAAGGGGCGGGACACGGCTTGGAACAACAGGGTCCGGACCGGCACAAATACCGGATCGAACCCTGCTGGAAAAACTGGCAATCTTGAAGTCCGTTTCGTTTAAACGCTGACCGTGGAAGGCACTGAAGCTGCAACATGAGGTTGCAAATATAAATTTGCAGTTAAATCATATTCAAGCGATGATTTTCAGAGCTTACTGCATCTAAATGTGACAAGTAGGTTTTGTGTCTAGCTAGAGAATCGTTCTTACCGCAGGGCCACAATCTTCGTATTTGTAGCAAACCATAGGACCACACGGACTACACCTGAAATAAAATATGAAAGAAATTATCATTGAACATGGGTTTCTACATCTACAGGCATTACAAATCCTTAAATCGTAAACATACTCACATTTTGGATGTTAATTTCACCTACAAAGCAGAAAAGAGCGATTATACTTTGTTTTTTATTTATTATGTAAAATATTAATACATTAGCACAACACTAGAAATTTAGGTTTTTTTGTTATTTTATTTGTAAATTTTCACTATAAAATTTATAACAAAATCATCTGAACGGCTCAAAGTTTCAGAGTATTCTGTCAAAAATATACTAAATTTGCAGAATTCGCTTTTCTTGTCTTCTGTATTCAAAACTCTATCAACGGCCAGTAATTATGTAGGTTGCTATCAAAAATAAAGCTTTTTATAAACGCACTAAATGGTCAAAATCTGGCATAGCGAGTATAATGTTTTTCTGCGTTACCATTTCTTTGAAGTTGTTGCATCGATCTAAGAATTTTACTTATCTCCTTCGCATATTGCAAATTAATGTCAACGCTTCAGCATGTGGATTTAATGCATGACTAGCGCATGCATGACACGCCGGCATACATAGGGGGCAAGGGATAGCTTCGCAAAGGTTCGATTGCCCCTGACATCCTGTTCTTCTACAGTCACATTGCAATCCATTCCGGCGCAGGCAGGCACAGTCAGTGTACAGGATACCGCCCTTTAGTTCTCGACTCTTGGATATATGGAGTCCTGTGTATTGTGGACCACCCATTTTACTGATACTGATACTTCTATAACACAAAATTATGATATAGGAACTTCCATATGGAAAGCCTCTCAATGGTGATGTCATAATATACGCAGAACAAATTAATCTACCTTCAAAACCTAACCTAAGAAAAGAACTTACTTTAAATATATTTTTGTTTAAAATATTTAACAATACACAAAAATTTGGAAACAACTTGAAAATTTTGAAAAATGTATTAGGTTTGGGATCAAGACACTAAGCGTTGTGATTGCATTGTTTTTGCTGTTAAATCTAGCTGGTTACACAAGTCAAAAAAATACTTGTTACCAATTAATCTACTTGGCTTTGATATGATTCGCTTAACACTAGATGCGCCCCGCGGTTACGCCCGCGAAATACAAATTTCAGAAATTTATTCCACCCTCTCTAGGGTTTATTATCTCTCTCTTATCTATATTAAAAGAAAGTCGTGTTTGTTACAACACTTATAACTCGAGAACGGCTGGATCGATTTTTATGATTTTTGTGTTTTTGGATTTGTCTTCGTTGGGAATAGCATATTATGCATTCTCTCGGCACTAAACTCCCGCGTGTGAACAAGCATAAAGCAAAGAATAAGACCTATTTTAAAATAAATACTATATAACTTTTTCGAATATTTTTCAAACTGTATCTGAGGTACCTATATAAAAGGATAGCAGAAAGAATAATCAGTACATTTAAATCTTCCGTAGTAAATACACGCTAAAACGACAAAAAAAAAAAGTCTAAAATCAGTTTTAAAATATATCGAAAAAACCGTAGTACACGTATAACCCTTTTTCATCGACTTTGGCAACTTCGTAGTTCTTGCCCAACAACCTAATTTCTAAGCTAATAAAGTATTATAACTGAATAACCAAGATGTGAGTGAGATTTTTACTTTTTCAGAAAAATCTGCCCATAAACGACTCAACATGATTTCCTTCACAGGTGTTGTGGAGGCTGCGGAGGTTGCTGCGGAGGCTGCGGCTGCGGTTGTCCGTGCATAACCATCTACACTTGCTGCACCAAGATTTGTTAACGGCGAGCGATATGAATGGGTACTCGGACCCGCTATGCTACATCTGTGTGGCCGCTTCTTCGTCAAGTCTTGTGCTGTAATGTGAAAATATAAGAATTAAGTGTATCTGATGTTTTATTGGGGTTATGGGACGGTAAGCGAGGTAGGGCCGTGCTGAGCATGGTAGGGCGTCTGGCGCTTGGGCAGGAGCGCGGTAGGGCGTCTGGCGCTTGGGCAGGAGCGCGGTAGGGCGTCTCGTCATCGCCGCTCGCTCCTGTTCCTATGGAAGCCTCATCGTCTGCTCTGTGCAACCTACCTAAATCCCACCCAGCAACTGAGCACGTCTCGTCATCGCCGCTCGCTCCTGTTCCTATGGAAGCCTCATCGTCTGCTCTGTGCAACCTACCTAAATCCCACCCAGCAACTGAGCACGTCTCGTCATCGCCGCTCGCTCCTGTTCCTATGGAAGCCTCATCGTCTGCTCTGTGCAACCTACGTAAATAGCCGGATCCACACCGGACGATCCAAAGCGCTCCAATCGCGCGTGGCATGGAGCGCGCGCGTTCCACATGTCTGTCTGTCTGTCTATCTGTCTGTCTGTATCGTAAACGCGCATCACGCCGAAACTACTTGATGGATTGAAATGAAACTCGGCATGATTATAGGTCATACTACGAGGAAGGACATAGAATACTTTTTACAGCCTGTCCAGATAGGGCGCTTTACGCGCGCTTTACGCGCGAGTGCCCTCGCGCGTTTCAATTTATATTGCGTCCAGATGCGGCGTTTTACGCGCGCTCCACTGTTCGCCCGAGTATTTCGACTCGCGCGTAGCACGCGCGAGTCGAGAGTCCAGCGCTTTACGCGCGTAAAGCGCCCTATCTGGACAGGCTGTAGTGTAGGCGTGCCACGCGCGATCCATGTGCGCGGCGGAGAGCACGCGCTCCTCGCCGCGAACGATCCATTTGGTGTCGGTTTTTTGGTCACGCACACAGGGGCCTCAGTCGCTTGGCGCGCGCGGTCTGTACGGTCGCGTGATCCGCCATTATGGATAATTCAACTGATTCAGTATGGATCGGCAGGAGCGCGTTGGAGCAGCCAGTCAGCGCTCTTACGCACTAGCGGCTAACCGCGGGGGCGGCTAACCGCGCGGCTAGCCGCTTTTCCAGTTTAATATGCAACCGCTTATGATTGTACGCACTAAACCGCCACAAAATTTCAACCGCGGCGGTTGAATGGAGTGACGCGGCCCGCTTCGCGGCTAGCCGCCATCTTGTGTATACGCACTGGCGGTTAGTTTGCGGCGAGCTGCCGGTGAAGTATGCACGTGTTTTCAGTTGCGCAGCCATGAACTTCGACACAGAGAAATTCATTGTTGAAATTCAACAACGAGAAGCTATTTGGAATTGTGAAGGAGCAGTTTATAAGAATAGAGATTTAAAACGGAAATTTTGGATTTGTTTATGAGCCACGCGCCTTCGAGCGGTCCAACCGCTTAACGCGGTTTCATCGCGGCTGACCGCTATGTCAGCTAACCGCGAAGAAACCGCGTTAAGCGGTTGGACCGCTCGAGTCTAACCGCCTAGCGGCCAACCGCTAGTGCGTAAGGTCCCTTAGGATCGCAAAAGATTGCTGTTGGATCGACCTAGAACGATCCACGCTCCACGCATCACTATCCTGGATCGCGGATCGCGGGATCGCCGATCCATTTTGGATCGTCCGGTGTGGATCCGGCTATTCCCACCCAGCAACTGAGCACGTCTCGTCATCGCCGCTCGCTCCTGTTCCTATGGAAGCCTCATCGTCTGCTCTGTGCAACCTACCTAAATCCCACCCAGCAACTGAGCACGTCTCGTCATCGCCGCTCGCTCCTGTTCCTATGGAAGCCTCATCGTCTGCTCTGTGCAACCTACGTAAATCCCACCCAACAACTGAGCACGTCTCGTCATCGCCGCTCGCTCCTGTTCCTATGGAAGCCTCATCGTCTGCTCTGTGCAACCTACCTAAATCCCACCCAGCAACTGAGCACGTCTCGTCATCGCCGCTCGCTCCTGTTCCTATGGAAGCCTCATCGTCTGCTCTGTGCAACCTACCTAAATCCCACCCAGCAACTGAGCACGTCTCGTCATCGACGCTCGCTCCTGTTCCTATGGAAGCCTCATCGTCTGCTCTGTGCAACCTACCTAAATCCCACCCAACAACTGAGAGCCAGTCCACACGGCGCGTTGCGTTGCGTTGCGTCGTCGCAACGCAAATATTTTGACGCATAGCCGGCCACACAGGCGGCGCTGCGCCATCGCAGCGTTACTTTACTACGATGCTTCCGTCGTCGGCGCAGCGGCGACGCACACCCCCTCCCGCTTCGTCTCGGGGGCTGCTGTCCGTCATGTGTGCGTTGCGACGACGCAGCGCGCCGTGTGAACACCTTGGTTATTTGTATGTAAAACAACGCAACGGTAGCGCTGCGTCGACGCAACGCTGACGCAACGCGCCGTGTGGACTGGCTCTGAGCCTTCAGGCCCGGAATGTTGAATTTGCCAAAATGTTGTATTCTTATAATGTTGAATATACCAAAACGTTGAGTCCTAAAATGTTGACATGGCAAAAAAGTTGAGTCCCAAAACGTTGAATTCTCATAACGTTGAATACCGTCCGGGGACATAGGTCTTTAAGTCAAATTACCGACCTGCACTTATGACTTTATGTTAAAAAGCAACATACCATATCATCTGAAAGTCAAAATGCCTTAGGCCCCAAAATGCCTGAAATTCATATCGGCTCATTTATCTAATGACTGAATTACTATATACCTGTGGTGTTTCATACAATCGACAAGAAAAATATATTTTATGAGTGGTAGCTGTCGATGTCTTGACAATAGCCGTTAGATATATCGACGATTGATGTGACATAGGTACGTATGTATTTAAAAATAGATTTCATAATAGATATATGCCTAATAGGTAAGATACTTTTTGGTTATTATTATTGAACAGCGATGTCACAAATCTAGTACCCGTACTGTACGCATTACTTCCGGACAAGACCGATAAAGCACTCATTTGAGACTATTTACTATAATACGTGACCAAGTCGGTATTCATATTAATATTTTTAAATGTGATTTTGAAAAAGCACAGATCAACGCTGTAAAGATAACTTTCCCTGACGTAAATCTAAATGGCTGTTATTTTCATTAAAACAGGGCGGTATGGAAAAAGGCTAAAAGTTTAGGAATATGCGAAAACAAAACTGGACGCCATATTACTCGTTTATGTGCAATAATCCCGTTGTTCCCTGAACAGCATATAGGTACATACTAGTTTGTTGAAGATAGTTGAAAAAATGGACAATAACACGGGAATTAATAAATTTAAAAAATATTTTTAAAGACAATGGATGACTATGGACTCCGCAATCATCAGCTGCGGAAACGTTATGCTTCGCCGCAGCAATAATGCTTTGGAAGGATGGAACAGGCGTTAGAATGCCACACAAGCCTACACTCATTCGTTTTGTGTATATATTGAAGAGAGAGGCGAAATACCAAGACACCCGTATAAGAAATGCGTTATTTTCAGGTGCCCGTCTTAAGCGAAATGAAATAAGCTTTAACGACAACTATAAAAAACTATTGAGGGGAAAATATTACACCAATTTCATTTTTGGAAAATGTTATATCATTAAGAAAACGATACAGATAAATAATTTATGTTAAGTAGGTATATTGTAGTTAAATAAAAAAATTAAGTTTATTTTCTGTGCACGACTGTACATTGATGATCACTTTCTTAATCAGTCTTAGAAACATTCAGGCATAATAAATTTCAGGCATTTTGGGGCCTAAGGCATTTTGACTTTCAGATGATATGGTATGTTGCTATTTTAACATAAAGTCATAAGTGCAGGTCGGTAATTTGACTTAAAGACCTATGTCCCCGGACGGGTTGAATATACCAAAACGTTGAGTCCTAAAATGTTGACATGGCATAAAAATTTAAGTTGGGTTTAGTATTATTTTGTTTTCACTTATGTAATGCGATGATAGGTAGCTCATTGGTGTGACAGTGACGTCGACTTCCGATCCGTGAGTCGTGGACCATGCATACAGACATACTGTGGTTGGTAGGCTGTTTTCTATAGACATGATGATGGTAGCTTTCTGCTTCATTAATAAATATCGTCTCACTGAGCTCAACTTTACAACATTATGAAAATTCAACAATTTGGGACTCAACATTTTGGAAATTGTAACTTCAACATTATGAGAATTCAACGTTCCGGGCCTGAAGGCAACTGAGCACGTCTCGTCATCGCCGCTCGCTCCTGTTCCTATGGAAGTTTCATCGTCTGCTCTGTGCAACCTACCTAAATCCCACCCAGCAACTGAGCACGTCTCGTCATCGCCGCTCGCTCCTGTTCCTATGGAAGCCTCATCGTCTGCTCTGTGCAACCTACCTAAATCCCACCCAGCAACTGAGCACGTCTCGTCATCGCCGCTCGCTCCTGTTCCTATGGAAGTTTCATCGTCTGCTCTGTGCAACCTACCTAAATCCCACCCAGCAACTGAGCACGTCTCGTCATCGCCGCTCGCTCCTGTTCCTATGGAAGCCTCGTCGTCGGCTCTGTGCAATCTATCCGAGTCCCAGCCAGATACTGAGCACGTCTCGAATGAATTGACACCCATTAACTCTTGATTTAAAACACACGTTCAATCAATTCGCTTCATCTTGGTATACCTTACTCGTAGTGAGACTATATCGCGTTACGACTAAACGTCATTTTCATTAAGCATTGAGACTAATTAGCCGTTAGTCAAATACGCGTTAAGACTAATTAGCCGTTAGTCTAGTTAGCTTTAGACCGAGTTCTTAATAAGTCTAAATAGCGTTTTGCCTAAAATTCATATTTCTTATAAAACTAAGTGTAAACACCTTTATCCTTATCATCCTCTTTACTGACTACTTCACTGGCGACTTGAAACTGAATTTTTTTGAAACAAAAAAAAAATTGTTTCGTATATTATTCACATAATAAGTTATATTCATCCAAGTTTGAAGTTTTTAAGAGGCCTGCGGAAGATGACTTGCCCATACACATGTAATTTTATTTATTCAAGATTCAAATAGAAAAATATTTAAAACTAGCTGATGCCCGCGACTTCGTCCGCGTGGTATTTATTCCTTCAATTATAACAGTTGCAGATCAAAATACCTTATAATGCTTCTTTAGAGACAACATTCGACATAAACTGGTTCGGAACAATGGTTGGCCGACTCACACGGGAGGAACCAACATAAAGCTTCACAAAAAGTATAAATGAAAATGACGCATAGTCAATCCTTGGCGAATAATATGTAAACGCACTTTTTTCTTTCTCTAAGTATCCAGGGTATTGTACATAATCTGAATCTTCAGATAAAACCACCATTCTATTGAGCAAGTATCGAATTTGATCAGACTCCAACCGAGCTTGGTGTTGTTCTTCGGTTTTTTGCTGTCGTATTTCATTTACTCTCTACCTTTCTCTTAGTAATAAATACTCACATTCCTAATGTATGCGTTCATAGCCATCCCTGGCTAAATGTTATCGTTGCTGGTGTCGATCACAAAGTCTTTCTAAAGCTCTAACAATATTTTGACGATCTCGAGGGTTATTGACGTAACCCTCGAGGTCGTAAAATATTGTTCTTCACGCTGGAATAAAGTTTGAGGCGTAAGATAATGAATGACTCTCACGATCAGCTGTAAGACATGTTTCTCTTTCTTGGCTGGTTTTCAGCAATCGAGACGCATCCGTGCGTCTACGCTAAGAGCTCAAGCGAGACTCTCTTTCAGTTAAGGTCTCTGAGACTCGTGACAACATAATTATGGCATTCTCGATCAGCTGTAAGCCGTACATCCCGTTCTTGGCTGGTTTCAAGCGACCGAGACGCAGCCATGCGGCTACGCTAAGAGCTTTAGTGAGACTCTCTTTCAGTAAAGGTCTTTAAGACTTATGACAACTTATGGCATTCTTGATCAGCTGTAAGCCATACATCTCTTTCTTGGCTGGTTTCAAGAGATCGAGACGCAGCTGCAATTCGCTGATTATTAGTCGTAATGGCAGAGTCGCCAGAGGAGCTGACCCACATGCTGAACGGCCCCGCGATTCATCGGTCTTGGTATGAATTTGGATAAAACCAAAGTCATGATCAATGGTCAAATTGTTCCAGGACCGACCTTCATAGATGGCTACCTTCTTGAAATTGTTTCAGAGTACACTTACCTTATGCAGATTGTGCATTTACGTAAAAACAATGTTGAGAAAGACGACAAAAGGAAGATCCCTAGGCTGCTTTTGGGAAACTACGTCAGGTCTTCAGGGATGTTTGAAAACTAAAGTTTTCAATCGAGCGTCCTTCCCGCAATGACTTGAGCTGAGACGTGGACACTCACGGTAGGGCTGGTCCACCATTTCAAAGTCACTCAGCGAGCTATGGAAAGAGCTATGCAGTATGCACGCAGTTTTTTTGAATGACAGGATTCGTAACGAATACACCCGACGGAGCTCAAAGTAGCAGTGATAAAGATAAAGTGGCAGTGGGCCGGCCATATCTAGGGAAGAAACGACAACCGTTGGTGTAAATGTGTTTGAGTGGAGACCAAGACTCGGCAAACGTTGCGTAGGATGCCCCCTACCAGGTGGGAACGATCTGCAAAAGACTGTTGGCAGATACTGAATGCGGTAAGCTGAAGACAGAGCACTATGACGGTCATTAAGGGAGGCCTATGTTCAGCAATGGACTAAGTTTGTTGATGATGATGATGAGATGCGGCTGTGGCTATGTTAAGAGTTCAAGTGAGACTCTCTTTCAATAAGGTCTCTACGCTGAGAGCTCAATTGGGCATTTCTTCCAGTGAATGTTTCAAGACTCGAGACAGCTTATGGCTCTCACGGTCAGCGCTCAATCGCGTAATCCTCCCCACTACTTTCCGAGACAACGTATGGCGTTCAAGAGGAGCTGTTAGTAAGGCTTATCGTTGAGAAGGACTTTCCTATACTTACTTATACTGCGGGCAGTAGCCTCGCGTTTCGCCAGCCGCAGAGAATCTCGCCTCACGGTAGTCTTTATATTCTTGGGATCTAATCATCCCTCATTTTTAGCTTCTCTTGAGTACTGAAAGAGACTCCACCTTTTTCTAGGCATAGTGTAGGTACAACTAAAAATTTTAAATTTTTAAAATTTTATTGTTATATATCATAAGTACTCTATCATAAAGTATTATGTCTTAGTTAATAAAAAAACTGAATATTGTTTTCAAAAAGTACCTTACGATGTTAAACAAAGTTTTTTTTTTAATTTTACCTAGAAAAGTAAAGAGAATGTAGGAAAACAATTTAAATTTAAGATATTACTTGAGACGTGGACACTCACGGTAGGGCTGGTCCACCAGTTCAAAGTCGCTCAGCGAGCTCTGAACGATAGGATTCGTAATGAATACATCCGACAGAGAACCAAAGTTATCGACATAGCTCAAAGAATTAGCAAGCTGAAGTGCAGTGGGCCGGCCATATCTCGCGAAGAACCGACAACCGTTGGGGTAAACGTGTTATTGAGTGGAAACCGCGACTTGGCAAACGTAGTGTAGGACGCTCCGGCCAGGTGGGATGACGATCTGCGAAAGACTGCTGGCAGATGCTGGATGCGGCAAGCCGAAGACAGGGCGCTATGGTGCTCATTAGGGGAAGCCTATGTCCAGCAGTGGACTAATATAGGTTGATGATGATGATGAATTCAACAGAAAATATTGCTTTTAGTGATAGAATACAAATTATTTTTTAACGTCTTTGAGTCATGACCATCCGCAATAGCCCGCTCGCGCGTTCTGAGCCCGCGCGACAAACAGCCTTTGTGATATTCAGCAGTGAATAGAGCACTCTTGGTACCTATAGGTACCGTATGTATAGGTACTTTCAAATGCGATTAGCAAAATGTAGGGTCGGGGTGGAGTTTACGGGACGCAGGACTTAGAAAATTTTCGACGATTTTTTTCATGTATATATAACATATATTTTTTTTTATGGCATCGTGAAGAGAGTCACTAGGGGTCCAACATTGGTTCATGTCATTGACCCCAAAGTTCAATGACCTCGCCGTTAGAGGTCAAAGTATGACGTTCTGTTTTAAAGGGAGCTGGACTTAGAAAATTTTCGAAGATTTTTTTCATGTATATATAACATATATTTTTTTTTATGGCATCGTGAAGAGAGTCATTAGAGATGCAACTTTGGATCAGGTGATTGACCTCAAAGTTCAATGACCTCAGCGCTAGAGGTCAAAGAATGTCGTTCTGTACTCTGTAAACTTTAGAGGTGGCTGTGGCAGTATACAAAATTACGCCCTAATGCAATGGGGGTGGCACCTGCAGTTTGTTATTTTGATGTTTAAGCAAATAATACTTTTTTTTCATTCCGATAAGAGTTGATTAGGTTCAACTTGAGTGGCGGATCCGACACAGAGTACCCCGACTCCACGTGGTCTTGTGCGTGGCGCCCCTAGAGTGTATTTAATAAGCCGGAGGCGCGAAGGGAGTGCAGCCTCCGCCAGCCGTAACAAGGGACAGGCACCGCGCGAGCCGCAGCGGCTGAGGCTGGACGCCGAAGGCGACCAAAAAGCCGAAGCTGCGGAGGTGAGCCGTGGTGCCTGTCCCTTGTTACGCAATGGCGGAGAGGCTGCACTTCCCGAAGCGCCGGAGCTATGGCGAATCGTGATGGAACCAAAAAAAGATGAAAAATACCCCGAGGTAAAGAATTAAAAAAAAAAATCAGTGACCTTGACCTCGTAGGTCACTGACCTTGAGTTCGACAATGATTAATTTAACTTTCCATCATCGATTCCAGCTAAAACCAACGTTTTTACAGAAAAGGTAAGTGACCTTGACCTCAAAGGTCACTGACCTCATGATCGAAAATGATTCATTTAAGTTTTCGGCATCGATTCTATCAAAAACCAACGTTTTCACAAAAAAAGGTCAGTGACCTTGAGGTTAAGGACCTCAAGGTCACTTTTGTCAAGGTCCTTGAACTTTGGGGTCAAAGGTCAATGACCTTGACCAAAAAAAAATCCTTATTTTTTTGCGTCCCGTAAACTCCACAGTGACCAAATGTAGTTAACATGAAACTACATGATAATGGCAGTATCAGTATTCAGTACTTACTTACTCAATTAAAGTTTTTTAGCTATCCCACGGGAACTCTTTAATTTATCGGGATGAAAAGTATCCTATATGTTGACCAGGGATCTAGGCTACCACCATACAAAATTTCATTAAAATCGGTCCAGTAGTTTCGGAGATTATCCCGTACAAACAGACAGACAAACAGACAAACAGAGAAATAAGAAAATTGAAACAAAATGAAATCAATTATATTATACTTCTTACATCTCCCTGACTCGGTTTATGGCATTTTTTTTCATTGTACAGAAATTCGACCTCTACGATTTTATTATATGTATATAATATATGTATATATATGTATATAGATCCTTCCGGGCTGTTTGGAACTAATCTCAAAATACCCATTACTTCATACGACCTAAGATCTAAAAGACCTTTTCTCATAAGGGATGAAACATTTATGCTCGATATCGATTCATTAGGGCTAGTACGCACTTAGCGGCTGCCCGCAATGCGGCTGGCCGTCCAGCTGACCGCGGGTTGCGATTGCACTTGCGGGCAACCGAACGGCCAGCCGCAGCGCGGCTACCCGGATAGTGCATACAGCGACCGCGCTGCACTCGAGCGGTCGACTCGACCATTTTCAAGATGGACGTCGAAGAGGCTGTCGGTATTTATCGGTAAACTGGCAACCGCAGTGAAAACGCGTAGTGCGTAGAGCGACCGTCCGGCTGCCCGCCCGAGGGGCCGCAGCGCTGCGAGCGACCGGAGCGGTTAGACGGCAGCCGCAATTTAATGCGTATAGATGATACGGTCACATACAATTTTGAGCTACCGGTTAGCCGTTCGGCCAGCCGCATTGCGGGCAGCCGCTAAGTGCGTACTAGCACTTACCCTACTAGACGATCGCCTTGCGGTTTCACCCGCGTAGTTCCCGTTCCCGTGGGAATTCCGGGATAAAATATAGCCTATGACTGTCACTCCCTGAAAAGTAAGCTTCCTAAGGGCTAGCGCTTACATACAACTGTTGCATCGACTAAACTGTTTCGTCGAGTTGAGTACTTTTCGTGATTTCTACTCAACTAAACAGTTTAGTTGATGGAAGTGCGCATACAATCGATTTTATATCTTCTCAAATCGACCAGTCTTTATTCAGCAACGCTCGAATCAAGGTCTTCGCTTCAAATGCTTATACGAGACTGGCAGTCGCGGTCAGTCGCGGATCGACTGTTTAGTCGATGGTCTGCGCACATCAATACAATGCAATACAAATTGAGCGCTTGATCGATAGTTGTCCAACTTTTTAATCAAAAGCAAATCGATATACCTTTGACTTTTTAGTCGAGCAACTATCGAGTTGACTGTATGTGCGCTCTAATATATTCTTTTCAACATATGATACACAACAAAATCTTTCCTCTTGTCACGAGTTCCCGCTCAGCCAGGCTAGCAAATTGAGAAAACGGGAAACCGTGATAAGTTACTCCTATCTCGCTAACAGGGAACTAACGCTTAATAAATAAAAAGAGAAAAGTTTCATTTATATACCTTATATTTTGAAATAAACTTAATATTTAGATTATCAACTAACAAATTCTTCAATACCCTACAATTTACGAATTACCCTGTAATTTACGAATCACCTTGTAACTTCAATCACCTTAACTAAATATTCAAAATTATTACTTATGTCACCGACCGCTCAATGGCTTTCTCAGTTCTGTTCTTTTGATTAAAGTTTCTTACTCTTCAATCATAAGATCGTTAATAATAAATATTAGAGTTCAACGGGGAAAACCACTGGACGAAAGATGCATTACAAAAGGTACTGAAGGTAGGTAAGGTTAAATTTACTTAAATTAAAAATGTCTGACGGTGGCGTTTAGGCTAGAGTTTTGCAGAGAATTGCTGTAGCTTAGTTTACTAGTCAGTTACCAAGAATGTAGTTGCCATTATCGACAAAGATATAAATTAGTTATCTATACTTATAATAAAACTGTAACAGGTCCAATTCTGTACATTGAAGATATTTTGAAAATTGTTTTTGGAGGGCACTCTATTGTCGATACTCAAGCCAAAACTGTAATTTTTTTCATTCATGTCTGTCTGTCTGTCTGTCTGTCTGTCTGTCTGTCTGTATCGTAAACGCGCATCACGCCGAAACTACTTGATGGATTGAAATGAAACTCGGCATGATTATAGGTCATACTACAAGGAAGGACATAGGATACTTTTTATCCCGGAATTCAGTAAGGTTCCCATGGGAGAGGGTATGAAAGCAAAAATCCTTTACCGCGCATCACGCCGAAACTGCTGAATGAGTTGGAATGAAACTCGGGACGATTTGAGTTCATACTACAAGGAAAGACATGGGATACTTTTTATCCCGGAATTCGGTAAGGTTCGCCTGGGAGAGTGGGTAAAAGAAAAAATCTTTAACCACGCATCACGACGGAAGTGAATGAATTCGAATGGAACTCGGGACGATTGCACATGGGATACATTTTATCCCGGAATTCAGTTTGGTTCCCATGGGCTATACGGGTTTTCAAAAATTTCTTGAAATTTTTGAGCGTTGAATTAATTGTGTATCATAATTTCTGATAAACGCGTAAGTTTGTAAGTATGAATGGATAGATGGATGGATAGATTGATAGATGAATGGATGTTTGTTACTCTTTCACACAAAAACTGCTGAACGGATCTGGATGAAATTTGGCACAGAGATAGATTATAAGCTGTAATCACACATAGGCTTTATTTTATCCCGAAAATCCCACGAGAAAGGGAATTACGCAAGTAAAATAGCGAGTGCACGAAATACTAATCATGCGCAGACGAAGTCGCGGGCACCAGCTAGTATGTATATAAAATTGTAACCCTAACTAGTTGCCAACCTATTCGCCTAATCCTTCCGTATAATTCCCTAAACCGTAACTTCCCTAACACGATATTTTGAAACTTCCGATTTATAGACTCAAAAGACACAAAAGAAATATGACCGACCAATACAAACACACCCTAGGATTCTGGAAAAAGGAGAGGGGGGAACCGACCCCCGAACAACTAGAAAGAACACACCTTGTTCTAGAAAGACGTGTCGCCGCGCCGTATTCAACGGTCGCCGAACACGTTCGCCCCTCGAGTCCTGGAACCGCTCCTGTCGCTCGGTGCTCCCGAACCCGGCGCTCGCTCTTCGACCGGGGTGGACTCCTCTCACGCAGCTAGCCCCGTTTGAGAGTTGGCCTCGCCGTCTATCGGCGCTCGAGTTCTTGGGATTTTTATCCCCTTTGGAATCCTGAAATTCCCCGAAAAGAAATCCCATTAGTTCATTATATCCTGGCGGTGTTCCCGAATTGGAACTTGCCGTGAAACCCCCCTTCCACCGAGAAAAACCCCTCTTTCAATCGCTTGGTACCTGAATTTTATATTCCCGTCGCTTATTTTGGATTTGGGGGTCCCGCGCTGGCAGCCAAACGTTCCAGGATCACCGATGCTCGTCACTCCTTGAATCCCTCGCCTTCCCGCTATTTTGCAAAAGATCGTGTCGATTCGCTGTTATTCGTACGGCAGAGATTTTTCGGGATAGGCGGCTCCAAAACGGCAGCGACGGCAGGGATCACGCAGCACTGACTCGACAAACTACTGACTCCACACAGGCAAAGTTACCCCTCGCAATAATTTTTCCAGAATGCCAGGATCTTCGGGTGTGGCCCTATTTATACTAAATTTCAAAAGAATGTTCTAGAAACAACGTCTCCTTTCGTTCCGCTACTCGACGCTAGGGCGACCTTAAACCCGAGGCAGGGTGTTCTATTTTTTCTTTGAGGTCACCATTTATTCGTCTGACCTCAAGTCAACTTACAATCGATAAAATCCTTTCCCGAGTTCAATTCCCGATCCCGAATTTAGTGATCATATTTTTCTATAAAAAAAATTATACGTTCTTTTTCCTTTTATAAATGCTAAAATCATAACGTATTTTGGCTCCCTCTCCAAATCAATACCAATAAAAAACCGTTCCTTATCCCTTTCGATCCTGTTGAAAGTCCTAAGACTCAAAAATCACTTTGCAATTCTTCTTGACCCTGACCTGTCCTTCACGAATTTATTAGTGCACTTGCTGCATCATCCTGTACAAGTTTGCCACTAGTGGTATCTCCAGTTACTAATAGATGGCGCGGTAACCGGTCTGTGATAACTAAAACTCTCCTGCGACGTGACGAGTGCCTCCTTACTTCTTCTTTCGTAAGGATGCAGGATTCTTGCGTGTCTTCCCTTTCCAACAGACAGAATTAATTTTCTAACTGCGCTTTCGCTAAACAACTCAACGCCCGTCATTTTTATACACCACTCGACGACAGATGGCGCTGACCTTATTCTGAACTTCAAATTATGGTTCCAGCTCGTTATTGATTTGTGTATCTATGCATCGGTAGATGGCCCTAAACGTCACCAAATAGATTTACTTGTTACAATACCCTCCCTCCTATTCAAAGTTTCAACCCCAGGTTGAAACTACGCTGCCCTCAGCGGTATCGTTGTCAAGAAATGGAGCAAAACGAGAGAAGGAGAAAAAGAATATTAGGTACTATTCAACAACAAAAACAAAAAATACAAATCCACCAAAATCATCAAAAAAAATAAACAGCTAAAAAACTAAACATTGCCCTATAACATACACCAAATCAACAAAAAAAAAATACATATTCAAAGTTAAAACCACATCTTATATTAAAACCTTGCGAACAAGTTAGGAAGAAAAAAAAATATATCATCTATCCTAAACTTATTATGCTTAAAGGTTACTACCAAAAATTAAAACCAATATAATTTCTTTAAATCTTCAAATCCTTGATATGCCATGAGCCTAATACTTTCCCCTGCATACTTTCCAATTCAACAACTAACGGTGATAAAATTTCTTTCACTCTAACTTTTTCGTACTTTGGACATAGTTTTGCGGCCTTAAACTTAGCTGCATCACTCAACGGATAAGTCTTCTTCCATACAACATCCCCCACCTTTACGCTCGCTTCTCTTCTTCTCAGGTTATAAAACTTCGCATTCGTTTTATGCGCCTTTAGCATGTGTTGTCGGACTTCGTCGAAAATACCACGTAACTGTCCCAAATTACCGGCATATTCTTCTCTCGGAATCCCTGGTTCGTAGTCCCCGTCTTCTGCCTTATAGAGTGAACCATCAACCACCGGTTCTCTACCGTGTACTAGGAAAAACGCTGAGAACTGTGTAGACTCATTTATAGCACTGTTAATCGCGAACTGGATTTTTGGTAAATTTAGGTCCCATGATCTGTGGTCTTCCTTTACATAGGCTGACACCGCCGTCATCACCGTTTTATTTTATCTTTCTACTAAATTCACTTGAGGTGCGTAACGCGGAGTATAATGAATTTTAGGAACCTTGTAGCTTTCCAGTAGTCTACGGAATTCCGATCCCGTAAATTGCACTCCATTGTCTGCAATTACGGTCTCTGGAACCCCGTGAGTCAAGAAAACGCCTTTTTCTATTTCCGTTGCGACCCTTGCGCTGGTTGCCCTTCTGAGTGGGAACAGAATTGTATATTTCGAGAAACAACAAGTAACTACTAATAGAAATGTATGACCTGCCCTAGATCTCGGTAAAGGACCCACCAAGTCAATCGAGATCACCTGAAATGGGCGATGACAAACTTTAGGTCTCCCCATTAAACCTGGGATTGTGCGATTACTTGATTTATAAGCCGCACAAACCTCACATTTCTCTACAAACTCCTTTATGTCCTTAAACATCTTTGGCCAATAATAAAACAAACTTACTCTTCTGTGTGTCTTAAAAGTCCCTAAATGTGCAGCTGTCGGATCCACATGGTTTGCCTTTAAAACTGCTTCTTTCTGGTCACATCTAACGACCTCTTTCCACTCGAATTCCTCACTAAGTGTGTACTTTGCCTTGGAAAATCTCATCAGTTTATCGCCTTTCATGGTGAAATTGGGGTAGTTATTTGGATGTAACCTTATCCCCTCCACGATGCCATCGTACCACGGGTCTAACACCTGCGTGTCTGAAATGTTACCTAAGACCTCAACCTTTAACAACCTAGACAAGGCATCTGGGACCACATTATATGACCCTTTCCTGTGTTCTATGTGGAAATCGAACTGTGATAACCTGCATCCCCAACGTACCAGTCTACCTGTTGGATTTTCCAAATTCATGAACCATTTCAGTGATGCATGGTCAGTTATGACTGTAAAATGTCTAGACCCTAAATATGCCTGAAATTTCTCAATCGCAAAGATTACCGCCAAAGCTTCTCGTTCGGTAGCGCTGTAATTTCGTTCTGCCTTGGATAACGACCTGCTCACGTAAGCTATCGGGTGTTCTGCGTCGTCGAACTTCTGTGTCAACATTCCCCCTAAACCAAACGACGATGCATCACAATGAACAATAAATGGCCTATCGAAATCTGGACACGCTAATACCGGAGCTGTGACCAAACTTTCCTTCAATTTTGTGAACGCGCTGTTTGCTTCATCTGTCCAAGTGAATTTCGGGGCCTTTTTCGAAGTTGACGTTAGCGCATTTAGTGGTGCTGCTATTGATGCAAAGTCCCTAATAAAACGTCTATACCACGATGCCGTTCCTAAAAACATTTTCACCTGTTTTGCCGAATCCGGTACTGGAAAATCTAAGATCGCCTTGACTTTGTCTGGATCTGTCCTAAGACCAAATTCGTCCACCACATACCCTAAGTACTTTAATGATTTCCTGAAGAATTGACATTTTTTGAAATTGACCGTAAGATTGGCATACCTGAGCTTATCTACTACCCTATTTAACAGAGTAAGATGTGACTCTAAACTTGAACTCACCACGACGATGTCGTCTATATAAACAAAAACCATCCCATCAATGATATCATCAGCAAAACCAGTATTAAACAATAAATCCATCAACCTTTGTTGCCTGGCAGAAGCCCCACTCAATCCAAACGGCATAACCTCGAAGCGAAATAAGCCCCGCCCTGGTACTGAAAAGCTCGTTTTCTCCTTAGACGCCTCATCCAACGGAATCTGCCAAAACGACGATGCTAAGTCTATGGACGATAAAAATCTTGCTTCTTTCAAACTGTCTAAGATTTGAGGAATATACGGCACTGCGTAAGCATCTCCTTTCGACACCGCGTTCAATTTTCTGGAATCTAGACAAAACCGCCATTCTCCTTCTGCTTTCGGAACTAATAGGACTGGGTTGTTCCATGGGCTTTCGCTGGGTGCGACCACGCCTAGTTGTAACATCTTGTCTAATTCTTTTTGCAGAGCCTCTCTCTTCTCCGGTGATAACTGGTATTGTTTTGTTCTGACAGGGTTAGCATCCCCAGTGTCAATAGTGTGTTTTATCAATGTAGTCCTACCTAAACCCGCTACCTCCGAGGAAATTTCCTCAAATCTTTTTATCACAGCGTCTGCCAACACCTTCTGCGATGACGATAGTGTTTGGTAAGACTGAATTGTGTGTACCGGTTTTTCCGACAAACTATTTACAAAACACCTTGGTTTAACTGCCGAAGTCACGCTCCAATCAAAAATTTCTGGAGCTATACCAAAACCTCTCCAAAAATCTACCCCAAAAATGACCTCATTTGTAGCACCTGGTACTATATAAAAAGACAACACCCTTGTCTTATCCTGAAACGTTATAGGTAAACTCATGATCCCTGTTATCTTCATGCTACCTCCATTTGCCGCTTCGACCACCTTGTCGAGTGGCTGATAAGTGTAACCTAACTCAATGAGTTTCCTATGTGAATTATTCCCTAGTAGCGAAACTGAAGCTCCTGAATCTAATAAACCGCAAAATTCTAAATCTAATAATTTTACTTTTAAAAATGGGCGTGAGTCATCCGACCCTGGCGAAAAAAGGACCGAGGCCACACCCTTTTGGTTCTTACAAGAATTCCAATAATTCCTGATAGATTCCAGCCAGGCTGCCCACTCCGACTTTGACGTAAAACAACCTCGGTCCCTCATTCGTTTTTTGGCTGTGACTTTGACTCCTGTTTTGGCGAAGGTGATACCAACTCTTTATGATCCTTCGGGCAGGACCTGGATGTGTAACCAATTTCACCACAGACAAAACACTCAACCCGTTTATTGCTACGGCTCCTACAGTTCCTCGAAAAATGACCCTCCTTGCCGCAACTGAAGCAACGCATAACCCTCTGCTGTATTGGAACCTGGGACTGATTTGGTACTTGTGCTTTACAATCTCTAACGAAATGCCCTTTGTTACCGCACCTGTAACACGTTTGGACTGCTGTGGAAAGAGGCGTAGCAACTGCCTGTACAGCCACTGCTGTCTCCGATGTAGACTGTGGAGAAGGTGGTTTCGACACTGCTGCTGCTGCTTGGTTTTTTGGCTTAGCTGGCTTGTAAGCTAAATTGGGGTGAAGCGTTCTTTGGTTTATTTTCGCTGGTTCCTCAAAGTACTGTGATCTCTGGTGAGCCGCCTCTAATTTCCTACAGAAATCCTTTAATGCCGAGACTGACTTAACATCCACTAAAGCCAAATGTTCCGCGAAAACCGGACGAATGTTGTGCATCAATATCTCCAGCTGTTCCTGTTCTGTTGGGATCACCTTCAACCTAGCAAACATGTTTCTCATGACTGAAAAATAAATATGTGTCGGCTCATCTATACCTTGCGTCCTCGCCCTGATCTCCCCTATCAGTCTGTAATTGTAGTCTATAGGGCTAAACTCCTCCAATAGCAGCTTTTTCAGTTCATCCCATGTTTCTACCGAGTCCCTAATCCCTCTAAACCATAAAAGACCCTGGTCTACAAATAATTCAGCCGCCGCATTAAAGAGTTTATCCTCCTTGACGTTGTTTGCTTCTGCCAGCTCCTGTAATCTTTCTATAAAGGCTTGGACATCCGATAACCCATCAAATTTAATTCCCCATTTCGAAATTGGGATTTTTGGACCTCCGCATTCAATCACCGTGATATTTCCCGCATCTCTATTCTCTAAAGAGGAAGCTGGACTACCTTTTTCCCCTGACAACAACCTATTTTCGACCAGTGGGATGTTTACAACGGACTCCTCTTTCCCCAATAACTTCTCTAGATAAGAACAGACAACCTGTAACTCTGCTTCCCTTAAAGCCTTCACATCCTGTTCTTCCCCTTCAATCGGTCTCGATAATCGAAAGAAAAGATGGATTGCCAACGCTTTGGCCCGAGCCATGTGACGTTTTTCTCTTGTTGCCTCGAACTCAGTCCATTTCTTTTGCAGCTCCGCTACCTTACCCTGCATAAACTCTATCTCGTTCACTGAAAACAAAGGAACTTCCAAAATTTCTTCTGACGGCACCTCTAAAATAAGTCTCTTCAACTGAGTCCTCAGTTTCTCCACCGTGGACTCCGGTGTCTCTGACCTAATGAAAACCTCGTATTGCAGTTCATCTTTGGACAGCGAATGTATTGGCAACGAGTAAGATTTCGATTCCATTATGAATTGATAGTATAAACAATTATGAAAATAATTTAATATCTATGCGTAAGCGGCCAAGCTCCAGACCTGGTAAACCAAACTAAAAAAAAAAAAAATCCGAACTCCCCCCAATGAGGTGGAGCACGCTTTCCCAAACAAAAGAGAAATAATGTGCCTAGGCACCACCGGTTACAACAAACTAATAATACAAAGGTTCAGTTGTACCTAACGATAACGAAGTATATACCCTTAAATACTATGTATCACAACATACATAAAAAAAAAATACACGAGAAATGTTCAACATCAAAGAAGTACAATACCAGGCAAATAAAAATACAATTAAAAACTAGCTAGAGTGTGTTTGTATTGGAGTCCAATCCGGAAGAGTCAGAGAAAAAAAAAATCACAAATCCAAAACAACCAAAAAAAATTAGCGTTAGTTCCTCTGCAAAAAAAAAAAACTGAACAAAATACCTAAAATTTACCGTTGGGCGCCATTGTCACGAGTTCCCGCTCAGCCAGGCTAGCAAATTGAGAAAACGGGAAACCGTGATAAGTTACTCCTATCTCGCTAACAGGGAACTAACGCTTAATAAATAAAAAGAGAAAAGTTTCATTTATATACCTTATATTTTGAAATAAACTTAATATTTAGATTATCAACTAACAAATTCTTCAATACCCTACAATTTACGAATTACCCTGTAATTTACGAATCACCTTGTAACTTCAATCACCTTAACTAAATATTCAAAATTATTACTTATGTCACCGACCGCTCAATGGCTTTCTCAGTTCTGTTCTTTTGATTAAAGTTTCTTACTCTTCAATCATAAGATCGTTAATAATAAATATTAGAGTTCAACGGGGAAAACCACTGGACGAAAGATGCATTACAAAAGGTACTGAAGGTAGGTAAGGTTAAATTTACTTAAATTAAAAATGTCTGACGGTGGCGTTTAGGCTAGAGTTTTGCAGAGAATTGCTGTAGCTTAGTTTACTAGTCAGTTACCAAGAATGTAGTTGCCATTATCGACAAAGATATAAATTAGTTATATGTATATAAAATTGTAACCCTAACTAGTTGCCAACCTATTCGCCTAATCCTTCCGTATAATTCCCTAAACCGTAACTTCCCTAACACGATATTTTGAAACTTCCGATTTATAGACTCAAAAGACACAAAAGAAATATGACCGACCAATACAAACACACCCTAGGATTCTGGAAAAAGGAGAGGGGGGAACCGACCCCCGAACAACTAGAAAGAACACACCTTGTTCTAGAAAGACGTGTCGCCGCGCCGTATTCAACGGTCGCCGAACACGTTCGCCCCTCGAGTCCTGGAACCGCTCCTGTCGCTCGGTGCTCCCGAACCCGGCGCTCGCTCTTCGACCGGGGTGGACTCCTCTCACGCAGCTAGCCCCGTTTGAGAGTTGGCCTCGCCGTCTATCGGCGCTCGAGTTCTTGGGATTTTTATCCCCTTTGGAATCCTGAAATTCCCCGAAAAGAAATCCCATTAGTTCATTATATCCTGGCGGTGTTCCCGAATTGGAACTTGCCGTGAAACCCCCCTTCCACCGAGAAAAACCCCTCTTTCAATCGCTTGGTACCTGAATTTTATATTCCCGTCGCTTATTTTGGATTTGGGGGTCCCGCGCTGGCAGCCAAACGTTCCAGGATCACCGATGCTCGTCACTCCTTGAATCCCTCGCCTTCCCGCTATTTTGCAAAAGATCGTGTCGATTCGCTGTTATTCGTACGGCAGAGATTTTTCGGGATAGGCGGCTCCAAAACGGCAGCGACGGCAGGGATCACGCAGCACTGACTCGACAAACTACTGACTCCACACAGGCAAAGTTACCCCTCGCAATAATTTTTCCAGAATGCCAGGATCTTCGGGTGTGGCCCTATTTATACTAAATTTCAAAAGAATGTTCTAGAAACAACGTCTCCTTTCGTTCCGCTACTCGACGCTAGGGCGACCTTAAACCCGAGGCAGGGTGTTCTATTTTTTCTTTGAGGTCACCATTTATTCGTCTGACCTCAAGTCAACTTACAATCGATAAAATCCTTTCCCGAGTTCAATTCCCGATCCCGAATTTAGTGATCATATTTTTCTATAAAAAAAATTATACGTTCTTTTTCCTTTTATAAATGCTAAAATCATAACGTATTTTGGCTCCCTCTCCAAATCAATACCAATAAAAAACCGTTCCTTATCCCTTTCGATCCTGTTGAAAGTCCTAAGACTCAAAAATCACTTTGCAATTCTTCTTGACCCTGACCTGTCCTTCACGAATTTATTAGTGCACTTGCTGCATCATCCTGTACAAGTTTGCCACTAGTGGTATCTCCAGTTACTAATAGATGGCGCGGTAACCGGTCTGTGATAACTAAAACTCTCCTGCGACGTGACGAGTGCCTCCTTACTTCTTCTTTCGTAAGGATGCAGGATTCTTGCGTGTCTTCCCTTTCCAACAGACAGAATTAATTTTCTAACTGCGCTTTCGCTAAACAACTCAACGCCCGTCATTTTTATACACCACTCGACGACAGATGGCGCTGACCTTATTCTGAACTTCAAATTATGGTTCCAGCTCGTTATTGATTTGTGTATCTATGCATCGGTAGATGGCCCTAAACGTCACCAAATAGATTTACTTGTTACACTCTTTATAATATTAGGTCCTTACATATGAAATTGGCGTTTTGTATGGGAGGAACAAAAAGTCGAATATTTTTTAATATAATATATTTAATTAATCAAAGTATGAACCATTATTTTCTATGCACTTTTGCCATCTTATAGGTAGTTCATTGATCCCTTTACTAAAAAAACCAGTCGGACGGGAATCAATAAAATCTTTGAAGGCGATTTGGACTGCCCCATCGGAGTTGAATTTTTTCCCTTGCAAGAAGTTATCCAAATTTCGAAAAAAATGGTAATCTGTTGGAGCAAGGTCCGGGGAGTACGGAGGATGTCTTAGACTTTCCAATTGAAGCTCTTCTAATTTAGTAGCCGTCTGTTGCGCAGTGTGTGGTCTAGCGTTGTCGTGAAGCAGCAGTGGCGTGGAGCGATTGACCAGCCTAGGTTGTTTAGCCGCTAGCTTTTCCATCATGGTTTGCAATTGCTGACAATAGACATCAGCCGTAATAGTCTGGCCAGATTTGAGAAAACTGTAATGAACAATACCGGCACTAGTCCACCAAACGCTTACAAGTAACTTTTTTGGGGTTAATTTTCGCTTGGGGCAGGATTTGGCTGGCTGGCCAGGATCCAACAATTGCGCTGAGCGCTTCCGATTATCGTAAAGAACCCATTTTTCATCACAGGTAATGATTCGGTTTAAAATACCTTCATTATTGTGCCGGTTTAGTAATGTAATGCAGCAGTCGACGCGCGTTTGCCGGTTTGCTTCAGTCAATTCGTGAGGTACCCACCTTTCAAGCTTTTTAATCTTCCCAATTTGCTTCAAGTGAATTAAAACAGTTTTATCACTAACACCGCAGCCTGCAGCTAACTCGGACGTGGTTTGCGATGGATCCGCTTCCACAATAGCCTTCAACTCTTCATTATCAACTTAAGTCTCAGGCCGTCCACGGGGCTTGTTCTGCAAGTCGAAATTTCCAGAACGAAAACGTTGGAACCAAAAACGAACTGTGTTTTCTTTTGCAACACGACCGCCATACACATCATTCACCCTTCGAGTTGTTTCCGCAGCACTAGTGCCACGGCGGAACTCGTACTCGTAAATAATGCGATATTTTAAGTTTTCCATTTTGTAAAATGAGTGACGCAAACAGAAAAAAACAGAAGAAAAAAAACAAATGAATGACGATCATCGAAACACAAATACATGAGTCTATAGCTGTACAAATTTGAATTTGGAATTCCTTACCAAAGAGGAGAAATTTGTGATTAAAGTGGCCAGTACGAAAAACGCCAATTTCATATTATTATGTAAGGACCTAATATTAGTATAGATATGTCTACCTCTATATAGGTCAAAGATATAGGTCTAGCTCTCTGACAGTCTACCTCTCAAAATGTCTACCTCGCAAAAGGCCTATCTCTCAAAAGGTCATAATCGCGTTTTGACTAGGCGTAACGCGATATAGTCTCACTAGGAGTTAGGTATACCAAGATGAAGCGAATCATTTGTAATATTTTTACGCCTGCTATATTAACACTCATCATCATCACAACATCTAACAAAAAATCTTATTTTGGCTCTGTTACGTCGTGTTTTGTGCTTTACGTCAACTGAAATTACAAGTATTGTAATGTCGTCGGTTCGGTACACGTACTTCTAACCTGAAGCGAACATTTGTACTACCAGTTGACGCGGCCACTACCAGTTGACGCGGCCGATCAACGTTACCCGTAATGGTTACCCATGTCGTAAACGAGGGGCTTCGCTGCGACCCATGTATGCAGTTCACCAACAGAAAGCTGATCCGAACCTCCCCGCAGCTGAGCTGACCCAATCCCCACAGCCTGATTTAGTGGGGGAAACTTTCTCAGGGAAGTTCCCTAGAGCTTACAATTGATGCCGTCCTACAACTACCGTCCTAATCAAATTAAACAACCCAGTAGAATATCATGATTTAACAGGACTAAGACAACACTGTGACAAAATGGCGAACAGCACTGGAAGATCGCATTGTGTGGTGGGTTGATGTTTTTAGAATTCAGCAAATCTTTGTACAGCATGTATGGATTGTGATGCACGGACAGCAGCAGCCTCCGCAGCCTCCGCCACAGCATCCACCACAGCATCCACCGCAGCACCTGGAAAAGATGTCATTAAACCTCCGGGATTGAGAGGCCCCATAATATGGGTACATAATATTGTGTATGTAGGGCGTCCTGACCGTCGTACTTACATTTTTACAGTGTTATTTTGACTGGTAGAGAGGAAAACCGCACCAAATAAGGTGAATAGTTAATCTTAATAAATAGACGTAGTTTAAAATACGTATATATTATATATAGAAGTGTTGAAAATATTTTTTTTTGTAATTTTCCTGATTTTTAAATTTTTATAGTTATAATTTTAATTTTTATATAATTTTAATTTTTAAATGGCTCAAGATTACTGAACACTGACGACGTTATCAAATTTTCGCTCTTTTATATGATTCTTGAAGCAGCAAAAGATTACATTTGAAATTTGACAACAAACCATTTATTTGCTTTTACTTATAATTTTATTATGCCAGTTGTAAATAGGGGCAGGCTAAGCACAGCCCGCACTGCGAAATTTTAGACTGCTGAAAATATTGATTAGGCTTTTATTACGTCGTAGTAAAAAATACCTGTTGCGGACGGTACCAGGATGGCCGTAGTACGTCCTGGGAAAGTATCCCAATGTTTTCGACATGCGCGTCCCTTCTTCCTTTCGCTGGTGTACGCACGCCGCCACGCACCCCTGAACGTAGTGTGCTAGCTGGGGCACGACGACCTTCCACTCTTCACGAGAGACCGTAGACTACCTACTTGCTGTTTACTACCTCTTCGGCGGCTGAGCCAATCACTTTATCGTATCTAAGAACTCTCTTTATTTGATAGAATCACAGAATTGAATGAATTGCAACGGACAAGGTCGGCCTTTTTATATCTCCGTCGAACAATACAAAACATACCAAATATCTAGAGAAATAACTCTATCCCTTTCATTCAACTACGCCGTCTTTGTCTTACATTTCCACGATTTTCTAGAAGCTATATTATCTAGGTATCTCTGTCATTCCTACTTGTCTCTGTCTTTTCTTTCGATTCGTTCGAGAACAATAGGTACTTAGATCGGTGAATTTCGATAAATCTCGTGAATTTGGATAAAACCAAAGTCATGACCAATAACCACATTAATCAAGGACCGGTCATCGCAGAAGGCCACCTTCTCCCAGCAGTGGACTGATATAGGCTGATGATGATGATGATGATGATGACACAGGAAAGGTCTCCTAAGCATGACCGCTATGAAATGTTCGATGGTTCTACATCAATATCATTTTAGGTTCTCTAGTGTAGTAACGGTGAAGAGCGCGACATCTTCCTCTGAGCATGCTTCTTGGCGAACAGCCCAGAATTATATAGTGAAACAAAACATTAGTGTGAATTTATCCTCGACCTCGACTGGGTGGATTTTTTCTGCAAAAGACAGATTTAGTAGAGGAATTATTTTCGCAAGTGCGCGTGCTTCAATCCTCCACCACAATCGCGCGACATAAGACCGCTTAAGGTAGCCTTCCATTCCTAGCGACCGCGACGCGCGACCGCGACCAGGTCGCGCGACCGGTGGGCGTGGCTCCATATAATTTCATACAAAACCGGTCGCGGTAGCCTTCCGTTCCTAGCGACCGCGACGCGCGACCGCGACCGCGACCCACTGCTTTGTATGAATTTGTATGGAGCACTAAACACAAGGCGCGACCGCGGTCGTGCGACCGGTGGGCGTGGCCAGCGACCCAAGGGTCGCAGCGACCCGGTCGCGTCGGAGGCAGTGCCGTCGCGCGACGCAGGCGAGAAGCCTTTCAAAATGGCGCCGTTTTCATCACACGAGTACATGATATTAATAGAATTAGTCAATAAAAACCCTTTTTTCGGAGGCATAGATAATAACATACTTAAATAAGCATATAATTTTTCGAAATTATATGCTGATTTTTAAATTAATAATTGATTGATACTATGTTGCATATATCGCTCTCGTGTTAGTGCACGTGACCTTAAACAGCTGAGTGAGTTAAGATCGATCACTTTGCGCTGCACTTTGGGTGCAAAATACATGGCTTTGTTTTTGTAATTTATTTATGTTTGCTTTTAAAAATGATTTATTCGAGTTGATATGTTTTCCTAGTGTTGTACTATGGGCGTGTAACTAGATAAAAAAATAAAATTTCAAGAAAGGTTAATTTTTCTTCGTTTTTTTTTTCGTTCAATATGTTCAGAATAATGGTCTGATTGCTACCCTTCATTTTTCGATAGTAGTCTTTTTACACCCTGTATAATAATATATTTTTAAAGTTTGGTCCTTCATTTTTGTTACACCGTGTACAGGCGACCATGGTCGCACGGTCGCGCGGTCGCGGTTTCGCGGTTGCGGTCGCGCGACCATGGTCGTCTGTACAGGATGAGTCAGGATGTAACAAAAATGAAGGAAAGCAAACTCAAAAAATATAATTATTAAACAGGGTGTAAAAAGAATACTATCGAAAAATTAAGGGTAGCAATCAGACCATTATTCTGAACATATTTATCGAAAAAAAAAGAAAAAGAATTAACCTTTCTTGAAATTTTATTTTTTATCTAGTTACACGCCCATAGTACAACACCAGGAAAACATATCTCTTATACTCTCTATAATTTCCAAACATAGTATCAATCAATATAATAATTTAAAAATCAGTATATAATTTCGAAAAATTATATGCTTATTAAGTATGTCTATCTATGCCTCCGAAAAAAGGGTTTTTATTGACTAATTATATTAATATCATGTACTCGTGTGATGAAAACGGCGCAATTTTGAAAGGCTTCTCGCCTGCGTCGCGCGATGGCACTGCCTCCGACGCGACCGGGTCGCTGCGACCCTTGGGTCGCTGGCCACGCCCACCGGTCGCGCGACCGCAGTTGCGCCTTGTGTTTTAGTGCTCCATACAAATTAATACAAAGCAGTGGGTCGCGCGACCCGATTTCGGTCGCGCGTCGCGGTCGCTAGGAACGGAAGGCTACCTTTACAAATCGCCGGTATTCGGATGAAGCTTTATAAAATTTTAAAAGTAGCAGAATCATGCAGGAATAACCGCATTGTTAGATTTCGCAGTGCGGGGTAAGCCTCTGGCGATATCCAAATAAAATTTATAGACAAAACAAAATTATATTTATGTACCTACTTTTTTTGTACAGAACGTTTTTTCTTTTTGATTTTTTGTATGACCAATGAGTCATCACTGGACTACGCAAGCCATTATGCTCCATCCACACTCTCAAGAGGCACCTTCTTGAATCTAGAAGGTTCCTCTAGGACCTCGAGGCTCTCGACACGACTCTTGGCGAGTGGAGGTGTCAGGAGTTTTCCATCCACACTCTCAATTTCTTCAGTCTCCTTCAAGAGGGACGTGATTCAAGTGTCTGTGTTAGCTACTTTATGTGCCTACCAATATCATAAAGGTTTGCGAACATATCAACCTATAGTCCAGTCATTTAAGCTTAAATTAGGTAAGAATCTCGGAATTCGAGATACCCAGCTGTAAGTCTGTAAATACTTGTATATTGGCAGGTGTAACCTTTGACCTTGAAATTTTATAGTTGCGCACGCCCTACCATATTATGTAGGTTTTGAGACAACTTTTAGGGTGCCAATATACAAGTATTTACAGACTTACAGCTGGGTATCTCGAATTCCGAGGTGAAAGTACTAAAATGACTGGACTACTAACCTAACTTTAAAAGTAAAGTCAAAACGGAGAAGGTGATGGATGACGTCACTACGAGACAGCGAAATGAGCGAACTCGAGAGTGATGGTTGATTGTCTCGCCTCAACCACTCCCGTATTTGGACTCGCGCCTGAATAACCGACATGCCCCACCCAAATTTTTCACGAGGGAATGCGAGTACGAGAGTGAGGACAACGGTGCGCTCGTATAGCCTCGTGGAGAGTCTAGATAGGGCATTACGGTGAGTTCATAAGGCGGCCCCTAGACCTACAATAACATTGTACACTATGATTGTACAATACTTTTTATTGTACAATAAGATTGAATGGCGCCCTGAATCCAAACGAGCAATTTTATACACAATAATACGAACTGCACAATGTTTTCGTGTTCAGTCCGAGAATAGTATTGATCGTGTGCACCAAATATTGCACAATACTGACCCTACACGATGCAATGGAAAATTGCATATTGTGCAATAAAAATTAAACTCGCTCAAACTTTCGTTCAATCATTGCGCAATCTTCAATATTAATTAACCCTAAACGGTCAATATTATTGCACAATTTGCAATATTGCGCAATATAATTGACCGTTTAGAGGCCACCTAATGTATGATAGGTCAGGTGTTCGACTTTTGCTAGGGCTACATTAGCGGGCTACGGTGAATATTCGTTTTTGTTAATTCTGGAAGTCTTCGCCCGAATACTACGCGATGACACGATGTACCCGGCTACATTCATCGCGTTAACACTAATATTCGCCCGAGCCCGATAATATATCAGAGCAAGAGCCGAGGACGGCCAGACCTTCGTTATTTTATAAAAGCTGAAAGTTTCTCTGTGGCTGTCTCCAACACAGCTAAGAACTACCCCTGACTATGGAGTTTCGACTGTGGTTACTTTGGAAGGTATCAGGTAGTAAAGGTGTATAAAATAGTAGATTAAAATTCGTTAAAGTAAAACGTCTAATTTTTGTATATTTTCTTCAGGATATCTTTAGAATTCACGTTATCCATTGCCGGACACTTTTGACAGTTGCTACCCCCTTCCAGACACCCCTAAACTGTAATTTTCAATTGTACTTTCATATACCTAGTATAAAAGCTGAATTTTATATATGTTACTTGGGGACCTATATTAATTAAACTGTCTGGCTTTTGAGGTAAGACTTTTATATAGGTCTACGAGTACGAGTATATATATAAAATTCAGCTTGAATACTATAACGAAAGTATCTAGCAGGGGGTAGCAACTGTCAAAAGTGTCCGGCAAATGGATAACGTGAGTTCTAAAGACTTAAAGATATCCTGAAGAAAATATACAAAAATTTGACTTTATTTTAAGGTTACTATTTTATACACATTTACTACCTGTTACATTACCTGCCAAAGTAATAGTCCAGTCATTATATACATTTGGAAAAGAAAGTGAACCGAGAAAGCCAAATTTTTGATATTACGTGGGGAGTGGCTAGAAAAGCTTAAGTTCAAATTGTCGACCAAAATAACCTTGTGCAATTTCCGCCATCTTGAAAAAACCCTTAAATTCAGTTTTTTCATCATAACTCGGTTCCCCGTTGAGATACGAAAATTTTTATAGAATACTTTTTTGTAGCTTTTTTCACGATCTACAATTAAGGTCCTCTACATTTTTCACGTATCGATCGTCGTTTTCGAGATATCGATCAAAAATATCGTAAATTTTTGGAGAATTTTTTTTATTTCGCTATTAACTTTTTAAGAAGATATCAAAAAATGTTTGATTTAAGACTTGTAGAGCGTGTCCAGACCTACAAATTCGTTTTTTTATTTTTCATTTCCGACAAAAATTACGACCTCCAGCGCGCCACAAAGTCAGTAAAACTGTGCCCGGTTTTCATTTAGCCGCTCGCTCGGTTGTATCCACACGTCGAAATGGATGGAGAATGGTTCAGGGAATTATTGCAATACAAAAAAAAATCATAAACCAGCCGAATTATAAATCAAATAGGTACATGAAATTTATTGATAAAATAATTTTACATGAATAATTTTACATGAAATTTATTGATAAAATAATTTTTATGCAGCAAAAATAATGATTACAGGTGGTAATTTTTTTCATTTTTTTTCATTTTCACGTTCACACGTTTCACTTTCACACATTTTCACACGTTTTTCGTCGTTTGGACGGTCCTGGCTGTTCAAGTTCCTCCTCGGTAGATTCTTCGAGTCGTGAAGCCTCTTCAATCGCAGGAAATAATGTTGTGAGGGTCGAAAAATTATAATCAATTAACAATATTTGTAGGTCTGGACACGCTCTACAAGTCTTATTACAAACATTTTTTGATATCTTCTTAAAAGTTAATAGCGAAATAAAAAAAAATTCTCCAAAAATTTACGATATTTTTGATCGATATCTCGAAAACGACGATCGATACGTGAAAAATGTAAGTGACCTTAATTGTAGATCGTGAAAAAAGCTACAAAAAAGTATTCTATAAAAATTTTCGTATCTCAACGGGGAACCGAGTTATGATGAAAAAACTGAATTTAAGGGTTTTTTGAAGATGGCGGAAATTGCACAAGGTTATTTTGGTCGACAATTTGAACTTAAGCTTTTCTAGCCACTCCCCACGTAATATCAAAAATTTGGCTTTCTCGGTTCACTTTCTTTTTGAAGCCGATTTTTCCGACGTAATGACTGGACTATAACCAAAATCGAAACTCCATAGTCGGGGTCGTTCTTACGTTTTATTTTTAGTATATCTAAATGATCTCCCCTTTTAGCAAAAGATCTTTGTGATATAGTCTTATTTGCTGATGATACTTCAGTTATTTTTAAAGTTGACAGAAATAAATATAATTATGACGATGTAAATAATTCGCTTTCACAAATACATATTATTATGTACTAAATTGGTTTACCGCCAATAACCTCTTACTTAATGCTAAAAACAAAATGTATAAAATTCATATAACCAAATGTTAGAGAACTCCCAACTCAAATCATGTTAAACAATGAGATTGTTCACTTCGTAGACTCTACTGTGTTCTTGCATATTGATTCATCTCTTCAATGGCAACCGCAAATTGATGCTCTCGCGGGTAGCCTTAGTTCAGCAGCCTATGCAGTGAGAACAATCAGACATCTCACTAATCAGGACACAGCTAGGTTAGTTTATTATATTTATTTCCATAGTATTATGTCCTATGTATTGTAATTATATAAGTTAATATTAGGTATTGTATGGGGACGTTCTTCAAAAAAGGTCGGTGCGTGCAATTTAAAAATTAAAGCCACGTGACTCCTCGAGGGAATTATTTAAAGAAATAAATATTCTAGCTGTAATTTTGCAATATATTTATGAAAATTTAATGACACACAAAAACAAGAGTAACTTTTTGAAAAAATTGTTTCCCAGTTGTTTCGCTTCATTTAGATTACGAAAACTGGGGAAATCATTTATGGGTGATTGTATGCGCTTCTATTAAGCTTCCATCTGAAGCAACTGAAATTTAATAATAATAATAAAAGCTCCGGACAATCCACACAGCATCATCTAGCCCCAAGCTAAGCAGAGCTTGTGTTATGGGTACTAGATGACTGATAATACATTACATAGATAGATGGGTGATTCTCCCGGGGTTCAAAAATACATGTCCGGCTCGAAAAATCATACAAAAAGTATCCCTAGCCCTTTGATTTTTTTTATGATAGTAGATTAGACAAAGATAATAGGGGAGGCCTTTTTTAGTTTTTTAATATTCTTATTTTAAATAAGTAAAAATAAATAAAATCCTTGGAAATTATGACTTCCGTGGTGCGTCCGGACCTCATGTTTCTGTGTTAATAAATTTTTATATCATTTCCTAAAAACTCTGGTACTAATTTACATAGGTTCACAATAACCCAGATAGTTACTTGCTTATTTGACGCTATTACTACGCAAAACTAAGCTTTAGTTGTCAAGTTACAACGAGATAACTTCGCGTCCGTCGTTTAGGTCTGATTTCCGTGGTGCGCACTAAATTATTCATAAATACTGTACTTTAATATCTGCGTAAATAGTTGTAAAATCGAGAGAAACTATCAGTCACGCCCCATCAGTGGTGTGTACAACAAAGGTGTATGTCTCCACGTCACTCTGTTATTTCGGTACGTATTCACTTTCCGTGGCTTGGTATCTAGAAATTCATATATTCATATATTCATCTAGAATACCATGTTGACTATAAATTTGTTCATACTAATCCTATTGTTATAATAATTGCAATAATTTATGCCTTTTGTGTTCCTAATTTCGACTGCATATTTCAATGTAAAATAAACCAGCAAATTAAGAAAATTTCTAGGATTTTGTAATAATTTTTGATTTCCGTGGTACTGATTTCCGTGGATTTTGCAGGTTGATTAACATCTCAATAATAATATTTTTATGTTTTTATAATGTTTTTTAGGATAAAAGATTATAATAAATATAAAATGAATAATTATAATATTTTTAATACAAAGATAAACATTATTAGTGTGACTTTTGTTAAAAATTTACTTTAATCTCATTAAAAAAATAACTTCTGCCAGGTTTACTCAATACAATACGCCTATTTCTCTAAGTAAAAGAAAAGAGTGGGACAGGATAAGCCTATTTTGATTAGTAGTTGATCTATAATTCCATCTTTATAATAAAACCTAGCAACATGACTGATTATAAAATTGTGTGAACTCGATGTAGATGTAAACTATTGCCTTAGTTCCATTTTCATTGATATTCTATAGAACATAAACCTACGTCTTACAGGATATAAATAATATTTGAAAAACCTAGTACTTATATAATATAACCTATGTGATTTAATAAACTGATTAAAAACTAAATGTTTACAGTACTGATTTAAAGGTGTTTTTGTAAAAACTGATTGAAACTACAAACATCAAATAATTGGTCCTTAGTTTTAAGCCTTCAGGCCCGTAATGTTGAATTTGCCAAAATGTTGTATTCTTATAATGTTGAATATACCAAAACGTTGAGTCCTAAAATGTTGACATGACAAAAAAGTTGAGTCCCAAAACGTCGAATTCTCATAACGTTAAATATAACCAAACGTTGAATCCTAAAATGTTGACATGCCAAAATGTTTCAATATGTTTCAGTACTCAGAGGAAAGTACCCACGCTAGAGTTTTAGTTTCCTGAGTACTATTTCCACGAAACCTCTTTAGTTAAGAATATAATACCTAAGATATTGGCCACTGAAATTCTTAAAAAAGATAGTGTACATAAGACTTAAGTTAGGCTTTTAAGATAATTTAACGATAGTTAGATAATTTTTAAGAAGTTGAATAAAAATTTAAGTTGGGTTTAGTATTATTTTGTTTTCACTTATGTAATGCGATGATAGGTAGCTCATTGGTGTGACAGTGACGTCGACTTCCGATCCGTGAGTCGTGGACCATGCATACAGACATACTGTGGTTGGTAGGCTGTTTTCTATAGACATGATGATGGTAGCTTTCTGCTTCATTAATAAATATAGTCTCACTGAGCTCAACTTTACAACATTATGAAAATTCAACAATTTGGGACTCAACATTTTGGAAATTCAACATTAAAGGAATTGTAACTTCAACGTTATGAGAATTCAACGTTTTGGGACTCAACTTTTTGGTATATTCAACTTTATAGGAATACAACATTTTGGTTAGCGTCAGAACCCCTGGACCAAGTGCGATATTTTATGTTTGGAAACTATCAAATTACAATACCTTTTCAATACTATTTGATACCTCAGTTAAATTATTTAGTACCTCGATGAGCTGTGAAATAATTTGAAAAGAAAGTGGTCAGACATTCTGACGTCAGGTTGTCTGGACCACATCTTTTTCGCATAGTTAGAGGCAGTAAAACTTGAAAAATCCTTTGTAAATATTTAATACCTTTTTAATACCTTCCAATACCTCTTTTTTTCAAACATTTAAGCGTCGCAGAAAAAAGTTACGGATGAATATTAAATTTTGCAGGAAGGTTGTTCGATACATATCTAATTTACCGCAGACATAACACTAATCTTGTGAATGCGTAAGTTTGAATGTCGAGATGTAAATATGTGTGGATGGATGGATGGATGTTTGTTAACTCTTCATGACTATGGATAGGACTGGATGAAGTAAAAAGTAACTTTTTATGAAATTCTGATGAATGAAATTTCATTTTATCTTACGAATAAGGTTACAGTTGCAAAACAACAACTTTCAAGGAGACGGTTTTATCTTATTATTTGGATAATTTGCGGCCAAATTCTGATAGGCAACCTGGTAGATACATATTATCTTTCTTACAAATAAACATAAAAATTTGGTTTTAAGCACAAAACTATGCGGCTGTCCCAATGTAGTTTGTGTTATTGTTTGTTAACTCTTCACGACAATGGATAGGACTGGATGAAGGTAAAAGTTACTGATGACTGAAATTTTGTCGTATCCTACGAATAAGGTTAAAGTTGCAAAACAAAAACTTTCAAGGAGACGGAGAAGAATAGAGATAAATTTATTGTGAAACACTCTGATTCTATTTCGGGATAACCGAAAACCGGTAATAGTGACTTAAAATGCGATTAAAAGAAAAAAACGCCAAAAGAAAGAAAAAAGTACAAAATATAAGCGATAGTCAAATATTTTATGTGAAAATGTTTGACTTCACAAAACGGCACTACAGGAAGACCAGCGTCGTTGATTGAATTTTAGAAATCGCTGGAACATGTACCTATGTCAATATTCAGTCTACAACTAATGGTTTCTGAAATTGTTTCAAATTCTAAATTTCATAGTTTATTTAATATCACGTATTTTTTCTTACGAAATTTTTTCTTAAAAAACTTGGGGGCTTGTGCAATAAAATTTTAAAATTGATGACAAAAACATTCCCTTGTTTACAGATTCACTGAAAACATGATGAAAGTAAAACTTTATGTAAATAATAAAACATGTCTTATTCTTTATTCTGTTTTTGACACACATATTGTTCTCTATTTCACAAATAAGCGTACACGCAGGCAAAGTCGCGGGATGCAGCTAGTAATTATAAAAATATATATATTATAAAACTAAAGCTGGGAAAATATGGACGCGCAAAGCTAGAGATAGAGAAAATTGGAGATCCTTGGAGGAGGCATACACCAGGTCCATATCACAATTAAATAAACTGACAGCAAGAAACATGATGACTACAAATGAATATTTTAATGTAATGCATGACAATATACTAATATTTAATTATTTTCTCGTGACTGACTTAATAATATAATTTTTATCATTAATTCAATCGTAGGTTTAAGCAATGTAAAAGGAATTCTTTATTATATGTCTTGCAAAATGTTATGAGAAATTGTTGTGATATGTGATATCGGAATAAAGCGCTTTTTATTTATTTATTTATATTAAAAAAATGTTCTACAGAAAAAAATATATCAAAACGGTGGATCACCGGCCGCGAAGCTAGGCTGAAGCAGCTGGTGACTAGGGTTGCAGACAGAGGAACTTCCTGACAATACGGGCCGAGTCCAGGAGAACCCCTTTTTGGATCTGGCCCTTGACCCAACTTACTCTCTATTTAGCGAGTCTCTTGAGATGTTTATAGCGGCTCTTCGTTACTATTGGTCTAAGATTAGCCCGCTCATACGGCTCTCCCAAACCAAAACCTAGTAAGAGCCATTTTTTTTGTAAACGCTTTTATCGTCATCCGTTTCTTGAATTTTGAGCCACGTGTTATGAAAAAACACCCGTATTTCATCTTATTTACAATCAAAGTGACGTGACCCACTAATCCTAGTAACTCCACTTGCTACATTGCGAAACAAAATCAAAATCCTAGCATGTAACATTTCCATTAACATTTCATTCATAGTGTTTGAGTTTGAAATTACTACTTACTAGGTTTTTCAATTTGGGATTGGCTATTACTAAGTTTTTAATAAATGTCTTTTTTGATATTTTTTGTACCATTTACTTATTATTTTATGTCAAATCAAGCTAAGTCAGGTCAGCCAAATTTGAGTAAAACTTTTAAAAACTTGGTTTTTAGTGACGAACACTATAAACTATTCCAATCTTCCAACTTTAAAGCCTATTAAGAGACTATACTAGGTTTTTGATTTTGTTTCTTGATTAATCGTCTGATAATATTTATGTAGTAAGTCTCATAAAACGTGTATGTCCAGTTTTTCGATTTTAATACTCTCTATTTGAAAAAAAACATTACCATATAATCACGAACAAATAGTTCGTCAAATTTCTTACTATTGAAGAGGCAGGTAAAAAATTTTGATTCGCTTCTCCTGTAACTTTTTCACAATGGCTCTTACTGGCTTTGGTTTGGGACAGCCGCATAGTTTTGTGCTTAAAACCAAATTTTTATGTTTATTTGTAAGAAGGATAATATGCATCTACCAGGTTGTCTATCAGAATTTGGCCGCAACTTTTCCAAATAATAAGAAAAAACCGTCTCCTTGAAAGTTGTTGTTTTGCAACTGTAACCTTATTCGTAAGATACAATGAAATTTCATTCATCAGAATTTCATAAAAAGTTACTTTTTACTTCATCCAGTCCTATCCATAGTCATGAAGAGTTAACAAACATCCATCCATCCATCCACACATATTTACATCTCGACATTCAAACTTACGCATTCACAAGATTAGTGTTATGTCTGCGGTAAATTAGATATGACAAAATTTCAGTCATCAGTAACTTTTACCTTCATCCAGTCCTATCCATTGTCGTGAAGAGTTAACAAACAATAACACAAACTACATTGGGACAGCCGCATAGTTTTGTGCTTAAAACCAAATTTTTATGTTTATTTGTAAGAAGGATAATTTGTATCTACCAGGTTGTCTATCAGAATTTGGCCGCAACTTTTCCAAATAATAAGTAAAAACCGTCTCCTTGAAAGTTGTTGTTTTGCAACTGTAACCTTATTCGTAAGATACAATGAAATTTCATTCATCAGAATTTCATAAAAAGTTACTTTTTACTTCATCCAGTCCTATCCATAGTCATGAAGAGTTAACAAACATCCATCCATCCATCCACACATATTTACATCTCGACATTCAAACTTACGCATTCACAAGATTAGTGTTATGTCTGCGGTAAATTAGATATGTATCGAACAACCTTCCTGCAAAATTTAATATTCATCCGTAACTTTTTTCTGCAATGCTTAAGGGCGCTTGTACACGCTAAGAAAATTTGCCGTTCCTGCGGCAGAAAAGACAAATTCTTCGTGTAGACGTCAAGAATTTTTTCTGTTCCACACACGTAAACTTTTCGTGTCTTCCGCAGACAAGACCAATCGAAACGTGTACACGACACGAATTTTTTCGTGCAGTCGTCAGTCGGGCGTAGGGCGCGCAAGTAATAACATGTGTGATAATCAGTGTGAGTTTCGTTTATTTATATAAATGTTAACTACAAAGCAAAAAAGAATGATAATGAACGAAGCAAGAATGAATTAATGAAATGAACTTTGTTTGTTTTTTTTTATTTTCTAATGCACACTAGCGACGTCCACAAAATACGACGAAATACGACGAACTGAAACTAGCGTCCTTGGCTGTCTATGGTCCGATTCCTATCTTTACTAGTACTATATTATTAATCTGGGACTACCTGGCTGGGCTGGGCTGGCTCAACCCTACTACACCGCCCCCCGCCGCTCCGCAACAACGTTCGCCGCGTCGTGTCTAGCGCAGATAAGAATTTTTTCGTGCACCGCTGAGAGCAGTGTACACAGTTATTTTCTTGTTACGACACGAATTCTTGGATAGGCCCGGCTTTTTTTCTTAGCGTGTACAAGCGCCCTTAATGTTTGAAATAAAAAGGTATTGGAAGGTATTAAAAAGGTATTAAATATTTACAAAGGATTTTTCAAGTTTTACTGCCTCTAACTATGTGAAAAAGATGTGGTCCAGACAACCTGACGTCAGAATGTCTGACCACTTTCTTTTCAAATTATTTCACAGCTCATCGAGGTACTAAATAATTTAACCGAGGTATCAAATAGTATTGAAAAGGTATTGTAATTTGATAGTTTCCAAACATAAAATATCGCACTTGGTCCAGGGGTCCTGACGCTAACAACATTTTGGCAAATTCAACATTCTGGGCCTGAAGGGTTTTAAGAAGCTTAATAATGCCCTGCCTCTACTGCCCTGCCTCTACTGCCCTGCCTCTACTGCCCTGCCTCTACTGCCCTGCCTCTACTGCCCTGCCTCTACTGCCCTGCCTCTACTGCCCTGCCTCTACTGCCCTGCCTCTACTGCCCTGCCTCTACTGCCCTGCCTCTACTGCCCTGCCTCTACTGCCCTGCCTCTACTGCCCTGCCTCTACTGCCCTGCCTCTACTGCCCTGCCTCTACTGCCCTGCCTCTACTGCCCTGCCTCTACTGCCCTGCCTCTACTGCCCTGCCTCTACTGCCCTGCCTCTACTGCCCTGCCTCTACTGCCCTGCCTCTACTGCCCTGCCTCTACTGCCCTGCCTCTACTGCCCTGCCTCTACTGCCCTGCCTCTACTGCCCTGCCTCTACTGCCCTGCCTCTACTGCCCTGCCTCTACTGCCCTGCCTCTACTGCCCTGCCTCTACTGCCCTGCCTCTACTGCCCTGCCTCTACTGCCCTGCCTCTACTGCCCTGCCTCTACTGCCCTGCCTCTACTGCCCTGCCTCTACTGCCCTGCCTCTACTGCCCTGCCTCTACTGCCCTGCCTCTACTGCCCTGCCTCTACTGCCCTGCCTCTACTGCCCTGCCTCTACTGCCCTGCCTCTACTGCCCTGCCTCTACTGCCCTGCCTCTACTGCCCTGCCTCTACTGCCCTGCCTCTACTGCCCTGCCTCTACTGCCCTGCCTCTACTGCCCTGCCTCTACTGCCCTGCCTCTACTGCCCTGCCTCTACTGCCCTGCCTCTACTGCCCTGCCTCTACTGCCCTGCCTCTACTGCCCTGCCTCTACTGCCCTGCCTCTACTGCCCTGCCTCTACTGCCCTGCCTCTACTGCCCTGCCTCTACTGCCCTGCCTCTACTGCCCTGCCTCTACTGCCCTGCCTCTACTGCCCTGCCTCTACTGCCCTGCCAACGGCATAACCGAAACAAACCAGTAGAATATCATGATTTAATAGGACTAAGACAACACTGTGACAAAATGGCGAACAGCACTGGAAGATCGCATTGTGTGGTGGGTTGATGTTTTTAGAATTCAGCAAATCTTTGTGCAGCATGTATGGATTGTGATGCACGGACAGCAGCAGCCTCCGCAGCCTCCGCCACAGCATCCACCACAGCATCCACCGCAGCACCTGGAAAAGATATGTCATTAAACCTCCGGGATTGAGAGGCCCCATAATATGGGGGACATAATATTGGGCGTCCTTACCGTCGTACTTACATTTTTACAGTGTTATTTTGACTGGTAGAGAGGAAAACCGCACCAAATAAGGTGAATAGTTAATCTTAATAAATAGGCGTAGGTTAAAATATATATATTATTTATAGATAGAAGTGTGTCGAATATATAATTTTTTGTAATTTTCCAAATTTTTATTTTTTTATATAATTTTAATTTTTAAATGGCGAAATATTACTGAACACTGATGGTATTGACAAATCATCGCCTTTTTATATGATTCTCGGGGAAGCCAAAAAATCCAATTTCAAAACTGACATCAAAAATTCTATTTCATTTTTCTTTTAAAAGTTATCTGTATGCCAGTTGTAGATAAATAATATTCTATAAGCCTTTTTTTATGTATCTATTTTAAAAACATCATGACTCCTCTAAGGCTCCTGTTCACAGTCGGCGATTATAGACAACTATCGACCCGCCTCGGCTTCGCACGTTTTTATTATACGTAGGTATAAATCTTTTTCTTGAATCACTCTATCTATTAAAAAACCACATCAAAATCCGTTGCGTAGTTTTCAAGATTTAAGCATACACATACATAGGGACAGAGAGAGCGACTTTGAAAACGAATTTTATACTACGTATGTAGTGATAATATGCGCGACTCCGACGCGAACCGCGAACTTCATTAGCTAGTGAACAAGAAAAACCCCATAATAAAAGGAATTTATGTTTTTATTTCTGACCATGTTTCCTCAAACTATTGGGTCGATTTACGCCAATCTTCTTTCAGGCTAATACAATAATAATAAAATAAAAAAAAAACGTTTTTATTGCAGACAGTAAAACAATCCTTAATTATTATGCTTACGACCAACGTATAACACACAAAAAATAAAAATATAAATAGAGATTTAGTAAAACAAAACATAATATAGAAATGTGTCAGGAAGCAGCTGGGCTGAGGATGTAGGAAGTATTTTCCTTCATTGATCACCCTCATCACAAAGTACCTCCAGAGTGGATATGATAGCCCCTCTGCCACAGTCCCCAGGATGCTGTTGCGACTATTCCGTATTCTGCGCATCAGGGATGCAGTTTTCTTGCGCACTATGGCATGAAAACCATCAGTGTGGTGCTGCGCAAACATTCCCGACGCACTGCAGAAACGGGGCAGTCGCAGCATCATCCATCAATTAATATATTATTATTGTATTGGATTCGTAGGGCGTCCATCGATCTTTTAGTATGCTGGACCCACAGATTTCCCATGTAAAAACTGACAGTAATCTTTAAAAGTACTTAATATGTAACATGAGATGATATTTTTTTGAAATTGATAATTTGTTAGGCGTCGTCCTAATTGGGAGCGATCGTACGATGACACGATGCGTTCTCGTCTTGCGATGAGTTCAAACATACAGATTTCATCAGTGTCCTATTTGAACATCGCAAGTAATCGTGCGAGCACATAAAATGCTTAATAACGATCGTACGATGCCTTTGATCGTGCGATCATGTAATCAAAGTAACAGATCTCGTTTGAGTGTCCTAATCGGTTACCTACGCGATGCGATGACGCGTTTGTTTGCGTTGAAAAACGCATCGCACCATCGTACGATCGCTCCCAATTAGGACGGACATTATGCAAAAAAAAAATTGATTGGGTAGGTTTAAACTTTTTTCAGAGACACTTTTTATTTTCTCTTCTTATAATCTATTTTTGAAATGAAAGCCTATACCTGACCTGACAATAAAAAAAAGACAACATTTTAATTTGGAATCGTTATCATCAAGAAGGTTTCGTTTAGAAATATAAAACCCTGGGTAAAAGTAAAGTGTAAAGGTGGGAGTCGACTTGCACACGAGGGGTTCTGTTCCATCATTGTGCAAAACTTATTATATTTTTTATTGAAAACTATTAATACTCTAGACAAGAGACTTTTCGATAAAATCTATAAAAAGCCAACATAATGTTACCCCCACCTGATCGCGCCCGACGTTCCTAAACTTCGGTCTAACTAAGGTATTCTACGTCGGACATGGACGTTGAATAAATTTGCTTTTCTCATGAAAAATTCTGGTAAGGTGATGTAATCGATAATATAACACAAATAACATGGTACTAATACATATAGGTAATATTTAATTTAATTTTGATTTTATTTAACAAGCCCTGCTTAGCTTGGGGCTTAATCAAGATGATGCTGTGTGTTATTTTCATCTTTATTTATTTATTATTATTCGGCAAATCTTAGTGGATTACGTCTGGAATGCAATATTCAGATCTACCTGTTGTTGTGAAAACCGCGTAAAGGATAAGTATAGGATATGTGAACTGTTTGCTATCTGTTTTTTTTTGTGTAGATAAGTATAGTAGTATTTTTGATTCGGTCATACGAGATTTTTGGTTGAACTATAATAATAATAAATAATACTGCAAAATCCATACAGATAAGCTTCATCTAGATAAGCTTAGCAGAGCGTGTGTTATATGTACTTGATGACTGATATACCTACTTAATAAAATACATTAATATAATATAACACTAAAGCGATCCTAATCCCACCCTAATCGTCGCATTTAAAATCAGACATAAGTCACAATTGGTCTCCTTAGTTATTAAATATTTTGTAGTATTAAAAAAATATATAGAGACAACTCACTACAATCAATACTTCAAACTACCACCATTCTGTGTCACTTAATTACCTCCATGTTAATATTATGTTACTGTTTGTTAATTTTATGTACTGTTTTTTATTCTACCTGTGTCTAAATAAATGTTTTTTCTATTCTATTCTAAGTGTTTCCCTTTCACAGCGATTCCTAATTCCTAGCTTGATTAAGATCCAGTACCTAAAACCGGCCAATTCAAACGTAGTTTTTGTAATATTTTATTTGTTCTTCATTATTGCCTATATCTGCAAAAAAACACATACTCAGTGAAGACTGCTACTTTTTTGATACCATGCAATACCTACACACAAATAGACAGCTGAGGCATAGTACTAGGGTCCCTTTGGTACACTTTGAGTACGGAACCCTAAAAATTAATTAATCCAAATTATGTCACGTGTCAAAATTGCCTTTTATTAACTTGTTATAATTGTGGTTATAATAATATGTAAAAATTACCAAAACACTAAAAAAACTCAAAAATTTAAAGTAAAAGTACCAATATAGTAATTAAATAAAACTAGACAAGTTTAGTAATAACCATGTGCTATCCTCTAAAAAGATTGCCTGATTACAAGGAACTGCGAACGTGCTATCCATGCTGCCCTGTTAGAGTAAGTTTCGATAGATATTGTGGTTGCCAGTGGTTGCTACTACAGACTAGTTTCTGCTTCTACCCAGCTTATGGACCCCATGGATCTTTTCATTGATGAAAAATTGTCTTTTTACCTACCAATCCTAAAACCACTAAAATTTCTTGGTATTAGGTCAGCCAGTATCAGTTCAAAGCAGCCGAACTAGCAGTAAAATATACTGAAACTTCGCACCTACTGAACTGAACATGCCCATTATTGTGGTAGCTTTTCACGACGCGTTTTATCACGAGTTGCGCTGCGCCAGCTCGACCCTACGCGCCGTGTGAAGGTAGTGGCTCGAGGCGGCGCGGGCTGGCGCGGTCGCGCGCGTCCCATCCGATGAAGTCGGTAACTTCAAAGGCGCGTGCCGCCGCGGCTTGAGCGGACTCGTGGGGACTCGAGAACGCGCGGGGTGGCGCGCGTCAGTGAGCGAAGAACTGGCCGCGGCTGGGCCCAACGCCCGCCGTGCCCGCCCCAGCCATGCCGCGCCGTGAGAACGGGTGGCGCGGACTCGCCTGTTGGCGCGTGCTGGCTCGTCGAAATCGGCTCGGCGCGGCGCGGCTTGTGATATCACGTGCCGTGAGAAGACACCTTTAAAGTTCAATTGACAGGGTCCAACATGTCTGCCATGCGGAATGGACCCAGTGACTCTTCGCCGGCCTCTGATCGTCGGCGACAGCACATTTGACTATCGCCCCACCAGCTGGCCAGGGATGCTGCTTAACAGCCAAGACAAGAAAGTCAGATATATGCTGATTAACTACGAACGTCCTGTAAGTTTCCTTATCTTTACTTATCACTACATAGTATAAAACAAAGTCGCTTTCTCTGTACCTATGTCCTCATGACCCTTTGTATGCTTAAATGTTTAAAACTACGCAACTTATTTTGATGCGTTTTTTTTATAGATAGATTCAAGAGGAAGATTTAAAGTAAGTACAAATAAAACCGTAAAGTAAAAGTTGTATAGATGTAATGAATACTATTTATATTTGTACTAGCACTTAGCAGCGCCTCGCAATATCACCTGCGTAATTTCAATTCCCATGGGAATTCCGGGATAAAATATAACCGATGTGTGTGAGTCCAGACTTTAATCTACCTCGGTGCCAAAAATCATCCTGATCCGTTCAGTAGTTTTTGCGTGAAAGAGTAACAAACATTCATCCATCAGCATCCATCTATCCATCCATACTTACAAACTGTCGCGTTTATAGGACGACGGATGTTTGTTTGTTCCTCTTTCACGCAAAAACTACTAAACGGATCGAGCAAAAATTTTAGTAGACAGTTCTAACTCTGAAATAATTAACACAGGCTTCTTCGGCTTTTCGTCCCAGAATTCAGTTCCCATGGCTTAGAAATAGTAAAAGTTTCCATAGAAATAACTCGTGCGAAACCGCGAGCAAATGCTAGTAAATAAAAAAATAAATTAGGTAAAATATACAAAATAAAACATAAAAATTAAAAAAATTAAACAAATAATTAGAAAATAAATAGAAACACAGGACCGACTACTACCTAAAAGATTTTCACGCGTATAACGAATACCTTGTAAGTAGATAAATAAAAAGTCTGAACAAAAAATTAAATATTTAGCCTGTGATTATGTGAATCCAGCCAGACCAAGCGAACGAGTTAAATAAATGAAGAACCCCTACTTTGTCTTGATATCGGTTGATATAGCGCCGATGTCGTCTATGGCATCTTACAAAAATTTTAACAATTGTTCAGCGACTAAAATATTAACCAACGCTTTTCTTTTCAGACACTGGCCCACTATCCCACCTGTGCCCATTCATATAATCGCTAAAAAGGTACTTAATTGTGGTTATTTTAAGTAAACGAAGGGTTTTTACAGCAACACCCTACTAAATACTAGACTAATTTATTTTCTGACATTTTAATTAGGTAAATACTGATTCACTTGACACGGCTAAATAACAAAGTATTAGGGCTCGAAAAATTAAACAATCAAGGCTTGGGCACACCAAAAGCAGGGCCGGCGCAGCTCCATAGCAGGGCAGGTCAGTTGCGCTGCGGTTGACGTCACACCAGAAACATGAGCAGTCACAAAGCAGGCGATCCCTGCCGCTATGTGTGTCGTATGAATCGCCACATTCGCCACACTCAGTACACTGCAAGATGTTGAATGGTTCGGACGAAGAGGAGCTATTGTTGCTTCTAGCTTTAGGTAAAAAAAGAAGAATATGGGTTCACGATTTAAATAAGAAAAGAGAAGAACATGGGGAGTATCATCGCCTATGTCGGGAATTAGAATCTTTTGAAGATCGGTTCTATATGCTTATTTTAGGATGTCGAAGAGTTCTTTTGAAGAATTGCATGAGTTGATACGACTGAAAATTATAAAAACTGATACAAACTACAGAGTGTCCATCTCTTCAAGAGAGCGGCTGGCAATTTGTTTGCGGTCATTTCTTGAACTATCTTCACCCATAGTTGCATCTTGTAAACCGTATTTCGATAGTATTTGTCCTTTAAATCATATAAACATTTATATTTTCTCACCAACTCTATCAATTTTTCATTTGGTTCCATGATAAATTTGTAAAAAATTACAACCGTTTGGAAACTACACTGCATCTGTCCCACTCAACTGTTCTGGTGTGACTAGTCACACACAAGTCAGTCAGTTGTGTAATACAACGTGTGCTCACTGCGGCGGCCCCGCGCATGCGCTGCGACCGCCCCGCGCCTACGCTGCTCCCGTCCAAGTGTTTTGTCGAAGAGCAGTGCGTGGCGGAGCAGGTAGGTTCAGCAGGCCCGCGTTTGTTCAGTGTGTCATCCCTCATATAACTACGTTATTTACTAACGTAGACGCACTGCTACCGCACTGCAACTGCTTTTGGTGTGCCCAAGCCTTAGAAAATCTTTTCTCTTGTCACACAGCATTACACATACTAGCCTATACTAGTCCATACTTATAGCTCAGTGCTAGCGGAGATCGCATTTCGGTGGTAAGTCTGCCCGCCCCCGATGCATATATACTAAAGGCCCATTTAGACAGAGAGGGTTACTTGCACTTTCTGTTCGAGGAATCGTATACTACCTACTAAACAAGTAACAATAATATAAATAATCTCCATAACATGATCGTTAAAAAATGTTTATAACTGGGAATTAATTAAATGATCAGCAGCTAGCTAGCTTTATACGAAATTCACAAGGCGCCAGGCTGTTGCAATAATTTCCTGTGTATGCTTTTTTGTTTTTTTTTAATCATTACCTTGAAGGGTTTGTAGCATAATTGACCTTCAGGGCCAACACAGAAACTGACGCAATCTTAGTAATAGCTGGTAAGTACATACACGTTCAGTGTAGTGTCTCGCACTGTGAACTTGGTCATTTTTTCTCGAGATCATTTGATAGTAGTCGTGGATACTGCCTTCAATTCTTGGCAGTAACTCTGAATGCTTTCAGTTGCCTCGTCACCACGATCGCTGTAAGGCGATGGAAACGTAAGGGTAATATAAACACAAGGTACGGGATTGATACCTGATAAATAATCGTTATTATTCTTTTGATAAGCGTATCTACGAGACGAGAAACTCTCAATGGACTTTTAATCGTCTCTTAAATTAACGGCGGGAGTCGAGTTGGTATAAAATCTAAGCTACATTAATTATGTTACCTATAAGAATTTGATGCTTCATTAGTTATGATTAAGGGAAGATTTATATTAAACCGGGGCCGGGCCGTATACGTGGCCCGGACGGGGCACGGATTTGAAACGTTACATACATTTTATATGAACCAGTTTATATTACACCGTGCATGATCCGTGTCCCGTCCGGGATGAAATGGATGGGCCTCGCTCCGGCCCCGCCACGGCCCGGACTCGGCCCGGTCTAATATAAATCATCCCTGTCGCCCAGACCTGGAACACATATCCCGCTATGCTACATCTGTGTGGCCGCTTTGTAATGTGAAAAAGTGAACATATTATCTGCATCATCACGAAAATTCCCGGGATAGAAGCTCACAAAAGAGTTCATAACATTAATAAAATAATACGCACCATGGAGATCTCAACGAAGCATTTTTTGTCTATTTTTAAAAAAAGAGATCTACAAAAATCTAGTTTCAAGTGCCTTCTAAAAACTTTTTACATTTGAAAGTGACAATATGTCATCCATGACAAAATTCATTCAATCAATCAATCAGTTTGTTTCAAAATTTTACGTCTGATATATTTCACTAAATTATTTTTTTAGTATTTGGAAAGAAAACTAAATTATGTACTAAATTACGAAAGTTAATAATATTCAAATAACGGTATTGGTATTTGGGATTACCTAAATAAACTCTTCCGAAAAAAACCTTCCGAACTACCTAAACAATTTTTTCTGAAAAATCCTTCCGAATTATAACGAATTCATCAAAAATGTGCGACAAAATGGGTGTTATGAGTCAACTACAAGGCGTCATGTGCGCTCTACGGTACCTAATTTTATTATTTAGCCAGGAAACTCATAATCAGGTAGATTATCAACTGCTGGACATATATACCTTATCAGTGACATAGCACGGCTTCATCTTGCCGCGCCGCATCCAGCATCTTGCGGTAGTTTTTATAACATCTTCTTCATTCAACCTAATCTAGCTAACTATTTTCAGTACATTTTCATCCAACACAAATAGCGGGGCTGAGCCGCCGACTCCCGACTATGCACGATGATGGCCTTACGAATAATTATTGTATATATTTTTTTGTTTTTTGACTTATTCTTTTGTAGATTTGGAGATTTTGAGTTCGTGTTTTGTTTTCAGAGGTGGCGGCTGCGGTGGCTGCCCCGGCCAACACAGTTGCTGCGGCCCCAAACCTCACTGTTGCCCACCGTGCTGTGGTGGCGGTGGCTCCGTGGTCACAGTTTACAGTCAAGTAGCAAATATCCAGTGACAATAGGCCTGTGCGCAAGCCATTTCAAATGAACGATTTGATACTCTACATTTTAGGGTGTCTTAGCCGTATCGTGCCTTAAAACTTTCACTATAAGTACCAACTCTCCCCCGTGGGTGTCGTAAGAAGCAAGCAAGCAAATAATTCATAGAGGCGTTGCTGGCTTCAACCTCGCACGCCTAGTTTAGATTATGGGCGTTATAATAAAAGTCACAAGGTTCTTATCAGGAGTCTTTCATCCAGCAGTTCTTATCAGGAGTCTTTCGACCAGAATACATAGGCTGTAAATGTAGATAATTTAGAAATGGAACTTTATCGTTCCCTTTGAGAATAACATAATGCACCATCATGCGTGGGTTACTATTATGCCACTCAAGTACCCGCAACATTCGTAGCAATGACGTAGGTAGGTAGCTTGCTACTAGTGCTTCATCTGCTACGCTTGCTACGCGTGCTACGCGTGCTACACCTGATTTTCCAAACACAACATTGAATCTGTCTAGGACTTTTGAATTCTAGATTACATTCTGCAGCTAAGCTACAAGCTACAGCTAACTAATAGCGGATCGATGTATTCTAGAGCTCAACAAGGAAGTATTTCGTGAGCAGTTTGATTCACTTTGTAGCATAAAATAATATGAATACTAATTGTAAACCCTTGTCCAACAGATGCGATCCTTGCAATAGGACAGCCTCCTCGGCCTGTATGTGCATTCGACAAAGCAACCATAGCCATTTCCAACCACGGCTGTTGTTAAAGAAAACTCTACATAATGTACCTAACAACTATTGTTTAATTTAAATTGGTGACGTCTGGTGATCGACCTGTATTGTAATGTAAAATTGTAATAAAGATAAGCTTAATTGGATGTGGTAGTTTCATATTTTATTGGAGGTATAATACGGTAGGTAATGGCTGATAAAATGTTTGAATTCTTCATGATAATCATTTATAAACGTAGTTCTTGCTCTGGAATAAAACAGACTACTTTTCATTCCATAAATAAGTTCCCTTATTGGACAGAAATAGCCTTGAAACGTTTCCATAGAAACGCGTGTAAAGCCGCGGGCCTAGTTGTAATGTATAAACTATATAATAATTCTACAGTCGTACATGGGGCTAAACGACATTGGTCATTGGCATTGGCTTCCCCTGATGAGCATCATACAAAATATTACACAAACCTCCATTATACAAATATGCTGGAGTGAATATTCTAATCGCAATGACCAATTATGGTTACCGTCAGGATCATAGACACATAATTTTTTCACAAGGTTCATCCTAAGCCTATGGTCATAATGATTCACCGTTTTATTTAACGGCGAAATGCTATCTACAAATTGCTTTGCATAATTTGCTTCTATTTGGTGCTTATTCAAAGCGCTCCTCGAGTATCTCTGGCACTTAAATTGACACTTGCCGAGATAATAAATATAACCAAATAATACATACTGGACAATTCCTACTGCAACAACAAGCTTCAAGCTAGGCAAAGCAGAGCTGGTGCTGTGGGTACCTACTAGATATACATAATACTAGATATTTTTTTATACAGGATTATACCCTTGATGTACCTACCAAAATATCACGACAACCTTAGTTGCGCTGTTTTTTAATTCCATTGATGCTAGCGCCAAAATGTGAAAAAATGTAATAGCCTCATTTTGAGATTAAAATGTGCAGTCCAGCGTACCTACATGTAAAATCAAAGAATAAGTCAATCACTCCATGGCGACTTGTTTTGAGCTATGCTAAGATGAACTTTTGACTTTGGACTTTAGTTTTTATATGTACCTATTAGCTTGGGTTTAACAAAGCTCGCTTATAGACTAATGTCAGTCTATTATATTCTACACTAGCGACCCGCCCCGGCTTCGCACGGTTTTATTATACGTATAAACCTTCCTCTTGAATCACTATCTATTATAAAAACCGCATCAAAATCCATTGCGTAGTTTTAAAGATTTAAGCATTCAAAGGGACATAGGGATATAGGGACATAGGGACAGAAAAAGCGACTTTGTTTTAAACTATGTAGTGATATAGTATGAGATCGACTGCCCACTCATCATTTTTTGCTTGAAACCAAATTTTTATGAATATTTGTAATTTGTATATTTGTTTGAATATTCTCCTAAGAGAATATATATACTAGGTTGCCTATCAAAATTTGGACGCAAGTATTTTAAATTATTTATACTTAATTGATTTTTGGATAAACATTTCGTTAATTTCTTTTTAAAATAAAATTATGTCTACACGAATTATTCAAACAGGTATAATTTCGATAGATTTTTACGTTCATAACAATGTATGTACATTATATGAATTATATATCAAATTAAAGCAATTTTTTTTTCTCTTTATTATTATAATAATAATAATAAATTCAGTTATTAAATTAAGACAGATCTTATATAACTTATTCTACGGTCCATATCAATATATACCTTAAAGCTAAAATACATAATATCATAATATATTATACTAGGGCACACGCGTGGTCACCGGCGTGTTTCACCCCTTTCGGCCAGAAGTCATGGCTCATGAAGTTCTTTAACCTTTCCGTCGGGACCCTTACCATAAATGAGCTGAAGCTAACTTTATGACGAGTCCAGCTTCTCGACCCTCAATTTAATTCCGGCTTTCTTTCCGATGTACTCCGCTGCCTCTATGGGCTTCACATCGTAATGAACGCGGGACACATAGATCTGCGTAGTAGGTACCTCCTCTCAAAAGTGCTGGTCGCTAGGTCTTAGAGCAGTACCACACTGGTTCCGGCTAGAGGGCTTCCGTTTCTTCCTTATCGCCTCGGTAAAGCCCTCTGCGTCACAGGGTCCCTTCCGTGGAGCCCTAACGGTCGCAGCGCTGTGAATTGGTTCACAGCTCTGCTTCTATATAAGGTTCTATAAAGGGTTGGTCTTAATGGCGGAGTCGCTAGAGGAGCTGACCCACATGCTGGACGGCCTAGCCTCAGCCTCACGACGCATCGGTCTTGGCATGAATTTGGATAAAACCAAAGTCATGACCAATAACCACATTAATCCAGGACCGATCGTCGTAGAAGGCCACCTTCTCGAAATTGTTTCCGAGTACACTTACCTTGGGCAGATTGTGCAGTTAGGTAAAAACAATTTTGAAAAGGAGGCCAAGAGGAGGATTCAGCTGGGCTGGGCAGCGTTTGGAAAACTACGTCGAGTCTTCTCGTCATCCATACCGCAATGTTTGAAAACGAAAGTTTTCAATCAGTGCGTCCTACCCGTAATGACCTACGGAGCTGAGACGTGGACACTTACGGTAGGGCTGGTCCACCAGTTCAAAGTCGCTCAGCGAGCTATGGAAAGAGCTATGCTCGGAGTTTCTCTGAAGGATAGGATTCGTAATGAAAACATCCGACAGAGAACCAAAGTTATCGACATAGCTCAAAGAATTAGCAAGTTGAAGTGGCAGTGGGCCGGCCATATCGTGCGAAGAACCGACCACCGTTGGGGTAAACGTGTTCTTGAGTGGAGACCGCGACTCAGCAAACGTAGTGTAGGACGCCCTCCGGCCAGGTGGGATGACGATCTGCGAAGGACTGCTGGCAGATGCTGGATGCGTCAAGCTGAAGACAGGGCGCTATGGCGCTCATTAGGGGAGGCCTATGTCCAGCAGTGGACTAATATAGGCTAATGATGATGAAAGGGTTGCCTAATTAAATCCGGCCGCAAATAAGGGTTGCCTGCTGTTAAAGATGATAAATATTCTAGGTAGAGTGAGAGTTAGCGCGTAACATCTTTTGTCTGACAAGGATAACGATTACCGGCTGTGCGACGCTTTTAAGCCTTTTAAGAAAGTTAGTATTTTACTCAACAGCTGCGACATTTTTGTTCTAACATTAAAACCACGCTTTTGGAGTTCGTAATCGTAATACACAACTTTTTATATTTATACTAGCGACCCGCCCCGGCTTTTATTATACGTATAAAACTTCCTCTTGAATCACTCTATCTATTAAAAAAAACCGCTTCAAAATCCGTTGCGCAGTTTTAAAGATTTAAGCATTCAAAGAGACAGGGACATAGGGACAGAAAAAGCGACTTTGTTTTACGAGGGGAGGTCCAAAAGTCCTCGGAACGGGGGGGAAGGGCCGCAGGTAGCTACCTTTTTTTGGTATGTCGCTAATTGGATACTCATTAAAGGTGTACATGTTAATTTTTAGCCCTTTGACATCATTCGTTTACGAGATATCGCCCTGCAAACAAGTCAATCCGAAAAAAAATGCTCACGCCGCTGCACAAGCAACAAAGAATCGAAGCGTCAAAGCACTTTTTGGAGCTGTGTAGCGAAGAATCTACCCCTATTTTGGAGCGGATTGTTACCGGTGATGAAACTTGGGTTCATCACTATGAACCTGAGTCCAAATAGGAGTCGATGCAGTGGCATAAAAAGGGCACACCACCCCCCCTAAGAAGTTTAAGGTGTCGGAGTCCGCCGGAAAGATTATGGCTACGATTTTTTGGGATTGTGAAGGAATCCTGTTGATCGACTACAAAGAAAAGGGTGTCAACATTACCGGAAAATATTACGCAAGAATACTAGAGCAATTAAAGGAAGCCATCAAAAACAAAAGGCGGGGAAAACTGTCAAGCGGTGTGTTGCTTTTGCAAGACAACGCACCAGTTCACAAGAGTAAAGTTGCGATGGCTGCTCTAGACCGGTGCGGCTTTGAATCACTCGTCCACCCACCTTACAGCCCGGACCTGGCCCCCAGTGATTATTATTTCTTTCCAAATTTGAAAAAAGATCTAAGGGAAAAAAAAATTCAAGACGATGAAGAAGTTAAGGCGTCGATTTTGGCTCATTTTGAGGGCAAAGAGAAAAAATATTTTTTTGATGGTATACATAAGCTAATTTCTAGATCTGAAAAATGTATTAAGCTTAAAGGTAATTATATTGAAAAGGAAAAATAGTTTCGTTGTTTTAATTTCATTACAACTCCTCCATTCCGCGGACTTTTGGACCTCCCCTCGTATACCTCTACTATGTAGTGAAGTAGATGCACGTAAGTACAGCGCTAATGTTGGGGCCACACTAACGGGAAATGCCATTAATTAACGCGATAATGGACGTTTACCATAGGTGTAGCCACAATTTAACGCGATAATTTGACAATGGCATTAACAATGCCGTTTGGCGTTAGGCGATAGCTCAAGTGGCGGTACATCAAAGAGATAAACGCGAGAATTGATGCGATGAAGTGGCCACACTACGTATTGTCAGTGTGCGTCGAGAGCGCAAGGGGAGCGGACGTGTTTACTATGGCGACGGAGTGGAGAAACGAGAAAGTTCTTACTTTTCTCGAGATTCTGATTGATTCGAGATTCTCTTTATTCGGTAATGATTCAATAAAGTCAAATAAAATAAATTTACACTCATGAAATATAGAGCTCTGTCGACGTCCATCTTGCTTGAATTGAAGTAAATTCAACGCCGTTTTTATCGCCAATAATGGGCATTCACGTTGACCGTTGAAGTGTAGCCACCCACTTTAATGCGGTAAAAATTGTTGCAATAATTAACACGATAATGGGCATTGACGTTAAACGCTAGTGTGGCCCCAACATAAACGATACTCTATGAGCTCGTGCCTGTCACTTACTCTGGTTTTGACTGAAAACGCGCTTCTTCACAATAATTCCCATGTTTGAGTTAGAGCATAAAGCTCACTCACAGGCACTTCTATCTACCTGCTTACGGATGAGCTGCTTGGGTACTAAGTTGTTGTTTAGGTGTGTGTTTTTGATGTCTTAATTTACTATAGCTACTTAAGTAGTCTCTCCGTGCAGTGTATCTGTTTACTTGCGACCCGCCTCGGCATGGGTGTATTATACATACAAACATTCCTTGAATTGCACTAACTATTGAAAAAACCGCATCAAAATCCGTTGCGTACCTAGTTTTAAAGATCCAAACATACATAGGGAGTAGGGACCCTTATGGCCTACTGTCAGACTTATGCTGCAAGTCATGGCTTGCAGTATAATGTAAAAAAATGCGAATTTATGGTGTTTGCTCCTAGTGGTAAAAAGATTGACTATGTTATGTTAAATGGAATTATTGTAGAGTTACTTACTGCATTTAAATACTTCGGATATATGATAACTAATAATTTAAGGGATGATGATGATGATGATGATGATGATGAGAGGGAGCGAAGAGCTCTAACGGTGAGACAAAACATATTGGTCCGCAGGTTTGCTCGATGTTCTGACGATGTAAAACAAGTTGATTTAAAGATAAATCAATCAATCAGTCAATCTTTTTATACGAGCAGCCTGTGGTAAAACTGCATTCAGAAAGCCGTCAACTCTTCGTGTCCAATACAACAGTACCTTCAGGATGCTGTTGGGACTCCTGCGGTTCTGCAGCGCATCCAGCATTTTCGCCGAAGCGCGCGTGGAAGGCTTAGCTGCCTGCTTGCGAAAAAAAGCGTCCTCACTTTTGTGCAGAGTCCGCCGTTCCACTAACAGCATCCTGATGATGATAGCGGATAAGCTAGATGGACCGCTATACAAACAACGCATAGCGCTATTAATAAAATGACATTTGAATAATCTAAGATAAACTAACAATCAATAAGACAATTTTTTTAAACTATTTTATAGATTTTAATTACCTATCTGAAATAAGTGGATATTATTATACTCATATATACGTACTTCATTTATTTTCTTTCTCGTTAAAAAATACATTTTTTACGATAGAAAATACAAAAATATTATAAAACTATTCGACAGTAATAAATATATCAAAACGGTGGTGGATCAACGGCCGCGAAGCCAGCTCAAGCGGCCGATGACTAGGGTTGCAGACGGAGGAACTTCCTGACGATACGCGCCGAATCCCGGAGAACCTCTTTTTGGATCTGGCCTTTGATCCAACTTATAATTATTATTTATTTACACTTTATTTATTTTCGTTCTATTTCATAAATACATTTTTACTATTGAAAATCCAACGAAAATATCAAACTATTTTATTAATATTATTATAGGGACAAGCTGAAGACAGGGCGCTATGGCGTTCATTAGGGGAGGCCTATGTCCAGCAGTGGACTAATATGGGCTGATGATGATGATGATTAAAGAGATAGACAGTCAGACAGCGGGAAGCGACTTTGTTTTATACTATGAAGTGTTATTACATCTTTTATTGTAAATTAGAGTTATATATCTTTATCTATTTTTATGTGTAGGTAGTATGTCGTATGGTCTAATAAATAATTTTCTCCTTATCCAGTGAGCTCCATTCACTGACGACAATTAAAAATCGAGGCTCCACCACCATGAAAACACCAGCTGTTCTGCACATAGAGTGCAATGGCAGGCGAGTGTGGTGTAATCAAATCGGGTATGATTTGATTACACCACACTCGCCTGCCATGCGTGAAACCCCCATGATTACAACTGTCGCTTTTTCTACATACCAGACTTAATTAGCTGTAGATGAGTAATCAGGGGAATGCTAGTTTTTATTCCCTGGTGTAAACCTTTCTCCCGACAAACTGGCATGAGTCGAGGCTCGTTCATGCATTACATTTTCGTTTTCGTTAAATAACAAAGTACTCTTAGAGTCGAGTCCTATTCTTCGAATTCGTCAAAGCATTGCATCTCGCTCCTAGACTCCAGAACATTATCAGATCATAGAAATCACGCCTTGACCGCGACCACTCACTGAGCACATAATAGCTATAGGCACTGATAAAAATCGGAACAGGCATGACGTCACCTTGACGACAAAACCTTTCTTGGATAGTTGGCAATGACCCCAATTTAAACTTTAGATACCAACTCGATTCCTTATTAATTCCTGAGCGAAATCGTGTTGGTTTTGCCGCTTTTATAAATAGACCTGCCGTTTTGAATCACGCTCATTTCACCAAGCATAAACAGTCTCGACGTTTATAAGACCTTCAAAATTTTCAAGTAATTTTTCATGATGTCTTGCTGCCCGATGCCTTGTCCACCTAATCCTTGCATGCCACCGCCGTGCATGCCACCGCCGTGCTATCCATGCCCACCACCATGCTACCCACCAAGTAACGTGTACTGCGGACCTTCGAAGCCTTTGGAGTGCAACAACAGCCAACCCCCACAAATGCGGTGCTTTCCAGTGAACCCCTGTATCAATATCTACAGTTGCAACACGCAGATAATGTGAAGAATTAAAAAAAAATCGCAATATTGAAAAAGTGAAGAATTACCCTGAACTTACTGCAGCTAAATAAACATAATTCTAAAGTGTATGTATTATTGGCTTTTATTTCCCTAGTTGGTAGTTTAGTTTGGTTAAGATATGACATTGGACATTAGGGTGGGTCGAAAAACTTTTTTTTTTAGATTTGATTTGTAATAGTGCGGAAAACGTGACCTGGTTATAGACTTGTAAACTAGTATTTTTTTCATATTTTTTTGATGCTTTTAATTATCCGCGCATCACGTTTGAAGTTTCAAATAATTACCACAAATCGGCCCTTTTCTATGAGCGTTTATCTTACAAACTAAAAGCCATAAAATTATTTTCAATTGCTTAAATAATAAAAGATAAGATCTTATATGATAATTAAATAAAAATCTTGAGCCTATTTTAGCATGAAGTGCAGGGGAATGAGGGGACAGGTGACGCAAAACCTCGTTCCCAAAAGTAATTGCTACAATACGACCAAATGGATCAAGGTGCAAGGTCGCGCGTATTTTCTAATCTATGTAGCTAGTATTATCAGCTATTTTGCATAGTTGTTTGTTTTAAGACATAGGTGCATCAAGGAAATTAGAAATATTACCTGTAAAGCCACAAATTGACCAATTTTTGGTGCCTCAGAGGAAATAAGTGAAAATCAACTACTTAATTACAAACAAGTAATGAAATATTAGGATTTGATGTTGGCAATCTATGAAACAGTCTGCGATCACCAGAATATATCTTTACAGGATACTCTAGCAAGAGGTTGTGATGGAACTGTAACAAACACAAGTAAATACGATGGAGTTATACGGCTATTGGAAAAGCGTTTAAATACAACGCTTCAATGGGTCATATGCCTTTTGAATATCCCTATATAAAAATTCCTTAAGACACTTATTTGCAAAACTTAATGGCATCACAACAGGACCTTCTACTTATTCAGGTTCAGAAGGCATGTTATCAATTATTTCCGAAGTTAAGGACCTCAGTTGTGATCAACAATACATTTATGATATCACATCTGCCGTTATAAGTGGTGAGTGTCCTCCTGATTTGTCTAATCGCTCCCCAGGAAAAAAGTCACATGCCCTGCCCAGATGGCTTACAAAGACTAATAGGATTATGCGGTTATGTTTTGACTGGAGAACCTACGAATGAACTGAAACAACTTGCTAGATTTGCATTTAAAGATTATGCTCCCATTTGGTTTGAAATTAAAGGACATCCGACATGCAAGAACGGGGCAAGATACTTCTGGAAATTAGTATTTTATTCTAGATATCTTCCGCAAGAACTGAAGACTGTCGTTGATCCCGTTTTTAAGCGAAATACCTTTTTTGCACACCCGGAGAACTTACTTTTGTCTATGCTATCTGAGGAACAGAAACACATGAGAGAACTCGCTGCTAGGCGTATTTTAAAGTCAAGAGCAGCATCTAAATTCAAGTCAGCTTCGGATCTTCAATGTTCCAAAAAACTATTCATACATAGATTAGATTGACTGGCAACCGGCTTATTGTCAGCCACCTATTTTGAGCAATGTTTCAGATGAAACTCTTCATTCTCTAGTGGAGTCAGGTGTGAATGATGAAGTCCATTTTCTGCGACTACCATGTCATACCCAAGCTTTAGAGCGGACTGTAAGGACAGTAACAGAGGCGTCTTTACAGCTTTGCCACAATACAAGAGAGGCTTTAATAAAGAGTAAAATTTGTTTTCGAAGGCAAATGCCAAAATTTGAAAGTTAAACAGATTTTAAAGTTTTTTTGAATATATTTTTTTAAATTATATCTACACAAACTTAGTACACAAATGTCATACTGAAATATCATTTCTTGTCTTAAAACTGTGTGTTAGTTAATAGATATTATGCTATTTACTTTTAAGTCACGAAAAATAGTAGTCCAAACATATAAAAAAAAAAAATCTGTTGTTTGAAGTCGATGCGCGGGTAGAAGGAGACTACTTAGAAAGATCTTTTTTGCTTTTTATTACATTATTAGAGGTGGATCACGTTTTTTTTGCTATTACAAAACAATAAAAAGAAAAAAAAATTGCCATACAAGAGCGACCCACCCTATTGGACATGTCTCTTTAAACAACACTAGGAAGGAAGTCAGTTCTTATATAAATGAAGAATAAAAATTGAATTTTAATTAATCTGTAGGTCAAAAGGTTATGTTTATTGCAACTAATCAAAAATAGACAAAACATTTCACTCCTCACCAAATTGGTACATAATACGCCACCAACATCACAATGCTAATTTCAAAGTTCACTATATCAACGGCACATCGACTGCACAGACGTAATTGGGACCCTGAAACACAAAATTACAATTTATATATTTTTCTTTGTAAAGCTATCTCAAAGGCCATGAGATATTCATAGATCGCTAATATGATATACGAATAAATATATATATATATATATATATCCCAGGCAAATAAAGTTGTCTCGTATGAATAATAACCGATAAATCTGACGTGAAAAAACTCTTCTTTTTCACGCCTGCTTTATAAGAAATTTTAAAAAGAAATTTAGGCCGATAACAAATTCTGTAAGTTCTTGCACCTTATCTCTACAGAACTTCACTAAAGGCATGTAGCAGAACTCCGGCTGATTTGATACATTGATAAATTAATAAAATAACGTTAATAAAATCGATGATTACCGGTCTCACGTAGTCGTTCACAGGATACCGAACAGCAGGATTAGTCAAATTGAAAGTTTCCGCAGGAAGACCTCGTGGCCTATTATGGTGGAGACTGTCATGAACGATCAACGGCCTTCTTCTTGTAACAGGGTCCATTCCACAGCACAACGGTTTTCCTACGCAATCACAACAGCAGCTTCTACGGAGTGGCAAACAAGGGTAAGGACAGGGCGGTGCTCGTGGGCAGATAGGGCGTTGTTTTGGAATTATCGGTGGGGGACACTGGGGGTTGTAGCATGGAAGCACAGGTTGGTAGCACGGCGTAGGTTCCGGGCATCTTCGACACTAAAAAAAATGTTAGGTTATTTGATCAATAAGGAGTATGAGAATAAAAGATAAGGCTTAAATCAATAGGCAGTCAAAGTTATCACTGAATTCTCAAAATGCCAATTCAATTCCTTGACCTGAACGCGGCTTGAGATGCCTAGATCGACATTTAGGTGAATTTTGAAGATACGGTAGCCAGCAATGGCAGTCCAAGTCTCTTACAGGTGGAGGATCGCAAGGCTCTGGTGGCGGGCAGCAAGGCAGAACGGGAGGGCAGCACACGGGGCAAGGTGGCGGTGGCGGCGGTGGCTCATCGGTTGGACAGCGACGTGGTCTACAAGCTGGCAGCATCGGCACGATCGGAGGTACGAGGTCCGGTATGTTCGGTGCTGGGCATTGTCTGAACTGCGCACAGCATCTGCAAGGCGGGCACGGCGTGCAAGGGCACGGTGGGCAGCATGGCGTGCAGCACGGCGGCGGTGGTGGGCACGAGTACTGGCACGCGCGATTGCCACAAGGGATGGTTGGAGGGCATGTGGGCGCAAAAGGGCAGCAGCAATTACATGCCATATTTATACACTTGTAGTTTTTTTTAGATTTTTGTTAATTAAGATTTTTGTAATAATTTTATAATTTTCATGGTTTTGTGGTTTTTGACAATTATGACATAATAATTGTTTGTAGTTTTCTGTCAGACAATAGAGGCACCGAAAAAACGAAACCCTTATTTCTGGTTTCTTTCTCCCAGTTCGTTTATCACAACCAATTTTTGCTCTCCAACCACTGACCTGTATCTATACAAGTACTGTATATATAGAGGTCAGTGTCTCCAACGCATAAATGGATCAAAATTTGGGGTTGTTCCCATCCGGTTATGTCAAAACCGATCACAGGGCATCCGATTACGGCAAACGGCATCAAACGGTTTCATCCGATCACGCCATACAAATACTGCCTTACTTTTTAATAACGTTTGTAAGCATAACTTATAGATTTTCAGTTTTAAATATTTACGAATGAATTTTGTATTGTGTGTTCATATGATTCGTTTATTAGGTACCTAAGTATATAATTTCTTACATTTTATAAATATATTTTCTTTTATGTTTATGTTGTACTTTTACTTGCTTAAACTGTAAATTAGATTTTATTTATAAATGATCGTGAAACATTAAAATAAATATATATTTGTATATAAATAAATAAACAATTTCATGTCTTGCACAATGTTTTCGTGTTCAGTCCGAGAATTGATTTTTTTCTTCTCATCATCTATATACGCTTGCATGTGGAAACATCTCTTTGCTTAGAATAATTACGCTTATGTCTCTTTGTATTTAGACAACAATGTTTCTTAAGCTAAATTTTTCTTATCACGGTCATAATATTCTTTGCTCTTGACATTCCACAGAGATGGCAATTCTCTGTACAATTGGATACAATCGCCGTTAAACTCTCTTTCCTTAATTTTAGGATTCACTTTTTCCACCATTTTGCATGTAAAATTCTACTCCTTGTGACGACAAATCACAGATTAAAAAATATCTATCTACACGATGCAATGGAAAAATATTGTGCAGTAAAAATTAAACTCGATGAAACTTTCGTTCAATCATTGCGCAATCTGCAATTGAAACCCTATACGGTCAATTATATTGCACAATTCATCTTATTGTGCAATATAATTCGTCGTCGTCGTTCGTCGATCGTCTAGGGCACGCCTTATATGACTTGAGTGCACATTATTATTGATGAAAGATTAAGGCGGCCCCTAGACCTACAATAACATTGTACAATACTTTTTATTGTACAATAAGATTGAAAGGCGCTCTGAATCCAAACGAGCAATTTTATTGCACAATAATACGAACTGCATATAATATGTCCAGCAGTGGACTAATATAGGTTGATGATGATGATGATGATGATGAATACGAACTGCACAATGTTTTTGTGTTCAGTCCGAGAATAGCATTGATCCCGTATGCACCAAATATTGCACAATGCTGACCCTACACGATGCAATGAAAAATATTGTACAGTAAAAATTAAACTCGCTCAAACTATCGGTCAATCATTGCGCAATGTTTAATATTAACTCTAAACGGTCAATTTTATTGCACAATTTGCAATATTGTGCAATATAATTGACCGTTTAGAGGCCGCCTAATGCCATTTTAGTTTTGCCATTTTGGTGTTGAGCGTTTTTATGAGCGAGCGGCGGCGCCGTGGTGTGATCGTCTATAGAACTGTTTTATGGAATTATTATAATTGATTATATTGTGTTGGCGTTTTGTTTGCATTTTTTTCAGAGTCTATCATGAGGGATGCTTTGAATCGGAACAATATGTAAATAAATGTCATTGCGAATAGAATATTTACTACAGCGTACTTGTTTCATGATGCCCAGTGAAAATATTTGAACAAATCCGAACAAAGAACTTAAATTGACGTGCCATGATAATGATAATTTAGATTTTGTTGCTCTTTAGGGTCTTGAGGAAAGTTGAGCGAACTTCACGTGCCTACCTAGTACCTACCTACAAATTTCACGGACACAGAATACGACAGAGACAGAAAAAAACATCTCGTCAGATTTTGACCTATCTAGAAGGTCTAGAAGCATTTATGCTTACACTTATGGATAAATGCAGATGTTCAAAATTAATAAGCTATTAAGATATTATTGATTAGGACATGATATCACATTGAAATTCTAGTTCCTTAGAGATACGCTCCATATTAGTTCTGATGCAAAAAATTAATTCTTCATGAAAATTACTTTAAAATCTAGTAGAGCTTTCGGTGAATAAAATTATGAAGGAAAGCATCTAAACACTGTTAACCAACTGTTAACAGAAATATTGAAACGATACATAAAAATCTTCTTTTAAATAATTTAAAACTTTTTAGAAAAACATAAAGAAGATATTAATTTCTTTACTGCATCCGGTTTGCTAATTTTTCTTGTCAATTGTCAAAATCCATTGTAAAAGCAAGTAATCAATTTTAATTATTTTACAAAAAATAAAACTAAAAACAGGAAAATGAGTGCTCCGTTTTACAGTTTCGACCCCTGCGTTTGTTCGGGAGCGCCCTGCGGTGCTTGCTATCCTTACACCACGAAGCCCTGTGTTGGGTCCAGCAACAATCTTGGTGTCTGCTCCGTTTGTCCTGGAGGAGGATGCTCCTCTTGCCCAGCACCTGTCAGACCCTGCCCGTGTCCATGCCCTTTAGAGCCAATCCTGCCATGCTTGCCTCCTTGCCCTCCTTGTGATAAGGTGAGTTAAATTGCAAAAAACGTTCGTAAACCGGCTCCGTTTGTCCTGGAGGTGGATGCTCCTCTTGCCCGGAACCTGTCAGACCCTGTCCGTGTCCATGACCTTTAGAGCCAATCCTGCCATGCCTGCCTCTTTGCCCTCCTTGTGATAAGGTGAATGAACTTCCTTAGAAAAGAATCCATAAAGCGGCTCCGTTTGTCCTGGAGGAGGATGCTCCTCTTGCCCAGCACCTGTCAGACCCTGCCCGTGTCCATGCCCTTTAGAGCCAATCCTGCCATGTTTGCCTCCTTGCCCTCCTTGTGATAAGGTGAGCTAAGATAAAGCGTCTATAAAGTGGCATCTTACTTTTTTCTGGACTGGTTTCCACAACTAGGCCAGTTTTGCGTATCATGTGGGCATAAAGCGTCATTTTATATGCCCAAAGTGCGTTGGCAACAGTCTGGGCGCCTAACGCATAACACGCTGCGTTGTGATAAAGCGCAGAAAATCAACACCATATACTCTCTGACATTAATCGTTCGCATAGTTGCACTGTTTAAATTAGGATTAATTTATCACTTGGTTAGTTGCGTTAAGTAGGTACCCCCGAATATTTTATCAGCAGGTTGGACTTCACCATTTTGAATTAGACCTTGGAATATATTCAGCGTTTTGTCATAATTTGTCAACAATGTTTGTCATGTTCATGATTTACTAATGGTTGTGTATACAAAGAAGTCACTGGATGTTGGCACTCACCCAACATCACACTATCTACTAGTATTACAAATGGACAATGCGTATAGTTATTTGTTACCTACCTTCAAGCCAAAAAAGCAGAACTTCAGCGTTATAAAAGAACATCAATAAATTTGGTTGAAACATAACAGTGAACATCTCAAGGATTTTCTAAATTATTATTGTGATATGAGTCGCATTATTATCGTAGCAACACACTTTTGTCATTGCATGCGATCGTTCGTGCACTGCATTAACCTTGTAAAAATCGGTGTAGCGCAAAACCCATTGAGTGCTTTCCTGACAAAACCATATTGATACTCAGTGAACCCATTTTATGAAGATGATTATGAAGAAGATGATCCTGTTTTTCCTCTACCTCCGACAATGTATATAAAAATAGCCATATTTCTAAATAGCCACAGCCATCGGAAGATATGTTTAAGATGCTGGACTGGAAAGGTAAGGGCATAAACATAAACGGCAATTACATCTCACACCTACGATTCGCTGATGACATAGTCTTAATGGCGGCGTCGCTAGAGGAGCTGACCCACATGCTGGACGGCCTAGCCTCAGCCTCACGACGCATCGGTCTTGGCATGAATGTGGATAAAACCAAAGTCATGACCAATAACCACATTAATCCAGGACCGGTCATCGTAGAAGGCCACCTTCTCGAAATTGTTTCCGAGTACCTTGGGCAGATTGTGCAGTTAGGTAAAAACAATTTTGAGAAGGCAGTCAAGAGGAGGATTCAGCTGGGCTGGGCAGAGTTTAGAAAACTACGTCGAGTCTTCTCGTCATTCATACCGCAATGTTTGAAAACGAAAGTTTTCAATCAGTGCGTCCTACCCGTAATGACCTACGGAGCTGAGACGTGGACACTCACGGTTGGGCTGGTCCACCAGTTCAAAGTCGCTCAGCGAGCTGTGGAAAGAGCTATGCTCGGAGTTTCTCTGAAGGATAGGATAATGAATATAAATTATTTTTAGTCTTAAATAATAATAAATTGAATATATACAATATTTTCATATTATGACTTTGGGTCTATTTATTTCTAAATATCTGCTTAGCTTGGGGCAAGATGCTGTGTGGACTGTCCGGAATTATTTATTCATTTATTTATTTATTCTCTTATTATTGCATGTAAAATGGTGCAATTCAACGCCCATTTTCTAAATTAAAACAACTGATCAGATCCTTTGGAATTGCAACTTATGACTACTGGACTAAACCCCGTTTAGACGCTACTTAGTACTTACGACTTCTTACTTAACTGACTGATTTTTTAACTCGCTACTGAAATGTAAATCGGCCTTTATGCTTTAGTGACTATAATGGAAATCTCTTTGTTCCAGTGCCCGCCTCCTATCCCCCCGCCACGCTGCATCTGCGATACGGTGGCCATCCCAGTCTGCAGGCCGAATAGATGCAAACCTTGTCCATGCTATTGTTGCACAGAGCCCGCGGTATGCTCGCCGAAGCGCTGTAGCTTCCCTGGAGTGCCCATATGCAGCTGCTGTGGGCCCTGCATGCCTGTGTGGTAATGGATGGCAGGGCACTAAACATGATAAACATACATGATGTACCTACCACTGTCGATTTTTGAAAGGAAATTATATGTTCTCGTGAAAAATTGTTCGTTACGTGCTTTTTAAAGTGATGTTACACAAATTATAAGAGATAAGTTCTGATTTTATGATTTTATTTACTGAAAGTCTTTGACCTAGGCATATGGCCATGATTACAGATACCTATCAGACATCAACTTTATTTATAAAGATACTAGCTGATGCCCGCGACTTCTTCCGCGTGGTATTTTTTATTCCTTCAATTACAGTAATTTGTAGATCGAAATACCTTATAATGCTTCTTTGAAGAGAACACGGAACAATGGTTGGCTGACTTACACGGGAGATTCCAATAATATAATATATGACATAATATATGATGCATAATCAATCCTTGGGGAATATGTACCTAAACGCACTTTTTTCTTTCTCAATCAAAGGTATTGTAAATAATCTGAATCTTCAGATGAAACCGACATTCTATTGAGCAAGTATCGAAATCGATCAGACTTCAACCGAGCTTGGTTTTGTTCTGCGGTTTCTTGCTGTTGTATTATTTTATTCTATCCCTTTCTTTTAGTAATAAATACTCACATTCCTGATGTATGCGTTCATAGCCATCCCTGGCTAAATCTTATCTTTGCTGGTATCGACCATCACGTCTTTCTAAAGCTCTGTATCTTTCTTATCTTCTCTTTATATTTTAACGATCTCGAGCGTTACGCAAATGCTCCTCAAGCTGGGTTAAAGTTTGTGAGGCGTAAGTAAATGAATGACTCTCACGATCAGCTGGAAGTCATGCTTCTCTTTCTTGGCTGGTTTTCAGCGATCGAGACGCAGCCGTGCAGCTGCGCTGAGAGCTCAAGCGAGACTCTCTTTCAGTAAAGGTCTCTGAGACTCGTGATAAGATATGGCGTTCTCGATGAGCTGTAAGCCGTACATCCCTTTCTTCACTGCTTTCTAACGATCTAGACGCTATTAACGCTAAAGTCGTTATGGCGGAGTCGCTAGAGGAGCTGACCTATGCATCTATGCTCGGAGTTACTAGAATGACAGGATTCGTAACGAATACATCCGACAGAGAACCAAAGTTATCTACATAGCTCAAAGAATTAGCAAGTGAAAAACTAGCAGTGGGCCGGCCATATCTAGCGAAAAACCGACTACCGTGTGTGGGGTAAACGTGTTCTTGAGTGGAGACCGCGACTTTGGCCTTTGAGGTAAGACTATAATATGGGTCCCCAAGTAACATATATAAAATTCAGCTTTTATACTATATCGTAATTACAATGAATGGTGCTCAGAACCTCGCGCTTCAAAACGTCGAGTCTGAGAACACCGCGCTAGTTTACGCCGCGCGAGAGTAAGGTGAGCGACTTTGAGTCGAGTCTAAGAACACCGCGCTAGTTTACGCCGCGCGAGAGTTAAGTGAGCGACTTTGAGTCGAGCTATACAAAACCGCGTGCTCACCAAAGTGAGTCTTGGAACGGTGCGCCATTTGAAGTCGACTCTGAGAACGTCGCGCGTCACGCTAGTTGATTTTGACTTATTATTGAAATATCTCTATATACATACATACATGGAAAAGTCTGTGTGAATGTTAGTTATAAGTAATCTCCGTAACAACTTAAATTATATAAATGAAATTTGGTACCTACCTAGATACTTTATGACCTAGAATAGGATATGGGATACTAATTTGGACATTAAGGGCTCCCACACAAAACTGCGATTTGGTGCGATGCGATGCGATTTGATGCGATTTGATGCGATGTCACACGAACTTGATTTGCGAATTTCTGCGATGCGAATTTGTGCGGCGAACCGTTTTGTAGGGTAACCATATCTTCAAGTTTAGTCCGCCGTATTGGACGTGTTTTTAGGAAGCGTAAGATGGATCCCAAAAAGATAATTGAACCGATTTAAGCAAAAATGATCCAACCCACACAAACCTCATTTCGAGATAATCGATATTTAAGTTTGTGGCGGTATTTCTCTAGCTTTGTAATACAAAATGTTGTTATTTTAATTTAATTTAATGCTATGTAAACTCAACTTTTTTGCTATAAATAATATAAAGAATAAATTGTAATAGTTTAGTAGATAATTGGGAAAACTTGCGCCTGGATCATTATTACAAAATTAATTTTGTATGGAAAGAGCTATGTAGGGTGCAAAAATTAAAATGCAAAAATGATTCAAAGTGTGTTAAAAATTAGTAATCATTTTTGTGTTTTAAAAGACAAAACAAACAAAATTGGCCCTACTCCTCGTCCAAATCAGAATAAGGTTCATCACATAAACCGTCTACATCGTCTATTATTGCAGCTTCCCTTCGGTTTCTTAAATTAATCAATGCAATCATCTGGTATCTAATATAAGATCTGCTGGCCCTGTACTTATTTTATTTTATTTATTTATTTTTCGTTAAAGTACGAAACACACAGAAGCCGGAGGCGTGGCGGAGGCAAAGGCGTCCGAGTTGTATTCTATGGAATCCTATGAAAGCCTACACACACACCGCAGGCCGTGGCGAACGCGGTGCCATAGGAAAAACCGGCACGCCTTCGCCTTCGCCACTCCTCCGGCTTCTGTGTGTTTTGAACTTTATGGTTTATTTCGTTTACGTACTTAGATGAAATAGCAATTTTAAATATTAACTTGTCAAATCTTAACTTGTTTTATATCATCATCATCATAATCAACCTATATTAGTCCACTGCTGGACATAGGCCTCCCTTAATGAGCGCCATAGCTCCCTGTCTTCAGCTTGGCATCCAGCATCTGCCAGCAGTCTTTCGCAGATCGTCATCCCACCTGGCCGGAGGGCGTCCTATACTACGTTTGCCAAGTCTCGGTCTCCACTCAAGAACACGTTTACCCCAACGGTTGTCGGTTCTTCGCGAGATATAGCCGGCCCACTGCCACCACTTCAGCTTGCTAATTATTTGAGCTATGTCGATAACTTTGGTTCTCTTTCGGATGTATTCTTTACGAATCCTATCCTTCAGAGAAACTCCGAGCATAGCTCTTTCTATAGCTTTCTGAGCTCTTTGAACTGATGGACCAGCTTAATATTATAGTTTGAATCATTGTAGCAAATTAGAATGGTTATATGTTAGGGTAACAAAAGCAACACAAAAATGATTCAAGTGGCATGAAACACTTATACATTTTAAAAAATGGTCTTCGACATGACAGTTGTGGGTTGGATCATATGGATTTTCCACATTTGTGAACATAGAGGTGTGAGTCTTTGATATGTTAAAATATACCTTATTCTGATTACATTGGTTAAAAAAACTCGAAATTGACTAGGTTGTGGGTTGGATCATTTTTGCATAAATCGGTCCAATTGCACTGCTGTTATTGTTAAATAGATATAAAAGAAAAAGAAGATTCTGGATTCATCCATTTAATACGATTATGAACTCTGAAGGGAACTATTTTACTCGAAATTACTATGAGTTGAGAACTGAAGCAGTTTTTTTTTACAACACAAAGAAGGCGGCTCAGGCGCCGCGCTCTTTCGCTAAAGTTGTCTCAGAGCGGACAGTTTTGTGTTTGAGCCCTTAAACCTCTGAATTAAATAGGGGCACGGGGCGCAGCTAGTATACACATAAAACTGTAGAGGTCCAATTCCTCTACATTGAAAAAAAAGCCATAAACCGAGTCAGGGAGATGTAAGAAGTATAATAACTGATTTAAATTTATTTCAAATATACAAACTTTCACATTTATAATTAGTGGGATCAGTGTTGCCAGAATGGAATTTGAAAAGAACAGTAGAAAGTTCAGTAAAAAATCAGTAAATTGGAATAAAAATCAGTAGGTAGATATTAATGTTTCCATTATCATTCATTTCACAATTGCAGCTAAAAAAAAAAGAAGGTCGCCAGCCAATTAAAAAATGCGAGAGTGGTCTAACGTTGGCGCCTCCTAAAAAAAACAAGCTTCGCCGATGCGAGTGATAGAATTGAGATGGGGCTTCAGGTCCGCCAGTCCTAAAAGTTACTATTTAGTCACGAAGCTATAGGCGCTCGGGAAAATCTGGTAGATTTCACGAAATTTTAGAAATAAATCAGTAGATCAGTAGACGGTTGAAAAAACAGGTAGATCTACTGCTAAATCGGTAGATCTGGCATCGCTGAGTGGGATAAACCAAGAAGCATGTAAATTATTTAGTATTATACCTACTTGAACAAGATACTGGCCATTTCATATATATTTTTTTATCTATGGTTACAACCAGGGCATGTCGAAACTTTGAAATTTCGTTAATTCGAAGTTCGTAGGATTTTTTAAACTCCAAGTGAGTTGCAAACACTATCAGTTAATTAAACACTTGCGAGCTATAAACTGGAATCACTTCATCGCTGGTTTTTGCAGAGCATATTCCATGCAATAAACTGTAGGTTATGTTATATTATTTTAAAGATAATTTTATTAGCTTTCAAACTCTTTCGATATCATAGCGAAAACAATTTTCATCATTATGTCATGGAACGTGAAAACAAAAGACATAAATGTTTGGAACGAAACATCATTTTTTTCAAACTCCTGAATCCCAATAAAAACTGGGAATTTATGCAATTTTGTCATCAGTCCAATCAGTCACGTCACTCAAAATACACACATTTTCAAAATCAAAATAAAAACATGGTTGTTAGAACAATGTTTTATCTTGAAAATATAGAGCTCAATTAATTTCATCTATAAAACATGTTTATTTAAGGTGATCCGAGTTCCATACGTTTGTATTTTCCCAAATATGAGCGATGTGGACATAATTTAACAAATAAATAACTGTTTTTGGCTTTGTTATTCGTCATTATTTGCGGCAAATTGTGTTTGATTCATGAAAACACTCGGTATAATTAGATATAACGTGAAAATTTTAGGCCATTTCTATCAATGCGTGAGTGAACACGGATAGTGTCGTACGCCCGCTTACTTGAACTTGTGAGTGTGACGGCGGCGACGAAATCGCCATCTCTGTGCTATCTAAAGAATCATCTAATAATACCATAGTTTACGTTCTCAAAGCGTTTTTCCATCGTCCAAGTATTTATTCCCTTCTATTTTTGTTGCATGTCAAATAAGATCTAGGAAGCCTACGTGCCGTTCCCATGACAACAATAAATGACACTATGTAAACAGATAAAATGTTTGCTTATAGATACCAGTTTAGAGAGTTTTACGCTGGGGCCACACTACCTTACCTACCGTCTACCGGGCTGTTACCGCAATAATTATGACATTAAATTACCGTTTAAATTACTGCATGAACTGGTGTGGTTACACTAGAGTTTACCTAGATATGTCAATAAATAAGGCGGTAAAAATATCACGTGCGTCGCCGCGCCGGTGAGCTCATATTGCACACTGGACAAACGGTAGTGGCCACAAACGCATTAATTACTGCGGTAATCTTCTTTGATGTGCGAAACAAGACCGCCGCCGGAGCTATAATTATTGCCTACCGCCATTTGCCATATTGATTGGCATTGTAAAATTATGGCCATAAATCGTGGTTACACCTAGGTGTTGTATAACTTATGGCAATAATTATCGGCATATCACGATAGTGTGGCCCCAGCATTAGACGTGTCAGAGTGTATGCAAAGCATTTCGCTCATTCATCAGCGACGACCGATGTGGCGCAGTGGGCGAAGGTCCGCCTGCGACCGGTTGCGGGTTCAATTCCCGTGTCGGAAAAAAATTGTGTACGATCTGCAGAAATTTGTTCCGTTGGTCTGGGTGTTTTCTATGTATTTAGAAAAAAAATATCTATCTATGTAATGTATTGTATTAAGTTTATCAGTCAACTAGTACCCATAATACAAGCTTTGCTCAACTTGGGGCTAGATGATGCTGTGTGGACTGTCCGGAATAATTAAAAATTATATATTTTTTTTTATTTTATTGGACTAATCGTCACTTTTTACAGGAGCCAAAACAAAATTTTGAACATGATTTTTTTGAAAAAATGTTTTTCTTTCATTCATCACATTCATCATTGTTTTCGTAATTTTTTGCTCTATTTTAAAATAATGGTCGCTGTTATATCTATCACCCAACTTGATAAAAACTACAAAAGCCCTTTTTGCATTCAAATTTTGAAGCAAAGTTAAGATAATAATCCCAATAAAAAGAAATAAATATTTAAATGAAATGTTTTCAAAAGAAGATATACTTTATGAGAAATAAAACATTTTCTAATTTTTTTGAAATGTGGCCGTTTTGCATTCAATGAGCGATTTGTAAAAATGCCTGAACATTAGCTGGCGTAAAGAGCTTAAATAAACAAAAATCAGTTGGTGTTGATAGTACATAATTGTTTCATTTTATTTTTGTCATACCGTTAGAAACGAGGTCAGGACCCTTTGTGGGATGTACGCAGAACAGTCTACCAAAGTTTTATATTACAATAAAATAGACTTAGGAAGGCTTACAATAAGTAATTTATGACAAACATGAATTTGTTTGTACTAGGTCTGTGACATTGTTCAAAACATAAAGAATAAAAATGATAAAAATCAAAAATTTTGGTAGTGTTGAAGGGATTCGAGCCCGTACTAACGGGATGTATCAAAATTTTGTGGATATTTTATCATCAAAAAGCAAAAAGTAAATCAAATTTTCAGTGGTTTCGAACCCAGGTACGACTATACATCGTCGCACCGACCCGACTGTTCGAACCGCTAGTCCAACGCGACTTATTGAAATACGGTGAAAATTTGTATTACTTTTAATCTATTATAAGTGGTCGTAAAATCGGAGCTAAAATACCTAAGTACACAAAGAACAGAGTCAAAAAAAGTGGAGACTTCCTTACGCCAACAATTTTATTGTAATTTATTTACTTATATAAAGGTGGATTACCACTCACTGACTCACTCATTGACATGATTGTTCTCCCTGTTCGTGGATGGGAAGGTATATTTTTTTTTACACAGTCTGTTGGAGAATTTCAATGCGAGTAGAGGAAAATTCCAACTTTACGAGATTTCCCCCTCCTTCCCCCTCAAAAGGGGGCAAACGCAAAGGTCGATTTTTCTCAGAGACGGTGATAGATGGAATGAAAATTTTTTCGGGGGGAGGTAGAAGGGAGGCTCGCAAAGCGAGCCGACCTTCTACCTCCCCCCGAGGGGCCTCCCGCGAAGCGCGGCGAGCGAAGCGAGCCGCGCGGCGTGGGGTGCACCGCGGGGGCAACGCTTTTTCTCAGAGACGGTGATAGATGGAATGAAAATTTTTGCGGGGGGAGGTAGAAGGGGGGCTCGCGAAGCGAGCCCGCACCCAAAAAAACTAGTTTACTTATATAAAGGTGGATTACCACTCACTGACTCACTCATTGACATAATTGTTCTCCCTGTTGGTGGATGGGGAGGTATGGTTTTTTTTACGGAAATGTGTAGGGGAGGTGGGGGTGAGTATGGGAAAATTCCAACTTTTCGAGATTTCCCCCTCCTTCCCCCTCAAAAGGGGGCAAACGCAAAGGTCGATTGTTCTCAAAAACCGTGATAGATGGAGAGAAAATTTTTGCGGGGGGAGGTAGAAGGGAGGCTCGCGAAGCGAGCCGACCTTCTACCTCCCCCCGAGGGGCCTCCCGCGAAGCGCGGCGAGCGAAGCGAGCCGCGCGGCGCGGGGGGCACCGCGGGGGCAACGCTTTTTCTCAGAGACGGTGATAGATGGAATGAAAATTTTTGCGGGGGGAGGTAGGAGGGGGGCTCGCGAAGCGAGCCCGCACCCAGAAATACTAGTTACCTTATATATAAAATTCGATTACCACTCACTGATTCACTGACTCACTGACATGATTGTTCTCCCTGTTGGTGGAGGGGGAGGTATGGTTTTTTTTACGGAAATGAAGAGGGGAGACCGGGGTGAGTCTGGGAAAATTCCGACATTTTTAAATTTCGAACCCCCTCTAAGACCCCCCGGGGGTTCTTCGGCCGTGTAGGGGGGTGGGTCAGATTATTTTGTGGGGTCGTGTAGAGGGTTAGAAATCGTTGTGGGGGGTGAAATTTTTTTGACCCCCAACACCCCCCGAGACCCCCCGCTTTTGAATTGCTCCCGGATGGAGGAGCGATAGAGGGTTTTGGATGACGGCATCGTATAGAGGGTTTAGTCTTTAATCGGAAGAAAAAAAAAATTGACCCCCCCCCATGACCCCTTTTTTGAACCCCCTTTCGTATCTCCCGAACGGCTCGCGATGGAAAAAAAATCTTTTCACAGTCGCATAGAGGAAGATGAATAGTTGCGGAAGCCAAAAAAAGTTTGACCCCTTTGCACCCCCAGACCCCCTTTTTTTACAAAAAACCGTTTTTTGACCCATTTTTAGGGGTTTTTTTTGGGGTGGAGCATCGAGGCGAGCGAAGCGAGCCGAGATGCGACACCGGGAACCAGCACGGCGAGCGAAGCGAGCCGTGCTGCGTTCCCCCCGACGATCCCCACGACCCCCCCCCCCCCCCCCCTGGGAGCATCGCGGCGAGCGAAGCGAGCCGCGATGCGACTACGGGGGCTCCAGGAAAGGCAGCGGAGGGGGAGTCGCAGCACGGCGAGCGAAGCGAGCCATGCTGTGACCCCCCACCGCTGCCCCCCCTGGACCCCCCCCACCAAAAAAATTTATATGGGTATCGTTTTCGACTAACTCGGGGGTGAGGATATCGAATATGATGTCGGCGGGGAGCGGCGAGCGAAGCGAGCCGCGATCCGACCCTGCAAGGCGAGCGAAGCGAGCCGCGCTTCGAGTCACACTGCAAGGCGAGCGTAGCGAGCAGCGCAGTGTGACCGCATGGATAGAGTCGTATTGCGGTGAGCGAAGCGAACCGCAATGCGACGACTGACACCCAGCAAGGCGAGCGAAGCGAGCCGCGCTTCGTGTCACACTGCAAGGCGAGCGTAGCGAGCCGCGCAGTGTGGTAGTACGAGTGAAGTCGTATTGCGGTGAGCGAAGCGAACCGCAATGCGACGACCGAGACCCAGCAAGGCGAGCGGAGCGAGCCGCGCTTCCCGTCACACTGCAAGGCGAGCGTAGCGAGCCGCGCAGTGTGACCGCACACCCCTCATATGGGTATCGTTTTCGAATAACTACAACCCGATAATTACGATAAAGACGTCCATTTTGAAATCCAAAATGGCTGAAAGTTTTATATCGCAAAAAATCGACATGGGTATCGATTTCGAGCAATACGTGGGTGTAGGTTACGAAAAGGGGTTCTAAATTTAAAAAAAAACAGCATACACAACCGACGCGGGCTGCTCGCAGCCCGCGCAGCACGCAAAAAACTAGTTACCTTATATATAAAATTCGATTACCACTGACTGACTCACTCACTGACTCACTGACACGATTGTTCTCCCTGTTGGTGGATGGGGAGGTATGGTTTTTTTTACGGAAATGTAGAGGGGAGACCGGGGTGAGTCTGGGAAAATTCCAACTTTTTTGAATTTCGAACCCCCTCTAGGACCCCCCGGGGGTTCTTCGGCCGTGTAGGGGGGAGGGTCAGATTTTTTTGTGGGGCCGTGTAGAGGGTTAGAAACCATTGTGGGGGGTGAAATTTTTTTGACCCCCAACACCCCCCGAGACCCCCCGCTTTTGAATTGCTCCCGGATGAAGGAGCGATGGAGGATTTCGGATGGCGGGATCGTATAGAGGGTTTAGTCTTTAATCGAAAGAAAAAAAAAATTGACCCCCCCCCCATGACCCCTTTTTTGAACCCCCTTTCGTATCTCCCGAACGGCTCGCGATGGAAAAAAAATCTTTTCACAGTCGGGTAGAGAAGGTCGAATAGTTGGGGAAGTCAAAAAAAGTTTGACCCCTTTGCACCCCCAGACCCCCTTTTTTTTAAAAAAACCGTTTTTTGACCCATTTTTAGGGTTTTTTTTTGGGGTGGAGCATCGAGGCGAGCGAAGCGAGCCGAGATGCGACACCGGGAACCAGCACGGCGAGCGAAGCGAGCCGTGCTGCGTTCCCCCCGACGACCCCCCCGACCCCCCCCCCCCCCCCCCCCCCTGGGAGCATCGTGGCGAGCGAAGCGAGCCGCGATGCGACTACGGGGGCTTCAGGAGAGGCAGCAGAGGGGGAGTCGCAGCACGGCGAGCGAAGCGAGCCGTGCTGTGACCCCCCGCCGCTGCCCCCCCTGGAACCCCCCCACCAAAAAAATTGATATGGGTATCGTTTTCGACTAACTCGGGGGTGAGGATTTCGAATATGATGTCGGCGGGGAGCGGCGAGCGTAGCGAGCCGCGCAGTGTGACTGCACGGGTAGAGTCGTATTGCGGTGAGCGAAGCGAACCGCAATGCGACGACTGAAACCCAGCAAGGCGAGCGAAGCGAGCCGCGCTTCGTGTCACACTGCAAGGCGAGCGTAGCGAGCCGCGCAGTGTGGTAGTACGAGTGGAGTCGTATTGCGGTGAGCGAAGCGAACCGCAATGCGACGACCGAGACCCAGCAAGGCGAGCGAAGCGAGCCGCGCTTCCCGTCACACTGCAAGGCGAGCGCAGCGAGCCGCGCAGTGTGACCGCACACCCCTCATATGGGTATCGTTTTCGAATAACTCTAACCCGTAGACTACGAAAACGACGTCCATTTTGAAATCCAAAATGGCTGAAAGTTTTTAAATCGCAAAATACCCTCATGGGTATCAATTTCGAACAAAACGAGGGCGTAGGTTACGAAAAGGGGTTCTAAATTTAAAATAAACAGCAACTCGACGGACGCGGGCTGCTCGCAGCCCGCGCAGCACGCAAAAAACTAGTTACCTTATATATAAAATTCGATTACCACTGACTGACTCACTGACTCACTGACATGATTGTTCTCCCTGTTGGTGGATGGGGAGGTATGGTTTTTTTTACGGAAATGTAGAGGGGAGACCGGGGTGAGTATGGGAAAATTCCAACTTTTTTAAATTTCGAACCCCCTCTAGGACCCCCTGGGGGTTCTTCGGCCGTGTAGGGGGGTGGGTCAGATTTTTTTGTGGGGTCGTGTAGAGGGTTAGAAACCATTGTGGGGGGTGAAATTTTTTTTACCCCCAACACCCCCCGAGACCCCCCGCTTTTGAATTGCTACCGGATGGAGGAGCGATAGAGGGTTTTGGATGACGTTGTCGTATAGAGGGTTTAGTCTTTAATCGGAAGAAAAAAAAATTGACCCCCCCCCCATGACCCCTTTTTTGAACCCCCTTTCGTATCTCCCGAACGGCTTGCGATGGAAAAAAAATCTTTTCACAGTCGCGTAGAGAAAGTCGAATAGTTGGGGAAGCCAAAAAAAGTTTGACCCCTTTGCACCCCCAGACCCCCTTTTTTTAAAAAAAACCGTTTTTTGACCCATTTTTAGGGTTTTTTTTGGGGTGGAGCATCGAGGCGAGCGAAGCGAGCTGAGATGCGACACCGGGAACCAGCACGGCGAGCGAAGCGAGCCGTGCTGCGTTCCCCCCGACGACCCCCACGACCCCCCCCCCCCCCTGGGAGCATTGCGGCGAGCGAAGCGAGCCGCGATGCGACTACAGAGGCTTCAGGAGAGGCAGCAGAGGGGGAGTCGCAGCACGGCGAGCGAAGCGAGCCGTGCTGTGACCCCCCGCCGCTGCCCCCCCTGGAACCCCCCCACCAAAAAAATTGATATGGGTATCGTTTTCGACTAACTCGGGGGTGAGGATTTCGAATATGATGTCGGCGGGGAGCGGCGAGCGAAGCGAGCCTTGATCCGACACTGCAAGGCGAGCGTAGCGAGCCGCGCAGTGTGGTAGTACGAGTGGAGTCGTATTGCGGTGAGCGAAGCGAACCGCAATGCGACGACCGAGACCCAGCAAGGCGAGCGAAGCGAGCCGCGCTTCGTGTCACACTGCAAGGCGAGCGTAGCGAGCCGCGCAGTGTGAACGCACGGGTAGAGTCGTATTGCGGTGAGCGAAGCGAACCGCAATGCGACGACCGAGACCCAGCAAGGCGAGCGAAGCGAGCCGCGCTTCGTGTCACACTGCAAGGCGAGCGTAGCGAGCCGCGCAGTGTGGTTGCATGGGCAGAGTCGTATTGCGGTGAGCGAAGCGAACCGCAATGCGACGACTGACACCCAGCAAGGCGAGCGAAGCGAGCCGCGCTTCGTGTCACACTGCAAGGCGAGCGTAGCGAGCCGCGCAGTGTGAACGCACGGGTAGAGTCGAATTGCGGTGAGCGAAGCGAACCGCAATGCGACGACTGAAACCCAGCAAGGCGAGCGAAGCGAGCCGCGCTTCGTGTCACACTGCAAGGCGAGCGTAGCGAGCCGCGCAGTGTGGTTGCATGGGCAGAGTCGTATTGCGGTGAGCGAAGCGAACCGCAATGCGACGAGTGACACCCAGCAAGGCGAGCGAAGCGAGCCGCGCTTCATGTCACACTGCAAGGCGAGCGTAGCGAGCCGCGCAGTGTGACCGCACACCCCTCATATGGGTATCGTTTTCGAATAACTCTAACCCGTAGACTACGAAAAAGACGTCCATTTTGAAATCCAAAATGGCTAAAGTTTTTAAATCGCAAAATACCCTCATGGGTATCGATTTCGAGCAATACGTGGGTGTAGGTTACGAAAAGGGGTTCTAAATTTAAAAAAAAACAGCATACACAACCGACGCGGGCTGCTCGCAGCCCGCGCAGCACGCAAAAAACTAGTTACCTTATATATAAAATTCGATTACCACTCACTGACTCACTCACTGACTCACTGACATGATTGTTCTCCCTGTTGGTGGATGGGGAGGTATGGTTTTTTTTACGGAAATGTAGAGGGGAGACCGGGGTGAGTCTGGGAAAATTCCAACTTTTTTAAATTTCGAAACCCCTCTAGGACCCCCCGGGGGTTCTTCGGCCGTGTAGGGGGGTGGGTCAGATTTTTTTGTGGGGTCGTGTAGAGGGTTAGAAACCATTGTGGGGGGTGAAATTTTTTTGACCCCCAACACCCCCCGAGACCCCCCGCTTTTGAATTGCTCCCGGATGAAGGAGCGATGGAGGATTTCGGATGGCGGGATCGTATAGAGGGTTTAGTCTTTAATCGGAAGAAAAAAAAAATTGACCCCCCCCCATGACCCCTTTTTAGAACCCCCTTTCGTATCTCCCGAACGGCTCGCGATGGAAAAAAAATCTTTTCACAGTCGCGTAGAGCAGGACGAATAGTTGCGGAAGCCAAAAAAAGTTTGACCTATTTGCACCCCCAGACCCCCTTTTTTTTAAAAAAACCGTTTTTTGACCCATTTTTTGGGGTGGAGCATCGAGGCGAGCGAAGCGAGCCGAGATGCGACACCGGGAACCAGCACGGCGAGCGAAGCGAGCCGTGCTGCGTTCCCCCCGACGACCCCCATGACCCCCCCCCCCTGGGAGCATCGTGACGAGCGAAGCGAGCCGCGATGCGACTACGGGGGCTTCAGGAGAGGCTGCCCCCCCTGGAACCCCCCAACAAAAAAAATTTATATGGGTATCGTTTTCGACTAACTCGGGGGTGAGGATTTCGAATATGATGTCGGCGGGGAGCGGCGAGCGAAGCGAGCCGCGATCCGACCCAGCAAGGCGAGCGAAGCGAGCCGCGCTTCGAGACACACTGCAAGGCGAGCGTAGCGAGCCGCGCAGTGTGACCGTACGGGTAGAGTCGTATTGCGGTGAGCGAAGCGAACCGCAATGCGACGACTGAAACCCAGCAAGGCGAGCGAAGCGAGCCGCGCTTCGTGTCACACTGCAAGGCGAGCGTAGCGAGCCGCGCAGTGTGGTAGTACGAGTGGAGTCGTATTGCGGTGAGCGAAGCGAACCGCAATGCGACCACCGAGACCCAGCAAGGTGAGCGAAGCGAGCCGCGCTTCGTTTCACACTGCAAGGCGAGCGTAGCGAGCCGCGCAGTGTGAACGCACGGGTAGAGTCGTATTGCGGTGAGCGAAGCGAACCGCAATGCGACGACCGTGACCCAGCAAGGCGAGCGAAGCGAGCCGCGCTTCCCGTCACACTGTAAGGCGAGCGTAACGAGCCGCGCAGTGTGACCGCACACCCCTCATATGGGTATCGTTTTCGAATAACTCCAACCCGATAATTACGATAAAGACGTCCATTTTGAAATCCAAAATGGCTCAAGTTTTTAAATCGCAAAATACCCTCATGGGTATCGATTTCGAGCAATACGTGGGTGTAGGTTACGATAAGGGGAACAAAATTAAAAAAAAACAGCCAACACAACCGACGCGGGCTGCTCGCAGCCCGCGCAGCACGCAAAAAACTAGACCCATTTTTAGGGTTTTTTTTGAGGTGGAGCATTGAGGCGAGCGAAGCGAGCCGAGATGCGACACCCGGAACCAGCACGGCGAGCGAAGCGAGCCGTGCTGCGTTCCCCCCGACGACCCCCACGACCCCCCCCCCCCGGGAGCATCGCGGCGAGCGAAGCGAGCCGCGATGCGACTACGGGGGCTCCAGGAGGGGCAGCGGAGGGGGAGTCGCAGCACGGCGAGCGAAGCGAGCCGTGCTGTGACCCCCCACCGCTGCCCCCCCTGGACCCCCCCCACCAAAAAAATGTATATGGGTATCGTTTTCGACTAACTCGGGGGTGAGGATATCGAATATGATGTCGGCGGGGAGCGGCGAGCGAAGCGAGCCGCGATCCGACACTGCAAGGCGAGCGTAGCGAGCCGCGCAGTGTGACCGCACGGGTAGAGTCGTATTGCGGTGAGCGAAGCGAACCGCAATGCGACGACCGCGATCCAGCAAGGCGAGCGAAGCGAGCCGCGCTTCGAGTCACACTGCAAGGCGAGCGCAGCGAGCCGCGCAGTGTGGTAGCATGGGCCGAGTCGTATTGCGGTGAGCGAAGCGAACCGCAATGCGACGACTGACACCCAGCAAGGCGAGCGAAGCGAGCCGCGCTTCGTGTCACACTGCAAGGCGAGCGTAGCGAGCCGCGCAGTGTGACCGCACACCCCTCATATGGGTATCGTTTTCGAATAACTACAACCCGATAATTACGATAAAGACGTCCATTTTGAAATCCAAAATGGCTCAAGTTTTTAAATCGCAAAATACCCTCATGGGTATCGATTTCGAGCAATACGTGGGTGTAGGTTACGAAAAGGGGTTCTAAATTTAAAATAAACAGCAACTCGACGGACGCGGGCTGCTCGCAGCCCGCGCAGCACGCAAAAAACTAGTTACCTTATATATAAAATTCGATTACCACTGACTGACTCACTGACTCACTGACATGATTGTTCTCCCTGTTGGTGGATGGGGAGGTATGGTTTTTTTTACGGAAACGTGTAGGGGAGGTGGGGGTGAGTATGGGAAAATTCCAACTTTTTTAAATTTCGAACCCCCTCTAGGACCCCCCGGGGGTTCTTCGGCCGTGTAGGGGGGTGGGTCAGATTTTTTTGTGGGGTCGTGTAGAGGGTTAGAAACCATTGTGGGGGGTGAAATTTTTTTGACCCCCAACACCCCCCGAGACCCCCCGCTTTTGAATTGCTACCGGATAGCGTCCCGATGGAGGATTTCGGATGGCGGGATCGTATAGAGGGTTTAGTCTCTAATCGGAAGAAAAAAAAAATTGACCCCCCCCCATGACCCCTTTTTAGACCCCCTTTTCGTATCTCCCGAATGGCTCGCGATGGAAAAAAAATCTTTTCGCAGTCGCGTAGAGGAGGACGAATAGTTGCGGAAGCCAAAAAAAGTTTGACCCCTTTGCACCCCCAGACCCCTTTTTAAAAAAAAAAACCGTTTTTTGACCCATTTTTAGGGTTTTTTTTGGGGTGGAGCATCGAGGCGAGCGAAGCGAGCCGAGATGCGACACCGGGAACCAGCGCGGCGAGCGAAGCGAGCCGTGCTGTGTTCCCCCCGACGACCCCCACGACCCCCCTCCCCCCCTGGGAGCATCGCGGCGAGCGAAGCGAGCCGCGATGCGACTACGGGGGCTCCAGGAGGGGCAACGGAGTCGCAGCACGGCGAGCGAAGCGAGCCGTGCTGTGACCCCCCGCCGCTGCCCCCCCTGGACCCCCCCCCCCACCAAAAAAATCGATATGGATATCGTTTTCGACTAACTTGGGGGCGAGGATTTCGAATTTGATGTCGGCGGGGAGCGGCGAGCGAAGCGAGCCGCGATCCGACACTGCAAGGCGAGCGAAGCGAGCCGCGCAGTGTGGAGTCGTATTGCGGTGAGCGAAGCGAACCGCAATGCGATGACTGACACCCAGCAAGGCGAGCGAAGCGAGCCGCGCTTCGAGTCACACTGCAAGGCGAGCGCAGCGAGCCGCGCAGTGTGGTAGCATGGGCAGAGTCGTATTGCGGTGAGCGAAGCGAACCGCAATGCGACGACTGACACCCAGCAAGGCGAGCGAAGCGAGCCGCGCTTCCCGTCACACTGCAAGGCGAGCGTAGCGAGCCGCGCAGTGTGGTAGTACGAGTGGAGTCGTATTGCGGTGAGCGAAGCGAACCGCAATGCGACGACCGAGACTCAGCAAGGCGAGCGAAGCGAGCCGCGCTTCCCGTCACACTGCAAGGCGAGCGTAGCGAGCCGCGCAGTGTGACTGCACACACCTCATATGGGTATCGTTTTCGAGGGTTACAAATCGTTTTACGGGGTGAAATTTTTTTGACCCCCAAAACCCCCCGAGACCCCCCGCTTTTGAATTGCTACCGGATAGCGTCCCGATGGAGGATTTCGGATGGCGGGATCGTATAGAGGGTTTAGTCTCTAATCGGAAGAAAAAAAAAATTGACCCCCCCCCATGACCCCTTTTTAGACCCCCCTTTCGTATCTCCCGAACGGCTCGCGATGGAAAAAAAATCTTTTCGCAGTCGCGTAGAGGAGGACGAATAGTTGCGGAAGCCAAAAAAAGTTTGACCCCTTTGCACCCCCAGACCCCCTTTTTTTAAAAAAAACCGTTTTTTGACCCATTTTTAGGGTTTTTTTGGGGTGGAGCATCGAGGCGAGCGAAGCGAGCCGAGATGCGACACCGGGAACCAGCGCGGCGAGCGAAGCGAGCCGTGCTGTGTTCCCCCCGACGACCCCCACGACCCCCCTCCCCCCCTGGGAGCATCGCGGCGAGCGAAGCGAGCCGCGATGCGACTACGGGGGCTCCAGGAGGGGCAGCGGAGTCGCAGCACGGCGAGCGAAGCGAGCCGTGCTGTGACCCCCCGCCGCTGCCCCCCCTGGACCCCCCCCACCAAAAAAATCGATATGGATATCGTTTTCGACTAACTTGGGGGTGAGGATTTCGAATATGATGTCGGCGGGGAGCGGCGAGCGAAGCGAGCCGCGATCCGACACTGCAAGGCGAGCGAAGCGAGCCGCGCAGTGTGGAGTCGTATTGCGGTGAGCGAAGCGAACCGCAATGCGATGACTGACACCCAGCAAGGCGAGCGAAGCGAGCCGCGCTTCGTGTCACACTGCAAGGCGAGCGCAGCGAGCCGCGCAGTGTGGTAGCATGGGCAGAGTCGTATTGCGGTGAGCGAAGCGAACCGCAATACGACGACCGCGAACCGCAATACGACGACCGCGACCCAGCAAGGCGAGCGAAGCGAGCCGCGCTTCGAGTCACACTGCAAGGCGAGCGCAGCGAGCCGCGCAGTGTGGTAGCATGGGCAGAGTCGTATTGCGGTGAGCGAAGCGAACCGCAATACGACGACCGCGACCCAGCAAGGCGAGCGAAGCGAGCCGCGCTTCCCGTCACACTGCAAGGCGAGCGTAGCGAGCCGCGCAGTGTGGTAGTACGAGTGGAGTCGTATTGCGGTGAGCGAAGCGAACCGCAATGCAACGACCGAGACCCAGCAAGGCGAGCGAAGCGAGCCGCGCTTCCCGTCACCGTGACGGGACCGCACACCCGTCATATGGGTATCGTTTTCGAATAACTACAACCCGAAAATTACGATAAAGACGTCCATTTTGAAATCCAAAATGGCTAAAGTTTTGACATTACAAAATACCCTCATGGGTATCGATTTCGAGCAATACGTGGGTGTAGGTTACGAAAAGGGGTTCTAAATTTAAAAAAAAACAGCATACACAACCGACGCGGGCTGCTCGCAGCCCGCGCAGCACGCAAAAAACTAGTTACCTTATATATAAAATTCGATTACCACTCACTGACTGACTGACATGATTGTTCTCCCTGTTGGTGGAGGGGGAGGTATGGTTTTTTTTACGGAAATGTAGAGGGGAAACCGGGGTGAGTATGGGAAAATTCCAACTTTTTTGAATTTCGAACCCCCTCGAGGACCCCCCGGGGGTTCTTCGGCCGTGTAGGGGGGTGGGTCAGATTTTTTTGTGGGGTCGTGTAGAGGGTTAGAAACCATTGTGGGGGGTGAAATTTTTTTGACCCCCAACACCCCCCGAGACCCCCCGCTTTTGAATTGCTACCGGATGGAGGAGCGATAGAGGGTTTATGATGACGGCTTCGTATAGAGGGTTTAGTCTTTAATCGGAAGAAAAAAAAATTGACCCCCCCCCATGACCCCTTTTTTGAACCCCCTTTCGTATCTCCCGAACGGCTCGCGATGGAAAAAAAATCTTTTCACAGTCGCATAGAGGAAGATGAATAGTTGCGGAAGCCAAAAAAAGTTTGACCTCTTTGCACCCCCAGACCCCCTTTTTTTACAAAAAACCGTTTTTTGACCCATTTTTAGGGGTTTTTTTTGGGGTGGAGCATCGAGGCGAGCGAAGCGAGCCGAGATGCGACACCGGGAACCAGCACGGCGAGCGAAGCGAGCCGTGCTGCGTTCCCCCCGACGACCCCCACGACCCCCCACCCCCCCTGGACCCCCCCCACCAAAAAAATTTATATGGGTATCGTTTTCGACTAACTCGGGGGTGAGGATATCGAATATGATGTCGGCGGGGAGCGGCGAGCGAAGCGAGCCGCGATCCGACACTGCAAGGTGAGCGAAGCGAGCCGCGCTTCGAGTCACACTGCAAGGCGAGCGTAGCGAGCCGCGCAGTGTGACCGCACGTGTAGAGTCTGCGACGACCGCATCCCAGCAAGGCGAGCGAAGCGAGCCGCGCTTCGAGTCACACTGCAAGGCGAGCGCGGCGAGCCGCGCAGTGTGACCGCACGGGTAGAGTCGTATTGCGGTGAGCGAAGCGAACCGCAATGCGACGACCGAGACCCAGCGAGGCGAGCGAAGCGAGCCGCGCTTCGAGTCACACTGCAAGGCGAGCGCAGCGAGCCGCGCAGTGTGGTAGCATGGGCGGAGTCGTATTGCGGTGAGCGAAGCGAACCGCAATGCGACGACTGACACGCAGCAAGGCGAGCGAAGCGAGCCGCGCTTCCCGTCACACTGCAAGGCGAGCGTAGCGAGCCGCGCAGTGTGACCGCACACCCCTCATATGGGTATCGTTTTCGAATAACTACAACCCGATAATTACGATTAAGACGTCCATTTTGAAATCCAAAATGGCTAAAGTTTTTAAATCGCAAAATACCCTCATGGGATACCCATTTCGAGCAATACGTGGGTGTAGGTTACGAAAAGGGGTTCTTAATTTAAAAAAAAACAGCATACACAACCGACGCGGGCTGCTCGCAGCCCGCGCAGCACGCAAAAAACTAGTTATATTATATAAAGCTCGACAACCACTGACTGACTCACTGACATAATTGTTCTCCCTGTTGGTGGATGGGGAGGTATGGTTTTTTTTACGGAAATGTGTAGGGGAGGTGGGGGTGAGTATGGGAAAATTCCAACTTTTTTAAATTTCGAACCCCCTCTAGGACCCCCCGGGGGTTCTTCGGCCGTGTAGGGGGGTGGGTCAGATTTTTTTGTGGGGTCGTATGGAGGGTTTGAAATCGTTGTGGGGGGTGAAATTTTTTTGACCCCCAACACCCCCCGAGACCCCCCGCTTTTGAATTGCTCCCGGATGGAGGAGCGATAGAGGGTTTTGGATGACGGCATCGTATAGAGGGTTTAGTCTTTAATCGGAAGAAAAAAAAAATTAACCCCCCCCCATGACCCCTTTTTGAACCCCCTTTCGTATCTCCCGAACGGCTCGCGATGGAAAAAAAATCTTTTCACAGTCGCTTAGAGAAGGTTGAATAGTTGGGGAAGCCAAAAAAAAGTTTGACCCCTTTGCACCCCCAGACCCCCTTTTTTTAAAAAAAACCGTATTTTGGCAAAATTTTGACCTTTTTTTTAGGGTGGAGCATCGAGGCGAGCGAAGCGAGCCGAGATGCGACACCGGGAACCAGCACGGCGAGCGAAGCGAGCCGTGCTGCGTTCCCCCCGACGACCCCCACGACCCCCCCCCCCTGGGAGCATCGCGGCGAGCAAAGCGAGCCGCGATGCGACTACGGGGGCTTCAGGAGGGGCAGCGGAGGGGGAGTCGCAGCACGGCGAGCGAAGCGAGCCGTGCTGTGACCCCCCGCCGCTGCCCCCCCTGAACCCCCTCCCCACCAAAAAAATCGATATGGGTATCGTTTTCGACTAACCCGGGGGTGAGGATTTCGAATATGATGTCGGCGGGAGCGGCGAGCGAAGCGAGCCGCGATCCGACACTGCAAGGCGAGCGAAGCGAGCCGCGCAGTGTGTAGTCGTATTGCGGTGAGCGAAGCGAACCGCAATGCGACGATCGCGACCCAGCAAGGCGAGCGAAGCGAGCCGCGCTTCGTGACACACTGCAAGGCGAGCGTAGCGAGCCGCGCTTCGAGACACACTGCAAGGCGAGCGTAGCGAGCCGCGCAGTGTGGTAGTACGGGTGGAGTCGTAATGCGGTGAGCGAAGCGAACCGCAATGCGACGTCTGTCACCCAGCAAGGCGAGCGAAGCGAGCCGCGCTCCGTGTCACACTGCAAGGCGAGCGTAGCGAGCCGCGCAGTGTGGTAGCATGAGAGGAGTCGTATTGCGGTGAGCGAAGCGAACCACAATGCGACGTCGGACACCCAGCAAGGCGAGCGAAGTGAGCCGCGCTTTGTGTCACACTGCAAGGCGAGCGCAGCGAGCCGCGCAGTGTGGTAGCACGGGTGGAGTCGTATTGCGGTGAGCGAAGCGAACCGCAATGCGACGTCTGATAAACAGCAAGGCGAGCGAAGCGAGCCGCGCTTTGTGTCACACTGGAAGGCGAGCGCAGCGAGCCGCGCAGTGTGGTAGTACGGGTGGAGTCGTAATGCAATGCGACGTCGGACACCCAGCAAGGCGAGCGAAGCGAGCCGCGCTTTGTGTCACACTGCAAGGCGAGCGCAGCGAGCCGCGCAGTGTGGTAGCACGGGTGGAGTCGTATTGCGGTGAGCGAAGCGAACCGCAATGCGACTCCTGCGACCCAGCAAGGCGAGCGAAGCGAGCCGCGCTTCGTGTCACACTGCGAGGCGAGCGTAGCGAGCCGCGCGGTGTGACCGCACACCCCTCATATGGGTATCGTTTTCGAGTAACTTCAACCCGATAATAACGATAAAGACGTCCATTTTGACATCCAAGATGGCTGACATTTTTTCATCGCAGATTTCCAACATGGGTATCGATTTCGAGCAAAACGAGGGTGTAGGTTACGATAAGGGGAATAAAATTGCAAAATAAACAGTCTACACAACCGACGCGAGCTGCTTGCAGCTCGCGCACGCCTAAAAAACTAGTTACCTTATATATAAAATTCGATTACCACTCACTGACTCACTCATTGACATAATTGTTCTCCCTGTTGGTGGATGGGGAGGTATGGTTTTTTTTACGGAAATGTGGAGGGGAGGTGGGGGTGAGTCTGGGAAAATTCCAACTTTTTTAAATTTCGAACCCCCTCTAGGACCCCCCGGGGGTTCTTCGGCCGTGTAGGGGGGTGGGTCAGATTTTTTTGTGGGGTCGTGTAGAGGATTAAAAACCATTGTGGGGGGTGAAATTTTTTTGACCCCCAACACCCCCCGAGACCCCCCGCTTTTGAATTGCTACCGGATGGAGGAGCGATAGAGGGTTTTGGATGACGGCATCGTATAGAGGGTTTAGTCTTTAATCGGAAGAAAAAAAAAATTGACCCCCCCCCATGACCCCTTTTTAGACCCCCCTTTCGTATCTCCCGAACGGCTCGCGATGGAAAAAAAATCTTTTCGCAGTCGCGTAGAAGAGGACGAATAGTTGCGGAAGCCAAAAAAAGTTTGACCTCTTTGCACCCCCAGACCCCCTTTTTTTAAAAAAAACCGTTTTTTGACCCATTTTTAGGGTTTTTTGTTGGGGTGGAGCATCGAGGTGAGCGAAGCGAGCCGAGATGCGACACCGGGAACCAGCACGGCGAGCGAAGCGAGCCGTGCTGTGATCCCCCCGACGACCCCCACGACCCCCCCCCTGGGAGCATCGCGGCGAGCGAAGCGAGCCGCGATGCGACTACTGGGGCTCCATCAGGGGCAGCGGAGGGGAAGTCGCAGCACGGCGAGCGAAGCGAGCCGTGCTGTGACCCCCCGCCGCTGCCCCCCCTGGACCCCCCCCACCAAAAAAATTTATATGGGTATCGTTTTCGACTAACTTGGTGGTGAAGATTTCGAATATGATGTCGGCGGGGAGCGGCGAGCGAAGCGAGCCGCGATCCGACACTGCAAGGCGAGCGAAGCGAGCCGCGCAGTGTGGATTCGTATTGCGGTGAGCGAAGCGAACCGCAATGCGATGACTGACACCCGGCAAGGCGAGCGAAGCGAGCCGCGCTTCGAGTCACACTGCAAGGCGAGCGTAGCGAGCCGCGCAGTGTGGTAGCATGAGCGGAGTCGTATTGCGGTGAGCGAAGCGAACCGCAATGCGACGACTGACACCCAGCAAGGTGAGCGAAGCGAGCCGCGCTTCGAGTCACACTGTAAGGCGAGCGCAGCGAGCCGCACAGTGTGGAGTCGTATTGCGGTGAGCGAAGCGAACCGCAATGCGAAGACTGACACCCAGCAAGGCGAGCGAAGCGAGCCGCGCTTCGAGTCGCACTGCAAGGCGAGCGTAGCGAGCCGCGCAGTGTGACCGCACACCCCTCATATGGGTATCGTTTTCGAATAACTACAACCCGAAAATTACGATAAAGACGTCCATTTTGAAATCCAAAATGGCTCAAGTTTTTAAATCGCAAAATACCCTCATGGGTATCGATTTCGAGCAATACGTGGGTGTAGGTTACGAAAAGGGGTTCTAAATTTAAAAAAAAACAGCATACACAACCGACGCGGGCTGCTCGCAGCCCGCGCAGCACGCAAAAAACTAGTTTACTTATATAAAGGTGGATTACCACTCACTGACTCACTCATTGACATAATTGTTCTCCCTGTTGGTGGATGGGGAGGTATGGTTTTTTTTACGGAAATGTGTAGGGGAGGTGGGGGTGAGTATGGGAAAATTCCAACTTTTCGAGATTTCCCCCTCCTTCCCCCTCAAAAGGGGGCAAACGCAAAGGTCGATTTTTCTCAGAGACGGTGATAGATGGAATGAAAATTTTTGCGGGGGGAGGTAGGAGGGGGGCTCGCGAAGCGAGCCCGCACCCAAAAAAACTAGTTATATTATATAAAGCTCGACAACCACTGACTCACTCACTGACATAATTGTTCTCCCTGTTGGTGGATGGGGAGGTATGGTTTTTTTTACGGAAATGTGTAGGGGAGGTGGGGGTGAGTTTGGGAAAATTCCGACTTTTTTGAATTTCGAACCCCCTCTAGGACCCCCCGGGGGTTCTTCGGCCGTGTAGGGGGGTGGGTCAGATTTTTTTGTGGGGTCGTGTAGAGGGTTAGAAACCATTGTGGGGGGTGAAATTTTTTTGACCCCCAACACCCCCCGAGACCCCCCGCTTTTGAATTGCTCCCGGATGAAGGAGCGATGGAGGATTTCGGATGGCGGGATCGTATAGAGGGTTTAGTCTCTAATCGGAAGAAAAAAAAAATTGACCCCCCCCCATGACCCCCTTTTAGAACCCCCTTTCGTATCTCCCGAACGGCTCGCGATGGAAAAAAAATCTTTTCACAGTCGCGTAGAGGAGGACGAATAGTTGCGGAAGTCAAAAAAAGTTCGACCCCTTTGCACCCCCAGACCCCCTTTTTTTTAAAAAAACCGTATTTTGGCAAATTTATGACCTTTTTTTTAGGGTGGAGCATCGAGGCGAGCGAAGCGAGCCGAGATGCGACACCGGGAACCAGCACGGCGAGCGAAGCGAGCCGTGCTGCGTTCCCCCCGACGACCCCCATGACCCCCCCCCCCTGGGAGCATCGCGGCGAGCGAAGCGAGCCGCGATGCGACTACGGGGGCTCCAGGAGGGGCAGCGGAGGGGGAGTCGCAGCACGGCGAGCGAAGCGAGCCGTGCTGTGACCCCCCACCGCTGCCCCCCCTGGACCCCCCCACCAAAAAAACTGATATGGGTATCGTTTTCAACTAACTCGGGGGTGAGGATTTCGAATATAATGTCGGCGGGGAGCGGCGAGCGTAGCGAGCCGCGCAGTGTGACCGCATGGGTAGAGTCGTTTTGCGGTGAGCGAAGCGAACCGCAATGCGATGACTGACACCCAGCAAGGCGAGCGTAGCGAGCCGCGCAGTGTGACCGCATGGGTAGAGTCGTTTTGCGGTGAGCGAAGCGAACCGCAATGCGACGTCTGACACGCAGCAAGGCGAGCGAAGCGAGCCGCGCTTCGTGTCCCACTGCAAGGCGAGCGTAGCGAGCCGCACAGTGTGGTAGCATGAGCGGAGTCGTATTGCGGTGAGCGAAGCGAACCGCAATGCGACGACCGCGACCCAGCAAGGCGAGCGAAGCGAGCCGCGCTTCGTGACACACTGCAAGGCGAGCGTAGCGAGCCGCGCAGTCGTATTGCGGTGAGCGAAGCGAACCGCAATGCGATTCCTGAGACCCAGCAAGGCGAGCGAAGCGAGCCGCGCTTCGTGTCACACTGCAAGGCGAGCGTAGCGAGCCGCGCGGTGTGACCGCACACCCCTCATATGGGTATCGTTTTCGAATAACTACAACCCGATAATTACGATAAAGACGTCCATTTTGAAATCCAAAATGGCTGACATTTTTTAATCGCAAAATACCATCATGGGTATCGATTTCGAACAATACGTGGGTGTAGGTTACGATAAGGGGAATAAAATTGCAAAATAAACAGTCTACACAACCGACGCGAGCTGCTTGCAGCTCGCGCACGCCTAAAAAACTAGTTACTTATATAAAGGTGGATTACCACTCACTGACTCACTCATTGACATAATTGTTCTCCCTGTTGGTGGATGGGGAGGTATGGTTTTTTTTACACAGTCTGTTGGAGAATTTCAATGCGAGTAGAGGAAAATTCCAACTTTTCGAGATTTCCCCCTCCTTCCCCCTCAAAAGGGGGCAAACGCAAAAGTCGATTTTTCTCAGAGACGGTGATAGATGGAATCAAAATTTTTGCGGGGGGAGGTAGGAGGGGGGCTCGCGAAGCGAGCCCGCACCCAGAAATACTAGTTACCTTATATATAAAATTCGATTACCACTCACTGACTCACTCACTGACTCACTGACACGATTGTTCTCCCTGTTGGTGGATGGGGAGGTATGGTTTTTTTTACGGAAATGTGGAGGGGAGGTGGGGGTGAGTCTGGGAAAATTCCAACTTTTTTAAATTTCGAACCCCCTCTAGGACCCCCCGGGGGTTCTTCGGCCGTGTAGGGGGGTGGGTCAGATTTTTTTGTGGGGTCGTGTAGAGGGTTAGAAACCATTGTGGGGGGTGAAATTTTTTTGACCCCCAACACCCCCCGAGACCCCCCGCTTTTGAATTGCTCCCGGATGAAGGAGCGATGGAGGATTTCGGATGGCGGGATCGTATAGAGGGTTTAGTCCCTAATCGGAAGAAAAAAAAAATCGACCCCCCCCCATGACCCCTTTTTGAACCCCCTTTCGTATCTCCCGAACGGCTCGCGATGGAAAAAAAATCTTTTCACAGTCGCGTAGAGGAAGATGAATAGTTGCGGAAGCCAAAAAAAGTTTGACCCCTTTGCACCCCCAGACCCCCTTTTTTTACAAAAAACCGTTTTTTGACCCATTTTTAGGGGTTTTTTTGGGGTGGAGCATCGAGGCGAGCGAAGCGAGCCGAGATGCGACACCGGGAACCAGCACGGCGAGCGAAGCGAGCGTGCTGCGTTCCCCCCGACGACCCCCATGACCCCCCCCCCCCCCCTGGGAGCATCGCGGCGAGCGAAGCGAGCCGCGATGCGACTACGGGGGCTTCAGGAGAGGAAGCGGAGGGGAAGTCGCAGCACGGCGAGCGAAGCGAGCCGTGCTGTGACCCCCGCGCTGCCCCCCCTGGGCCCCCCCCCACCAAAAAAATTTATATGGGTATCGTTTTCGACTAACTTGGGGGTGAGGATTTTGAATATTATGTCGGCGGGGAGCGGCGAGCGAAGCGAGCCGCGATCCGACATTGCAAGGCGAGCGTAGCGAGCCGCGCAGTATGAAGTCGTATTGCGGTGAGCGAAGCGAACCGCAATGCGACGTTCGAGACCCAGCAAGGCGAGCGAAGCGAGCCGCGCTTCATGACACCTTGCAAGGCGAGCGTAGCGAGCCGCGCTTCGCCTCACACTGCAAGGCGAGCGTAGCGAGCCGCGCAGTGTGATCGCACGGGTAGAGTCGTATTGCGGTGAGCGAAGCGAACCGCAATGCGACGACCGAGACCCAGCAAGGCGAGCGAAGCGAGCCGCGCTTCCCGTCACACTGCAAGGCGAGCGTAGCGAGCCGCGCAGTGTGAACGCACGGGTAGAGTCGTATTGCGGTGAGCGAAGCGAACCGCAATGCGACGACCGAGACCCAGCAAGGCGAGCGAAGCGAGCCGCGCTTCGTGTCACTCTGCAAGGCGAGCGTAGCGAGCCGCGCAGTGTGAACGCATGGGTAGAGTCGTATTGCGGTGAGCGAAGCGAACCGCAATGCGACGACCGAGACCCAGCAAGGCGAGCGAAGCGAGCCGAGCTTCCCGTCACACTGCAAGGCGAGCGCAGCGAGCCGCGCAGTGTAACCGCACACCCCTCATATGGGTATCGTTTTCGAATAACTACAACCCGAAAATTACGAAAAAGACGTCCATTTTGAAATCCAAAATGGCTCAAGTTTTTAAATCGCAAAATACCCTCATGGGTATCGATTTCGAGCAATACGTGGGTGTAGGTTACGAAAAGGGGTTCTAAATTTAAAAAAAAACAGCATACACAACCGACGCGGGCTGCTCGCAGCCCGCGCAGCACGCAAAAAACTAGTTACCTGGGGTTACCTGGGGTGGAGCATCGAGGCGAGCGAAGCGAGCCGAGATGCGACACCGGGAACCAGCACGGCGAGCGAAGCGAGCCGTGCTGCGTTCCCCCGACGACCCCCACGACCCCCCTCCCCCCCCTGGGAGCATCGCGGCGAGCGAAGCGAGCCGCGATGCGACTACGGGGGCTCCAGGACAGGCAGCGGAGTCGCAGCACGGCGAGCGAAGCGAGCCGTGCTGTGACCCCCGCCGCTGCCCCCCCCGGGCCCCCCCCACCAAAAAAATTGATATGGGTATCGTTTTCGACTAACTTGGGGGTGAGGATTTCGGATATGATGTCGGCGGGGAGCGGCGAGCGAAGCGAGCCGCGATCCGACACTGCAAGGCGAGCGAAGCGAGCCGCGCAGTGTGGAGTCGTATTGCGGTGAGCGAAGCGAACCGCAATGCGATGACTGACACCCAGCAAGTCGAGCGAAGCGAGCCGCGCTTCGAGTCACACTGCAAGGCGAGCGCAGCGAGCCGCACAGTGTGGTAGCATGGGCAGAGTCGTATTGCGGTGAGCGAAGCGAACCGCAATGCGACGACTGACACCCAGCAAGGCGAGCGAAGCGAGCCGCGCTTCCCGTCACACTGCAAGGCGAGCGTAGCGAGCCGCGCAGTGTGACCGCACATCCCTCATATGGGTATCGTTTTCGAATAACTACAACCCGATAAATACGATAAAGACGTCCATTTTGAAATCCAAAATGGCTGACATTTTTAATCGCAAAATACCATCATGGGTATCGATTTCGAACAATACGTGGGTGTAGGTTACGATAAGGGGAACAAAATTAAAAAAAAACAGCCCACACAACCGACGCGGGCTGCTCGCAGCCCGCGCAGCACGCAAAAAACTAGTTACCTTATATATAAAATTCGATTACCACTCACTCACTGACTCACTCACTGACATGATTGTTCTCCCTGTTGGTGGAGGGGGAGGTATGGTTTTTTTTACGGAAATGTAGAGGGGAGGTGGGGGTGAGTCTGGGAAAATTCCGACTTTTTTGAATTTCGAACCCCCTCTAGGACCCCCCGGGGGGTCTTCGGCCGTGTAGGGGGGTGGGTCAGATTTTTTTGTGGGGTCGTGTAGAGGGTTAGAAACCATTGTGGGGGGTGAATTTTTTTTGACCCCCAACACCCCCCGAGACCCCCCGCTTTTGAATTGCTCCCGGATGGAGGAGCGATAGAGGGTTTTGGATGACGGGATCGTATAGAGGGTTTAGTCTTTAATCGGAAGAAAAAAAAAATTTACCACCCCCCCATGACCCCTTTTTGAACCCCCTTTCGTATCTCCCGAACGGCTCGCGGTGGAAAAAAAATCTTTTCACAGTTGCGTAGAGAAGGTCGAATAGTTGGGGAAGCCAAAAAAAGTTTGACCCCTTTGCACCCCCAGACCCCCTTTTTTTAAAAAAAACCGGTTTTTGACCCATTTTTAGGCTTTTTTTTGGGGTGGAGCATCGAGGCGAGCGAAGCGAGCCGAGATGCGACACCGGGAACCAGCACGGCGAGCGAAGCGAGCCGTGCTGCGTTCCCCCCGACGACCCCCACGACCCCCTCCCCCCCTGGGAGCATCACGGCGAGCGAAGCGAGCCGTGATGCGACTACGGGGGCTTCAGGAGGGGCAGCGGAGGGGGAGTCGCAGCACGGCGAGCGAAGCGAGCCGTGCTGTGACCCCCCGCCGCTGCCCCCCCTGAACCCCCTCCCCACCAAAAAAATTGATATGGGTATCGTTTTCGACTAACTCGGGGGTGAGGATTTCGAATATGATGTCGGCGGGGAGCGGCGAGCGAAGCGAGCCGCGATCCGACACTGCAAGGCGAGCGAAGCGAGCCGCGCAGTGTGGAGTCGTATTGCGGTGAGCGAAGCGAACCGCAATGCGACGACCGCGACCCAGCAAGGCGAGCGAAGCGAGCCGCGCTTCGAGTCACACTGCAAGGCGAGCGCAGCGAGCCGCGCAGTGTGGTAGCATGGGCAGAGTCGTATTGCGGTGAGCGAAGCGAACCGCAATGCGACGACTGAAACCCAGCAAGGCGAGCGAAGCGAGCCGCGCTTCCCGTTACACTGCGCGGCTCGCGTAACACTGCAAGGCGAGCGCAGCGAGCCGCGCAGTGTGGTAGCATGGGCAGAGTCGTATTGCGGTGAGCGAAGCGAACCGCAATGCGACGATCGAGACCCAGCAAGGCGAGCGAAGCGAGCCGCGCTTACCGTCACACTGCAAGGCGAGCGTAGCGAGCCGCGCAGTGTGACCGCACACCCCTCATATGGGTATCGTTTTCGAATAACTACAACCCGAAAATTACGATAAAGACGTCCATTTTGAAATCCAAAATGGCTAAAGTTTTTATATCGCAAAATACCCTCATGGGTATCAATTTCGAACAAAACGAGGGTGTAGGTTACGAAAAGGGGTTCTAAATTTAAAATAAACAGCAACTCGACGGACGCGGGCTGCTCGCAGCCCGCGCAGCACGCAAAAAACTAGTTACCTTATATATAAAATTCGATTACCACTGACTCACTCACTCACTGATTGACATGATTGTTCTCCCTGTTGGTGGAGGGGGAGGTATGGTTTTTTTTACGGAAATGAAGAGGGGAGACCGGGGTGAGTATGGGAAAATTCCAACTTTTTTGAATTTCGAACCCCCTCTAGGACCCCCCGGGGGTTCTTCGGCCGTGTAGGGGGGTGGGTCAGATTTTTTTGTGGGGTCGTGTAGAGGGTTAGAAACCATTGTGGGGGGTGAAATTTTTTTGACCCCCAACACCCCCCGCGACCCCCCGCTTTTGAATTGCTCCCGGATGAAGGAGCGATGGAGGATTTCGGATGGCGGGATCATATAGAGGGTTTAGTCTTTAATCGGAAGAAAAAAAAAATTGACCCCCCCCCATGACCCCTTTTTAGACCCCCCTTTCGTATCTCCCGAACGGCTCGCGATGGAAAAAAAATGTTTTCGCAGTTGCGTAGAGGGGAACGAATAGTTGCGGAAGCCAAAAAAAGTTTGACCCTTTTGAACCCCCAGACCCCCTTTTTTTTAAAAAAACCGTTTTTTGACCCATTTTTAGGGTTTTTTTTTGGGGTGGAGCATCGAGGCGAGCGAAGCGAGCCGAGATGCGACACCGGGAACCAGCACGGCGAGCGAAGCGAGCCGTGCTGCGTTCCCCCCGACGACCCCCACGACCCCCCCCCCCCCCCCTGGGAGCATCGCGGCGAGCGAAGCGAGCCGCGATGCGACCACGGGGGCTTGAGGAGGGGCAGCGGAGGGGGAGTCGCAGCACGGCGAGCGAAGCGAGCCGTGCTGTGACCCCCCGCCGCTGACCCCCCCCAAGCCCCCCCCACCAAAAATATTGATATGGGTATCGTTTTCAACTAACTCGGGGGTGAGGATTTCGAATATGATGACAGCGGGGAGCGGCGAGCGAAGCGAGCCGCGATCCGATACTGCAAGGCGAGCGAAGCGAGCCGCGCAGTGTGGAGTCGTATTGCGGTGAGCGAAGCGAACCGCAATGCGATGATTGACACCCAGCAAGGCGAGCGAAGCGAGCCCAGCTTCGAGTCACACTGCAAGGCGAGCGTAGCGAGCCGCGCAGTGTGATCGCATGGCTAAAGTCGTATTGCGGTGAGCGAAGCGAACCGCAATGCGACGTCTGATACGTAGCAAGGCGAGCGAAGCAAGCCGCGCTTCCCGTCACACTGCAAGGCGAGCGCAGCGAGCCGCGCAGTGTGGTAGCATGGGCAGAGTCGTATTGCGGTGAGCGAAGCGAACCGCAATGCGACGATTGACACCCAGCAAGGCGAGCGAAGCGAGCCGCGCTTCCCGTCACACTGCAAGGCGAGCGTAGCGAGCCGCGCAGTGTGACCTGACACCCCTCATATGGGTATCGTTTTCGAAAAACTACAACCCGAAAATTACGATAAAGACGTCCATTTTGAAATCCAAAATGGCTAAAGTTTTGACATTACAAAATACCATCATGGGTATCGATTTCGAGCAATACGTGGGTGTAGGTTACGAAAAGGGGTTCTAAATTTAAAATAAACAGCAACTCGACGGACGCGGGCTGCTCGCAGCCCGCGCAGCACGCAAAAAACTAGTTACCTTATATATAAAATTCGATTACCACTCACTGACTCACTCACTCACTGACATGATTGTTCTCCCTGTTGGTGGATGGGGAGGTATGGTTTTTTTTACGGAAATGTAGAGGGGAGGTGGGGGTGAGTCTGGGAAAATTCCAACTTTTTTAAATTTCGAACCCCCTCTAGGACCCCCCGGGGGTTCTTCGGCCGCGTAGGGGGGTGGGTCAGATTTTTTTGTGGGGTCGTATGGAGGGTTACAAATCGTTTTAGGGGGTGAAATTTTTTTGACCCCCAACACCCCCCGAGACCCCCCGCTTTTGAATTGCTACCGGATAGCGTCCCGATGGAGGATTTCGGATGGCGGGATCGTATAGAGGGTTTAGTCTCTAATCGGAATAAAAAAAAAATTGACCCCCCCCCATGACCCCTTTTTAGACCCCCCTTTCGTATCTCCCGAACGGCTCGCGATGGAAAAAAAATCTTTTCGCAGTCGCGTAGAGGAGGACTAATAGTTGCGGAAGCCAAAAAAAGTTTGACCCCTTTGCACCCCCAGACCCCCTTTTTTTACAAAAAACCGTTTTTTGACCCATTTTTAGGGGTTTTTTTTGGGGTGGAGCATCGAGGCGAGCGAAGCGAGCCGAGATGCGACACCGGGAACCAGCACGGCGAGCGAAGCGAGCCGTGCTGCGTTCCCCCCGACGACCCCCACGACCCCCCCCCCCCCCCTGGGAGCATCGCGGCGAGCGAAGCGAGCCGCGATGCGACTACGGGGGCTCCAGGAGGGGCAGCGGAGGGGGAGTCGCAGCACGGCGAGCGAAGCGAGCCGTGCTGTGACCCCCCGCCACTGCCCCCCCTGGAACCCCCCATAAAAAAAATTGATATGGGTATCGTTTTCGACTAACTCGGGAGTGAGGATTTCGAATATGATGTCGGCGGGGAGCGGCGAGCGAAGCGAGCCGCGATCCGACACTGCAAGGCGAGCGAAGCGAGCCGCGCAGTGTGGAGTCGTATTGCGGTGAGCGAAGCGAACCGCAATGCGACGACCGCGACCCAGCAAGGCGAGCGAAGCGAGCCGAGCTTCGTTTCACACTGCAAGGCGAGCGTAGCGAGCCGCGCAGTGTGAACGCTCGGGTAGAGTCGTATTGCGGTGAGCGAAGCGAACCGCAATGCGACATCTGAAACCCAGCAAGGCGAGCGAAGCGAGCCGCGCTTCGTGTCCCAGTGTGGTAGCTTGAGCGGAGTCGTATTGCGGTGAGCGAAGCGAACCGCAATGCGATGACTGACACCCAGCAAGGCGAGCGAAGCGAGCCGCGCTTCCCGTCACACTGCAAGGCGAGCGTAGCGAGCCGCGCAGTGTGGTAGCATGGGCAGAGTCGTATTGCGGTGAGCGAAGCGAACCGCAATGCGACGACTGACACCCAGCAAGGCGAGCGAAGCGAGCCGCGCTTCCCGTCACACTGCAAGGCGAGCGTAGCGAGCCGCGCAGTGTGACCGCACACCCCTCATATGGGTATCGTTTTCGAATAACTCTAACCCGTAGACTACGAAAAAGACGTCCATTTTGAAATCCAAAATGGCTCAAGTTTTTAAATCGCAAAATACCCTCATGGGTATCAATTTCGAACAAAACGAGGGCGTAGGTTACGAAAAGGGGTTCTAAATTTAAAATAAACAGCAACTCGACGGACGCGGGCTGCTCGCAGCCCGCGCAGCACGCAAAAAACTAGTTACCTTATATATAAAATTCGATTACCACTGACTGACTCACTGACTCACTGACATGATTGTTCTCCCTGTTGGTGGATGGGGAGGTATGGTTTTTTTTACGGAAATGTAGAGGGGAGACCGGGGTGAGTCTGGGAAAATTCCAACTTTTTTAAATTTCGAACCCCCTCTATGACCCCCCGGGGGTTCTTCGGCCGTGTAGGGGGGTGGGTCAGATTTTTTTGTGGGGTCGTGTAGAGGGTTAGAAACCATTGTGGGGGGTGAAATTTTTTTGACCCCCAACACCCCCCGAGACCCCCCGCTTTTGAATTGCTCCCGGATGAAGAAGCGATGGAGGATTTCGGATGGCGGGATCGTATAGAGGGTTTAGTCTTTAATCGGAAGAAAAAAAAAAATTGACCCCCCCCCATGACCCCTTTTAGAACCCCCTTTCGTATCTCCCGAACGGCTCGCGATGGAAAAAAAATCTTTTCGCAGTCGCGTAGGGGAGGACGAATAGTTGCGGAAGCCAAAAAAAGTTTGACCCCTTTGCACCCCCAGACCCCCTTTTTTTTAAAAAAACCCTTTTTTGACCCTTTTTTAGGGTTTTTTTTTTGGGGTGGAGCATCGAGGCGAGCGAAGCGAGCCGAGATGCGACACCGGGAACCAGCAAGGCGAGCGAAGCGAGCCGTGCTGCGTTCCCCCCGACGACCCCACGACCCCCCCCCCCCCCTGGGAGCATCGCGGCGAGCGAAGCGAGCCGCGATGCGATTCCGGAGGCTCCAGGTGGGGCAGCGGAGGGGGAGTCGCAGCACGGCGAGCGAAGCGAGGCGTGCTGTGACCCCCCGCCACTGCCCCCCTTGGACCCCCCCCACCAAAAAAATTGATATGGATATCGTTTTCGACTAACTTGGGGGTGAGGATTTCGAATATGATGTTGGCGGGGAGCGGCGAGCGAAGCGAGCCGCGATCCGACACTGCAAGGCGAGCGAAGCGAGCCGCGCAGTGTGGAATCGTATTGCGGTGAGCGAAGCGAACCGCAATGCGACGACCGCGACCCAGCAAGGCGAGCGAAGCGAGCCGCGCTTCATGTCACACTGCAAGGCGAGCGTAGCGAGCCGCGCAGTGTGAATGCACGGGTAGAGTCGCATTGCGGTGAGCGAAGCGAACCGCAATGCGACGATTGAAACCCAGCAAGGCGAGCGAAGCGAGCCGCGCTTCGTGTTCCAGTGTGGTAGCATGAGCTGAGTCGTATTGCGGTGAGCGAAGCGAACCGCAATGCGACGTGTGACACCAAGCAAGGCGAGCGAAGCGAGCCGCGCTTCGTGTCACACTGTAAGGCGAGCGTAGCGAGCCGCGCAGTTTGAACGCACGGGTAGAGTCGTATTGCGGTGAGCGAAGCGAACCGCAATGCGACGACCGAGACCCAGCAAGGCGAGCGAAGCGAGCCGCGCTTCCCGTCACACTGCAAGGCGAGCGTAGCGAGCCGCGCAGTGTGACCGTACACCCCTCATATGGGTATCGTTTTCGAATAACTACAACCCGAAAATTACGATAAAGACGTCCATTTTGAAATCCAAAATGGCTGACAATTTTTAATCGCAATATACCATCATGGGTATCGATATCGAACAATACGTGGGTGTAGGTTACGATAAGGGGAACAAAATTGCAAAATAAAGAGCCAACTCGACGGACGCGGGCTGCTGGCAGCCCGCGCAGCACGCAAAAAACTAGTTTACTTATATAAAGGTGGATTACCACTCACTGACTCACTCATTGACATAATTGTTCTCCCTGTTGGTGGATGGGGAGGTATGGTTTTTTTTACGGAAATGTGTAGGGGAGGTGGGGGTGAGTATGGGAAAATTCCAACTTTTCGAGATTTCCCCCTCCTTCCCCCTCAAAAGGGGGCAAACGCAAAGGTCGATTTTTCTCAGAGACGGTGATAGATGGAATCAAAATTTTTGCGGGGGGAGGTAGGAGGGGGGCTCGCGAAGCGAGCCCGCACCCAGAAATACTAGTTTACTTATATAAAGGTGGATTACCACTCACTGACTCACTCATTGACATAATTGTTCTCCCTGTTGGTGGATGGGGAGGTATGGTTTTTTTTACGGAAATGTGTAGGGGAGGTGGGGGTGAGTAGAGGAAAATTCCAACTTTTCGAGATTTCCCCCTCCTTCCCCCTCAAAAGGGGGCAAACGCAAAGGTCGATTGTTCTCAAAAACCGTGATAGATGGAGAGAAAATTTTTGCGGGGGGAGGTAGGAGGGGGGCTCGCGAAGCGAGCCCGCACCCAGAAATACTAGTTTATATTATATAAAGCCGGATTACCATTGACTGACTCACTGATTGACATGGTTGTTCTCCTCGATGGTGGATGGGAAGGTATATTTTTTTTTGCACAAAACGTTGGAGGTGTTCAATCGAACCTGGGGAAAAATCCTACTTTTCGAGATTTCCCCCTCCTTCCCCCTCAAAAGGGGGCAAACGCAAAGGTCGATTTTTCTCAGAGACGGTGATAGATGGAAAGAAAATTTTTGCGGGGGGAGGTAGAAGGGAGGCTCGCGAAGCGAGCCGACCTTCTACCTCCCCCCGAGGGGCCTCCCGCGAAGCGCGGCGAGCGAAGCGAGCCGCGCGGCGCGGGGGGCACCACGGGAGCAACGCTTTTTCTCCTCGATCGTGGATGGGAAGGTAAGTTTTTTATGGTACCATAAGGTGGAGAATTTCAATAAGAGTCTAGGAAAGGTTTCAAACTTTGAAATTTTCACCTCCTTCCCTCTCAAAGAGGGGCAAACGCAGAGGTCAAATTTTCTCAGAGACGGTCAGAGGTGGACCAAAATTTTTTGCAGTCGTTACTAGCGGGCAATAAGTTCTATCTAGCAGACCTGGTCCTCTCACCCCAGCATCCCTCCGCGCTGCGTGGAAACGGAAAACATTTCCGCGGTGCGCGATTCGACGAGATTTAGCAACGATGCGACGTCGGAGGACAGCGCGCAGCATCATATTCGAAAAATACAATTCACGCCCGATTTTTTGGTATCTCATACGCTCTCTAATATTGCGATTTCATTAGATTACTTATCATTTTCATTCCACGCAAACCAAAATGTCAGCGTTCACCGGAAGATAATGTAGCGTTACAGCAAGATACAGAGATAGGCGGGAGAAAAAGAGATAACAATAATTTCTCGATGTACGCTCGCACGCATTTATATTATATAAAGCCGGATTACCATTGACTGACTCACTGATTGACATGGTTGTTCTCCTCGATGGTGGATGGGAAGGTATATTTTTTTTTGCACAAAACGTTGGAGGTGTTCAATCGAACCTGGGGAAAAATCCTACTTTTCGAGATTTCCCCCTCCTTCCCCCTCAAAAGGGGGCAAACGCAAAGGTCGATTTTTCTCAGAGACGGTGATAGATGGAAAGAAAATTTTTGCGGGGGGAGGTAGAAGGGAGGCTCGCGAAGCGAGCCGACCTTCTACCTCCCCCCGAGGGGCCTCCCGCGAAGCGCGGCGAGCGAAGCGAGCCGCGCGGCGCGGGGGGCACCACGGGAGCAACGCTTTTTCTCCTCGATCGTGGATGGGAAGGTAAGTTTTTTATGGTACCATAAGGTGGAGAATTTCAATAAGAGTCTAGGAAAGGTTTCAAACTTTGAAATTTTCACCTCCTTCCCTCTCAAAGAGGGGCAAACGCAGAGGTCAAATTTTCTCAGAGACGGTCAGAGGTGGACCAAAATTTTTTGCAGTCGTTACTAGCGGGCAATAAGTTCTATCTAGCAGACCTGGTCCTCTCACCCCAGCATCCCTCCGCGCTGCGTGGAAACGGAAAACATTTCCGCGGTGCGCGATTCGACGAGATTTAGCAACGATGCGACGTCGGAGGACAGCGCGCAGCATCATATTCGAAAAATACAATTCACGCCCGATTTTTTGGTATCTCATACGCTCTCTAATATTGCGATTTCATTAGATTACTTATCATTTTCATTCCACGCAAACCAAAATGTCAGCGTTCACCGGAAGATAATGTAGCGTTACAGCAAGATACAGAGATAGGCGGGAGAAAAAGAGATAACAATAATTTCTCGATGTACGCTCGCACGCAAACTCAATGACAACTCGTATCTATTCTGTAACAATTACGTCATTCGTAGGGATTGACTTTACAATTTTGGACCGAACTTGAAAGACTTGAACTTGAGTCTTGAAAATTCATAAGATATTTGTGATTCTTCGGTAATTATTAGGTTTTTAGTACGTTAAATAACTTCTTCCTACTATTATTCGGAAAGGTGGACAATTTATCGGTACTCCAATTATCTGTCCTTCCCCACTTGCCATAAACCTACCTACTCTCAGTGAATACTATTAAGTTACATAAAAGTAATTACAAGGTTATTATTAATATTAATTCATAGTAAAATACAAAATTTAATAAGATTTTCTTGTAATCAGTCTTTCGAGACCAAATTATAGGCTTGGGGTGTCACATCACTAGAAAACATAAGTGCACGCGTTCACTACCTACTCGTAGGGATGCCAGCTACGAAATAATTTTATTCGATTCGATTTTCTTTACGTTGGAATAATCGGACTAAAATAAATGCAGTTTCTGGCTGGTAAAATTAACAGTAACATAATAAACAGTTATTATATTGTTTTCATGTGTTTTAATTTGTTGATTACAATTTTTAAGTATTTAGGTAGGTATCTACATGAAAAGAATACAGGGTTTTTGCTGATGCCGTTTGATGCTGATGAGTAAGTATATTGAGTATTCCACATTAACTTAATGTAGGTACATAGGTAAAAAAAATAATGTATTAATGTGTCTATATAAAAAGCTTTCAAACAAAAAAAACTCTCTCCCGACCTTTAGTATACCTATAGTATTAAATTTTACTTGTCAAAGTGCTTATTTTATAAGCCTAAAGAAATAAAGATATTGATTTACTCGAACATTAGTAGGTATTGAAAATCAGCATCGATCAATGTGAAGGAAGGAAACAAAATAATTTGTTGTAGATAGATACCATAAGACTAAGTTGGTACACAACAAAAAAATATGACACATTTTTACACAACATAAAAATATCCAGGGCAAATATGGCCTCCACTCAGCGTTGTGCTGGATAAACACTGATGTGTCTACCCAGCGCTGGTTTAGTGAAACGCCACGGCCGTTGAGGGTGGTGTGTTTGTTACTATACAAATGACCAACATAAAAAACCGCGTAGAAAAGAATATAAAGTACCAAAATTTGAGTGGTTTTTTGAAGCTTAAACATTATATCGTTTACTTGTTAATACAAAAAAAATCAATAATATAATAGGTTATGTTGTGCTTGTGTGGGAGTCATATTTTTGTAAGAGGCGCCAGTCTCATATAAGTCTGTGCAATGGTAGTTACCTACCTTCATTTTATAGGTCATTGGAGAGTAGTAAGTATAGTTACTTTAGGTCAAGCAAGGCCTACAGAGGAGGATTAGAGGAGTTCTTTGGTGTTGTATGGTCTGTCCTTTCCGTAAAGTACGAAACACACAGAAGCCGGAGGCGTGGTGGAGGCGAAGGCGTGCGAGTTGTATTCTATTGAATCATATGAAAGCCCACACACACACACCGCAGGCGGTGACGGCGCGGTGCCATAGGAAAAAGCGGCATGCCTTTGCCTCCGCCACGCCTCCGGCTTCTGTGTGTTTCGAACTTTAGAGAGAGTAGTTGACTTTGGGAGGATATTTTATGTAGCCAGGTGCCTTGTGTTCGTGCTCCCTTCCAGTTTTGCTGCAAAATCCCGTATTGTGTGGCAAACCTTACCTACCTATGTACCTACTAGGAAGCAAATAAATTTTACTACATTCACGTCGTTAATAATTTAGCAATTTTAGTTATCAGTGTAATGAAATGAATTTACGTTTAAAATCGATCAATAATCGATATCTCGTTTGAGAAATATTTAGGGCAACACTTTTTTTTTTTTAATTCATCTCCCAACCAAATACAAGATGTCGCTTCGAAGTTCGAAATCTAATCCAACAGCAAAGTTTCATTGTTCGTTCGTAATACTTTAATTTTGCCAAATACAAGTATAAGTGTCGTGAACCTGTGTTTTTGTAGAAAGGATACATAATGAAGCGTTCCAATAATGGAGATGAGCTGATGCGAAGCCGAAGAAGTCGCCTAGCTTCAGAATCTACAATTTTAGCGGTTGCAGCAGGTGAGTCTAGGTTTATGAGTTTCTTTTACATTCAGCCCATCGTTTTTCGCTACATAAACAAGCAGCAGGAATGAGAAGGAGTGTATACATCTAATATTAGAGTGTCGGGAAGCCTCTCCGAGCGAGCCGTGTTGGGCGGTGCGCGATATTCTTGTGGACGGTCTCCATTTTGTGAAGCAGAACAGAACCGTCGCCGCCGCCGGTGACGGCATGACCGGTGTACCTTCTGTGGTGGAGTTTCATCTCGGTTTGTGAAGGGCCAACAGCTGCGTTCTTTTTTTCTCAAGCCCGCCGCTTGAGAATCGATATGGCTGATTTTTATATGTATTGTTGGGGTTTTCTCCTCGTTCAGGGCACTTCAGTTATAGTTAAGTTGTAGGTAGTATAGTAACACCAAACCACTGATAATAGTTTATAGATTTATTCACAAGTTACACGTTAATTAGGTAATCTGAGCCGCACGTAATGTTTAGGTATAGTTAGAGACACATCGGCGCGTGGCAAAGGTTTCGTTACGACTATATAGTTAAGTTTATAGCTAAGAAGAACTTCATGTCATAAGGAATTTCACAATCTAAGTCCCGATTTAACTGTTGCTGCCGGCTGGGGGTTGTCCTTCAGATGTTACTGTAGCGAAGGGTGCAATTTCCTTCAGTTCTATCTCTTCAGTTCTCTCTGGAGTTTTCGCAGAGGTTATAGTTGTATTGGCATTTTTCCTTTTACACGCAGTGAGGTGTTTTTTGAATCGCCATACTAAGATTGTGACTACAATTCCTCCCTAATGATATACCATCAACAGTTTTGCTGGTATATCATTAGAAGTTCCAAAAATTGATTCACCAAACGATATGAAGAGCACATTCAAAATGATAAACATCATACTGCCCCAACTGAATTTGTCTGAAACTGAGGTATACAGTCCCAGATCCTGCTACAAATGAATTCTTTGTAAAATATTTGTTACAAATGGTTTTGCTTATATTTCGGTATAAATCTTTCAATCACTCCGTGCACATAGCATAATAATATTATGAACTTACCTATAGAACTTGTCTATTGTGTATTCGCTAACATGTCAATTTTGAAAACATTTTTTCAATAATATGTCCGTGCACACAGCATAATAATAGTCATCTACGTTCGAAGAGATGAGTTTTAGGAGATTTAGTTGGTGAGTTTTTATATTCTATATACTAGGTCATAAGAAGTAATAAAGTGAATATTCTAACATTTTGAGTTTGTTAAAATATTAAAACTTAGATTTCTGAGCGTGGTGCAAAAGGTAACAATTAAATTTAGTTCAATGATGATCATAACTATTAAATTTTAACTGGATCATAGGTATAGTGTCCAAGCGGTCAAGATTTTAATTAAAAAATAATTTAAGTTCGGTGTGTATAATAATATGTTTATATGCTTGCGGTCTCTTACCAGAGTTTAAATTATTGTAGTACCTGCTTTATTACATCATTATGTAAGTGTATTTAGTATTTTGAAGTAAGTGCAAGTATTTATGTACATACCTGTTAAAATGTAAGATTTTCAGAACAGAAGCCATGTCTACTGTCTTTCGTTAAGTAAAATCTCTCTCTTCCGTGCAACACTTGCCTGATTTATTCAGTCTTAGATCATTGTGGATATTTTTATTTCCAGTTCAATGATATCGACAGTACCAACATGACCATGATTGTGTCTTTACCATGATGGATGTCGGATGGATGCCCATCGTCATTCGAGCCGAAACCCAGGTGTGTAACAGTATAAATTATGTATGATAAAACATTTTAATATGTTATTACATGATTGAATGGTTCATGTGATATCTATTAGATTAGGTAGGTACTTAATTTTTGATTAAAAATCTAAACAAAGACAATTATTAAAACGGAATATAAACAGATAGATGATATTATGTCAGTTGCCTACACATCTATTTAAGTTTTCCGGGACAAATACTGATGATCCCTTGTGAAAAATGTATGTCCATCTCGGGATCATTCTGTATATAATAGCAAAATAATCAGGCTTACTGGTTAACTATTTCTTTTCAGTTTTACCTAAGTCGTCATCATCAATCTATATTAGTCCACTGCTGGACATAGACCTTCATTGGAAATTGTTCATTGGGAATGAACGCCATAGCGCCCTGTCTTCAGCTTGACGCATCCAGCCCGCAGTCTTTCGCAGATCGTCATCCCACCTGGCCGAAGGGCGTCCTACACTACGTTAACCTAATATAATAATAATAATATAAAAAAAATGTATGTCCATCTCGGGATCATTCTGTATATAATAGCAAAATAATCAGGCTTACTGGTTAACTATTTCTTTTCAGTTTTACCTAAGTCGTCATCATCAATCTATATTAGTCCACTGCTGGACATAGACCTTCATTGGAAATTGTTCATTGGGAATGAACGCCATAGCGCCCTGTCTTCAGCTTGACGCATCCAGCCCGCAGTCTTTCGCAGATCGTCATCCCACCTGGCCGAAGGGCGTCCTACACTACGTTAACCGAGTCTCCACTCAAGAACACGTTTACCCCAACGGTTGTCGGTTCTTCGCGAGATATGGCCGGCCCATTGCCACTTCATCTTGCTAATTCTTTGAGCTATGTTGATAACTTTGGTTCTCTGTCGGATGTATTCGTTACGAATTCTATCCTTCAGAGAGACTCCGAGAATAGCTCTTTCCATAGCTCGCTGAGTTACCTGAGAAAACCAACCCTATTAGGAATCAAATAATTTGGTTTTAGTTTGGACTTCTCTTGGATCATCAGATGTTTTGTGTTTTAGGGTTTAAAACTACTGTCTGTTTGTCTCTCATCAGGTTAAAGCTCTGACTTCCGTGTACGAAATCCTTAGTGCGAGAGCACCTGCCCGATTTATTCAGTTTTAAATCATAGTGGATATTTTTATTTCCAGGTCAATGATATCGACAGTATCAACATGACCATGAAGTACAGCGACCGTGATTGTGTCATGATGGATGTTGGATGGACGCGCGTCGTCATGCGAGCCGAAGCCCAGGTGTCTAACAATAAATGTAATTATGACAAAACACTTTATAATATAATTACATCATCGAATGGTTCTTGTGATAACTAATAGATTAGGTACTTCATTCTTTATTAAAATTATAAATAAATAAATATATTAAAAAATAATATTATGTCAGTTGCCTACACATCTATTTCGTGATCCGGGACAAAAACTGATGGATGATCGGAATAATATATGTCGATCTCGGGATCATTCTCTCTAATAGCGAAATAATCATCAAAACCAGTTCATAATTGAAGGAAAAATCGACGTACAAACATAAAAAAAAACATTTATACCGTAGGTAGCTGTAAATAGATAAACCTTCATTTTCCGAAGTCTGTTGCTAATTTCAACTATATTGGTACCCTTAGAATACTATTAATAACTTTATTTTATTGGCAATTAAAATGAAGTATGCTGAGTAAATTAATTTCAGTTCTTAATTCATTTCATTGAATTTCAGATTGCTGGTTTGGCGTGGACAAATAATAATGTATTTCTGAGCGCTCACCGTCAGCTGGTCATCCTCTCTAATCAACATTACAAAGGTAAAACCTAAAACCGTTTTCAATACTAATTACTTTCATACTAATATTTTTATTTAGCTACTTATGCTGCTTCGCAATGCATAAAAAATAGCCCATAACTGTCGTCTAAAACACAAAACCATACTTTGCCTTGCTAAATTTTATTACACACTAGCGACCCGCCCCGGCTTCGCACGGTTTTATTATACGTAGGTGTACATTATACCTTCCTCTCGAAGGATTGATCGATTTTGTATACTATGTAGTGGTTTTGTACTACCATCTAAAAGATGTTCTTTAGGTGGTATTAAAATTCAATTCAGGTATTTCACCACAACTACACACCTTTTCCGACCTTTACCGACCTTTTCCAATAATTAATATTGAGACAAAAAAGGAACATGTCCGCTCTAATACAATTTTGTTTTATTCAGATAAAGGCAAGAAACGTGAATCCGTCTTAATCTCAGTAAGCGGCATCTTACATTTACTGGTCGAACGCGCGTCATATTAGCCGAAACATGAAATTATACAAACCTAATCCTGGTGAGTATTTATTATTTTGTTTATTTAATTCGATAGAATTTAAAATAGACACAGAAAGTAGGTACTAAAAAAAGTATTCGTGAACGTAATCAAATTGTGTAATTACTATGTTGTATATACTCCCCACCCGTAAGTATTCAACTCAAAACATACAGGACATAGATTATCTTAACATTCTTAAGATTGTCAACAAAGATGTTGACTGATGTTGAACTTCTTGGCCAATTAGACTTCAATGTACCGCGTAGAGTGAATTTCACAAAAAAAGTCCCTCGGCAACTGGTGGAACTAAATTTGACAGATTGCCATATGCTTCCTTCATTCGGTCGTACTACTACAGCGCCGCGTCCAGGGGACTTCTTTCGTAAAAAGGACTCTAAGCAGCTTAGACACAATCCCCTACTGCGTGTCCAACATGTTGGAACGAATTATAGACAAAATTCATTTATAGTGCGAGCGAGTAGACCTGTCAATGATTTCCGCAGGATATTGAACATTGACCCTTTCAATACCAGCATTAATAAGGCAAGGCGATGCATGACTCTCAACTTCTTTTGCACTTTATTAGTTTTACTTTTAATTATTATTTACTGTTTTTTTTTTTTAATTTAATTTTATAAATTTATGTCGACGAAAAAAATGTTTTCACACTTATGTACGAGCAGCGCCGGGATAAAATGTAGCCTACCTATGTGCTGTTCCAGACAACAATCAATCTCTCTGTCAGATTCGTTTAGGGGTTTTTGCGTAAAAGAGTAACAAACATCCATCCATCTATCCATCCATACTTACAAACTTCCGCGTTTATAATATTAGTTGGATAATATTAATACGATAATGATTTTATTAGTGAATTCCTAATGATAGCTTTCTGTGTCTATTTTAAATTCTATTGCAATTTGTTAAGCTGATGGCAATCCGAATATTAATCAATAAATAACTGAGTTGCAGATGTGTCGTGCGATTTGCGAATTTGAATCAAATATATTATAAATTTTCTACTATTTTCCCTTAGACCAACTATTATTATTTAATGACAGAAAAAAAAGTATAATGTAACATGCGTTCTACGCAATTCTGAATTTATGAGTAGATTTCCACCAACCGAAGCAGTATTTCAAAATAACAAATTTTTTAAATGTTTTTCAGGTGGAAGGTGCTAAAGCTAACAGAAGAATTCACCTTTTAGTTTATTTATTTACTTATTTTTTATTTAAAAGACCAACAGTTACAATAGAATAAGTTTTAAAGTACATAACTTTGAGGGTGACAAATCTAAATCGAGCTGTGCTGCGCTGTACTGCGCTGTGCTATGTTTGGTCAATAGAAACAGCGTAGCCTCGCACAGCGCAGCACAGCACGGTTAGTTTGTATCCTCATTAAAACATTAGACGAGCGAGTTGACCAAACATAGCACAGCGCAGTACAGCACAGCACAGCTCGATTTAGATTTGTCACCCTTAAACTAATAAAACAGCCCTTAGAGGTATTTCTAAATAGAGTAAGAAGTAGTTACATAGAAATAGAAATATAGTTTAGTAATGATGAGACATTGCAATACAATGTATTGGAATGCATTTATATGTTCGTACCCAGATGTAAAACAAATATAAAATGATGATTTTCAGTCAGTCTACCTACCTTTTCATTGAAATTTTAGCTAATAATGATGCTTATAGGGAGATTTAGAATAGGTTTTACCCGAACTAATATCCAGGACATTATTCTTTTCATTAAACATTTTCTTATACCTATGTAGTTTTTAAGATTGCTAAAAATCTGCAGTATATACCTACCAACAAATTTTATCTGATATAATTATGATAAGACATGATAATTCTCTTAAATTATCCGACTGTCCAGCTCTACGTAGTTACCTAAACATTCATGAAACTGATCAATGGAAAACAAATGTTTAGATTGCATAGATGGCGAGATTAGCACTATAGTTTCAATCCATTTTAGATAAAGTTGACACTTTGCCACGAGATATAGCATGAAAAATCTTTTTTTATTGATAGTTTCAATTATTTCGAAATAACTTGAAAAATAATAAAATAAATCGATAATTACATGGATGTTGGTGTCGAAATTAATATTGTCTTCACGGCCATAAAAACTTACCTATGTTAGGTATATACATATTGCATTACACGCTATTTACATTCAAACTTACAATCTTAAGTCTCAAGTCTGAGTTTGTAGTATTTTATGTATTATTTTTTATTTGTGTGGTAGGTTTAAGTATAATAAAGAGTTTTCATTCATTCATACAATATCTTGATAATTACCTAAGTACATACATAATTTTAAGCATGGAGGTCCTGTAGAAGTATGGTACTGGATTTAGGTACATAGGCATAGGTAGTTTTTTCTGATATTGTCGTACGAGTCATTAGCTATAGTAGTAGTCAGTAGCTATATATATTAGTCATAGCTATAGCAATCGTATAGGACTTACTTCTGTGACAGCTTCTGTTCAAAGATTAGGTTCTTACTTCTTAATAAGTAGGTAGTAGTAGGTACTTATTAAGTAACAAGTAGAATTTCGTAAATATCTGTAAGATGCACGTACAACTAAAACTAATGTTTTTTACTTGTTCTACTTATACATATAATATATAGATAATGTTACTTGCCCAACAGCACTCGCAACACGCGATTTACATTCAACCTAATAATTTCTTGATAATATTTACGTTATTTTAAGCATGTAGGTAAAGTTTTGTTGAGGAAAGACATTTTTTGTGATGTTCAGTGCGAGTCATTAGCTAACAACAGCAATTGTGTAGACTTATGTTAGAGTATAGAAGTAGGGCATAGGTATTATTTGAGATCAATGGTTAGGTACTTCATAAATAATGTTAAGTAGGTAAGTATGAATTAACTTAACCAACTAATGATTGACAGATTGGGTTTCATGAATAACTTAGCCATTTATAAGTTATCTGGACCAACTAATGATGGACATGTTAGGTTTCGGAAACAAATGTTCGATGAGCATCGAGGCAAGCGAAGCGAGTGAACCCCCGCCGCTGCTCCCCTGGACCCCCCCCCCCCACCAAAAAAATTGATATGGGTATCGTTTTCGACTAACTCGGGGGTGAGGATTTCGAATATGCGAATGCGAAGCGAGCCGCGCAGTATGAAGTCGTATTGCGGTGAGCGAAGCGAACCGCAATGCGACGACTGAGACCCAGTCACACTGCAAGGCGAGCGTAGCGAGCCGCGCAGTGTGACCGCACGCACACCCCTCATATGGGTATCGTTTTCGAATAACTCCAACCCGATAAGTACGATAAAGACGTCCATTTTGAAATCCAAAATGGCTGACATTTTTAAATCGCAAAATACCCTCATGGGTATCGATTTCGAGCAATACGTGGGTGTAGGTTACGATAAGGGGAACAAAATTAAAAAAAAAAACAGCCAACTCCACCAGACGCGAGCTGCTTGCAGCTCGCGCACGCCTAAATAACTAGTTATATTATATAAAGCTCGACAACCACTCACTGACTCACTGACATAATTGTTCTCCCTGTTGGTGGATGGGGAGGTATAGTTTTTTTTACGGAAATGTGTAGGGGAGGTGGGGGTGAGTATGGGAAAATTCCGACTTTTTTAAATTTCGAACCCCCTCAAGGACCCCCCGGGGGTTCTTCGGCCGTGTAGGGGGGTGGGTCAGATTTTTTTGTGGGGTCGTGTAGAGGGTTAGAAACCATTGTGGGGGGTGAAATTTTTTTGACCCCCAACACCCCCCGAGACCCCCTTCTTTTGAATTGCTACCGGATGGAGGAGCGATAGAGGGTTTTGGATGACGGCATCGTATAGAGGGTTTAGTCTTTAATCGGAAGAAAAAAAAAATTGACCCCCCCCCATGACCCCTTTTTAGACCCCCCTTTCGTATCTCCCGAACGGCTCGCGATGGAAAAAAAATCTTTTCGCAGTCGCGTAGAGGAAGACGAATAATTGCGGAAGCCAAAAAAAGTTTGACCCTTTTGAACCCCCAGACCCCCTTTTTAAAAAAAAAACCGTTTTTTGACCCATTTTTAGGGTTTTTTTTTGGGGTGGAGCATCGAGGCGAGCGAAGCGAGCCGAGATGCGACATCGGGAACCAGCACGGCGAGCGAAGCGAGCCGTGCTGCGTTCCCCCCGACGACCCCCACGACCCCCCCACCCCCCCCCTGGGAGCATCGCGGCGAGCGAAGCGAGCCGCGATGCGACCACGGGGGCTTGAGGAGGGGCAGCGGAGGGGGAGTCGCAGCACGGCGAGCGAAGCGAGCCGTGCTGTGACCCCCCGCCGCCGCCCCCCTGTACCCCCCCCCCACCAACAAAATTGATATGGGTATCGTTTTCGACTAACTCGGGGGTGAGGATTTCGAATATGATGTCGGCGGGGAGCGGCGAGCGAAGCGAGCCGCGATCCGACACTGCAAGGCGAGCGAAGCGAGCCGCGCAGTGTGGAGTCGTATTGCGGTGAGCGAAGCGAACCGCAATGCGACGTCCGCGACCCAGCAAGGCGAGCGAAGCGAGCCGCGCTTCTTGACACACTGCAAGGCGAGCGTAGCGAGCCGCGTAGTGTGGTAGTTCGGGTGGAGTCGTATTGCGGTGAGCAAAACGAACCGCAATGTGACGTCTGACACCCAGCAAGGCGAGCGAAGCGAGCCGCGCTCCGTGTCACACTGCAAGGCGAGCGCAGCGAGCCGCGCAGTGTGGTAGCACGGGTGGAGTCGTATTGCGGTGAGCGAAGCGAACCGCAATGCGACTCCTGAGACCCAGCAAGGCGAGCGAAGCGAGCCGCGCTTCGTGTCACACTGCAAGGCGAGCGTAGCGAGCCGCGCGGTGTGACCGCACACCCCTCATATGGGTATCGTTTTCGAGTATCTTCAACCCGATAATAACGATAAAGACGTCCATTTTGAAATCCAAGATGGCTGACATTTTTTCATCGCAGATTTCCGACATGGGTATCGATTTCGAGCAAAACGAGGGTGTAGGTTACGATAAGGGGAATAAAATTGCAAAATAAACAGTCTACACAACCGACGCGAGCTGCTTGCAGCTCGCGCACGCCTAAAACACTAGTTACCTTATATATAAAATTCGATTACCACTGACTCACTCACTGACTCACTGACATGATTGTTCTCCCTGTTGGTGGATGGGGAGGTATGGTTTTTTTTACGGAAATGTAGAGGGGAGACCGGGGTGAGTCTGGGAAAATTCCAACTTTTTTGAATTTCGAACCCCCTCTAGGACCCCCCGGGGGTTCTTCGGCCGTGTAGGGGGGTGGGTCAGATTTTTTTGTGGGGTCGTGTAGAGGGTTAGAAACCATTGTGGGGGGTGAATTTTTTTTGACCCCCAACACCCCCCGAGACCCCCCACTTTTGAATTGCTACCGGATAGCGTCCCGACGGAGGATTTCGGATGGCGGGATCGTATAGAGGGTTTAGTCTGTAATCGGAAGAAAAAAAAAATTGACTCCCCCCCCATGACCCCTTTTTGAACCCCCTTTCGTATCTCCCGAACGGCTCGCGATGGAAAAAAAATCTTTTCGCAGTCGCGTAGAGGAGGACGAATAATTGCGGAAGCCAAAAAAAGTTTGACCCTTTTGAACCCCCAGACCCCCTTTTTTTTAAAAAAACCGTTTTTTGACCCATTTTTAGGGTTTTTTTTTGGGGTGGAGCATCGAGGCGAGCGAAGCGAGCCGAGATGCGACACCGGGAACCAGCACGGCGAGCGAAGCGAGCCGTGCTGCGTTCCCCCCGACGACCCCCACGACCCCCCCCCCCCCCTGGGAGCATCGTGGCGAGCGAAGCGAGCCGCGATGCGACCACGGGGGCTTGAGGAGGGGCAGCGGAGGGGGAGTCGCAGCACGGCGAGCGAAGCGAGCCGTGCTGTGACCCCCAGCGTTGCCCCCCCTGAACCCCCCCCTACCAAAAAAATTGATATGGGTATCGTTTTCGACTAACTCGGGGGTGAGGATTTCGAATATGATGTCGGCGGGGAGCGGCGAGCGAAGCGAGCCGCGATCCGACCCAGCAAGGCGAGCGAAGCGAGCCGCGCAGTGTGGAGTCGTATTGCGGTGAGCGAAGCGAACCGCAATGCGACGACTGAAACCCAGCAAGGCGAGCGAAGCGAGCCGCGCTTCGTGTCCCAGAATGGTAGCATGAGCGGAGTCGTATTGCGGTGAGCGAAGCGAACCGCAATGCGATGACTGACACCCAGCAAGGCGAGCGAAGCGAGCCGCGCTTCGAGTCACACTGCAAGGCGAGCGTAGCGAGCCGCGCAATGTGACCGCATGGGTAGAGTCGTATCCAGCAAGGCGAGCGAAGCGAGCCGCGCTTCGTTTCACACTGCAAGGCGAGCGTAGCGAGCCGCGCAGTGTGAACGCACGGGTAGAGTCGTATTGCGGTGAGCGAAGCGAACCGCAATGCGACGACTGACACCCAGCAAGGCGAGCGAAGCGAGCCGCGCTTCCCGTCACACTGCAAGGCGAGCGTAGCGAGCCGCGCAGTGTGACCGCACACCCCTCATATGGGTATCGTTTTCGAATAACTACAACCCGATAATTACGATAAAGACGTCCATTTTGAAATCCAAAATGGCTAAAGTTTTTAAATCGCAAAATACCCTCATGGGTATCAATTTCGAACAATACGAGGGTGTAGGTTACGAAAAGGGGTTCTAAATTTAAAAAAAAACAGCATACACAACCGACGCGGGCTGCTCGCAGCCCGCGCAGCACGCAAAAAACTAGTTATATTATATAAAGCTCGACAACCACTCACTGACTCACTGACATAATTGTTCTCCCTGTTGGTGGATGGGGAGGTATAGTTTTTTTTACGGAAATGTGTAGGGGAGGTGGGGGTGAGTATGGGAAAATTCCGACTTTTTTAAATTTCGAACCCCCTCAAGGACCCCCCGGGGGTTCTTCGGCCGTGTAGGGGGGTGGGTCAGATTTTTTTGTGGGGTCGTGTAGAGGGTTAGAAACCATTGTAGGGGGTGAAATTTTTTTGACCCCCAACACCCCCCGAGACCCCCCGCTTTTGAATTGCTACCGGATGGAGGAGCGATAGAGGGTTTTGGATGACGGCATCGTATAGAGGGTTTAGTCTTTAATCGGAAGAAAAAAAAAATTGACCCCCCCCCATGACCCCTTTTTAGACCCCCCTTTCGTATCTCCCGAACGGCTCGCGATGGAAAAAAAATCTTTTCGCAGTCGCGTAGAGGAAGACGATTAGTTGCGGAAGCCAAAAAAAGTTTGACCCTTCTGAACCCCCAGACCCCCTTTTTTAAAAAAAAACCGTTTTTTGACCCATTTTTAGGGTTTTTTTTTGGGGTGGAGCATCGAGGCGAGCGAAGCGAGCCGAGATGCGACACCGGGAACCAGCACGGCGAGCGAAGCGAGCCGTGCTGCGTTCCCCCCGACGACCCCACGACCCCCCCCTCCCTCCCCCCTGGGAGCATCGCGGCGAGCGAAGCGAGCCGCGATGCGACCACGGGGGCTTGAGGAGGGGCAGCGGAGGGGGAGTCGCAGCACGGCGAGCGAAGCGAGCCGTGCTGTGACCCCCAGCGTTGCCCCACCTGAACCCCCCCCCTACCAAAAAAATTGATATGGGTATCGTTTTCGACTAACTCGGGGGTGAGGATTTCGAATATGATGTCGGCGGGGAGCGGCGAGCGAAGCGAGCCGCGATCCGACCCAGCAAGGCGAGCGAAGCGAGCCGCGCTTCGTTACTGCAAGGTTCGTCACTGCAAGGCGAGCGTAGCGAGCCGCGCAGTGTGAACGCACGGGTAGAGTCATATTGCGGTGAGCGAAGCGAACCGCAATGCGACTGAAACCCAGCAAGGCGAGCGAAGCGAGCCGCGCTTCGTGTCCCAGTGTGGTAGCATGAGCGGAGTCGTATTGCGGTGAGCGAAGCGAACCGCAATGCGACGTGTGACACCAAGCAAGGCGAGCGAAGCGAGCCGCGCTTCCCGTCACACTGCAAGGCGAGCGTAGCGAGCCGCGCGGTGTGACCGCACACCCCTCATATGGGTATCGTTTTCGAGTATCTTCAACCCGATAATAACGATAAAGACGTCCATTTTGAAATCCAAGATGGCTGACATTTTTTCATCGCAGATTTCCGACATGGGTATCGATTTCGAGCAATACGTGGGTGTAGGTTACGAAAAGGGGTTCTAAATTTAAAAAAAAACAGCATACACAACCGACGCGGGCTGCTCGCAGCCCGCGCAGCACGCAAAAAACTAGTTTTATTATAATATTGGAACAACTTTCACAGTGAGTACATTTAAAATTAATGATTGTTATTGTGAACTCATTCAAATTATTTGTCAATTCCAATGATTTAACGAAATTAATAAATAGTGTGAAAAGTATTTTTTTTACCTATAATTTGTAAGATATTCCTTAGCTTATAAGCTAGTTTGTAAATAACATTACCCTCTGCGCCTTTTTACTTAAATTGTTCAAAACGATAAAAGAAAATTACCTCCAATTTTTTTTAAAATGTAAATAGAGCCTGTTTTTATTCTTAAAAAAAACAAGAGTCGAAAATTAGTTCGTTAACTAGTGGTTTTATTGAATTAATTTTAGATGTAATTTAGTTATGTCCCGAAAACGGAACTATTGGTCCGAAAAATATTTAGTCCTAAGGCGTCTCCAATTATCTCTGTTATTTTTCGAACAGTAGTTATTTTAGTTCCACTGAATTTATAGGGTTTGCCTGTGTGAGTGACTCGTAGCGGCCGATCACTCACACAGGCAAGATCTTTTTTTGTGTGAGTGACTCGTAGCGGCCGATCACTCACACAGGCAAAATCTTTTTTGCTCTTCCCAAATACAAGCTCCATAGATGCTTTCAACACTTGAAAAATTGCTTGGTACATAAAAAACAACATCCCATTTGCGGCAAATATATTACAATTAAACAATTATGCACAATTTAATAAGAAAATAGTGAAAAACTTCAACATAGAAAATCAGCGCCATCTAATAGCGGAGCTATGCTTAGTCCTGGACCAGAAACAACCTTAATTAGGTAATTTTATTCGTTAGCGTCAGGACCCCTGGACCAAGTGCGATATTTTATATTTGGAAACTATCAAATTCCAATACCTTTTCAATACTATTTGATACCTCAGTTAAATTATTTAGTACCTCGATGAGCTGTGAAATAATTTGAAAAGAAAGTGGTCAGACATTCTGACGTCAGGTTGTCTGGACCACATCTTTTTCACATAGTTAGAGGCAGTAAAACTTGAAAAATCCTTTGTAAATATTTAATACCTTTTTAATACCTTCCAATACCTCTTTATTTCAAACATTTAAGCGTCGCAGAAAAAAGTTACGGATGAATATTAAATTTTGCAGGAAGGTTGTTCGATACATATCTAATTTAACGCAGACAACACTCATCTTGTGAATGCGTAAGTTTGAATGTCGAGATGTAAATATGTGTGGATGGATGGATGGATGTTTGTTAACTCTTCATGACTATGGATAGGACTGGATGAAGTAAAAAGTAACTTTTTATGAAATTCTGATGAATGAAATTTCATTGTATCTTACGAATAAGGTTACAGTTGCAAAACAACAACTTTCAAGGAGACGGTTTTTTTTTATTATTTGGATTATTTGCGGCCAAATTCTGATAGGCAACCTGGTAGATACATATTATCTTTCTTACAAATAAACATAAAAATTTGGTTTTAAGCACAAAACTATGCGGCTGTCCCAATGTAGTTTGTGTTATTGTTTGTTAACTCTTCACGACAATAATAATAATAATAATAATAATAATTCTGGACAGTCCACACAACATCATCTAGCCCCAAGCTAAGCAGAGCTTGTGTTATGGGTACTAGATGACTGATATACTTAATACGATACATTACATAGATAGATATTTTTTATATTATTTATTTTTTTATGACAATGGATAGGACTGGATGAAGGTAAAAGTTACTGATGACTTTACAAAAGTGAATGATGAAATTTTGTCGTATCCTACGAATAAGGTTACAGTTGCAAAACAACAACTTTCAAGGAGACGGAGAAGACAAGAGATAAATTTATTGTGAAACACTCTGATTCTATTTCGGGACAACCGAAAACCGGTAATAGTGATTTAAAAGGCGATAAAAAGAAAAAAAACGCCAAAACAAAGAAAAAAGTACAAAATATAAGCGATAGACAAATATTTTATGTGAAAATGTTTGACTTCACAAAACAGCACTACAGGAAGACCGGCGTTGTTGATTGAATTTTAGAAATCGCTGGAACATGTACCTATATCAATATTCAGTCTACATCTAATGGTTTCTGAAATTGTTTCAAATTCTAAGTTTCATAGTTTATTTCATATCACGTATTTTTTCTTACGAAATTTTTTCTTAAAAAACTGGGGGTTGTGCAATAAAATTTTAAAATTGATGACAAAAACATTCCCTTGTTTACAGATTCACTGAAAACATGATGAAAGTAAAACTTTATGTTAATAATAAAACATGTCTTATTCTTTATTCTGTTTTTGACACACATATTGTTCTCTATTTCACAAATAAGCGTACACGCAGGCAAAGTCGCGGGATGCAGCTAGTAATTATAAAAATATATATATTATAAAACTAAATAGCTGGGAAAATATGGACGCGCAAAGCTAGAGATAGAGAGAATTGGAGATCCTTGGAGGAGGCATACACCAGGTCCATATCACAATTAAATAAACTGACAGCAAGAAACACGATGACTACGAATGAATATTTTTATTTAATGCATGACAAACTAATATTTAATTATTTTCTTGTGACTGACTTAATAATATAATTTTTATCATTAATTCAATCGTAGGTTTAAGCAATGTAAAAGGAATTCTTTATTATATGTCTTGCAAATTGTTATGAGAAATTGTTGTGATATGTGATATCGGAATAAAGCGCTTTTTATTTATTTATTTATATTATAAAACTGTTCAACAGAAAAAAAAATATCAAAACGGTGGATCACCGGCTGCGAAGCTAGGCTGAAGCAGCTGGTGACTAGGGTTGCAGACAGAGGAACTTCCTGACAACGCGCCGAGTCCAGGAGAACCCCTTTTTGGATCTGGCCCTTGACCCAACTTACTCTCTATTTAGCGAGTCTCTTGAGATGTTTATAGCGGCTCTTCGTTACTATTGGTCTAAGATTAGCCTGCTCATACGGCTCTCCCAAACCAAAACCTAGTAAGAGCCATTTTTTTTGTAAACGCTTTTATCGTCATCCGTTTCTTGAATTTTGAGCCACGTGTTATGAAAAAACACCCGTATTTCATCTTATTTAGAATCAAAGTGACGTGTCCCACTAATCCTAGTAACTCCACTTGCTACATTGCGAAACAAAATCAAAATCCTAGCATGTAACATTTCCATTAACATTTCATTCATAGTGTTTGAGTTTGAAATTACTACTTAGATACTAGGTTTTTCAATTTGGGATTGGCTATTACTAAGTTTTTAATAAATGTCTTTTTTGATATTTTTTTGTACCATTCACTTATTATTTTATGTCAAATCAAGCTAAGTCAGGTCAGCCAAATTTGAGTAAAACTTTTAAAAACTTGGTTTTTAGTGACGAACACTATAAACTATTCCAATCTTCCAACTTTAAAGCCTATTAAGAGACTATACTAGGTTTTTGATTTTGTTTCTTGATTAATCGTCTGAAAATATTTATGTAGTAAGTCTCATAAAACGTGTATGTGCTACAGTTTTTCGATTTTAATACTCTCTATTTGAAAAAAAAACATTACCAAATAATCACGAACAAATAGTTCATCAAATTTCTTACTATTGAAGAGGCAGGTAAAAAATTTTGATTCGCTTCTCCTGTAATTTTTTCACAATGGCTCTTACTGGCTTTGGTTTGGGACAGCCGCATAGTTTTGTGCTTAAAACCAAATTTTTATGTTTATTGTAAGAAGGATAATTTGTATCTACCAGGTTGTCTATCAGAATTTGGCCGCAACTTTTCCAAATAATAAGTAAAAACCGTCTCCTTGAAAGTTGTTGTTTGGCAACTGTAACCTTATTCGTAAGATACAATGAAATTTCATTCATCAGAATTTCATAAAAAGTTACTTTTTACTTCATCCAGTCCTATCCATAGTCATGAAGAGTTAACAAACATCCATCCATCCATCCACACATATTTACATCTCGACATTCAAACTTACGCATTCACAAGATTAGTGTTATGTCTGCGGTAAATTAGATATGTATCGAACAACCTTCCTGCAAAATTTAATATTCATCCGTAACTTTTTTCTGCGACGCTTAAATGTTTGAAATAAAGAGGTATTGGAAGGTATTAAAAAGGTATTAAATATTTACAAAGGATTTTTCAAGTTTTACTGCCTCTAACTATGTGAAAAAGATGTGGTCCAGACAACCTGACGTCAGAATGTCTGACCACTTTCTTTTCAAATTATTTCACAGCTCATCGAGGTACTAAATAATTTAACTGAGGTATCAAATAGTATTGAAAAGGTATTGGAATTTGATAGTTTCCAAATATAAAATATCGCACTTGGTCCAGGGGTCCTGACGCTAACATTTTATTCAATTCGTTTATTATTTTTTGACATGTTTTTAGCATTAGGTACATGTTTTCATTTTTTACTTTAATAAATTTTGCACACCTTAAAAACAGGTAGATTGTAATTGGACTAATTATAAATATAAGAACTTTTGTACATACTTGCTGGCAAATAAACGATTATGATTATGATTATCCTAGACACGTGTATTTTATTATAATTAAAATAATTTACGACAGTAAAGTTAGGTGTACAAAGTAAGGTAAGTAGGGTAATATTATAGGTTAATAAACGGGACGTTTCAATAAAATAAAAGCGAGATGACGCGCGACGTTTTCAGAGTCGACTTCAAATGGCGCACCGTTCCAAGACTCACTTTGGTGAGCACGCGGTTTTGTATAGCTCGACTCAAAGTCGCTCACTTAACTCTCGCGCGGCGTAAACTAGCGCGGTGTTCTTAGACTCGACTCAAAGTCGCTCACCTTACTCTCGCGCGGCGTAAACTAGCGCGGTGTTCTCAGACTCGACGTTTTGAAGCGCGAGGTTCTGAGCACCATTCCAATAGATCACGTGAATTCCTACTATACATAGATGGTAAAACTGCCACCGAACTGTAATCTGAAATTTTGAATAGGTTATTAGGTACACAGTTCTAGTACTGGAATAAAATAGGCTAAGTTCCCATAGGATATGAATAACCTTGAAACGATTCTGCAAATCTTAAAGATCTTGCAAAGCCGCTAGCAGATACTAGTAAAAAATAAAAATAAATTAACTCAATTCATTTTATTAAACAACAGATAACCATCTACATGAAAAAGTACAAATAAACAGCATAAAGAATACCAAACACGTTTGATAAATTGATAATCTTATTTAACATTGGACTTAGGATTACCTATATCGTGTAGCAATCTATAATCTATATCTCTAGCTCTATACGATTTTGTTGCAAGTGTGGTAGCAGCACGGGTGGTAGGGAGGGTTAGGGCAGACTGTGGCGGCACAACCAGGAACGCAGGGACAACACTCGCCGGGGTACCACACTGTGCGAGCGTAGCGGCCGGAGGGACGCGTGCATGCGCCGTGGTTGAAGCAATGCGCTTTGCAAGGGTAATCGTAGCAACAGGGCCTGTAAATAAAGTTACCTAGTTTATTAATAACAAAGCAAAATTTCAAAAGAAAATATTTGAAATTGGTACAATTGAGTTGTAATCCGTTGCAAGCAATCTAGATGAACCTAATTCAATAAGCTCGCTGGCTGCATTACCTTGCTGTACAGCAATGCTGATGCGCTGCGTCATATATGGCACAGCATCAGCATTGCTAGCGCATCAGCATTGCTAGGTATACCTACCAGATACTCAGCAACTTCGTCACTTCGACCAGATTGATAATGTTTTGAATGTCATCATCTACAGTATTGTCTTCAGATACACAGATAATTATACTACATATAGATAGTATATATAATATACTACATATACTGTATAATATATGGCACATTAGAACAGAAGATATATACTGTCCCCCTGAAGGCAGTAGGTAATAATAATTATTAATGCCTTTTATTACTGCTTTTAATTATTTCTGCATTATCATTATTAAAATGTATTTAGATAATGAGATTGAATACTTAATTTAATTTCAATAAATAAACTAACATATTTTTATTTGAATCTCCACGCCAAGCAAGCGAGTTTGTTTTTAAATACAATTACTAATTATATTTTATTCGTGAAAACCTTTCATTACCCTTCTGTTTATAATTTAATGTTTTGTATGACATATGCAGCTGGTTTTCCATAAATTAATACAAACATTCCCTAACGAGTCTGTCCAATGTGTAGGTACTATACTTAGTACTACGTACCTATTCTGTACTACGTTGCCTACAAAGTCTGCCTAGAGTTCATACCTGGGTACAGGCACGTTGGAGGGATCAGAGCAATAGCATGCGCATTCCCTCTGGAAAGGCTGTGGCCTAGGCTGACCGCACCGAGGTCGCTTGTAGAAGATGCTGTACTCTCCCTTCACGCAGCCATATCGAGGCGGAGCACGGCAACACTCATACCCTCGTGGAATTACTGACATGCTAGGTTATCTGACCTGAAATTATCAAGCATTTTTAGGGTTAAGAATGATAAATGAGAAATTTCATTTAGGTCCGCAATGAAAACTCAGTTTGAGTAGATGACAAAGATGTATCCTGGATTGGATGGTTTTATGTAATAAAAATAAATAATAAAAAATATTTATTTTCAACTATGTAATAACTGGTTTGTTCATTTCAACTAGTGTCTGCCAGCGGCGACGCACGCGTTTTTTCTATGCAAACGTCTGAAGACTATTTCTATCCCATGGTATGTAACTGATTTATGGGATAAAAAGTAGCTTTGTTATTCCAGGGCTAAAACTTCGTCTATTAAAAATTTCAGCCCGATCTGTTCAGTAGTTTTTGCGTGAAAGAGAAACAAACATCCATACAAACATTCACTTTAATTAATAAGTAAAAGGTTAAAAAATAAGTCGTCGCACTCTAGGCAATTTCAAGAGAATTATAAATATGGCATATTTATCCCCAGAAAAAAAATCTCGACGGGAATTGAACCCGCTACCTTGCCTCAGTACGAGAACGCATTTAGATAACCCGTTCTTTTTTCTAAGATGTGTCATACAATTTGAAGAGTCAAGCGAAGTTATAGGGAACTATAAATTACTTCGATTCTTATTGTATTGCGCACTTACCTTTTTGGGGATTTTTTCGATTTAAAGTACCTTTTTCTTGTTTTTGTGAATTTATAATATTTTTTACTTTTTAGTAATTTAGGATTTTTCTGTAAAATGACATTTAATTTTTGACGTGCATGTTGTTAAAAATTATTCTTTTTTTCTTGCTAAAAGAAAGGTGCTACTTGTCTTAAAAGAGATCGACTTGCTCTTCTTTGAGAAACAAGATCAGAATCTGACCATAGGCATATTAACAAGTCTATTACCAATTAAATTATTTTATTTTATTTATTTTATTCGGATTGCCATCAGCATAACTAATTACAATAGAATTTAAAATAGACACAGAAAGCTAATAATAGGCATCACTAATAAAATCATATTATACTAGATAAGTGTGAACAAAACTTTGTTTTTTTTCGCCGATAATTGCGTAGGTACTTAATAAAGTAATAAAAATAAACTAAAAAAAACTGTAAATAGCAAGTCAAAGTAAAACTTATCATGTGTAAAAAAGTTGAGAGACATACATCGCCTTGCCTTGTGAATGCTGTTATTGAAAGGGTCAATGTCCAACATCCTGCTGAAATCATAGAAAGTTCTACTCGCTCGCACTATAAATGAATTTTGTCTATAATTATACATTTATAATCCTATTCTGTACTACATATGGCTTATACCTATTACCAAACAGCGCAGTGAGCAAGATCTTGGTCTTGTTCAAATACCTAATTTAAAAGCAGAAGTGGCAGTGGGCCGGCCATTTCACGCGATGAACCGACAGACGCTGCAGTAAACGTATTCATGCATGAGTAGAAAGCGCGACTCGGTAAACGTAGTGTGGCTCACCCTGCGGCAAAGTGGGATGACGATCTGCGAAAGACTGCGGGCAGATTCTGGATACAGCAATCTGAAAACATGGCGCTTTAGCGCTAATTAGCGTTATTCTAGAACTTAGACAAACGCCTAACCTAATTAACGGTAAAATGCCCTGTCTTCCTAAATGACTGATATACTTAATAAAATACGTTAATTATGTATTCTTCATTTTACATAGAAAATACCCACAACAAATACTTACCTGCAGATCATACATACATTTGTCAAGGAGGGAATCGAACCCTCAAACTCTCGCGTTGCAGGAGGAAAATCCCTGCCGATACACATCGGTCGTCATAATATGACGACTTTAGTAGGATATATCATATCCTACTTATATTATACGCATAAATTTGTAAGTATGGATAAATAATTAATAAAATAAAATTAAATAAATTTTTATTTAGCAGCAAAAACAAAATACATAACTACAAAAAGCTTAACCAAAACATAAGGGTAGATATATCGATTTAGATCTAGGTATTAGGTTCCTAAATTGTAAACAAAATTACATTGGATCTCTAGGTGTTTAGGTACTATAGTTACTAAAAAGTGGAATAAAACAATAGTTGGATGGATACTTATGGAAAGTTACCTATAATAATAAGTACAGAATTTTCATTTACATCAATAATCCAAACATAGGTATAATAATATGCAATTTAAGTACCTAAGTGTTGTATACAATAACAGAATGTGCATACAGAATTTTCATTTATTTATTTGGGATGGATAGATGGATTTGTCTTCCTCTTCCACGCAAAATCTACTGAACGGATCTGGATGGAATTAGGGACAGAGATAGATAGGTAATAGTCTGTGTATGTGTCTTGTCTGTGTGTGTGTCCGGTATGTGTTATTCCAGACTCCCGGGATTCTCACGGGAACAGGAATTACGCGGGTGAACCGCGAGGTGCTGCTAGTACATGTATATTACTATAACTTGTTTATTACAAAACAACATCAACAGTATAATTTCTGGCACCTGTGAGTAATACACAGTCGGACCAGAGCTTCCGACTTCAGTGTTTTTCCTGCATTTTTCGCGAACAGTTGCGCTTGTTGAAGTGATCGAAAGAGTGCGAGAATTAAAAAAAACTGTTTTTGGGAAATTCAAATGTTCGAAAAACATGTCCATTGTGTACACAATTTTCATTTTTAATTTTATTGGTAAGCTTTTACTCCATTTGTTTTAAGTATGTGTTTAAAAATTTGTTTGAAATATGGGTTTAACCCATCGACATACTTACAATTTTATTTTATAATTAATTAAAGTAAGGTTATTTAAGTAAGTTGTAAGTTAATCAAATAAAATAAATAAAATAAAACATAAATGAACCGTCAGGAAAAAGTCAAAAAAATTTATTTCCAAAAAATATCGAATTTCTGATTCTTTGTTTCGTAAGACTTTTTAAACTTTTAAGATGTAACTTGGTTGGTTTTATTTGGAGGCCTAAATAGCTAAAACCCGATGGCAAGATTAACAAGCCGTAGGTATCAGGAAAAAGTAGTGCTAGAATTAACGACAAAAACGGAAAAATTGTTTCCTTTGATTTAAAAGTTATTAATTTCTCTCAGAATTTTATTCTATTGTTTCATAAGAATTTTTAAACTTTTAACATACATCAATTCAGATATCAAGTATCTATCACACCATTGGCTCTTGGCTTCAGCGAATTATAGAGCATTTTAAAATAATACTAAAGTACTTTAGTACTGAACTCATGCCATATGAGTGTCACACTAATGCTTGTAGCCAACTGAGTAGCTAAGTCATATAGCTATGAAGTAGGCCCTAGTTATCTAGATAGCGCCTATATGACCAGAGATCTATTTTTTTAAATAACTCCAATAAATTCAACAGTCTCAAAGACGGCATAGTATGTATCAGGCAAAGAAAATGTCTTAGATATCAGGACTTCATAAATAATGTTAAATCGTTATTTCGCACTTAGGTATCATTGGCAAGTCAAATGAACAAGAAATAAGTAGGATCTGTTTATTGCTCATTTGCCTTGCCAATGATAAGTGCTAAATTATAGTTTAAGTACCTATTTACATAACACCTAGTAAGAAAGGAATGCCACATACCTACTCAGGTTCCTTCTTCGTTCTAATTAATAAAAAAACTCGAATCATGTGCAAAAAAACAATAAAACAATTTAGGAAATAATAATACTGAACAATTCACACAGGGTCATCTAGTCCCAAACTAATCAGATCTAATGTTATGAGTGTATTGGAGTTAATTTTGATTTAGTAGATAGTTTTCTAATTAAGACCAAAATAATAAGGTCCAAATGAAATTGTTCTTTATAAACATGGAAAATAAAATCAATGAAAATAAACAGAATTAAAATAAATTTAATGATTTTTTTTAACTGTATTAGTCTATCGGACGGACTTATCATGAGTGGAATCCAAAACATAAAATTGTGTTAGTTTCTATGGATTTTTATAATTCATTTCTATACATACAGATTTTAAGGGAGGCCTATTGTCCAGCAGTGGACTAATATAGGCTGATGATGATGATACAAACAGTTAACACCCAGAAGAGATCAGCAAATCACAAAAGGAAGTAACCGAAAAACCCAAGGCGAGAATCGAACCCGCTACCTTCGGCGGACCTTCACTCTCTGTGGCATAGAGGTCGTACGAATTAAATATTTCTAGTGTTTATTTATGCGATTTTATAGCGTTTTATAAAACTTTTATAGGTATACTTGGCGCCTGGCAGTCGGACATAGACATCAACAGGTCAGTTTGTTTAGTCCCCTATTCTAGAACAAAAATGTCGTGCACGATATTAGGTGACCAGTTGTGTCGTACAAAATTATTTAATGACTAAAACGTTGCTTGACTTACTGAAGTACCAATAAACTCTGGCGGCTAACCCTAGAAGTGTTTTCATAAATATTCGATAAAATAGGTGTAAGGTTTTTTTAATGACCCTGGTCAAAACTGAAGGGTAGTTAATCTCTGAGGTGAAAATTCTTCATAGGAAATCATTAATTTTTAATCTAAACAATTTCAAATCCTGATAGGTAGACGTTTGAAAGAGATCAGATACCTAACGTCGTATGTCACCTGATTATAGTGCCTATTAGGATGCGGAGATAGTGAAGGTTTAGACTAATAGTTTCAAAAAAGAAAGAACTTAACAATCTACACCTGTAGCTGTACCCATATTATAAGTAAATACTCGAACCTAGCTATAGATTGTAATGTTTCCCTACAATACAACAACTCTTTATTGCACTCCATTAAAAATACCATAAGTTTTAAAAAGTCAAAAAATAGCCCAAACATTCGTACGTTACGCAGTAAAGTCACCTTGACAATGATTTCATGTCCTATATACTTTCAATATCTTGTTCCTCTTTCAGGCAAAAACTATGGAATGGATGGGATACTTTTCATCCAATAAATAAGTTTGCAGGGATAGAAATAGCCTTGAGACATTTCCATAGAAACATGGCATGCGATTTTTTTTTTAGATTGCGCCGCAAGCAGAAACTAGTGAAGTGAAGTAGTAGGTAGGTAGTTATAGTTACTTTGGTCGACGCATTATTGGTTTGGCACGACTAGGTATTATGTTCCTTGGGCACGACCTTACAACACCGTACCCGAACTCATCATTTCTCTAAATAACTTCACTTTTTGTTTGTTGTATGTCGAGGATGACAGTAAAATGCGCATTGGATTATTTCCTACAGCTATACTTTTCTAAATATATCTCTAGTCATAACGTCATCGGGAATACGCACACCGCATATAAAGAAACAACATAGTCAAAAATCGCAACTAAATGTATTAGCGCCGCCATGTATTTAAGCATAATATTATAAAGTACAAAGAAATTTCCAAAACTCAAACTTTCAGTTGGTTTTTTAGGAAATTTTGGAAGAGATACGAAGTTGCTCTTGGTGGCCACCAAACTATGATTTCGAATCTCTTCCTATAAAAGACATAATAAAACTACTACATTATGCATTAAAAAAAGCTTACTATAGGTGCAACAAAGTGAACGTTTGATTTTTGGAAATTCCTTTGTCAGACAACGAAGGTCCAGCCTAGACAAGATCCTCGATACTTCTACTTATCTGATACGTAAATCGTAATACATCACTACATAGTAAAGTCGCTTTTTCTGATCCTGTGTCCTTAAATGTCCCTTTGAATGCTTAAATCTTTAAAACTGTGCAACGGATTTTGATGCGATCTTTTAGTAATTCAAGAGGAAGGTTTATATAATTTTAATACAACCGTGCGAAGTCGGGCGGGTCGCTAGTAATATGATAAAGTAAATGGCGGCGGCGGCAGCTCTACTGTACCTCTTAGCGCCGCGCTGCGAGGACGAGCTCTACGAAGCTGTGCATTATCCTTATCCTTACTACCACTATAACTTATAAGCATGAAAGTTTGTATGGATGTTTGTTCTATTCCTCTTTCACGCAAAAACCTGAAATTTATAGAATAGACGTAGTTAGTTCTAGCCGTTGTTATTAAATATCATTTTCATAGGCTACTTTTCATCCCATGGGATATTATGCTATTGGGGTAGAAATAGCCTTGAGACGTTTCCATAGAAAAACCGCGGCGCTTGGGAAGCCGCGGGCTGATTCTAGTGGGCAATAAAAGTGTTAGCAGGTTACAACTTTCAGACAGTTGTAATTTTCATACAGTGACAGGATGTATTTATGTTGCCAAAAAACAAAATAAAATAAGTACCTATTGAAAGACTCCCATACAACAGACATGATTTTTTAAGTACAGAAAGAACCCTTCGTGCGCGAATCCACCTCGAACTTGGCCAGTTTTTTTCATTATAATCACGCGTAATGTTGATTTCTATAGTAATGCACGAATTAACTAAAGCATGTGACCTAAAATCTAGCACCTTGTGTAAAACCTGCTTGTTTAACCTACTCTACATTCTACCTAGGTTTTCGTGCCAATCCTTTTATCTGCAGACTAACACCTTTGCCAATATCTCTTATCTGGGTATAGCTCTATCCAGTCTGGCATAATAATGCACCAATTTATTTCTGTATTTCTCGCTGACCTAACCATAATTCGCGTAACATCAATCGTGAAATATTGATAAACGCCATCAAAACATAGTGCTTCTATTTCATAACAAAAGCTCTACCAAAGCACCGTTAGCCTAAAATAGCAGATTTACGTCAGCCATTCCTGCGGCAGATTTATGGATAGAATTTGTTTAGAGATTGGCACACTCAGGTAAATATTTAAGGTATCATTATTGTATAAAGATATACTCTTATTTTTACACTTGCGCTATGAAAACACATTTTATCATTTTATGTACCTATTCACATGCATTGCGTTATGAGGATCAATTTATTTGTAACATCACCTCATTACCATGTCTGATACGAATAAACTATTTAAATTTTTGTAATTTCATTACTTACATCCTTATTGTAACATAATCTAAGTTAGTTTATTTTAAACTAGTATCTGCCCACGGCTTCGCATGCGTTGTATTTGTGAAAACCTTTCAACGCTATTTCTTTCCCATGCGAACCGGTTTATCGAATGAAAAGTTACCTATAATTATTCCAGGGCTAGAAATACCTCCGTTTATTCACAACTTCAGTCCGATCCGTTAATTAGTTTTTGCGTGAAATAGGATCAAACATCCATAGACACAAACTTTCACTTTTATAATATTAGTAAGGATATACTAATATTATAAAAGTTATATCCGTGTATCTCACTTATCTTTTTACAGGGTAAGGCTTATAACAAACGAAGAACCGCACCATCCGTACTCATACAGAAATCCTCACAGTCGTCGCTCCATATTCCCTAACAGGAATGATTATGACCATCATAACAGCAGGTTCAACCAACTACGGTCACCGAAACCTGTACCAGGTCCGAAGGCTGCCAGTCAGACAACGAAGGTCCAGCCTAGACAAGATCCCCGATACTTCTACTTATCTGATACGTATGCTAAAGAAGTAGTTGAGAATAGATTGAACAATGAAGTGACCGCTATCTATCCTGGGAGGGATGTTGTCAGAGCTACAGATTTAAATTATAGAAGGCCGTTTGCAAGGTTGATGGAACGGGAAACCAATGATGTAACTTACGGTAAGCTGTGAAAATTATTTCAGATACACTAAAAAATCTAATAATAGGACTCTTTTGACTTGTAAGTTCCAATTATTACGATCTACGTTTTTGTATTTTTTTTTAAAGCTTGTATCTAATTTTCTGGTCGATGAGAAACGTAACCCGATCTGGTGAGTATCTGGCGCAGCGCATCAGCGTGGTAATGCAGCCAGTGTCTTAGACACGCTTCCGACTGGTATTGATAAGTATTTGATATGGATCAGTTGAGCTACCTCAAGACTGTTTGAAACTGTCTGCAGTTAGCTCAATTGTTTCAAATATATAGACTAGTTTTAATTTGATTCCATTCCTGGATTAATTTTAGTTGTATCTTTTCAGATGACATCTGCGTAAGATGTCCTCGTGATAGAACTCTCATAGCAAAACCGGGATCCGACAGAGTGTTGCTGCAGCATCCACAAGTGCCATCCTGCTTTGGGCACCGAGTGCCGAATAACGTAAAGTTTATCCCGAAATACGGACCGAAGTTTGGGTCTTTGCTAAAAAAGGGATCATATAAAATTCTTGGCGAAATCAAGCAAAAGAATAAAGTAAGTTATCTGTATCAAAAGAGCTTAAAACGAGACATAACTTTGGCAGGGTTATTAGTATGCTGGGTAAATTAAATTCAATAAACGAAAAAAACTAATTAAATAAACTAAATTCGACTTGAAATTATGATGGTATCCGCCCGATGTATCTCTATCTTCGGGAGCTGGACATGATGATAGGAGAGAATATTATTGGAAGGAGTTATTCCACATTTTTTCAGTTTTTTCGGAACAGTAGATTGAAATAGGAGAAAATGATGATTTCATTCCTGATTCGTTCCACTTTTTCAAGGCAGGCTTTAGTACTGACAGTACTAACCAAACTTTCCAATCTAATTACTGTTGAAATTTTTCCAGATTCTGAGACATTGCTACATGAACGTGGATGTACTGATTCAGACGTGCGCAGTGCCAACATATTTGATTGCTGATTGTACAGACGAAAATAAAACATGCAAATTTACGTGCCGCGATCCAAAGGACGAGTTGCACGGCGCGTCTACGCTTAGCTGTCGGGACGATTTGGAATGGTCGGGGCAACTGCCTGTATGCTCAGGTGAGAAAAAAACAAAGATAATAAGGATCACAGAAAGAAAGAAAAGAAAGAAAATCCGTTTATTTGGCCCCTATTTCATAAATAACAATAATATAAATCACATATAACAGATTCAGAAACAAGAAACACAAAAATAAAAATAAGAAGAGTAAAGCTCATATAGGGGGCCAACATAGATTCTAGCATTACTACGTTCCGCAGGATAGATGGAGCATAATGTTTTAAGGAAAAAATTAACAAATGGGGCCAAAAAGGTCCCTGACAGGGCCTTGTGTGGTGAGGCCACGGTGGCACAGACGTTTCTCTACTAAATAATAGTAACTAGTATCTGCCCGCGGCTTCGTTCTATCTATGGAAATGCACAAGTATCTCTCTATTCCCTCACTATCCTGATCTTAAAATACCAACACAGAGAGTCTGTCCATTATTTGAAGCCAGACTGCGGATGCTGATGGCGATGCACCGCAGCAACATTTATTTAGTGTCAACGGTGACAACTTCTGGTTTAAATGCTATTTATTAATAAAAGACCTTGATTAAGCGTCTTTTAAATTAGGCGACATGCCAAGGGATTATTCTACCATCATCATCTATACTTATAATAAAACTGTAACAGGTCCAATTCTGTACATTGAAACTATTATGAAAATTTTTTTTGGAGGGCACTCTATTATCGATACTCAAGCCAAAACTGTAATTTTTTTCATTCATGTCTGTCTGTCTGTCTGTCTGTCTGTCTGTCTGTCTGTCTGTCTGTATCGTAAACGCGCATCACGCCGAAACTACTTGATGGATTTAAATGAAACTCGGCATGATTATAGGTCATACTACGAGGAAGGACATAGGATACTTTTTATCCCGGAATTCAGTAAGGTTCTCATGGGAGAGGGTATGAAAGTAAAATTCCTTACCGCGCATCACGCCGAAACTGCTGAATGATTTGGAATGAAACTCGGGACGATTTGAGTTCGTACTACAAGGAAGGACATGGGATACTTTTTATCCCGGAATTCGGTAAGGTTCCCCTGGGAGAGAGGTTGAAAGAAAAATTCTTTAACCATGCATCACGACGGAAGTGAATGAATTCGAATGGAACTCGGGACGATTGGACATGGATACATTTTATCCCGGAATTCAGTTTGGTTCCCCTGGGCTATACGGGTTTTCAAAAATTTCTCACAGCATCTGAACGACGCGTAAAGCGTCGTTCATGCAGTGAGAAATTTTTGAAAACCCGTATAGCCCAGGGGAACCAAACTGAATTGAACTGATAAACGCGAAAGTTTGTAAGTATGATTGGATAGATGGATGGATAGATTGATAGATGGATGGATGTTTGTTACTCTTTCACGCAAAAACTGCTGAACGGATCTGGATGAAAGGCAAAGAGATAGATTATAAGCTGGAATAAGAAATAGGTTTTATCTTATCCCGAAAATCCCACGGGAAAGTACTTGAAATACTAATCATGCGCAGACGAAGTTGCGGGCACCAGCTAGTTTGGAATAGTATTATATTCTTTAATAACACTTGATAACCTTACCTTACTCAATCACCCGACGTCATCACTAGGTACATAATATAAAACAAAGTCGCTTCCTGCTGTCTGTCTGCCTGTCCCTATGTATGCTTAAAATTAAATTATCAAAACTACGCAACAACGGGATTTTGATGCGATTTATAAATCTTCAGTTCAGTCAGAATCAGTAGAGCTACCTCTCAACTGTTTGCAATCGTTTACTAGTTTTAATTTTTTTCTATTCCTTGCTTGTAATTTTTATTGTTAACAAAGTACATTAAAATCTCCTAAACATTATTAATGAATTCCAGGTAGAAATTGGTGTGAACCACAGCCGCCACCGCCTCACGGACGCGTCAGCTGCAAAGGCACCACAGTAAATGGTTGGGGGCTGGCCGAGGGCACCACATGCCGCCTCAAGTGTGCCCGAGGCTGGAGATCGAACTCACGAGGCGTGGCTATGTGCCGTAGAGGCGCTTGGACAAATGGGTTTTCTTGTATGCGCGTTTAGCAGCCCACACTCTCAGAGATAGTTCTATAGTCTGAGCCCACACTGCAGGATGGTTTAAAACCCGCCACATACTGAAGTCGTGGCCGGGCCGGAGGCGAAGGCGTGCGGGTGTTACCTATTGGTCCCACACCTCCACCGCCTCCGGTGTATGTGTAGTCTTTCATATGATTCAATTTGATACAAATCGCACGCCTTCGCCTCCGGTTCGGCCCAGCCACAGCTTCTGTGTGTTAAATGTAATGTCGGGTCTTCAGTCATTTCGCGAAAGCGATTCGAACTGTGGTGCGAAAAACCCTAGCACTGTTTCTGAATGGGACCATTCGCACCGCAGCAGTGGTTATGGCGCATGGCGGTGCGAATCGCCCAAGATTCTTTGGAAATGGATCGTTACGCGATGCTCATTTTGTAATAGTATGAGATCCAACGGCAGGATTAGCCCGCTCATCGCTTTTTGCTATAGACCAATTTTTTATGTTTATTTGTAAGGCCAAATTCTGATAGGCAACCTGGTAGATACAAAATATTCCCCTTCTTACCTTAAAGACACGCATTGTTGTGGTTTTGCGAGCGCGATGTAGGTATTTTATTTTAGGTATCTATCTATGTTCTTATAGGTATAATCTGTTGCTAATTTTTACAACCTAAGCCATAAGAATAGACAAAAATACCTAAGCCTATATTTTTTTATGTAAAATTAGTTACTTAGGTAATTAGGGGACGCTTCCGACTGGTATTGACATGGATTAATTGAGCTACCTTTAGACTGTTTGCAACCGTCTGCAGTTTGCTCAATGGTTTCAATTGTAAATACCTACTACAGTAGAACCCGTTTAAGACGATCACGCTTAATACGACTTCTCGCATAATACGCCACTTTTCGCCAGTCCCTGCAACTAGAGACATATTTTCATACATTTCGATTCGTCATCCCGTTTAATACGCCCGAGCCCGAGCCGAGAGGTCTAACCGAGAGCTCTAACGCGAAGTCCCAGAAAGAAGAAGAACCCGAGATACTGCAGGGTTTTCCTGGATATTCTTCCATTCATGACAATGTAGCACCGTACGAAATTCAATCGATTGAAGATCTTATTAATAATGTGAATAACACACGAAACGAGGTCCTTAGTGATAATGATGAAGACGAAGATGACTCAACCGTGGTTTTGTCAAACGCCCAGGCATTATCAACTGTTAATGATTAAAGACGCTATGTAGCTTTTTTTGGATCAATGCAAAGACGCATTAGAAAATTTGAATTATGTTGAAAATCGTTTAATTGCCAATGCATCAAAATCAATCTGTCAAGCCAACATAAGTGATAATTTTAAATAATGTAAATATAATTTACATAACGTATTTAATGTAATTTATAAATGTATAATTAAATACCTACATATACCAAAACTAGAACAAAATAGATAATAATATAAAATACAAAATAGATATAAAATAAAACGTACTACATAATGGTACGTTTTATTTTCCCTATCCCGCATAATACGCTTTCACGCACTCGTAAACTGGCGCGAGCCCGCCGGCGGGCCGGCCAACAATGTAACAAAATTTGTCGTAGACAGGCGCGAGCCCGCCGGCGGGCCGGACCGTTCAGTCGATTATAATCCCTTTTTTCAGCATGTTACAGTCTATATTTGTTTGAACAACTTTTGTCTGTGTCAAAGATTAACTATTTTCCTATGCATTGAAATATCAAAAAGCCAATCCAGCACTGACCTCTATATATACTTGTATATATAGAGGTCAGTGCAATCCAGTAATAGAAAAAAAAATAGAAATCTGACTTTGAATCCGCGCAATTGTCAGGGCTCATGACGTGTTTTGTGTTGTGTGTTTTTATCGATTTTTCAGGGTAAGTGCATAGTTTTATGGAATAACTAGTGTATTTTGTAATAATTGGGGTAGGGGAGGTAGGGGAGGGATGGGCAGTTGGGAGACATGGGCACCCCCCTTTTATTCTGATTTGATCAAAGATTTTCTTTTTTTTTTGATTTGGTAGTTTACTTTACCGACTGGCAACAGTGTTCATCCATAGACTATCTGTCATTTCTGTGAGTTGTCAAACACAAACACGTTTGAAGGTTATGCGCTCGTAAAAGTAAATATTTTATTGCGGTTTCGGATCGTTTTAAAGAGAAAACTAATGAAAGATATGTGTATTTTCTATTATTAATCTATTGTACATTTACTAATCTATAAATTAAACTGAAATCCAAGCCTAAATACCTAGATTCAAAAAAATACCGGTAACCTATGTCGAAAATGTATACAGAGGGAGTAATGGGCATCTAGACGTGCGGGTGGTTTGGGCATGCCCAACGCTCCCTCTTATTATGTTCAGTATAGGAGGATTTTTAACTATTAGTTTATTGTTAATTACAGAAAAATTACGACATGCAATAAAACCAAACGTGGTAGCTCTAAGTACAAATTTGATAGTCCTTTATGGGTTATACCCAATCTCAGATATGTTAAGATACTGTTGAAGATGTTTTTTATTTGTTAACTTTTATTTCTGGTTTCTAATATTGATATAGTTTAATAATAGTTTATTTGTTAACTAATTACTGAATTGCATTATGGATATAAAGTTATTTATAGGCCGTGCCCAAGCCTCCCACAGGGTATGTCCAAGCCTCCCTACCGTAGGGAGCATTGGGCACTTTTGACTTAGTTTATAAAATATCTCGTAATTTTGAAACTGATTGTAATTTTTAAGAACGCTCTTTAATTATATCTAGCCAAATGTGTGATGCAATAAGAATTGGCAATAAAAGTTGATTATCTATAAAATCTGATTTTTTATGCAATAAATAGTGAAAAAGTGCCCATCCCTCCCCTACCTCCCCTACGATAAAGCTACTTACATGATAGGATTTGTGAATTTCGTTGCATTTTTCTTGTTTTGAACCCAAAAGTCGGCCACAAGATTACCGCCGTTTTCATGAAATTCCGAAGAATTTTACTTAGAACTAGTAGTAAAATGAAATACTGTTATAAAATATGATTATAAATAGATTATTTTGTTTATTTTTCAAACTTGCATCGAAACAAAAAATATCGATAAAATTGTAAAAACACATAATTACAGCACGTGAACACGTGAGTGGTAATTTTCATTTCGAAAATTTTTAATTTTTTTTCATAGCACAGCTCTTATTTATCATTGAAATATTATTTATAGATTGTCTTCATGCTATTCTTTTATATTTCCATGTAAATAAGATTAGTTTTCTTGCCAAAATATGGTTCTGAAAAAGTCGCGCATTTATTATGTTTTTTTGTTATTGTTAGTAAATATAAGCTTACAAAAGTAATAAACACATAAAGAATATTGTTTACAAAGCTAAAACCGTTTACAGAACTTAGATAGGGGGCCTAGTTATTTTTTTATGAGCATTTCTCTGAAGCGAGACGCAATTTTGAAGACCGCGCGGTGCGGCCGGGTGATATTATTTCGTCCGTATTTTCTACACCTGATTTATCCGGGTGGAGACGGGTTAAGACGCGTTTTTGGTAGGGTCCCTGAGAAAACGTCTTAAGCGGGTTTTACTGTAGTTGTATTTTTTCTATTCCTTATGTAATTTTCGTTTTTCTTTTACACACACACAATTATAATTATTCACACGTTAATTAGGTAAGTAATCATAATTGTGTGTATTGGTTATATTCATAAAATCAAATTTAATATTTATATGTATTAATCTTAGGCCTAAAAATTAAGTTCCAAGCTTCTAGCTTCAAAAATAACGAAACTTCCATACAAACGTTTATCCCCTATTTTTATTTTACCTACCTACGGGTAAATTTTTTACAAACTTTGAATATCACGTTTCTTTCTACCTACTTACATAAAAAAAAAATCAAAACTTTTAGTTTTTTAAATGACGAAACTTCTACACAAACTTTCATCCCCAATTTTTAGTTTACAAAATTTGAATGTATTTCCGTATCTAATCAAAAACTTAAAAATAAGATATCTACAAGTTTCTAGCTACCCTGACACGCCACTATACCGACGAACTGCCAGATATCAGTCAAGATGAAATCGTGTTAGCTCTGAGGCAGCTTAAAAATGGAAAAGCCCCGGGTGAGGACGGTATTACTTCAGAGCTTCTGAAGGCAGGAGGAGCCCCCGTTATACAGGAGCTACAGAGCCTCTTTAATACCGTCCTTCACAGTGGGAGAACTCCTAAGATGTGGAGCGGGGGTTTGGTGGTGCTCTTTTTTAAGAAGGGCGATAAAACCCTTCTTAAAAACTATAGACCCATCACACTCCTGAGCCACGTCTATAAGCTGTTCTCGCGAGTGGTCACGAATCGTCTCGCCAGGAGACTCGACGAGTTTCAGCCACCGGAACAGGCCGGGTTCCGCGGAGGATATGGCACCATAGACCACATTCACACAGTGCGGCAGATTATACAGAAGTCCGAAGAGTATAATTAGCCCCTGTGTCTCGCTTTTGTGGACTATGAGAAAGCCTTTGACTCTGTCGCAACCTGGGCTGTTCTGGAATCCTTACAGCGATGCCAAGTAGACTATCGTTATATCGAGGTGCTGAGGTGTCTCTACGATGCCGCCACCATGAGTGTCCAAGTACAGGACCAGCAGTCTAAACCCATCCAATTGCGCAGAGGAGTGAGACAGGGGGATGTCATATCCCCGAAACTGTTCACGAGCGCATTGGAAGATATGTTTAAGACGCTGGACTGGAAAGGTAAGGGCATAAACATAAACGGCAATTACATCTCATACCTACGATTCGCTGATGACATAGTCTTAATGGCGGAGTCGCTAGAGGAGCTGACCCACATGTTGGACGGCCTAGCCTCAGCCTCACGTCGCATCGGTCTTGGCATGAATTTGGATAAAACCAAAGTCATGACCAATAACCACATTAATCCAGGACCGGTCGTCGTAGAAGGCCACCTTCTCGAAATTGTTTCCGAGTACACTTACCTTGGGCAGATTGTGCAGTTAGGTGAAAACAATTTTGAGAAGGAGGCCAAGAGGAGGATTCAGCTGGGCTGGGCAGCGTTTGGAAAACTACGTCGAGTCTTCTCGTCATCCATACCGCAATGTTTGAAAACGAAAGTTTTCAAATCAGTGCGTCCTACCCGTAATGACCTACGGAGCTGAGATGTGGACACTCACGGTAGGGCTGGTCCACCAGTTCAAAGTCGCTCAACGAGCTATGGAAAGAGCAATGCTCGGAGTTTCTCTGAAGGATAGGATTCGTAATGAATACATCCGACAGAGAACCAAAGTTATCGACATAGCTCAAAGAATTAGCAAGTTGAAGTGGCAGTGGGCCGGCCATATCGCGCGAAGAACCGACAACCGTTGGGGTAAACGTGTTCTTGAGTGGAGACCGCGACTCGGCAAACGTAGTGTAGGACGCCCTCCGGCCAGGTGGGATGACGATCTGCGAAGGACTTCTGGCAGATGCTGGATGCGTCAAGCTGAAGACAGGGCGCTATGGCGCTCATTAGGGGAGGCCTATGTCCAGCAGTGGACTAATATAGGCTGATGATGATGATGATGAAGTTTCTAGCTATAAAAATGATGAAAAGTACCGTAAAAACTTTCATAGCTATTTTAACCCCTTACAACACTTTTTATCGCAAACTCCAGACTCTCTGTAGGTACTACTTACTAAATTACATTTAGATAAATCAGTTGAGTAGTTAAGGCGTGAAAGCGTAACACACAGACAGAGTAACTTTCGCATTTAAGTATAATAATTTAATATATTAAAGAATAGTATTATAATTAAAAGGAAGTACCTAGGTAGGTACTTAGGCATGTTTTAAAATTTATATTCTAATTATTAATTTATGTTTTAATAAATTTGATGTTATACTTAGGTACTGTGTTTGGTGATATTTTTGAAGCTATTTATTTATTTTTATACTTTTACGTAGGTACCTATATAATTAGGTATGCAATGCAGTACCTACCTAAGTACTACCAAAAGCCTTCCAACAAATTTATAATTGTTTGAAATTTTTATTAAGTATTTTATGCAAGTTCTTTATTTATGTTAGCGTGTTTATAGTATGTAAAATTGTAACTACTAGGTCGGTACCTACCTAGTTTATTCATGTTTATAATAGGGAAAATGTTTTCTGTAATCCTTGTTTATGTAATTATATACCTACATACCTATAATGTCACTGAAGTATTATTTATAGCATAATGTATATAATCAATCATTCATTTATAAATAATATTAGTAACTTATCATTTAATCACTACATAGTATAAAATAAAGTCGCTTTCTCTGTCCCTATGTCATTATGTCCCTTTGAACGCTTAAATCTTTAAAACTACGCAACGGATTTTGATACCGTTTTTTTTAATAGAGTGATTCAAGAGGAAGGTTTATACGTATAATAAAACCGTGCGAAGCCGGGGCGGGTCGCTAGTAAATAATATTACAAACGCTCTTTCATGTATTGTATTTGGTCCAAAGCTTTGCCCTCATACTTAGTTCGTAGAGTATATTATTCTGTTGCTTTTCTGGACACCAACGAGGCCACTGGCCATACGAGGCATTATACAAGACATTTTAAAATTATTGGGCAAAGATACAAAGATGTTAAGTACGAAACACACAGAAGCCGGAGGCGGAGCGGAGGCGAAGCGTGCGAGTTGTATTCTATTAAATCATATGAAAGCCTTCATACACACCGCAGGCGGTGACGGCCGCGGCGTGGTGCCATAGGAAAAACCGGCACGGCTTCGCCTCCGCCACGGCTCCGGCTTCTGTGTGTTTCGAACTTTAGTGGCACATGGCACTAACGGAACGTAAGGTACCTACTTGGTCTTAGGGCACTAACGCTTCGTTTTTGAACGAAAATATTATGTCAAAATTAGGCCAATAATGATGTAGCTTTGTGCTCATCAAACCAGGATTGGTTCCACAATATATCAACTCCTGTTGGATTGGTTAATGTGTTTTGACAGACATTTGAAAATCGAATGGATTCTGGTTTGACGTTTGCAGCCGTTATTGTACTGTTTTCGTAATTTTGATAACTGACTGTATTGAATAAAACTAAAATAAATTTGAAAAAAGTGTTTTGTAGTGAAAAATGTTTTAAAATAATAAACTAAACATAAAGTTAACTTAGGTCCGCGTTAAAAAATGGGCAGCAACGGCAGTAAATCTAACAATGAGACGTCGGTGTCTATTGTGATGCAGAAGACTGAAGCAGACGTTTGTGATAATCCAGATCCTAGATCTCCGACTCCTGAAGTCTCACGGACTCCCTTACATGTAAGTTATCTTTATTGGTAGAAGGTTCCTACCACGTCCTTCCACCTGCTCGAGAACAGCTGATAGACCAAATTACTACCACCTAACATATTTTGGTATTTAGGTACTTACCTATCCTTATTAACACTACATCTACTCTCAATCCAAACTCAACAATGGATAAATATTAAAGCATAGGACACAGTCTAGGTGTACTTAAACATACTTTCTTTTAGATGTCTTAAGTTTTGCCGCCAAAAACCTATGAAATTCTAACCAACACCTTTTTTTTACAGCATAAATCAGGATCGAAGCGCAACATTACTAAAAATGTGGACTTGAGAAAAACATTTGAAAGCACTAATGAAGAAGAACAACTTGTGCACAACAATCCTATCCTCTCAGCTGTTATCAAAAGTCACTTGAAGTCTTATGATCCTCGCTCACCATCTCAAGAATTTGAGCGCACTCCCATTGTTTTATCATCTAAAACAAAAGAAAGGAAACTTTTGCAACACCAAAATGGTGATTGTGCTAGCCCAAACTTGATAAATGAACTTGAAGAAAACTGTGATAGCTGCACTGAAGCTAATGAAAGCCAAGAACTGATCATGCCCAAAAATCTGTTTGAAGGTTTTTATGACATGTCACTCAATGAATCAATTAAAGAAGCAACCGGACCACTAGGGTCATCCACAGCTTCCGATGAAGCATTAGAATCTAATATATCAGCGAATGGATTCATAGAAGCCAAACCAATCTTACTGGAAACAAACTTTGATTACGTAGAAACAGATCAGTTTGATGAAAACCAAGAAAAAATACAGCTGAAACTTGAAAAATTATCTGGTTTGGATCCACGCTCGCCATCAATTGGTATTGAACGAACTCCCATTGTCTTAGCTAATCCTGTAGATGATATTGTGGAGGAAATGTCAGATGACTCTCTTATTAAAGTGCTGCAGAATAGCAACGCAGAGTTCCATCAGACAATGCCACATGAATCTAAAAAAGAGGAACTGCTTATTTATGAAGATGAAACAACAAACATAAATGATACCCCAAAGAACTCTAAATCAAGTTACCTTGGTGGATCTAGGACTCCCTTGTCCTGTATGAAAAACAAGGATGCAGGTTACATTCGGTCTAAATCAGCAAACACTTTGTATGATCCCAAAAAAGGATCCAAAATACCCAAAAGGGTTTCTCATATACCACGGCTGAAGTCACTTTCAAAGCATTCTCATATGATTACTAATGGTAGTAGTGTCTCTTTGAAGAACATTTGTAAGCCATCATCTGTTGGTGGTGATTGTGAAAACACCCCCCCTCATTCTCATCGTGACAGATGGGACAAAGATAGCAGTATTGTGCTCTAAGTTTTTTTTAGTAGGTAAATAATTGTAGTTGTATGTAGTTGTACTAAATGTTTGGTTTATGTTTTTGCTAGTTAAACCTTTGATACAAATTTTCATTATATTTGATGTAACTGACTTACTTTTCTGACATTATCATGATCCTATGTTTGACATTATTATTAAGTAGGTACCTAGGTATTTTGACCGGAATAAAGAAAAATTGACAAAAATCTGTTGTTTCATTTTAATACTTTCAAAAGTCAACTTTTAAAATTAAACTAGATCAATAAATTAGTATTAGGTATAGTTACTACCTAATGATATGTTGGGTAGAGTCAGTGGCGTAGCTAGGGGAACAACAAGGGCCCCATCCCCTCATTCTGCTTACCTTGAACTTATATTGACTGATAGGCCCTTAAACTTATAGATAGGGATTTCAAAAGTATACAGTGAGTTGAACTAGTTTAGTAGGATTTGGGTATACTATACACCGTCTTTATAAGGCTTAGAACACATGTGTGATAATGAAGGAACAAATGAAAATATGCATTTTTAAGGCTAACTCAAAAACGGCTATCGGAACTTGAATCTCTGCCTGCACGACAAGCACCAGCATTCAAATACAAAAAATCATCAAAGTCGGTCCCAGAAAAGAATTGCCTACATTCAAATTAAGATAACCTTCTCATTTTGCGTCGGTTCAAAATTATTGAAAGAATGGACTCGGTCAATTTTGGTTTATTATATTATCACTTGTTTCTTCCGAAGCCTGTCTCACACAAAACTATATCATGTTGTTGCAATATTTTGGACCACATACTTATTATGTTTCAAAGCTTAGGGGCCCCTCTGAGCTTCAGGGCCCTGGTGCACTGCACCGCCTTGCCCTATGATAGCTACGCCACTGGGTAGAGTGTTAGATCATGAGGACTGGAAGGAGTAAAGGGAGGCCTTTATGGCTAAAAATAATAATAGGGAAATTTGATCAAGATAGGTACTAAATGGAACAGATTTGAATCTACAATAACTTGCATGGCAGGCATTTGATACATTAATTTACTTGATGACATCCATATCCTTTCTCTATTACCTATGACCTGATGATTACAATTACAACCTCACTAATAATAATTATTATAAACGCAAAAGTTTATTTAGAAAATATATAAGGTGCTATTTTCCAAATTACCATTAAAATATTTATTGGGAATGGATCAAAGCTATTAAAGAAATATTTTCTTTGAATAAAATTTGTTGTCCGAACGAAAGTACCTTTTTTAAGTCTTGATGTACTTATGTGCTAGAACAATTTAGTTCAGAAATAAATAAACAATAATTTATTTATGCACGCACATTTATTACAATAAATATCAGCGAGACACCTATAAACGCATATTACATTACAATGGCAAAATAATAAAAAAAATTATGAACATAATAATATTGCTTTTGGAATGGTGTAAGTACCAAGACAAAGTTTAGAACTAAAAACTAAAGAAAGGTTATTTTGTATAAAGCTTGCATTAGGTAGGCACTGTTTCCATTCATTCTTCCTTCACAGCCCTTATAAAAATTCTAAACATTCAGAATTAGCTGGAAATTATTTCGGATTATGTACCTACCACAGTAAATTCAGACAAAACACATAGAGCTTTTATAAAGCCAAGGTTTATTATTTACCAGTTATTTTTTCTACTTTACGAGACAAGCCAAACTACACACACTTAGATTTCTTAAGCAAGCTAAAGATCTCCTTTATTCACAATAGTTTCCTAAATTAAAGCATTCGTTTTTCTCACTCTGTCTTTCTTCTATTGCAATAAGTAAGTGTAACAAATAAACACGGGAAATAACACTGCATAGCAACTGTTTTAAGTTAACAGACCATTATGAATAGGGAGTGGCATTGGGATTTTAGGTCTACTAATTTAATTATATTTATTATGGTAACAACTGCTAATGCTTTCATACAACAGGTTTAACTTTAGTATCAAATGCGACTATTAATTGCCCATTTTAACCAGAAGATATTTCACAACATAAGGACTTCAGGGTGGGTTTGTATGGTTAAGTTATTGGCTTTTAAGTACCTATAAGGTAAAGTATATAACTGCACATTAGGCCAAGGTTTAGACTTAACTTATTTTACACAATTTTTCTCCTCTTTCGTAACTTATTTTAAAATTCCGTAGTCCTGTCTATACCTGTGCCATTCAGGGCTGCCTGCACGACGACATCAACTGTAAGCAAGAATTTATAATGACTAAAAACATTGCATTTCACTACATTTACTTATGTATGTTCAGTGGGCGGCATTGAGATGAATACTTTTGTACCATTTATAAAGATGCGATGAAATACACGCTAGCAGGATTTCGCAACTACAATTCACAAACAGGTAATATTATTTGAATAACATCCTTAATCCCTAAATATATTGGGCTTCTATTGGCTTTGTAATTTTAACATAGTTTCTAAGACAGACTAGGTACAGTGGTGTTCAGTATTTGCTATACCCCTAATAGCTAAAATATACGCCAACAATAATGTTGAAGAACTTCAAGCAATCTTTAACTTAATGCAAAAACTAAACCTATTTGTTTTATTTTAACAAAGCACGATTTGCATCGTGCTCTGTAAAATAAAAATGTCTGAGGCAATTTCAATTTTATTGCAGGGTTGTGTACCTAAGTAAATGATTAACGCCTCTGTACTAGCAAAAACTGGATCTGAAATATCGCTAGAGAGAGCGGATGAGGACTAAAACTTTTTATTTTTTGCACAGATTGTTGTTCTTCTGTACATTTTCTCGTGTCCCATACAAAAAACAGACCAGACCGTAATGTTTCTACATACAAGAACAAAACATGTACCTACACTGGCAAGCATAATGCCTTCCTGCTAAATATATAACTTCAGCGCTAAGGTCGCGCATACGAATATGAAAATGAGATCGATAATTATGGGGTGTAGCAAAAAAGCGTCAAAAATATAATAGATACATATATATGAAAAATATATGAAAAACAAACAAATATAATCTATTTGTTTCTTTTTTGCTTCACCAGGTTTGAATCTTCTACTATAAGAAATCATTCTACACCTTTGAAGAATACAATATAACATTTTTTTTTAATTTTGATTATGATTGAGATGGTAATACTCAACTAGCATGTTTATAAACATAGTTTAAAAATAACAGTATTCAGTTATCCGATCACCGCCTACTGTACATACATATTTATACAAACATTTGATATTGCACATAAGTTTTAAGATGTAACCTTATAAATAAGTATATAAACAGTCAAACTAACTTCTGACCAAAAATTGATTTGATTAAACCATTTTTAAACCATTTTACAATAAAAATGAAGTTCTAACTCAGATATAAATTAAAAAACGGTGCTGTTGTATTTCAAACACGAATTTGGCACTTATTTGGGGGCTTATCAAATTGATAAAAGGAATGTTTAGTTCAATTTAACTTAAGAGATAAAATACAATAGGTACCTATGTAATTATTGTAAATTGTACATTAAATTATTGATAATAAGCAGAGATTCCAAAACAACTCTCATGATTTAAGAGACTAGTGAAACCTATGAATTAATCTAGAAAATACGTTCATTTGTAACATCATTTATCAATAAGAAACAATAATCCGTCCACGGATTTATTTTACTGTTGAGATTTTCACACTTTTGGAGCTTCTCTATTGAGAAGCTTTATTATTTATTTATTCTTTATTTTTTATAAAGCATGCAAATTCTTTTTTTTCCCCAATCTAAAATGATCAGGACTATTTGATTAAGTAGTTTTTATCGAGCCGACGACGGATAGTAACGAAGTTTATTCGCATTAATTTTTCTATGAAATTGTAACAAAATCAATGACCTACTTACAACTTCTTCATAATATTGATTGTAACTTGAGCTGTAAAAATTAAATTCGTGGACAGACCATTATCAAAATATACAAATGTTATGTATGTTAGTTCAATCTGACTTCATCACACATTTTAAAATGCTGTAGCGGACATATCCATTGTATTGTTTTACAATACAGCTTAAGCATTAATTTGTTGGAGGTAGTATTTTTCACAAAATGTTTTTCAAAATCTTAACATCATTGGGGCCAAATGATAGTAACTCTAACACTGACAACAAGTTAAAGAGAAAAATCTAATTTTTCTCAATACACTACTACACATTTTGCCATGCAAGGGTTTCAATTTTCCTTAGCGCCTTCTGGGTCAGCACCTGTCAAACAATGTTAGTGAATGTTAATAACACAACAAAAACTTTCAATCTCATGAAGTGTTTAAATCCTTAATGCATGCACACAAATCATGATATGACAATGCCACGCAGAAAGATAATTTTTAGCTATACAAACTTTTCACTTCATATAGTAATATTGCTATGTGAGTGTCACATAGCAATATTACTATTACCTTTAATTATGGCTATCATGGACCATCATGGCTGGTCTGGTCTGATTTGATACTTCAAATCAATGTGGACTAAACAAGGTAAGCCATGATGGTTGCAGCAAAAGAATCAACCTCTCCAACCCAGCCCTTGGATGTCATAAGAGTTGACTAAACGCGCGATCACACGAAAGTCGCAACATAGTGCGAGTCTCGCGTACGCACAGCACAGCTTGCTCCTCAGAAACTTTAATGATGTATTTTGAATATTATGTTTTCACTTGGCACTTACGCGACTCGATCGCGGCGACGAGCCGAAAAAAATCGCCGAAAAAATCCCAAAAAGAGCCTACCAGATGAAAGCCATCACATTCCTTTTGTTTTAACATATCTACTGCGATAACGAATGCGCCTGCCAAGAATGGTGATCATGGCAAAACCCTTGTCTGTGGCAGCATATTCAGCTTAGCAGAACATAGCAGTAGGTAGGTACATATAATTACCTTGTTCCTTTTCCTCGATGTTCTGATATATGAAGTCACGTAGGTCAGAGTACGCCTTGTTCAAGTTGTCATTCAGGATAATGATGTGAAAGTTGCCGGGTATTTGCCCTGGAAAATTTAACAATTAATTAGTTCATATCTAATTTCTTTTCTGGTCACATTTTTGTAATATATATGACATGGATGGCAGGAAATAAGAAGCATACAAATATCTTAGCCCAATACGGTTATCTATTTCATGAAGGACTTTTCAACTATTACTTAATCCTTGCCTGGTATTTAGTGCTGACATTTTGCGGTCACCTAAAACACTAGTGACTCGGACCGCGTCGCGATCGCGATTTACCTAAAGGTAACAAACATCCATCCATCCAAACTTTTGCATTTATAAGGAGAATTATTGTTATTATTACGTTAAACAAAGGACTCCAAATCCTCTGCTCTGTTACCTATTATATATTGATAGTATAAATGTCTCTAAATAAAAATGGAATTCGAATCGTTTCTCTCCAACTCAAATTAGATTTTTAGATGAAGAAAGACCTACTTCGCCTTATCTACAGTAGAATGTACAAAACAAAATATTATTTTAAAATTGTCTTATCTCCGTCATTCATAGAGTCCAGTGGGTCAAGATCAAATCCTTATCACTATTTTTATTATAACATAAAACCACTGTATTCCTGTACAAATCATCGTGATCAACTTAGAAGTAACCAGCTGCGCCCCGCGCCTTCGCCCGCATGGAAATTTATTTGTCAAATTTAAGAAATTTATTGCACTACATATAAATGATCTGCATCTCAATATAACAATCAATCATACCAACCAAATTCAATTTCTTTTCGGGCTGTCTCCAATCTCTTCTTCAAAGCACCCTCTTCTTCAGTGTTGCGAGCTCGTAAACGTCTTTCCAGCTCTTCAATAGACGGCGGCATCACAAAGACAAGAAGCGGATCCAGATCTGTCTTCTTCACTTGCTTTACACCTTCCATCTCAATATCCAGCACACAGATCTTACCAGTACAGAGAACGTCATGCACTGCTCTTTTGCTGAAAATTAAAGAATGAGATATTAATTTAAGTATGCAAATAAATAGATTGAATTTATAATAATTGAATCCACTAAATATTCGGTTTTAATGTAAACACAGGCTACAATGACCTAGTGTAGGAAGCAAACGGGTTTCTCTATTGGTGCAATAAGATTGTCATAGTGCAACTCAACCTAACTAATCATCTACAACCTTTACTGGTCCACTGCTGGACGCAGGTCTTCCCATGATAAGCGCCTAACTAATATATCTTTGAAAATATCTTTGAAACGGTATATGTACAATCAACTATGAATTATAATATCTACTAACATATAAATGCATAAGTAACTGTCTGTTATGCTTTCACCCCTTAACTTCTGAACCAATTTGAATGAAATTTGGTACAGAGATAGTCTAGACTCTAGAGCCTGAGAAAGGACATAGGCTACTTTTTAATGTGAAAAAAAGGGAAATACCTTTTTCACATTAAACAGTAGCCTAGATTTAATATCATGTGGTTCAAATAGGGCATCAGAGTTTGTATGGAAGTCTTCATTGTTTAAGCTAAATGCTTGAAACTTACATTTTAGGCTTTTGATTACATTTAAATAAAAACAAGATTCAAAGTTTTACCCTTAAGGGGTTAAACTCAAAATAGGGGAACTAAAGATTGTATGGAAAATTTTAAGGTTTATAGATAGATAGATAATAACTTTATTGCACCATCAAAGTTATAAATATCAGAGCATTTTAATACTAATTAAAGTTGCTAAAAAAAAAAGCTAAAAAAAGTTAGTTGTTATAAAATGTAAATCCTTTTTTTTTGGCCGTAAGTGTTATAAAATGTAAATCCTTTTTTTTTTACCGTAAGTTTAGATAATTAGCATAACAAATTAAATAAATAACATACACATTACATTAACCTGTCAAACCCCGCTGGCTCTCGTGGGAGCCATCGCCAAAAACCTCCCGATCCCGGCGGCTCTCCAAGTCGCCACCACTTCCGCAGTCGATTCTATGCCTTTTTTCTATTTTTACAAGGCTCATAATAGTTTGTACTAAATATATTTCAGAAGTCCATGAAGTTGGCTACAAAATACTCCAAGGTCATTGTACCAATTCAGTTTCCAACTGACGGTTTTTTGAGCGCGAAGTGGCGGAGTGCGTGTGGACCATTTTTTTAAGATTTTTCGTGTTGTTGTTTGTAAAACGTAAGTATCTGCTATTATTTCACTTTATTCTACGATTACTTATCTAAATACCATATAATGTCAGTAAAAACTCGAGTAGATTCAATAAAATATGTAAGTAAAACAACGGTTGGCCAACAGTATTTTTGAAACATGTTTACGTATTTACAAGAAAGACTTTTGATACGATGGCGGCTTTTTTTTATAGCAAATTTTATGATAAATCTACTTGTGTAATTCGTTTCACCAAACATTTGATGTAGAAAGTTATTTTTGCTGATAATTCAATTATGGACTCGGTGACGCCGTCATCTTAGGTGAAAAAATCCTACATAGGATGTTCACTTTTTGAATTTAGTGTCTGTACCCGCCGGCTCCTCAGGGAGCCGATGTTAAAGTTTTATTGATTATATTACAAAGTATGTACCTACCTACGTGATGTTTTGTTTTAGTTATCGATGGGTGATTCTTCTGCGTCCCCGTACGAAGCCAATAGAAGATATTATCACATATCCTGCGCGTGATTCGTGCTGTGAGTTGGAAGGCAGCGAGAACTTCTTATATTATTTTGATATTGTTAGTGTTTATTTATTATTATTTAGTGTTTATTTATTATTATTATTTATTTATTTATTTAGCTAGAGAACGGGGGGGGGGAAGCTAGAGAACGGGGGGGGGAAGCTAGAGAACGGGGGGGGGAAGCTAGAGAACGGTTGAGAAGGGTGCCTGTCTCCGGATGATGAAGACAGGCATCCTCCTCCTCCCATCTGCAGTGTCACATGGCGGGACACTAGTACAGTGCAGACTCTAGCCAGTCCATGGATCCACGTCCACCGTCGTCCCCCCTGGGAACTTCTGCAGCCACATTTTTTGTGACCGCCAACTGTACCTCGCTCGCGTCGGGAGCCTGCGCGACGGTCTGGCGACCTCCCTAGCTCTGCTCCAACAGAGTTGGGAAGGCGCAAGACCGGGTGGTGGCACGACTCGGGGGACGTACAGCGCTGCAGTTGCCGAGAGATCCGGGGCACAAAGGGTGGCTGTTTCTGGGCCCTACAATCTATTGTGGGGCACAGAAACAGCCACGTCATCATCATCATCATCACTGTCGCGATGGGGGAGGGGGAGGGAGGGAGCGCGAGTAACATCGTGAACCCTCTTCCCCTTCCCCCCTTTTTTCGCCACTATGTGGGGCAACCCACAGCCACTAACAGCTTTGTTTACAGCTAAATAAATAAATAAACACAAACATGAACACGACAACTATAAAGAATAATGAGACGCCATGCGACCCGGCCAGCACCCGGCGCCCGACGGGTTCCGGGCCCTCGGGTGTTAAGTTGGCTACCGAAGGTAGAGGCGGGGCGGGACCCCAGGCCCCGCTTTCTGCAGCTGCTACTGGGGCCAACAACAACGAGAATGCGGCCACTCCAAGCACCGCATCCCAGGCAACGGTCTCCGAAGGACCAGTGCAGGCCAAGCTAGGGAGGTGGCATAAGAAGAGACTGGCGGCAAAGGCTGCGCGGGCGAAGGCGGCAATGGAGGGCACGGCGACGAGCACTGGCGACGCTGTGTTGGACACTGGCAGCAGTGCAGGTGACAGTCGCGGGGCAATAGGTGCGCCCTCAGCGCAAACCCCCGCGACTGCAGGTAAGAAGTCGGTGGGCCCTCTGAACCACAGACAAAGAAGAGAGCGCAGACTGAAAGCGTCTGCTCTTATGCACAAGGTACTGACCGAAAGAGTTGAGGGGTACGTGTACCCTGCTGACCTGTCGACCCTAGCGCCGGCGGTCAACACGGTAATGAACCTCCCGGTCACACCTTACATACCCCCCGGGGAAACACATACAAACTCGGGAACGGTGGGGATTCAGCCCGTGGGCGCCGGTAGCGGACAGAGCCAACACGGGGCCTCGGCCCCATTAGTAGCTTCTGGACCGGACCGTGATACCCCGCGGGTAGGGCCCCACCCGACCATCGAGAATTCCACGAATACAGGCGGCGGCAGGCAAGCCAAAAGGCAAAGGAGCTCTGAGCTGGTCTCACCATCCTCTGCAGCAGCGGAGAAGAGACCATGCCTACAGAAGGACGATGCCAGTATGGCTCCTGTCACTGTCAAGGAGAGTGCCGACGGGACTTCGTCGTATGCAGAGTCCGCCAAATCCCACCTAAAGGTGGTGATCATGGAAAAAAACGGTGTGCATATGGACGAGGAGCGTGCGACACTACTCCGAAGACACCTGGACGTGAGCTTTGCAGCTCTATGCCAGGAAGATATGTATAAGTTCGACCAAGAGGCCCCAGGTTTCGAAGCGATGCCGAAACCGGCCCACGGTGGCCTAAGCGCAATAGCGGCTGACGACTACAGTCTGGAGTGGCTAACTAGGACGGTCGCTGGCCTACCACCCCTGTGGCCAGGAACTAGCGGACTGGTAGTGGTACCCCACCACTCACTTCCTAGGTACCATAAAGGAGTAGTCTTCGTGCCGGACTGTGAAGGATCATCTGAGGATATCCGACAAATACTGGCGTGGTGCAACAATCGGAGATTGCCCCCCCTGCGTATCGACCAATGGCCGATCTTCGCCCACAAACGGACGAAGAACGACACCATGACCGACAACGTCATGGTCTTCGGGATTCCGGTGGAGGAGCTCTCGGCGTTGGCGGCCAGGAAATGCAAACTCCGCTACAGATTGGCCAATTTGCACCTGACCATCAGAGCCCCCAAAGCGTCGGACGTAAAGACCCCTATTGCGGAGCCATCGACTGCGGAAGCACCCCGTGCAAACGGGAGCGTGCCCGGAGCAGTGGACGCCGCAATGCAGGTCGACGCTGACCCCGCAACAGGAGAGAGGGAGCTCTCCGAGGAGGCTATAGACGAGCTTCTAGGCGATGCAGGTGATGAGTTAGGAGGCCTTTCAGGCCTAAACCTATTCTCACCTGCGCCCGAGATGGATGTGGAGCTCTCAGTGGCATCCCCGGCGGGATCCCTCCCACCTCAACAAATGTAGATTCGCCATGCACCCATCTACTCCCCCCCTAAACCCCCCTTTTTCTTTTTTGACTTCTTATGTCTGTAAAAAACAAGGTTACTAAACAAACCCACAACACACCCACATGTGGGAGTACCAATAACCATAATCGTATCTTGCAACACAGCCACGATAATCAGCATACCCTACATAGGGTAGCCCAGAATAGCTTAGATGAAATCGATATAATCTCAGTAGTCCAAGCCAATATCCAACACAGCGTCACAGGGTTTGCCTCGCTCAGAAGAACCCTAGAAGAGCAACCACACACCATTGCACTGGTCCAGGAGCCCTACATCGTCCGGAGACGGGTATGTTTTACTTCCCTACCAGGTACGGTGTTTACTCCACCAGTCACCAATAAAACAAGAACACTTATTTACGTACCTAAGAATATAAAGGCCTCACTAGTTACACACCTGTGCACGGATGATCTCACCGTGGTGCAGCTGGAAACTGGACTTTCAGGTAAGCTCAAAACCATTATAATTGCCTCGGCATATCTAGACAGCAACGTGGTAGCACCGCCTGAAGAACTAGAAATACTACTACAATACTGCAACGCTCAAAGTATGGAATGCATACTGGGCTGTGATGCTAATGCACACAGCACCGTATGGGGCTCCACAGATACAAACGAAAGAGGCAAGGACGTGCTAGACTTTGTTCTACGTTACAACCTTAACATTATCAATAGAGGCTCTGAACCGACGTTCGTAACCTCCTGGGCTCAAACCATTATAGACTTAACAATGGCTACCGACGCCATTTCAGAGCACATACAAAACTGGCATGTAGCGACACAGGAAGCCTCATGCGCCGATCACAGGCGGATAAGATTTCAACTGACGACAGGAGAAATCCGTCCCCGTACATACAGAAATCCAAAAAAAACGAATATCGCCATTTTCGTGGAAACTTTGAACACTAAATTGGATGCTCTGCCGAGCTTATCTCCAGAGCACCAACTAACTCCAGACGATATTGAACATACTCTGACAGACCTGACTGCACATATTACAGCCAGTTATGAACAAGCAAGCCCATTGATAACCGAAAGCAATCGGATTGCTCATCGCAAAGACAAATGGTGGAACAAAGGACTAACCAAACTTAGAAAGAAGGTACGTCATCACTTTAATAGAGCGATGAACACAAAAACTGAACAAGACTGGTCTAACTACAAAAAAGTCAGACAAGAATATAAAAAAGAGATTCAAAGCAGCCGTAAAAACTCTTGGAAACGCTATAGCAACTCAATAGCCAGTCAGAGTGAAACAGCTCGACTCAACAAAATTTTATCTAAGGATACGTCAACAAAGCTAGGCTCTCTCAAAAAGTCAGATGGATCATACACAAAGACCGAGCGTGAACAGCTCGAGTTACTGCTGAAAACACACTTTCCTGACTGCAAACTGGAGAAAAACACTGGCTGGGAAGTCAGAAATCATCACAAACCCCAAGAAAACGACTGGGAGCTCGCAAACCTGATAGTAAAAGAAGAAACGCTGGAATGGGCGGTTAGAAGTTTCAAACCGTATAAAGCCGCTGGCACGGACGGTATCTTCCCCGCCCTTCTTCAGTGGAATCTCACAAGAATCACACCAATGTTAGCCTCTTTATTCAAAAGTTGCATTGCATGGAAATACATTCCTCGGGCTTGGAGGGAGGTCAAAGTAATCTTCCTACCGAAACCCGGGAAAACAGATTACACTCAGCCAAAGTCATTCAGACCGATCAGCTTAAGCTCGTTCCTACTGAAGACACTAGAAAGACTATGCGACAATTACATTCGTAGCGGTCCGCTAATAAGAAACCCCGTGAACAAAAATCAACACGCTTATCAATCGGGCAAATCAACAGAAACAGCTCTACACCAAGTAGTCCACAAAATTGAAAGCGCGCTTGAAAGCAAGCAATCATGCTTAGTCACTTTCATAGATATTGAAGGTGCCTTTGACAAAACAACCTTCACATCAATAGAAAACGCTCTACGAAACCAGGGAGTTGACGAAAACCTAAATCAGTGGATAACTGAAATGCTATCCAGCAGAGCTACGAAAATTGAGAGTTCAGAACCTCTGGGGCAGGCAGACCAATGCAGGGTGACGCGGGGGTGTCCGCAGGGTGGGGTCCTCTCGCCACTCCTGTGGGTACTGGTCGCGAATGAACTCTTGGACTCGCTGAACAAAGACGGTATTCTTACGATCGCATATGCAGACGACCTAGCAATCATGATATCGGGACTTTTCGAAGCAACTCTGTGCGAAAAGATGCAGAAGGCACTTCGGATTGTGGAAACCTGGTGCACCAAACACAATCTATCAGTTAATCCGAACAAAACAGAACTTGTACTCTTTACTCGCAAAACCAAACTACCAAGACTTGAACTACCCTCACTGCTAGGTACAACACTTACGCTAAGCAGGGAGGTTAAATACCTCGGCATATGGCTTGACAGTAAACTGCTTTGGGGCAAACAACTAGATCATGTCACAACAAAAGCCACAAACGTCCTATGGCAATGCATGCGAGCGGTGGGCAAGGACTGGGGCCTCAAGCCTAAGCTGTGCCTGTGGCTTTACACAGTCATGGTCCGCCCAGTACTAACTTACGGAGCTATAGTATGGTGGCCTAGGACAGACTTAGTCACCACCATAAACAAACTACAACAGGTTCAAAGACTGGCCTGCACACTCATCTGCGGCTGCAGGAAATCAACCCCATCAGCAGCACTGGACATAATATTAGGACTAACGCCCTTGCATGTTCACATACAGCAGGAAGCAATGGCAGCGTCTCTAAGAATAAAGTCAACAAACCAGTGGAAAGGCGAATCTGGCCTGACAAACCACTGTAGAATAATACGTAAGGCCATTGCTGCAATTCCAGAGGCAGCGAATGGCACTGACAGAATAGCGTCTACGTATCTCACCAATAAGGCCTATGAAATAATGCATGAAGAAAACGCAACAGCGATCACTTCACATGAAGTCACCACATACCACATCCACACCGATGGGGCTAAGAACAACACAGGAGCCGGCTGCGGCTACTACTGTCCCGAAATCGGCCTTGCAAGAGCCCAACCTCTAAACTCATCGACCACGGCCTTTCAGGCGGAAACGTTGGGACTCCAATTAGCAGCAAAGCACATGATTTCAGTTACATCTATCAAAGGGTCCAGCCGGATGCATCTGGTCTTTAAAACAGACAGTGCTGCATTAATAAACGCACTCAAAAGAGCAGACACAAGATCAAAATCTATTGTAGAATGCCATAGCGCTCTACAAGATCTTTCTAAACACAATAAAGTCTGCATAGAATGGACAGAAAGTCGATCCTGCCCAGCCAACATAAACGCAGACAGACTAGCAAAGGAAGGAACGAGACTGGTCCCAACAAGTCATGATAACAGCCTATCAAACCCACCAACAGCAGAAGTTAAAAATAGACTAAAACTAAACTCAGAAAAAGAACACCAAAAATTATGGGAGCGTCGAACAGACTGCAAGCATACTAGAACAATATTCCCCTCCAAAGACAGGAAAACCACAAACACGATGCTCAAGATGAGCCGCGAGGATCTAAGGACAATGGTGGAAATCATCACAGGCCACTGCGAATTGAACCACCACCTTTTCAAGACCGGAGCCACAGACAGCAATCTGTGTCGTGGCTGCTTTCAGGTAGAAGAAACTGTGGAACACGTTGTGGTACTATGCACGGCCACAGAAGAGACAAGACAAAAGACGGGACTGAAGAGCCTCATCGAGGCATCAACCTCATCCACACCCACAGAAAAGCTGAAACTTAGCTGTCGGTCACCAAGGGTCCTGCTCCGGTTTTTCAAGGAGCTGGGCTGGTTAGGGCCTGGTTAGGCAGGGGGATAATGCACAATACACTCCTATGCGAGATGTCAGTGCAGATCACAGTTCCCCCACATAGAATTAGAATTAGAATTAGTGTTTATTTGTAAAAGTGTAAATTTTTAAGCCTAAGGAAATAAAGTTATTGAATTACCTACTGAAAATAAATAAAATATTACTGTGTATATTTTTACTTCTAACCTGACATTTAGGAACACAAGAAAAAACAGCCAAATCGGTCTATCCGTTCTCTATAATTGGATGTGTTTATATAATTATATCTAATTATAATTATATATATGATAAAATATAAAAAAGTACATCACAGCGAGTTTTTCTCTTTTTCTTGATATTCTTCATAATCAAAATTATTTCAAATAAATTACACACTTCAAAACGGCTCGACGGATTTGGCTGTTTTTTCTGTCTATGTATTTATTTATAGGTTACAAAGTCTTTTTATCCAATAATCAACCACCTAATGTAAATTGCCCCAAAATTACATACTTACCATTCTATACTACATCAAATTGTGTAAAATGAAAAAAAATCAAACCCCCTGTACCATAGAAAAGTAGAACTCCCACCAGCTCCTCACGGAGCCAGCAGCTGAGAGGCTAAAAATGCTCGGGTTTCGGCGGTTTTTTCCCACAGAGTCACGGTTTTGGACAGGTTAAATAAATAAAACTAAAGTGGCACAATCGGCGGCGATTGTGAAAATTATGTGACTGTCGAAAGCACTATTCCATCCAGATGATGTCACGGGCACAACTAGTGAAATATAAAATGCACAGCAAAACAGGCATGCATGAACCTTGTTCAATGCTTTGAGAACATTCATCCTCTCCATCCATTAATAGTAGTATGTCAATTTACTTACATTTGCATTGGTGATTATAGTTATAATAATAGGAATATGAAAGTAATTATGTCTGTCTGTTACCTTATCATTATTATCATGCTTAAACAGCTCAACAAATTTCAATTAAATTTGGCTAGAAGGTGGAGAGATGGCTTAGGCTAATTTTTATCCCGGAAAAGTGCATACAAAGCCGCAGGCAGAAGCTAGTACTCCATAACAATCTGTACTGAAATAATAATGAAAGTAAACAATGATGACAAATGCAAGTACATTTAATTGGCACTCTGCCAATGTTCTCAAAACAACGAGCACATGGCCAAGCTAAGACAAAAATATGGTGTTGTTTGAAAGAGAAAACACAATTATTTACCTTGTTCCGTACATATTTCCACTGAAGGTTGCTGTCTCAATGAACTCTCCTTTTTGTATAGAAGTAAGCATATCATCTTTGTTGGTGAAATGGTAGTGAACACCGTTAGTTTCACCCGGACGCGGTCCTCTCGTTGTATGCGACACGCTGAATCCGAACTTATCCGGAAACTCTTTCAGTAGGCGCTTCAGCAATGTACTCTTTCCTGAACCCGAAGGCCCACAAAGTACTAGAGGACGAGGCCCTTTTTGTACCATTTTTGCTAGAACTATAAAATATAATTTAATTATAAAACTGCAATAGTGAAAATAGAATGGTGAGGAAAATTTCTAAGCCTTACATTTGGATAAAATTTTGTTGGTGGCACGGCACTGCTATGGTCTAAGGAGAAACCGGTTTTAGTTCTGAAACGTAAAGGTATTCCTTCCACAGGGAATTTATCGAAAATTTCGTCAGAACAGAATTTATCAAGGCAGAAAAATACTGCGGCTGAAGTAGAACCTCTCTCTAAACCACGACACCACAGACAGATGAGATGACTGATTGACTGACCTGACAGAACGACCGACAGAACCACCGACATGACAGTTGGTTTCTGTCATAGATGGAGATAATAATTCTATGGTTTCTGTACTCAGAGACTTATGATCTAGCAGCATTACTACGACTATAGAACATCTTTGTGAGAGACCAACAGCGAGCGGCAGTTTAAAGGACAGGGTCGACAGTTGGACATTAAAGCGGTATTATACTACACGTTATTCAGGGCCCGGAAGTTAGGGCGATTAGGGAGCAAGGCTTGCCGAGTCTGTCCCTTTGGGACCCTAAATCTTATGACTCCACTCTTAGTTAGGGTAGGGGTCCCTGAATACCATATAGTGTATATTAGTAAACAAGTCAAAGACAAAGATGTATAAATATACCAAGGAACTTGTACCCAATCTGGAATGAGCACAAGCTGCCGATAAGCGCACGGTCCGAGGGAGAAACCGCTTGGAGAGCCCTCTGTCCCTTTCATCATTTGTTGTGAATGGATCACCATTCACAACAAAATATGATTATGGCTGACGGGCTGCCAGTCGAACTTATATTATAATCTAGAAATTTTACGAATTTTATTCAGAGTTTAACTCAAAGTTTAAACTTTGATAGAAGTGAAACTGGTTTATTCCACGGAACGTAGTAATGCTAGATCTTAGGGTTTATTTGATTACCTAAACCAAAATTATTTTAAGTAGTCATTGGAACTTTATTACGAATACCCCTACGAAAAGTACGAAAATCAGTAATGGTCTTGCTTGACGTGATCCGTATTGGAGAGATTGAAGTTGGAGAACCTTACGGAACGTAAGGTACCTACTTGGTCTTAGTGGAGAACAAAGAGAATAAATCCACTTGTTGGAGAGCATAAACTTCCATGACTCTTTTTGTGGTCAAATATCTACTCTTTTTTTTTCAATTTTATTCCAGTTTATTCTAATAAATCTATTTATATATCTAGAATTTATCTGCCTATATTTTTTCTAAGATTAATACATAATATTATCACCATGACTTTGAGGCAAGGAACTTATACCCAATGGGGTGGGTACACTGACCTGTATCTATACAAGTACGCTAGACCATAAGAATAGACAAGAGTAGAAGGGAAACTTCGCTCCGAACGCGCTCAAGGTCAATTTATTAGCCTACGCGATTCTGCACGTTAAACGTGCAGTGGTCGGGCCCATTCAGTAGGGCTGTCACAGCCAGCGACGCGCCGCACGCGGATTTTAATATTTGTGTAGGGTACCTACCTCTATAATATGGCGTCACGATCAAGTTATTGTGGTGTGACAATAACTCAAAAACGAAGACAAATTTAAGTTTTTTTAGATTGCTAAAAGATAATGTTAATACATACCCTATGTAAGTAATATTTTCTAAATATTATTGTTTTTGTAGGTTCCTATCTAACTAACTAGGTAGGTACTTAATCAAAGGAACGTGAACATCGGTCGTTGACCTTTTCTCACTCGCTTCGCCTTGCGACGCGACGGCGACGGGGCGTGGCGGTACAGTGCAGTAGCAACCCTGGCAAAACGCCTGGACGACAGAGGGGCGTAACAAGGTGAAGGGGGAAGTAGGTATATAAATGTCGGCGTTTGGGACTAGATCAAAGAAGAGTCGCTTCTAGTTATTATTTATTCTTATGGCTAGACCTCTGATAAAGGTAGCCTTCCGTTCCTAGCGACCGCGACGCGCGACCGAAATTGGGTCGCGCGACCCACTGCTTTGTATGGAGCTCTAAACACAAGGCGCGACCGCGGTCGCGCGACCGGTGGGCGTGGCCAGCGACCCAAGGGTCGCAGCGAGTCAGTCGCGTCGGAGACAGTGCCGTTGCGCGACGCAGGCGAGAAGCCTTTCAAAATGGCGCCGTTTTCATCACACGAGGACATGATATTAATAGAAATAGTCAATAAAAACCCTTTTTTCGGAGGAATAGATAATAACATACGTAATAAGCATATAATTTTGAAATTATATGCTGATTTTTAAATTATTAGTTGATTGATACAATGTTTGGAAATTTTACAGGGTGTAACAAAAATGAAGGACGAAACTTTCTTGTCCCTTTCTTGCCTATGTTATCTCAATGCAAATTGTAACCAGTTTTATGGGGTCCATTGTTAGTTACTTACCGTGTTTTTAAAGTTCAATGTGAAGATAGGTAGTAAACTTAATGAGAAATAAAAGCTAGGAGTGAATATCTTTAAGTAGGTAGGTACGTGCTTAATGACTGTGCCTACTATTCTATGCATTTTCGCGATAGAACGTGTGTAAAGATTTAAATGATTTAATTTTTTTTATTAATAATTTTAAGTTTGCGCGGTCGCGGTCGCGCCTTGTGTTTAGTGCTCCGTACAAATTCATACAAAGCAGTGGGTCGCGCGACCCGATTTCGGTCGCGCATCGCGGTCACGCGTCGCGGTCTCTAGGAACGGAAGGCTACCTTAAGCCGGGCCATAGTGAGGTGATTTGATTTTCGCCATTTTGGCGCTGATCGCAGAAGTGGATGGGAAAGGAACTAATAATAGAGATGGGACAATGAGATAAAATACATCGATAAAAGACATTTCCAACGAGTTGTATTATTAATTATAGTAAGTAATATTATAAAACTACTATGACTAGTTTGTTAGGTTGAACGTGCAAATCTCAGAAACTGCTGGTCTTAGGATGAGCCGAAGCCGGACTAACGGGTACTTAGTATGTGGCTAGCTAGATCCAAAAATAAATAGGGAACGTTTTATAAATAGAAATATGGTTTTTCATGATGGACTGGAATAGGTAAGGTATTTATAGATTATAAAAATATAATATGTACAATTCTTAAACATTTTGATTAGTTTCCGTCATCATTTTCATAGTTACATTGGTAACATCAAAAAATTTTCGTACTTTGCGTTTAACATAGAAATTTGAATTATTTTTGTCAGTTGCCATTTGTCAGTTACGTCAGATTTGGTTCTCTTCCCACGCATTGGGGGCGCTTCAAATAGGCACATTCAAGATCTGTCATTTCAAAGGTCAGAGGTCCAGTGCAGATTTTTTTTTCTACTTGTATAGATAGATACTGGTCAGTGGTTGGGTATAAGCAAGCATAACAATAGACAAAAACAGAGTAGCAGGGAAACTTCACTCCGAACGCGCTCTAGGTCACGATATTAGCCTACGCGATTCTGCACGATAAACGTGCAGTAGGGCTGTCACAGGCGGCGACGACGCCGCACGCGGATTTTATTATTTGTGGAGGTAGGTTAGGTACTCTTTAATATTATGACGTCAAGGTCAAGTTATTGTGGTGTGATCGGTTGTAACAATAACGCAAAAACATAGACAAATTTAAGTTTTTTAGATTGCTAAATGATAATGATAGATAATACATACCCTATGTAAGTAATATTTTCTAAATATTATTGTGTTTTTGTAGGTTCCTATCTAACTAATTAGGTAGCTACCTAATGAAAGGAACGTGAACATCGGTCGTTGAACTTTTCTCGTTCGCCTCGCCTCGCGACGACGACAGTGCGGGGCGGGACGAGGCGGCGCGGTACAGTGCATAGCAACCCTGGCAAAACGCCTGGACGACAGAGGTGCGTAACGAGGTGAAGGGGGAAGTAGGTATGTATATAAATGGCGGCGGCGTTTGGGACTAGATCATAGAAGAGTCCCTTCTATCCAGTTATTATTTATTCCTAAGGTATAAGTTCCTTGCTTTGAGGTGAGGAAAAGTCCATTTCCTGTTTCTACGTTGGTCTATGGAGGAAGCGAGAGCATAAACAATAATACCCATCGTCCAATCACATAACGAACAGCTGTGACATTTTTTTTCAAATCAAATGTTTTGTATTGGCATCAAACTTCAAACCAGATTGACATTTTTGGCCGTTACTTTGAGTTGGAGGAACGCATCGAAAACCGAAACCGTCTCTTGTGAGTTCTGTCGTTAGGAGTGGGTCCACCAAGATCTGTATTGAATGTAATTTGCAATTACATTCTAATATCCGTTGAGCCGCTCACAATTCACATTATTCGCACAAGAAATTTCTGACAGAAATGGAGGCCTCAAACAGGAGACACAGGATGGTGAGTTTCTTACGTTTTATACGTCAACGATGTAGCATTGATTAGCGTTCATATTTTGCTTATTGCGTGATATTTCTTATTATTACGCATCCTTATTTTATTGAAATTTGAAACAGGCGCACATTCATGATCAAGAAAATGTGTATGCTGTCAAAGGAAAAGGAAATCTCGCTCAGCCCATGAAGACTCAAGGGCTGAGCTTGCGAGGCGCTCTCGGTGATATCAACACCAATGTTCAATACCAACTCGATGTGAATGTCGGCAAAGTTGCGTGCGCGACTGCAGAATTCGAGAAAAAGGCCACACTCAATCGAAAACCTATAAAATGGTGAGAATTTTTACCACGATCTTTGGCTATGTACCCCCATAAAATTTTAGAAAAAAATGGCTCGTCATGTTCTTTGTTAGCCGATCGGTATACTTACGAATATGCTTATCACATGACATCTTAATAATAATATTAATAAAATAGACAATCCACACAGCACCACCTAGCCCCAAAGTAAGCTACTCAAAGCCAGTGTAGCTCCAGCAATGGAACAAATTTATTTAGATCATACACAAATTTGTTCTGAGGCGTGAATCGATCCCGCAACCTCTTGCGTTGCAGGCGGACTCTCGCCCGCTGCACCTCTGAGGTAGACTCAGAGATCTAAATACCTTGTATATAAATCATCGCCATCGGCAGAGATATCCTCATACCTTGTTGCCTTTAATTCACATACTGCAAGGTTTATGATGAATTTCCTCCTGCGAACACTCATGTTGTGGAATGATCTCCCCTGCCGATGTTTTTCCCCAGAACTTGCAGGTGTCCATAGGCTGTGGTAACCATTTTCCATCAGGCGGGCCACATGCTTGTGTGCCACCTAGGTGGTATAAAAAAAAATTATATAAATTCAAAGGATAAAACAATGTCTACATACTTCAGAAATTTTAAAATAATCCTTGCAACACAACTTTAATTATTTCAGCAACTACAGTCATGTACAATCTAAGATTGACACTGGCCTGGCTGCTCCCAAGCCTGATGACCAGCCAGCACGACCATTGCTGCGTCGTGAAGAGAGTACTGCTGGACTTGCAAATCGGGCAGTTGCTCGCACTAAGGTATGTTTTTATTATGATTAATATATTGCTGTAGGTATGTGTATTTTTCCTCTCTTCTACAGAAAATTGCAATTCATAGTTAATATACAAAATACAGCGACTCGGCAAACATAGTGTAGGACGCCCTCCGGCCAGGTGGGATGACGATCTGCGAAGGACTGCTGACAGATGCTGGATGCGTCAAGCTGAAGACAGGGCGCTATGGCGCTCATTAGGGGAGGCCTATGTCCAGCAGTGGACTAATATAGGCTGATGATGATGATGATGATGATGATACAAAATACATGTGTACTAGTATCAAAAAGTAACATGACTGAACCAAATCAAACTACCATAGAAAGCTTTAATTTTATGAATTTGTTTCAGACTCAAAATGAAAAGGTGGTTAAGAACAAAGAGTCTGTCAACATTTACATGCAAACAAAGAAGACTGAATCAAGGAAAGTGACTAAGCTACCTGGTATAAAGGAAAATAAAGTATCCCGAGTAGCCAAGCCCATCCAAAAAGAGCCTGTTGAATCCCAAGCAGCCAAGCCTACCCTAAAGGAGCCAATTGAATCCCTCGGCAAATTAAAGCTAGCTGAAGAACAGACATCAATTATAGACCGTCTGAAGTTGAAGAATCATGCTGCCCAATTGCATGACGTTCTTGATACTTCATCAGATCTTCCAGATGACATTGAAGATATTGATTTGGGAGACAAGAAGAGTCCAATGCTTATGTCAATTTATATCAAGGATATTTACAGATACTTGACTGAATTGGAAGTGAAATATCCCATTCAACCTGATCATTTGGGAAAACAGGTTGGTCTTGCTCATAGTTTTGCTATGATTTTATTTGGATCCAATTCTTTCTTACTGCTGAGCCAAAAACTTGCTACCCTCCATACCTAATTAAGATATTTAAACATATTTTTTTTAGACTCTGAACTGACAACAGATGTATAAAAAGTATAGATTTCTTTCTTTTCTGCAGCACAGATTTCACTGCTAAAATGTTTTTTTTCCTTCATTTTTAATCTAATTTAACTTGTTCTTTTTCAAGGCTGAAATTACTGGAAGGATGCGAGCTACACTGATTGATTGGCTAGTAGAAGTGCAAAGACAGTTTTCCCTTGTTTTGGAGACATTGCACTTAACTGTTGGAATAATTGACAGATATCTGCAGGTAACAATCCTTTATTTTAATTTAACCAACATATCTGTTCGTCCTTAGTTACACTCACATCTATTTGTCAATGTACCATTAATTGGTCTGGTTAAAACTAATTTACTTCTCATCAATGCTGTAATGGCTATATGGTAATCTACTCAAGTATTACATACAATTTGTATGTGTGTTTGTAATAATAAAAACAAAAACGTGTTTTTTTTTATCAAACCAAAATAAAACATGGTCTCCTTAGCTAAGTTTTGTCTGCTCTGCTCAGATTAATTTTTTAAACGTGAGGAATACTAAAAAATTATAAATATAATTATTATGGTTTTCAGTGCACTATAACTTAAGTGCTTTGATTGATAGCGGCAGTGTTTCATCTTGCTAAAGTTGTTTTTATCCTTAGGCGGTGCCAAATCTCAAACGAAACCAGCTTCAACTAGTCGGCGTAACAGCTATGTTTATTGCATCTAAATACGAAGAGATCTACGCTCCAGACATCAATGATTTCGTTTACGTGACAGATAAAGCCTACAGCAAGGCAGATATCTTCCGATGCGAGCGCGAGATGATGTCCAAGCTAGGCTTTTGTCTCGCTAGACCAATACCCCTTTCCTTTTTGCGGAGGTAAGATTTAAAATGAATACTCTTCTTCATGTCATAGATTTGTCTACATGGCGGCCTTTTATCAATTTTAATCTGTAAAATTTTGTTGCAGGTTTGTAAAAGCTGCTCATGGAAATGCAAAGAATCACCACTTGGCCAAATATTTGGTAGACCTATCGCTCGTTGAGTACTCAATGGCGCATTACAGGCCCTCCGAACTAGCAGCCGCGGCGATATGTCTCTCGCTCTTCCTTCTTTCCAGCAAAGAACTTGAAGAAGTCTGGACACGCACTATGACCTACTATTCAGGATACTCCCTAGGACACCTCTTACCCATAATAAAAAAAATTGCCGGAATAGTTATCAATATCAGTGAATCAAAATACAAGGCAGTTTACAATAAATACTCTGAGGTTAGCTTAGCCAAAGTCGCCACGCTTCCACAGTTGAAATCTGATGTTATCAAAGAACTTGCCAGCCCTTGAAATAATTTATAGTATTTCTGTACGAGTTATCACTGACTGAAGTTTTGTAAGGTTTGTACCTGTCTGTTTGCTAAGTTATAATTTAGAGATAGTTTAGAATTTTAGAAGTAATTTTGTATGACTGTGAGAATTATTTTCCTTTCATATGACTTCACATTTATGTAATGATGCTAATTTTATGATAGGTACTATAGTTCATTTTAGAAGTAATTTTGTATGACAGAATCATTTTCATTTTATAAAACCATATTTTTGTAAGATGCTCTAAATGTTATTGTACTTTAGTATAGATTTTTAGAAGTAATTTTGTATGATGAGAAATAATTTTCATTTGAAATTGACTTGGTATTTATGTGAATAATTAATGATACACTACTATATTATTTTATGATTGTTTTAACTAGCGAGTGATTTTGTATGAAATTACCTACAAGTGATTTAAAATTTTCTTTGATTTTTAATTGACGCCTTTAAGGTTTATGGAACCTAAACTGCTTTTTTGATGGAAACATTAGGGTGTATCCATCACCTCTGAATTTCCTCCTGACTTTTCAATGATTTCCAATGCTTCATGTACTTGTCACTCATTCTTTAGTCTCGCCAATATTTTATCAAATGCATGAAGACTACCAATGAAGCTTATTTTATTCTATAATTTAGCATCATATCTAAAATAGACTTAATTATTTTAGATAAATAAGTTCCGATAGCCAAAAAATATTGACCTTGTATTTGTGTATTGTTTTATGTAAGATCTACATTTTAATGTGATTATTAGGATATTTTGCGTGGACATGTCATTGTAGTAATAATGAGACGTGTAATTTGTTATAAATAAATCTACTTTACAATATGGTTATGTTTTAATAATATCCCTTATATTATTCTATCCTGATGTCATTAGCAATATTATTATGTAGATACGCGTAGTGCGTAGTTATAGGTTTTTACTGAATAACCATGCATGTATGAATATAATAATAATAAATAATTCCGGACAGTCCACACAGCATCATCTAGCCCCAAGCTAAGCAGAGCTTGTGTTATGGGTACTAGATGACTGATATACATTAGTATATGGTTATTAGTTACGGAATAGCCAAGTATAATACTACGTAAGACAGGAGTTAGCATGGGCAAGTTACCTATATGGTTATTATTATACATATAGTTTTTGATTTATAACGGTAGGTAAACTTAAAAATAAAAGGTTAGCCTGAAGTGCTCGGAATGTGGTTCAAAGGTTGTTTTTAGTTTCTGGGGATTGTGCTACGTATATAGGAACCATAATATGTAAGTACCTACCTACTTTATTCTCATATTATGTCGCTGTGCCGTAAAGGAACGAACCTACTTTTTCTGATAGGTACTGATTAGTATAGGTACCTACGGTAGGTAGGTAGGGATTAGGGACCTAACTCACGCATACTCAGCGTTAGTGTGTAGGTACGTTCCTTTTTGGCACAGCGACATAAATGAGAGCACATTGCGTTGCAAAGTCTGTCGACAAAGCCAGCCGTTGCGCGTTGCGTTTTCCATTTTTTCCCTCCGCAAATTCGAAGAATTTATTAACGCTTGGCGGTTAGCCGAAGCGTTTTTATTCACCCTTTTTCACTGACCGGACTCCTGCAGTGAGACCAATGTACAAAGAAATCTGTTCTTTTTGCAGTAGTAGGTACCTATGTTTTTTTGCTGGCTTTGTTTCGGTTTGGCTGTTTTTGCCAGACCATAGTATTACTTGGTTGCTGACAAAACAGAAGAAATTTAGGTTTACTGCATTGCCATTTGCCTCCTCTTGCGCAATTTTCTCTATAAGTTGTAAAGGTATGCGTAGATATATGTAATAATTGAAGTTCCTAGGTAGATCGAATAAATTATTTTATAAGCAATGACCGACATTCATTAACTTACAGGCCATACAGCGGCCAAAGGCTATTTCATCGCGTACCATTCAGAAAAGACCATAAAGTTCTTTTGTTAGGTTCACTATCAAAGAACTTATGAGAACAGTGTCGCGACCAATAAACAGTGCAGTTATCTGTCCGCAGCAAAGCGGTGCAGACTTCAGGGTTGGAGCCTGACCAATGTTTTAGTAGATTTGACTATGTACCTTTATAATATCTTTCTATAGGTAGGTACCTACGGCTTTCATATTCACCTTGATTATTTGAAGTAAGTAGGTAGGTATAAAATACATATAGCCGGTTTCTAGAAGGCTATTCAAATGTCAAATCAGTTGACAAAGCGATTAATTTAACACACTGGTCAATTCAAATCGGGGTGCACGAACGCTGATTAGATAATAATTTACTAATCATTGATCATCTTACGATTGTCATTCTTTCAGTTCAGTCATTCACTCCTAAACTTCAATAAAACCATCCAAGGGCGAGTCAGACTCGCACTAAGGGTTCCGTACCATATTTTTTAAAATTTTATTTTTTATTACATAAGTAAAAATATACTTACAATTAAGTATTTTGTGAATATTTCAAGTGGTAACAGGTAGGCTGTTACCATTGTTACCATGTTACCATTTATTAATATCGACCAAAAATAGTAAAAAAGGCGTTTTAATGGGAGCCCGCCTTAAATATTTATTTTCGACGGACAGAAAGCGAAGTATTAGTAATAGGGTCCCGTTTTTACCCTTTGGGTACGGAACCCTAAAAATGACATTTGTGGCATAAGAATAAGTAAATAGTAGTAAGTAAGAGTAGAAGGGAAACGCGCTCAAGGTCAAGATATTAGCCTACACTATTTTCCACGTTAAACGGGCATATCGGTCGGGCTGCCACAGCCGGCGACACTGCACGCGGTTTTTAATGATCATTCATTTATGTTTACCGATCGCGGCGCGCGGTGGCGGCCGCAAGTATTAGTTGAAATTATAGTTATGTTGTCCGAGAGCCCGGTGCGATTTTGAGTTGAGTTGAGTATCATGAATTACCTCGAGGTTTTTTTTTATGATGCATTCTTTATGTGCTCTCGTTTAATAAATAATTAAAACTGACGTGTACCTTTGTGAAATAATAGGTACCAACCCAATACGTAGGTAACTAATCCAATTTTCTTTTTTTCAGAAGAAAAAAGTGGATTATACTGATGGGTCGTAACCTATATTGAATATACTTATATCCGAAATAGTTGGTGTGTTCTGAACATTATTACAAAATATAAATAGTGCATTCTAGTGCCCTAAGTAAAAAAAAACATGTCTGGACTCGATTAAAGAAGAGTCCTTTCTACCCAGTTATTATTTATGCTTATGCTTGTGGCGCGAATACTTGTTTGTTTACGTTTGAAAAAGTTCAAAATTGTAAATTAGATAGATTGTTTATTATGAAGAAAAAAACTATACCGAAATAGAAAAAATAACTTTAACTACTTTAGTAGGCAAGTAGGAACCCTTTTACATTGCTTTATTACCAATATTTTTTAATTCCTGTATTTCACCAAGTTTTTTTATATTATTTATATGTTTCTAATATGCGGAAGCAAAACGAAGCATCCTAGAATATAAGAGGTAATTTAATTTATTTTTATTTAATGGTAAAACGATCCTTATGTTTAGTAATAGGTACATAACAAAACCGCTTTAGGAGTACCAACCTGTTGATTTTTTATATATATTCGATTTAGAACTTGGCAAAATACAGCATTGTTTTAAAAATTTCAACTAATTAGAGCTAAATCACCGATTAGCTATTTATTGATTTGACAAGAGTTTGACCAAAGAATCAAGCCTAATTATCGTTCCAGAAACCCATTTTGATATTTGACAAGAGTTTTGCTTCAATGATTTGACAGGCTTGTCAAGTGATCACTGTTCAAAATCTAAGTACGTAATCAACGTTCGAGAAACCCAAATGACACTTGAATAGAGATTTGAACATTGATTAGTAAATTATGAAGTTGACATGCGTTCCAGAAATCGGCCGTTAATATGTTAATACATATATAGGTATGATAAGTACCTATGTAATTAACTGTAAGTACCTACCAACAAATACATATTATATAAAATTTTAATATCTGTAATTCATGCGTGCGTATCTCGCGAAGAACCGACAACCGATGAGTTAAACATGTTCTTGAGTGGAAACCGCGATTCGCAGGTGGGATGACGATCTGCGAAAGACTGCTGGCAGATGGCGCTCATTAGGGGAGGCATATGTCCAGCTGTGGACTAATATAGGTTGATGATGATGATGCTTGCGTGTGTAGAAGATCTAGGTAGGTACTTTATTCTGATGAGATCGCGGGCATCCCATACGATGGGAGATCCTGGTTCACTTCTTAATTAAAAAGGTATATATCCAACTAACCTTTTAAATTGTCAAACCTGGAATCAGCTAGAGAAGTTTTGAACTTTGAAGCCAAGTATTCAGATCTTTCGTGGCGTTGACATCCCTAGCACAGTTAATGTTGCACCCTTGTGCATGTTGAATTTTTGCAACAAGCGCCCAGCAATGTATGCATACAACTATGTGTAATGCTGCGAAAGCCTGTCTCGTAAATATTTCCTGCACACAATTTACAGCTTTTGGTATCCTCTTACGGAATAGGGCAGTTAGTGAGTGCCAGCTTATGCATTAACTGGGTTAAAGTTATTTAGAGAAATTTATTCGTTGTTTCCTCCTAAGATATACAAGCTACCATTAAAGTTGGACTTGTAGATACAAGTACCTATCATACTTAGCAGACGCTAAGTATGTTTTAGCTTTGATAAATAGAACTTTACATATATTTATAGGTAGCCTAAAATATAAGCCTTTAAAATTTTACTTGACAAAAAATTGTACCTATTCGTATGCGTAGCACTCTTATGTTTTTCATATTGAACCAGGTAATCCTCAAAACTATTGGAAGCTGAACTATTTATTCATCAATATCACTATCACTCGAAACTAACGAAGGATAGCTAGCATGCTACACAATAGTGGACATGCTACACTACATCCACTTCCTAGCCATTCGTAGCAAGGCTACGCCGTAGCATTGTCCTAGCTGCTCGTATCTGTGTCGTAGACATTGCTACAACTTTGCGTAGCTAGTCATAGGAATGCTACGCCGTAGCATTATCCTAGCGATTTGGATCTATCTTTATACTTTACTAGTGACCCGACCCGGCTTCGCACGGTTTTATTATACGTATAAAACTTCCTCTTGAATCACTCTATCTATTAAAAAAAACCGCATCAAAATCCGTTGCGTAGTTTTAAAGATTAACGGCCGATTTCTGGAACGCATGTCAACTTCATAATTTACTAATCAATGTTCAAATCTCTATTCAAGTGTCATTTGGGTTTCTCGAACGTTGATTACGTACTTAGATTTTGACAGTGATTACTTAACAAGCTTGGCAACTCATTGAAGCAAAACTCTTGTCAAATATCAAAATGGGTTTCTGGAACGATAATTAAGCATGATTCTTTGGTCAAGCTCTTGTCAAATCAATAATTAGCTAATCGGTGATTTGGCTCTAATTAGTTGAAATTTTTACAACAATGTGCTGTATTTAGCCAAGTTCTAAATCGAATATATATAAAAAATCAACAGGTTGGTACTCCTAAAGCGGTTTTGTTATGTATTACTAAACATAAGGATCGTTTTACCATTAAATAAAAATAAATTAAATTACCTCTTATATTCTAGGATGCTTCGCAAACAAGTATTCGCGCCACAAGCATAAGCATAAATAATAACTGGGTAGAAGGGACTCTTCTTTAATCGAGTCCAGACATGTTTTTTTTTACTCAGGGCACTAGAATGCACTATTTATATTTTGTAATAATGTTCAGAACACACCAACTATTTCGGATATAAGTATATTCAATATAGGTTACGACCCATCAGTTCAATCCACTTTTTTCTTCTGAAAAAAAGAAAATTGGGTTAGTTACCTACGTATTGGGTTGGTACCTATTATTTCACAAAGGTACACGTCAGTTTGAATTATTTATTAAACGAGAGCACATAAAGAATGCATCATAAAAAAAACCTCGAGTTAATTCATGATACTCAACTCAACTCAAAATCGCACCGGGCTCTCGGACAACATAACTATAATTTAAACTAATACTTGCGGCCGCCACCGCGCGCCGAGATCGGTAAACATAAATGAATGATCATTAAAAACCGCGTGCAGTGTCGCCGGCTGTGGCAGCCCGACCGATATGCCCGTTTAACGTGGAAAATAGTGTAGGCTAATATCTTGACCTTGAGCGCGTTTCCCTTCTACTCTTACTTACTACTATTTACTTATTCTTATGCCACAAGTGTCATTTTTAGGGTTCCGTACCCAAAGGGTAAAAACGGGACCCTATTACTAATACTTCGCTTTCTGTCCGTTGAAAATAAATATTTAAGGCGGGCTCCCATTAAAACGCCTTTTTTACTATTTTTGGTCGATATTAATAAATGGTAACATGGTAACAATGGTAACAGCCTACCTGTTACCACTTGAAATATTCACAAAATACTTAATTGTAAGTATATTTTTACTTAAGTAATAAAAAATAAAATTTTAAAAAATATGGTACGGAACCCTTAGTGCGAGTCTGACTCGCCCTTGGATGGATTTATTGAAGTTTAGGAGTGAATGACTGAACTGAAAGAATGACAATCGTAAGATGATCAATGATTAGTAAATTATTATCTAATTAGCGTTCGTGCACCCCGATTTGAATTGACCAGTGTGTTAAATTAATCGCTTTGTCAACTGATTTGACATTTGAATAGCCTTCTAGAAACTGGCTGTAAGGCAGTCAAAGGGACATAGGGAAATAGGGACAGAAAAAGTGAATTTGTTTTATAGTATGTAGTGATATACTTTATACTGCTTGCATCGCCTGTCGTAACAAGACTACGCCACCACCAACCCGTAGCTTTGTAGCAGTTCGGGAATTGCCTTTGTGGTATTAGAAGTAAAGTTAAAAGTAAGTTAAAAGTATTAAAAAACAAACAAAAAATAGGCTCGTGCCGAAAAGTCATATTTCTCCATGGAGTATACGTTTCTTTGCAATGACGTCTATTATACAAGTACTTGTGTGATGGAGGTCCCTGTTTCTATTACTTCGGCGTTCGTAGCAAGAAGTTGCTCCTGCATAATATGGTCCTACACTTAGGTCCTACATCGTTGTTTTTCTGTAGGTAGTACTATGAAATTACAGGTTTTTAATAATCCATTATTACAACCATTGTAACCTCTGTTTACGCAACATTTAACATTGCCACAGATTACCCATAAGTACCTGCATTAGTAGGCAATATCTAATCTAAATCTCGTCGGTTTCATCATTACGAAACCAGACTCATAAACAACGGTGTGTAGTGCAAGTTGGCTAGTTAGCAAACAACGCTAATATTGGTAATGTTAACTGGGTAAACCTAATTAACGTACGGATTGTTATCACGTTAACGTTTAAAATCAGCTTTGGTGGTTTGGGTAATGTTTCGGCGGTTTAGTATAAGCTTAACTAGTGAAGCCTACTTGAGAAAATGAATAGGGGGTTAAAAAATATAGGTACAAGGTGTAAAAAAAACATGGTACGGTCTAGCAGCTCATTTTCAGTACCACTCAGTTCTTCTTGGTGCTGTGATGACTGCTCGGAATCAGCTGGTAAATTCAGAGCTGGGTACGAATTCCACTAAATAAATCGCTTCACCATTCTAATATTATCGTGTCAAACAGACAATGTTAAACTCTTTTTGGTATTCTACTAGCAGAAACTTTTTGAGGTTCATTCATAGCTGTGACGATTACGTTTATGACTACCAATTTGACATTCTAATTATGAAAGGATCTTCAAGCGCCACAAAAAATTGAAAACTAAATGCAAAAACTTCTTTTTAGCCATCTTGATAGTATGACGCTATTGAGACCTTTGTTTTGAAATTAGTTGAAATTGGCCCCAGTTCGTGAGTGTATTCATTTATGGTATTTTCGCCGCTCATTATTTCATTTTCTGACTGTATTGTATTGACTGTATTTTTTTGTGTCCTCATAACTTTTTTATGGTTGTAACGATTCTTTTTTATTTGACAGCAGGTGCTTTTCAAATAGCCCCTTATAAATTACTTAAAGAGATTGACTTCGACTATATGTATTGTTGTTGTTCTCATTGTTGCTTTGACAGTTATTGAAGTGGTTTGTTTCTTTAAATATGAATGACAATGAGAGTCAAAAATATGAGTAATACGCTCACGCATACATCTAATCTGAACTGACCAGTGAGGATACCAACTAAAATTGAAATCGAAATCATACCATTACCTCTTTTCCAAAAACAAAAACAATGCAACTTACTGACATCGAAAAATTTAAAATTGCAAACTTACTATCAGCTTAATATCAAGAAGTTTGCCACGCCCGCCAACAAAATGTTTCATATTATTGTCGTGTTATACTTTTCTACTTAACGTCGCTGTGGCAAGTGTCTCAGAAGTCGGGGCTTCGGTTGTTTCGCCAACTTTTAACGAGTTTGTTGGACATGGTGAGACTTGCTTGCACATATGTTACGCTGTAACCTGACCCGCAAGTATCCGCGTCAACAATCGCGACGGATCCCGAACGTTTTTATGTTTCAACTTCGGAATTGGTAAACTTTACAGTTTTCACGCTGGCACGGTTTGGGTGAGTTTTTCTTTTAAGGTTCGGCCAAACCAGCGCGTCAGTAACGCGGGAAGCGGGACGCGATGCGGGAGCGTCGGCAATGCGAAACATAACGTGAACACCTGCGTGACTCCGACGGTCGCGTAGGTGTGCAAAGCGCCATAGGTAAAGTATGGGTAGCGTCCGCCGCGCGGCTGACGCTCCCGCTTCGCAGTCGTTTTGGTCGCGCAGGTTTGGCCGAACCTAAAGTATGGGAAGCGACCGCCGCGCGGTAGACGCTCCCGCTTCGCAGTCGTTTTGGTCGCGCAGGTTTGGCCGAACCCTTACATTATTTTCTTTAGGGACTTGACTCTCTTTTTTAATGCTACTTAATTCTATAGACTAAAAAGTGCCCCTGTATGCAAAATCAATCATGTAGTTTGTGATATTTAGCTTAAACTTTTATAACGCCTCTGTAATAACTTTATTTCGTATTGTTTAGGCAACGATGCGGTAACTGAGTTTCGTGGCCGCAAGGAAAAACTTTGAATCTATGATAGGAAAAACACACTTGTTTAACATTACGTTAGTTAAGTAACTGAAAACGTAATATACCTAGCTGACGGAATTAGTGTGAGTCGGGATATACAAATATAGAAATTCGACATCTGTAGTTTTAAATGGCAGAAAAAGCACAAAAAATCTTAATGTTTTGTCCGTAGCAACAGGATTGTAGATTATTAGATTGTTGTTACAGTTGTAGATAGGTATCTCAATGTATTAATTTACATCGTCATCATTTAAATGTGTACCTAACTACAAAATGTTTGCACAGATTTCAAAACTCATCAACTCACGACCCGAGAGAGTTTAGGCTTTGAAACCGGCAATCACATTAATTTACCAATGATTGGTCGGTAGTGCATGTATAAATGCCGGGTTATATGGTACCAATCGGTCGGATTAGTTTTAACAGAGTTTGAACTATACTAAAACGTATTTGGTTACTAGGGATCATAACATGTGTATTTAATTAGGTAAATGAAAGGGTTTGTGTTTTTTTTAATAACCAACAAATGGAATCATAAATCGAATCATCAACCTACTTAGAAACTACCTTCCCCTAGCGGTGACTTTCACTTAGGTACCATTGGACTTTACTGAAAATCAGCGGTCAGTATGTACAGTACAATTGTACACATATACTGACCGCTGGTACATCAGTAATTTATGCACCACATCGCTAAGTGGAATGCAAGCCATATTTGCCCTAGTCTCATCTGAAAAAGTCATCATCACAAGCTTTCTTTGTGTGTGTTATTTTTCATACCTACCACTTAAAAATCCAGAGGGACCTACTAATATTTTCGAGAAATTTGTTAGTTAAAAACAGCCTCTACCGTGATCTATAGATAATATTTATAGAGCGGCTTATTCCTGCCTGAAAAGATTAAGAAAAATAATTTCAATCTGCATCATAGCAAACTTTATCAAAATTTTAGGTGAGAATGTATTGTAGAATACAGTTTTTGCAGCCGCAAACTCTGCAATAGGAATCGATCAAAAATAATTTGCAACATTTCGCTTGTCGCCAATCACTTGCGGTTGTACACCGATCGCTCTCAACCGTCCATGGGATGGAGCACTTAAAACTGCCGTTAAAAGGGGCACCGTTCAAAAGCTACGTATAAATAACAAGCATTTACGCTACTGACGATATTTTACGGTATTCTTTCATTTCCATTTACGTTCGATCTGAATAGTCCGTTTGTAAATAGTTTTTCTAGTTCTTGTTTTGTGTCTACAGCAGTTGACTCTGATTTATTTCTGAACAACATAGTTTTACAAAAATCTAGCAGAAGAATCAATTAAAATATTGTTTTTTTTACAAAATGTCTTCTACAACTGAATTAACTTTATAGTGCGACTTTTCGTGTTGCCTAATATTTTTATTCAAACCAGGTGCAATTAATAATAAACATCCTTTCAATAGCTTCTACAATGGATTCTTTTGACCAACTTTTTCTTCATTTCTTCTACATCCTCCTAGATTTATAATCATCTTTGAGTCTTAAAAAGTTTTTCTAAAACCGCAATAAAATATTTTCAAGACTGTAAATTCGTTTACCCTAATATGCCGCTTATTTTGGGGTAAATCACCCCTCACAGCCCCTTCACGTCCGCCAATAACTCCCGTTTGATTTGTTCCAGAAGATTAGCACCTCAAATACGTGCTTAGGAAGTTTATTCCGTAACTTACCTACAGGTAAGCAGTCTGGGATATTTGTTTCGAGATAAATGATTGCATTTTTTTCACAGTACATTGAAGTTGTAAGACTTGTCATATTCCGGGTATGAATGATGCTGACGACAACGCAACGCGTTATATGAAATAGCGGTAGGAATTGATCTAATCCTGACTTCATGTCCCAGCATTGCGGCATCATGTTGCCTGGAGTGAATGGTTTTGGCTCACAAGTGGGATGATTTCGGCCCCACGTCTGCTTTCCAAAAGAATAAAGCGCCATACGGCCCAAGATTATGGAAACGAGAAACATTTTCTCTTAATAACATTAAACAAACATCTTTAAGTAATAATCAGTCATTGGGAAAGCTGTTATCATAGGTAGATAACCTATGATAACAGATTTCCGAATGACTTCTCTTCGTTGTAACAAACAAACGAATTTATAAGACTTTGATAATTATTTTTTGAGCTTTAAGAGTTATAGAAATATGCTGCTAATTATCTCATGTTTACATACATTTGTATTCTAAAACTTAAATCACCACATCACATTCATTTTCTTTAAACAGCTCATGTAATATAAAAGTTTCTACAAGTTCCCTCGCTTTACCCAACCAATATAGCAAACATGAAAGAACTCTTTTTAATAACGCGGCCTTTGGTAAAGTTATTTATTTATCTTGGAGCCATATAAGTACGAAAAGACCATTTTAATTAACTTTCTAGTCGACTTGTAGAGCTCAGAAAGGAGCTGATTGAAAATACATTAAGTATTATGACTTAAGTAATAAATAATTAGGTAGGTATGTATTTCAAGTTATTGCAAAATTTAATCATAGAAGCCATTCGATCGCCAGCAGTTCTCCGAACCTCATAGAGCTAAAGCTAACTAGATTACTTACATTTCCTTTTGTAAAAAATATCTCCGAGTTCAGACGGATTAACGTTATGTCGGATCAAGTGCCAGCTTTTTTGATTGACCTAACACATGGCTCATCTATGTTGAAACTACTCACTGGAATTAGGAAATCGGCTAGACGACATCATCAAAGGTTACTCACGTTTCCACGATATAAATATTGGAAGGTAGTTTTGCTGTACCTTTTGTGTAGTTTATCTTGAGCGCCGGCAGTTTTCACTACATGAAGGGTCGATAATTTGCATTTTCATGTTATTTGCTCCGTAAACTGCTTTGCTGATGGATGGAGCAATCAGCCCCGGGATCTGCTGACGCCCAAGGTCCCTTGACGTGGGAATTTATTTATCATGAGTTGTAAATTTTACTTTGCAGCTATGCTTTTTATAGCTGCGGTAGAATACCTACCATTTTTTTCTACGGTAATACACAATACATAATACATGGACATAGGATAATCTATTTATATTCGCTCTTGATAATTAATATGTTCGCTACAGTACGAGAAGACGTGCTTTTTTAACTGAAAAAATATCTTCTAGCCCTGTTAGCATTTGTTGGGTAAATCAAAATGCGCATTCAAATTAGCGGCGTTTTTATGGTAACAATTAATCTGAAAATTAGACGCTGCTCGTACCTTTTACCATGAATAGAATAGCTTTACTGCGAAGACCGGACCCACGGTTTTTACCTTAATTTATTAAGCTATTTTATTTATTAACCTTAAGCGCTGATATCACAACAGCCACAATTTTGAAGCACCTCTTGTGTCGCGCGGTTTGATGCGATATTTGTTTGCAATACATTTTGTACTAAGATACATACGATCTTACACTCTGCTGTGTAAGAAATCGCGCTACAAAATCGTAACAAACCTCGCGATACAAGACAAGCGCGTTCAAAATCAGTGGGGTAGATAAAGTTTAATTTGTTGCTAGCTAAGATTTCCATAATCAAATAATCAAATAATCAATATCTTTATTTCTTTAGGCTAACAAAATAAGCACTTAGACAAGTCAAATTTAATACTATAGGTAAGGTACTATAGGTAGTCATAAAATATTATAGTGTGTTTCAGTTCTTTTAATTTTCCAGGAATCAAATTTTACCCCGGGATAATTATCTATATAATAATGAAAGAATCATCAAAATCGGTTGGTTAACCATTGGCAGATATATGAGGTAGCATACACATATAGACGAATTGAGGACCTCCCCTATTTTTAAAAGTAGAAAAAAAATGATTTACCAACATATTCTGTCCAACGTCAGTAATCAAATAGTGATCTTCGGCATCGGACACAGTCAGTTGAAAGACTAACTTAGGATATAAACATAACATAATTTGTAGACGCATAGTAGCATGCGTCTACAAATTATGTTAGGTTTATAACTATACAAATAATTTTTTCTATAAAAAACTCACACTGACATAATATTTACCAGACTTTTACCGAGTAATCTAATGTCTGAGCTCAGAAACCTTTGGAATAGTTCAGTTATTCCACCCGTATTATTATGCATATTTTATTCGCCCAAGCGTTCGCCGCAAGAGCAGCCATAAAATTGCCTATTGTCGATGCACGTAAAGCCAGCATTAAACTGAAAGCGATTCTCGAATGCGTCGCGACGTAAAGCACCTTTGTCATAGTATAGATGAAAGTAGTAGGACTAGACGTATGTAATTATACTTGCCTATAGCCAAAAGTTGTTCATACCAGTGTAAGTTCGTAAAAAGTAATATATTAAGTTATTAACTGTGTTATTGTTCATTAATCAGTTAGGCATCTTTTGGACGATCCGAGACGCCCCGGTGGCTACGCGCAGATGGGCGGGCAGTACTAATATTTTAAATTTGAAATAACTGAAAAATCACAACATGCATAATAACAGAATAAAGGGTTGTTCAGTCTATTGTTCTTCCCATTAAAGGGTTGAGGTGGTTTTTAGTAGAATACCATTAAGAGCCATCTTGTAATAGATAGTGCCGGCTCGGGGTACGTAGAAGCCAGTGAACTTAGATTTGATTGCTTGTTTTCTTGCAATTTTCAGAATTTTTGTTATTGACAATGGGGACGTAGGCATCCCAAATGGAAGAATATCCCAATTTAAAATTATTCATGCACATTTGCTTTTTAGCCCGTTTTTAACCACAGAATTCGTGATCCAACATTTGCGTATCTACGATAATTTCTATATTAACTACTCACAAAACAGTTTCTGATGTAATTCCTTTTTTATCAAGAAAAAACAATAAATTTATTTAGTACCTAAAAATACTACGGAAATAATTATTCGTTAATCCCTTCGACCTGAACCGCAGAAATTCCTAAAGCACAAAACCGTTTACAATAAAGATGGATCTCTAATACAACATAAACACTTTACACTTTCACTCAATGATCAACTAGACTTTGACCTGGCAGAAAGCTTAGAACTTGATGTACTTCAGAAAAGCACAAAACTTCTACCCTGTGGCCTAGTTGAGTACAGGAAACCAGCCGACTCGCCTTGTTTTGTTCCGCCACTACGTTTTACTTTACGACTGTACGTGGGTATGCCTTTGCTGTTTCAATCCGAAAAAAAAGAAAGTTGTATGTTACGCTTTTTCTGATTATGTCAGGTTAGCACAAAGTAGTGTTAGTAGGCTGTCGTGACCCAGGTTTTTTACAAAGTCGGTTGGAATTTAACTTGAATAATTACATAAATAAATCACATTGTCATCTAGCCCAAGGCTTAGTAGAGCTTGTGTTATGGGTACTTATAACTAAACATGAATAACTTCTGAATGTAGGTTTTTATTGTTTAGTTAAAACAAAAGTTTTTTTTTGTGTACACTGTATCTATCCTCACTTAGGTATTATACTATTTTAGGGTTAAGCATGTTAATTATTTGTATAAATTTTTCGTATTATTTGTGTGTGCAATAAAGAATAAAGGCTCGCATCGAACCCGCAACCGCCTACGCCACAGGCGGATCATCGCTATCGGAATAAAAAAGATTTTTATTTTAGCTCAGAATCTAGGTATTTTTGTACTTATTTGATAGAGATACACACACAGTCCTTTAGCTAACTGCGAAATAAATCTCCTGCCGTCATCTAAATTGGAATCTCTTCCTATTTTTCTGAAATTGCGAAAGCCATCGCAAGTATGTCTTGTAAAGACCTCGTCAATTTCTCCTTTAAAAATACGGCACACGATCAGAGAGCAGCAATGCAGCCACTCTGCGGGACGCCGGCGTCAATTGCCGGATCCCTTCCGGTTCCGGCTCCACTCAGCTGCCGGTTTAGATTCATAACTCGGATGCTTAGAACATTGTCGGCGTCCAACTGAAAAATACGATCTTTTTCGCTTAGTATTTATGACGCTGCAATAAATTCCTGTTAAGCACCCCTCGAATTATTAGCACTCGCTTCAATTTTGATTTCACCTTATTTGCGATACAACTTTGACTTTATACTTCGTAGTTTTCCGGATAAATTTATAAAGGACGGCCGCTTTCAAGTATTTGTTTGAGGAAATACGTTCCAACGTTGCTTCAACTACTTAAAAGTTCTGTTGCAAATGAAGCGTTACAAAAATGAACGCCCCTTGGGAAAATGTTGGGACCTTTGTCATAGCCTTCTAGCGGTTAAGAGAGCAATTAGGGACTGTTGTAAGTAGCTACTAACTTGAAGAGTTTGAACTTTGCAGAATAACAATCAGCTTATAGAGATTAACTCTAAAATCAAATCGTTCAAGTATAAGGCTTTATTATGCTATTACTAATAAAATGAGAGCTAACAAGGAAAACCAGAAAAGTGATTACAAGTGGAACATTTATGTAATCGCTACGCTAAGACGTCTCGAGTCGAACACGACCCCGATAAACCCCCTCTCGGCGACAAACAGGGGTTGTGTAGATCCCAGAAGTCACTTTTAAGCCATTACTTACCCGCTTGTTTTCGATTTGTTTTTTCAAGACCGAAAAAAGACAGTGCGAAATACAACGGGGACAAACTTTCGGGCAATCAGCGGACCAACTCCAGGAAGGGTTAAATCAAAGGGTTCCGGTTTTATGAAGACTTATTTCAGACTTACCTTCAAGTTGAAATTAGATTTAATCTGGCTCGAAGCTTTAGGATTGAATTTTGTAAACAATTTCGAATACCTCTACAACTTCCAGGCTTTGTTGAAATACCATTGGGAACTCGGGATCCAGTTGTTTAGAAATTCCTTTCAAATGAATTTCTACTTATATGAGGTTGAGTTTTGTGAAAACGAGGACCATTCAGGTTCAATGGGCGCACCGTGTAAGTATTTCTAATGGATATTTAATTTTGTTTTTCTTTTTTGCACAATATGTTGGTATTTTTTTGATAAAATCGTGAAGCTTTTTGTGTTGTTGTTCCAGAACAGGCTTTAACTGAATGTAAATCTATGTTTAACTTGTGAATATAGAAGTCAGGTAACTAGGTAGAACTGTTGCGTTTTAAAAACTTTGATATTTATTAAACCGATACTCACACGAAACTGAATAATGCATTAATATTTAGAGAAATAATATGGAGCTACAAAATTAGTTTTCATTAATACGATTTTATTAGAAAAACTGTTACTGATTTACTGCTTTTATCAATTATCTTTTAATCATTTATGAATATATGAATATCAAATATGCCTGCTTCAGTTTTCCCGGACAAGTACAGCCCGAGTCTCTTCAAGACGAGAGTGAATAGGTGTCTTTTAGACTTTCGTGATACATCTTCGGCCACGTCGTCGCCATCAGGTGAGATTCTGGTCAAACGAAGGTCTATTGTTAATAAAAAAAAAACAACTATTTAGTCCCCATAAAGTGAGCTAATGTTGCTTAGCGCTAGATGATGTTTGAAGAAAAATAATTCTTCAGCTTTATTATTATTTTAAAGGTTGTTGTTAGTATATCTCTATCACTCACTAGATACATAGAATAAAACAAAGTCGCTTCACACTGTCTGCTGTCTGTTTGTCTGTATGCATGCTTAGATCTTTAAATGTACGGATTTTTATGCGGTTTTTTAAAATATATATCGTTATTCAAGAGGAAGGTTTATACATTATATGTATGTATTATGATTTATATGTATATGTATAACACACCCTTGCAAAGCAGGGCAAGTCACTAGTATTTTATAAACTAAAAACTTAAATTTACGAATCTGCTAGACAAGTTCAGCTGTCTCTTCAGTACAAGGATTTCTCAGGTTTCACGAGGGTTTTGCCTTGAACACTACAAATTTCAAATCTGGACACAAACAAAAAAAAAGTGGTATCTACTCATCTTCATCCATTTTTATTTACCGCCATGCTTTTAGTATATAAATATAAAATGCGTCTCAACATTTAATATTTCTAAAAAGCTCATGCAAGAGGTCGAGCTAAAAGCTAATTATCCCGCAGTCTTCGTTCAAGTACCTTCCTACCGCCATCAAATCGCATGAATCGTTTGCTTATTAGGCCTTATTTAAACGAGGCGGTGAAAACGCCGGTAATGAGTCGTTTAAAAATCTTTGTATATTTACATTAGGATAATTGATCGCGTGGAGTTTACCAGAGAGAGTATGGGATGTCATGTCCAAATAGGCACGGTGTAGGTATACCAATTTAAAAGTTAGTTCAACTATTTGTTGAACTTGAAATTCCAATTCTGAAAAGATTTTAAATGATCTCTCTGGGTGTTTGTAGGTTAATTATTAAAAGTGTACAAAAATAGCAGAGCCATAACTAAAAATAGTATTAAAGGAACACCAATAAAACTTGTATCAGCCAAGTCAAGCAACCATTTTTTACTCATTTAATTTAATTCATCTCCAGTAGTGCCCATATTATATGCCCAAAAGTCAGTATACATACAACAACATAGAATAGAATTATCAAATAGATAGAATAGATTAATTTAATAAAAAGATACAAATTGTAAATAAAAACACCTAATGTAATAATAATATTGATCAATATTTAAGTTCTGTATTAGGTCCAATCATTTTATTTCATAAGTTCCAGAAAGAACTATTAAACCGTCACGTGTAGAAACGACCTTATCTAGAGATGAGGGTAAAATGACGTGCGGAATTAAGCCAACATTTTTTATAAGTGGGCATAAAAGCCCCATACATTGAAGTTTCCTATATTTTACGATCCATCTCGCTAAAGGGTTTCTCTTGAGTTAATAGAAGAATCAAAATGAGTACCGATAAAGTATTTTTTGGTGTTTTCGAAATATAATTAACTACCCGGAAAAAAGGTCTAACTAAATCCATCAAAAATATAATTTTTTCAAGATCTGTTAAATGTCTGCTTCATCTTTAAATAGTAGGTACATAATTATATTTCAGCTGGATGCATTTTAGACTCTTTTTAATGAATAAAAAAAGGAGCAGGCGACTGTTTTGCCAACGAAACTACAAAGTATTTTTTTCGTTTCATTTTCCTGTTATGTTTGGATGATTATGTCGAAGTAATTTTAGGGTAAGCGTTTACCAGGACACTCTGCATCTTTTAGTTAGAAAAATCATTTTTGACTTGCCATTATTATAAATAGTTATTGACTACTATATATGAGTATTGATGCATTTTACGCATTCGGTTACTTAGTCTCCTGTTTTACTAACCGAAAGTGCAAAGAAGTGTTCGTTAATTTTAAATTATACAGGATGTTCAAGATGGGACGTCTTCGGACATGCGAACAATTAATTACAAGGGTTATAAATGCCGGACATTAGTCAGCGTGTCGGTTCGGACTCGCGGTCCTAGCCACAGACTCATCCTGTAGCATATTTAAATTGTCTTTAATATTGCTTTACTGGGGCGTGCACTACATTTCTTTTCGCAGACTAATTAATTATGTTTACTTTACAAAATGGGTGTGAACTCAAGGAAATATTACCTGAAAATGAAAGGAAAACTTGGATAACCAGTTGTAGAGGTGTAGAAGAAACATGAATAAAAGAAAGGTTTTTTAAGTATGATGATTTCTGATGCATATTGTACCTATGTAGGTACATACATATAAGGCCCTGAAATCTGTGTTTTATTCTGGCCTCAAAACAAATCATTCTACAGGCGTAAATATAACAAACTTTTTATCAGTAATTTTGCGGCAAAACATCAGCTATAGAAGTGAATAAAACCTCTCATTTCGCTCAACCCAGCAAACAACAGGTAGCTAACACAGGGTATTTTAAATAATGAAAACAAAGTTTGTGTATCTTTACGTCAGTTAAGAAGACTTTTTGCCTTTACACACCTGGTTATTACAAAAGTTCTATATAGCGCTACACCTACAGTTCCCGACACTTTTGAGTTTCAGAATATTTACGGCGAAATATAAAATACAAAATTAGATATGAAAAAACATCGTTTGACGTGAATTAAATCGCTGTTTGTAACAACTTTTGTATTGTCGTCTGCCAATCAAGGATCGCACAAAACGGTCTTCAAAGCGATCGCTCCAGGGCTCGGATAAGCTATGGCTGTGTATGAGAACTGTATCGACTTGGGTATATTAAAGAGGTACAAAGCACTTTTCATTGGAAAATTCATCTTAAAGATTTTCTCTTAAGTTCCATTATGAGATTACGTCCAAATTTCATGAAACCGTTTAGTGAAATAAAAGCCATGGTTGTAAATTTTATATTTTGATATGATACGATACCTACCGTAAAATAAGTGACATCTCGGTATATACTCGTACATTGAACACATTTTTTTGTAATTTTTGACATACAAGTGCTTTGTATAAGTTTAAAAATGAAATAAATTACTTTAGTGACTTTAATTGAAAGTAGAAACTCATCTTTTATTACATATTGGTCTCTTTTTAAATTTCAATTTTACTTTTTGTATAGGAAATTTTCATTATTATCTGTCTATATACTATAATAAAAAATATCTATCTAATTATATAATGTATTAAATGTATCAGTTATCTGTCTGTTATATGAACATTTGTACGATATTTCAAGTGAATACCTTCGACAGTTGCGGAGATATTCATGAGCGAATGTCAGACTAAAAAAAATGCCAGACATTATGGTTTCGACCTTTTCGTAAGTCTAAAAACTCCTTTTTTTCTTAACTTTCCATCTCAAATATTTATAAAATTAAAAAAAAATATTTATAAAAATAAAAATATTTATTCCCATAAAGTTGGTATATCTAAAAGCAATATGGCAACCCTATATTTCTTTAATCCGCGAGCGCAGAAAGAGAAACGATAAGCAGTTTATTTTCAAACCAGTTCCTGTGGGTCTATTGTGTGGGCACACAACAGAAGTATGTGACATTGTTAGACTAACATACAATTTCAATTCCATATTAACCCATCTTCCAACTGAAAATCTTGTACAATTTTGTATCTGGGTACGTAATCTTGCCACGATATCACGGTTTTGTACACACCGCACCCGCGCCTCTTAGGAATTACCTACGTCACACTTTAGTTAGATAAACACTCAAAAACCACTTACCCTATTTTTTCAAATGGATTCTTTATTTACAGTAGAGTTGGTAACGTATTAACATTATAAGTAACAGTAAGAAAGATACAAGAATCTATCCCACTGATGTAGTATTTATTTTAAATACGGAATCATTGTGTGAATGTGTAGTTACACATGTGCCTACTATGCGTGTTAGGTACAATTTAAGCAAACCTGCCTATATTACACTATTGAATTAGGGGCTCCTGTAATAATAGTGTATAGTAAATAAATAAATATTTGGCGAACCCTAGCATAGAACCCTAACATAGAATTTAAGATACTCATAACCAAAATATGTATTTATCTTTTGTGTCAATCTATCTATACTTATAATAAAACTGTAACAGGTCCAATTCTGTACATTGAAGATATTTTGAAAATTTTTTTTGGAGGGCACTCTATTATCGATACTCAAGCCAAAACTGTAATTTTTTTCATTCATGTCTGTCTGTCTGTCTGTCTGTCTGTCTGTCTGTCTGTCTGTCTGTCTGTATCGTAAACGCGCATCACGCCGAAACTACTTGATGGATTGAAATGAAACTCGGCAAGATTATAGATCATACTACGAGGAAGGACATAGGATACTTTTTATCCCGAAATTCAGAAAGGTTCTCATGGGAGAGGGTATGAAAGTAAAAATCCTTTACCGCGCATCGCGCCGAAACTGCTGAATGAGTTGGAATGAAACTCGGGACGATTTGAGTTCATACTACAAGGAAGGACATGGGATACTTTTTATCCCGGAATTCGGTAAGGTTCCCCTGGGAGAGAGGGTGAAAGAAAAATTCTTTAACCACGCATCACGACGGAAGTGAATGAATTCGAATGGAACTCGGGACGATTGGACATGGGATACATTTTATCCCGGAATTAAGTTTGGTTCCCCTGGGCTATACGGGTTTTCAAAAATTCACAGCATCTGAACGACGCGTCGTTCAGATATCGTCGTGAGATATTTTTGAAATCCCGTATAGCCCAGGGGAACCAAACTGAATTGAACTGATGAACGCGTAAGTTTGTAAGTATGGATGGATAGATTGATAGATGGATGGATGTTTGTTACTCTTTCACGCAAAAACTGCTGAACGGATCTGGATGAAATTTGGCACAGAGATTATAAGCTGTAATAACACATAGGCTTTATTTTATCCCGAAAATCCCACGAGAAAGGGAATTACGCAAGTAAAATAGCGAGTACTCGAAATACTAATCATGCGCAGACGAAGTCGCGGGTACCAGCTAGTACTTATAATAAAACTGTAACAGGTCCAATTCTGTACATTGAAGATATTTTGAAAATTTTTTTTGGAGGGCACTCTATTATCGATACTGAAGCCAAAACTGTAATTTTTTTCATTCATGTCTGTCTGTCTGTCTGTCTGTCTGTCTGTATCGTAAACGCGCATCACGCCGAAACTACTTGATGGATTGAAATGAAACTCGGCATGATTATAGGTCATACTACGAGGAAGGACATAGGATACTTTTTATCCCGGAATTCAGTAAGGTTCTCATGGGAGAGGGTATGAAAGTAAAATTCCTTTACCGCGCATCACGCCGAAACTACTGAATGAGTTGGAATGAAACTCGGAACGATTTGAGTTCATAGTACAAGGAAGGACATGGGATACTTTTTATCCCGGAATTCGGTAAGGTTCCCCTGGGAGAGAGGGTGAAAAAAAAATTCTTTAACCACGCATCACGACGGAATTGAATGAATTCGAATGGAACTCGGGACGATTGGACATGGGATATATTTTATCCCGGAATTCACGCGACATTGAAATACACGCGTGTCGTTCAGTGATGCTGTGAGAAATTTTTGAAAACCCGTATAGCCCAGGGGTACCAAACTGAATTGAACTGATAAACGCGAAAGTTTGTAAGTATGAATGGATAGATGGATGAATAGATTGATAGATGGATGGATGTTTGTTACTCTTTCACGCAAAAACTGCTGAACGGATCTGGATGAAATTTGGCACAGAGATAGATTATAAATGGAATAAGAAATGGGCTTTATTCATGGGATACTTTTTATCCCGGAATTCAGTAAGGTTCCCCTGGGAGAGAGGGTGAAAGAAGAATTCTTTAACCACGCATCACGACGGAAGTGAATGAATTCGAAGGGAACTCGGGACGATTGGACATGGGATACATTTTATCCCGGAATTCAGTTTGGTTCCCCTGGGCTATACGGGTTTTCAAAAATTTCTCACAGTATCTCAACGACGCGTACACACGCGTCGTTCAGATGCTGTGAGAAATTTTTGAAACCCCGTATAGCCCAGGGGAACCAAACTGAATTGAACTAATAAACGCGAAAGTTTGTAAGTATGAATGGTTAGATTGATAGATGGATGGAAGTTTGTTACTCTTTGACGCAAAAACTGCTGAACGGATCTGGATGAAATTTGGCACAGAGATAGATTATAAGCTGGAATAACACATATGCTTTAACAATAACACATAATTTATCCCGAAAATCCCACGGGAAAGGGAATTACGCAAGTAAAATCGCGAGTACTCCAAATACTAATCATGCGCAGACGAAGTCGCGGGCACCAGCTAGTACTTATAATAAAACTGTAACAGGTCCAATTCTGTACATTGAAGATATTTTGAAAATTTTTTTTGGAGGGCACTCTATTATCGATACTCAAGCCACAACTGTAATTTTTTTCATTCATGTCTGTCTGTCTGTCTGTCTGTCTGTCTGTCTGTCTGTCTGTCTGTCTGTCTGTCCGTCTGTCTGTCTGTCTGTCTGTCTGTATCGTAAACGCGCATCACGCCGAAACTACTTGATGGATTTAAATGAAACTCGGCATGATTATAGGTCATACTACGAGGAAGGACATAGGATACTTTTTATCCCGGAATTCAGTAAGGTTCTCATGGGAGAGGGTATGAAAGTAAAATTCATTACCGCGCATCACGCCGAAACTGCTGAATGAATTGGAATGAAACTCGGGACGATTTGAGTTCATACTACAAGGAAGAACATGGGATACTTTTTATCCCGGAATTCGGTAAGGTTCCCCTGGGAGAGAGGGTGAAAGAAAAATTCTTTAACCACGCATCACGACGGAAGTGAATGAATTAAGAACTCGGGACGATTGGACATGGGATACATTTTATCCCGGAATTCAGTTTGGTTCCCCTGGGCTATACGGGTTTTCAAAAATTTCTCACAGCATCTGAACGACGCGTAAAGCGTCGTTCATGCAGTGAGAAATTTTTTTGAGCCAAACTGAATTGAACTGATAAACGCGAAAGTTTGTAAGTATGAATGGATAGATGGATGAATAAATTGATAGATGGATGGATGTTTGTTACACTTTCACGCAAAAACTGCTCAACGGATCTGGATGAAATATGGCACAGAGATAGATCATAAGCTGGAATAACACATAGGCTTTATTTTATCCCGAAAATCTCACGGAAAAAGGAATAACGCAAGTAAAATCGCGAGTAGTCAAAATACTAATCATGCGCAGACGAAGTCGCGGGCACCAGCTAGTAAATAATATAAATATAATAAATAATAGATACGTTGATGTTTTTTAAGAAAGAAAGAAAGAAAGAAAGAAAACACGTTTATTGGTTCGCAGCTTAAAAACTAGGTAGGTAGTTAGATACTATTAACATAAAAATTATTAACATAAACACTTAACTACTTATATACCTACCTATGAACTAATTAATAATAACCTACCTACTGTTTGTTATTGAATAACAGCAGGCGTAGTCAGCGAACCAATAGGGCCCGTCTCAGCATAATGTTGCTCCACACAGAGTTGAGCAACGCTGGTTTTCTGACGGGACCTTTGATTTGGCGCGTGTTATTACGGGCGACAGAAACAGGATACATTAAAAAATTTTTAGAAAGAATAACCAATAAGGAAAAAATAAACACAAAAAAGGGACTAAATTAAACATACTTAAACTATTATTATAAAAGGACACTTTGTTGGAACTTGTTCACCACGTCGTTGTTTTTTCTTAGTTACTTCTTCACGAAAAACTACACAATGGATTGGACTGAAAATGTGCATGCGTGTAGTAAATAAGACGAGATCTTTGTGCAAATGCTCTAAACAGCTGTCGACATAAATCAACACCACTCGGCAGCTTTTAGAGGTATAAGCTTTGGATACGCTGCTGCAGCAAACTGCTGGAAGTACATCTCACCATCCTTCAGTGTTCACCAAAGTTAGCACCATTAAGATTACCAATGGTCACTGAAGATCTCTGAAATGAAATTTAAATTTTTTTTGTTTGTGTGTTGTGTAGCTCTATCTACACTAGCCTCCTCAGCTTTCTTGCTTGGGTTAAATATTTTTAATACCTCGGTTTTATTTGTTAATTAGGATTTCCCAGTTTGTACTTAAATAAATATAAATAATACTGAACAATCCACACAGAATCATCCAACCCCAACCTAAGCAGAGGCAGCATGCAGCATGTTATGGGTAAGTATACTAGATGACGTACAACAGTACATTACATAAATAGATATTTTATTATTAGTGACTACATATGAACCCATGAAAAAATTTTTTGGGCGTCCAAACATTTATCCCATTGCAAGAATCAAACCCGTAATTTCCGGCGTCGCTGTCGGCCCTTCACCAGCCGCGCCACATCGGTCATCAACATGTTTCTCCACATGTTTTTTTTGTTTGCTATTCCGTTATAAATTATTGCCCACTTTTGTTATAGAATATAAAAAGTGTAACGGTATATATCGTAGGACTCCAATGGACTTTGCTCTTTTTTATTTTACCCTCCCTTTATATTGAGCCCCGTACGTGACGCAACGCAATGGTTTCGACGGAAGATCAGCGTCGTAGTAGCTTTAACCTTAACAACTTATGCTGAGTCGGTCGCCATTTTATAGCTTTTAGGTACCTATATTTAAGCGGAAATTTATTTTCAATGGTGTTAATAATTTAATTTAAAAACGAAGAGGAAATCAATAAACACCTTATTTCTGATATTATTTTGAAATTTACTTAGGTATATAGTTATTTTACTAGTTTAAGTGCTTATTTTGTTTAAGTCCCGACCCCACTTTGCACGGGATAAGATCCGGAAGAAAAAGAAGAAGTGCCTATTTTGTAAGCCTATGGAAATCAAATCATTGATATCTGAATAATTTGAGTATCTACCTATCTATTTATTAATGTGGTAGTTTTGAAAACACATAATTTCTTATCTTACGTTAAGTTGAAATAACTAAACCTGGAATATCATACTTACCAGATACTTTTGATCCCGAAAAAAAGCGTCCTAAGCGCGGGAAGTAGCTAATAGAATCGTTAAGACGCATCCTCTATTTCTCTATGGTATAATAGAAATTCGCCCCTAATTGGCTAATGCTTAAGTTCTGTATACTGTGGTTCTATCAAAACCGAAGTATCTAATCATTACATAGTTGCCCACACACTGTTAATTAATCATCAACATTCTTGTGCTTGGACCGAAGTTGATAACGTACAGTCAGCAACAAAGTGTCTTGTTAAACCTTTTAATTAACCCTTAAATTTATTATAAGAATATGTTTCTTCTGAGCGTTGTTTCCCGCGCCGGGTTTCCCGCGATCTTCATCGGGTTGTCGGTGTACCTTGTAGGGTTTCTTTTGACCCTGCACCTTCTGAGGCACACGCCACTTGGTTTCTATTGGGAACTGACAACACTGTCAGTTGTGTGACAATTACTAACAAATGTTGGACATGATGACTAGATGGAGATGAGTGTCTAGGTACATGTAAGCGAAACTGCTATCTTATTTTCTACAGTTATACTAGTATCTGCCCGCAGCTTCTAACGCGTTGCTTCTATGGAACCGTTTCAAGTCTATTTCAATCCCATGAGAACTGATTCATGGGGTGAAAAGGAGCTAGTTTTTTTCCAGGGCTAGAACGATGTCAATTCGAAATGTAAGTCCGATCCGTTCAGTAGTTTTTGTGTGAAAGAGTCACTAACATCCATACATCACTACATAGCATAGTATAAAACAAAGTCGCTTTCTCTGTCCCTATATCCCTATGTCCCTTTGTATGCTTAAATCTTTAAAACTACGTAACGGATTTTGATGCGGTTTTTTTAATAGATAGAGTGATTCAAGAGGAAGGTTTATACGTATAATAAAACCGTGCGAACCGGGGCGGGTCGCTAGTTCATAATATACAAACTTTCTCGAATATTGACGACCGATGTGGCGGCGCGGCGGGCGAAGGTCCGCTTGCGACGCAGGTTGTAGGTTCGATTCCCGTCTTGGGACAAATGTTTGTACAATCTGCAGTTTATTTCCAGGTTTCTGGGTGTTTTCTATGTATAGTAAAATATCTAGGTATCTATGTCATGTACTTATGGTATTAAGTATATTAGTTATCTAGTACATAACACAAGCTCTGCTTAGCTTGGAGGTAGATGATACTGTGTGGATTGTCCAGCATTGTTTATTATAATATTTGTAAGGATAGGGATTGTAATTTTTATTTCTTTTTCGGTAGGTAAAGAATTTGATGATGACATCAAAGGCAATTTTCCTTTCGAAAGCTTTAAGTTGAAAAACTGTCATGAAAATTATAACCATGACGCACCCATACTGACTGTACTTGTATGTAATCCGATAAAATATACCGATTGCCAGCGGCCCCGCTCGTTATTTGTAATTACATCTCTAACGTTCGTGGTACGTGCACTTTCTCTCATAAGTCGAGCGCTGTAAAAAGTTATGGAGTATTTTTGTATGGTCGTGGATAATATTGTTAAAGTCCTTTGTAATAGCATAGATTATAGCTAGGATAATCTTTATTCTTACCAAGGGCAAAATAATTGAGTTGGTATTTGAGTTTTTCTTGGGGCTTTGCGTAATAGTTATGTAATATTTACAGAATCAGAAAATCTTATAGTAAACGAAAAACTAAACATAATACTAATCGAAAAACCAAACATAATTGCATTTTAAGTTCTATTGGAAAACATTTATATCCTAACTAGCTGGTACCCGCGACTTCGTCTGCGCACGATTAGTATTTCGTGTACTCGCTATTTTACTATCGTAATTCCCTTTCCCGTGGGATTTTCGAGATAAAATAAAGCCTATTTCTTATTCCAGCTTATAATCTATCTCTGTGCCATTTCATCCAGATCAGTTCAGCAGTTTTTGCGTGAAAGAGTAACAAACATCCATCCATCTATCCATTCATACTTACAAACTTTCGCGTTTATCAGTTCAATTCAGTTTGGTTCCCCTGGGCTATACGGGTTTTCAAAAATTTCTCACAGAATCACTGAACGACGCGTGTGTACGCGTCGTTCAGATGCTGTGAGAAATTTTTTAAAACCCGTATAGCCCAGGGGAACCAAACTGAATTCCGGGGTAAAATGTATCCCATGTCCAATCGTCCCGAGTTCCATTCGCATTCATTCATTTCCGTCGTGATGCGTGGTTAAAGAATTTTTCTTTCACCCTCTCTCCCAGGGGAACCTTACCGAATTCCGGGATAAAAAGTATCCTATGTCCTTCCTTGTACTATGAACTCAAATCGTCCCGAGTTTCATTCCAACTCATTAAGCAGTTTCGGCGTGATGCGCGGTAAAGGAATTTTACTTTCATACCCTCTCCCATGAGAACCTAACTGAAATCCGGGATAAAAAGTATCCTATGTCCTTCCTCGTAGTATGGCCTATAATCATGCCGAGTTTCATTTCAATCCATCAAGTAGTTTCGGCGTGATGCGCGTTTACGATACAGACAGACAGACAGACAGACAGACAGACAGACAGACAGACAGACAGACATGAATGAAAAAACTTACAGTTTTGGCTTGAGTATCGATAAAAGAGTGCCCTCCAAAAAAAAATTTCAAAATATCTTCAATGTACAGAATCGGACCTGTTACAGTTTTATTATAAGTATAGATAGATTTGTAAAAGGAACTCAAATGTTGACCAAAAGATTCAAATTCGATTTCGGAACAATATGGACATTGAAAACCTACTTTATTTTAAAATTCGAACTTGACGTAGCAGGTAGGTAGGTACCTACTAAACATTCGCAAAATTCATTATTGTCCAGCCAGTGTTTGGTCACCTAAGGTTGTTTTATAATTTATAAAATAAAAGGCTCTGACTGCTTTTGAAGTGAGAGAAAGTTATGAATTATACACAGGGGGTGAATCATCAGTGATAGGGAGGTGTGGGACCTCATTACCTATCGATTTAACTCCCATGTATGGTCTGCGGTATTCAATGGCTTAAAGTGATATGAACTACAAAAAATTTAAATACAATATGCTTTCTATGGTTCTAAGAAACTTTTCTCATTATTTTATTCTGCAAAATATTTTAAAGATTTTACTGGCTTTCATGAAGAATAATCCCTGAAAATGTGACTTACTAACGTGTAGTGTTAAAAAATCTACTAAGATAGTCCGAGTGCCAATAATCGATACTTTAAGTTTGAAATCATTCGATAAATTTTTTTAAGTACCTAGTTTTATTTTGTTAATCGTACGCTATTCTAATAAGTAGATTAAGAAGATTACTAAACGAAAAGGCATGAGTGAGTGAGTTAAAAACACAAGTATGGTGCATTATTATTTTATGTCATATTTCTACTTACTGTTCTAAATAGTATCTCTATTTGGTAAAGATTATAACTAGCATCTGCCCGTGGCTTCGCACGCTTTATTTCTATGGAAACGTTTAAATGCAATTTATATCCCATGAGAACTGTGTTCTGGAATGAAAAGTAGCCTGTGTGTTATATTAGGACTAAAACTACGTCTATTCATCCATACAAACATTGACGTTTATAATATTAGTAAGGTTTATAGAAACATCGAGAAACATCGAGTTTTATGGTTAGGTACAGAAAAAACAGAGCTATGAAATTATTAAAAAAATATTGTCCGGTGGATCAGAGAGTAAAACTCAGCTATGTATGATTGGTATTAACATGGACCAGTTGAGCTACCTCTAGACTTTTTGCAACCGTCTGCAGTTAGCTCAGTTGTTTCAATTGTGCATGCTAGTTTTAATTTGTTTCTATTCCTTGTTTGTTATTATTTTAATAAAGGTATATTATGTTTCAAAATGTATGTGTTATTAATTTTTGCAAAATAACTAATCAATTAGCATGAGACACACCTTTTATTTTCTTGTTGCTTTTTTTTGTTATACCTTACATAGTTCTGAATTTCCAGCATATCCATATTATTATTTGTAATCAAAGCAACCGCATGCATCCGTCTGCAGAGCTTTAGGGTCATACTACACGAGCGGGTCGCCCGCCGCGGGAATCCGCTTCTGATTCGCACTAGTCACATTTTAATATGAGAGGTGTATGTTGCCTACTACACTGCGGTTTCCCGTCGCGGTTTACCGGCGGGAGAAATACGATCGCCTCATGCAGCGTCAAACTTCCGTTGATAACCGGCGACTTAAACTACACGGGCGGGTTCCCGCTATAACGTTATTCTTCAAGGGCTGCAAGCGCAGTTATCATTGGCAGATCCATGTTGAAATGAACAAAAGACAGCGATAAACCACGTTTCGTGTAGTTTGATGGTCTGCGGCAGCTTTGTCGAGCGTATTCCCGCGGCGGGAGAACCGCCCGTGTAATATGACCCTTAGCTCGAATCGACGACGCTTTGACTGGTTCAGTGCTCGCTTGATGTGTTTAATTACTTTGTTTGTTGTTGGCGGTGCTTGATGCGAGCGGCCGCAGTTCAAGCACTTCTAGAGCTGTGAGCATTTCCGAAAGCGTCTAGATCTGTTTGAAAGCTAGCGTGCCATTGCGCTATGAGCCGAACAAATCTTGAACTGAAAATATATTAAACAGATTATTAAAATCATCAGCCACCAATGAAGCCTTACAATTGCGGGATATCATCATCAGCTTATATTAGTCCACTGCTGGACATGAGGTCTATGTACAGCTGTGGACTAATATAGGCTGATATGCCCTAATGAGCACCATAGCACCCTGTCTTCAGCTTGACGCATCTAGCTTCTACCTACAGTCTTTTGCAGATCATCAAACCTCCTGCACGGAGGGCGTCCTACACTACGTTTACCGAGTCAAGGTCTCCATTCGAGAATACGTTGGCTGACGGTTCGTCGCGAGATATGGCTATTTTATTGTATGGTTATTTTATTGTATAGGTATTCTTTTTCTTATTTAAGTGTGAAAAAAATTGTGTACGATCTGCAGAAATTTGTTCTGTTGGTCTGGTTGTTTTCTATGTATTATAAAAAAATATCTTTCTACGTATAATTTATTAAATAATATATTAGTTTTCCCATCAAACAAGCTATAAGTAGATTAATTTGGGGCTAGATGGTGCTGTGTTGATTGTCCATCCAGCATTATTTATTTAAATATTATATTTATGTCTTTTATATGTAATTAGAAAATATAAAATATTATCAGGCACCTAGAACCATCCCCCTGAATGAGTATAACATTTCAATTCACTGTCTGTTGGGTAATACCATTATCTTCCGTTACCCACGTCAAACAGCCGAATAGTTTTATAAACACTTAACAGAATAATTAAAATACTAAGCCGTTTGGGTGTCAATCGCTAATTGTTTTCCAATAGTTTTGTGTGATTGATTGGTGAGCCATAAGAATGGAATAACACAAATATAAGTAAAACATTTATGAAACAAATGCAGTGATAGTGTAGTGTGTTATGTGATTGGTACAAACTCAAAATGCACACACCTCTGTCGGTTAGACAAGTGGTAATTTTAGAACGAAAAGAAGGAAAATTCATTTTTGCACCTTGTGCTTCAGAATCACCCTGAATGATGGTAAAATATACGCCCTTTTTGGTTTATGGTTCTAAAAACTTCCAATCCAAAAAAAGGAACGAAAACTTTATGTGAATAACGCATTCTTTTTTTAAATCTTTGGAACAGCCAGTCAATTAATTAGCAAAATCGTTCGTTTATCCTGGAAACTTCCATCGATATTTAGGTTCGGTACACATTTACCCGAAAACGTTGTGGTTACATGATCTAGGTAACGCGAATAATTACCAAAATGGTTAATTTTAAAGTAACCGCCGGGCGTTTCACTAGGGCGATCCTTGGGTCCACAATATATCTTGTGGGCAGGCAACCGCGATTTGACTGACGCCGCTCTCTGAAAGGACATTTATCAGTCTCACTACTCGGGTTACTGTAAAGCAAACAACAATGAATTCTCATTGACAAATTATCTTGGTATTCGTTGGTGTTAAGCCTTTTGACTAATCTCTTCTAGTTATTAGCCGTTTGTTGTGTATTTTGTTAGTTTTTGTTTTATTCTTTTTTCAAAAGACAATAAAGGAGATTTAATAAAGGAGAGGTATAACTCGATTGTACTTTTACTTGGTGATCAGAGCTCAAGATCAAACTGGTTTTTGCGAAGTCCCTTATAAATTCGGTCAAGGTCTGCCCAATCGTTTATGAGTTAGGTATCCTTTATAATGTGAGATATTAAGCCGATCGAAAGTTTTGTAAAAAACAGCAAATAATTAAAAACTTTCATATCGCGACTGGATCTCTATCACGTAATGAATTAAACTCATCTAAAAACCATAATTCTATTTTAAATTCTACTATCTAATCTATTCTTCAAGACCTCTCTTTCACCTAGTCAAAGACAAGATCCGGTTTTATGTAAGAAATAACTGTAGTTTATTTTATGCAAGTTCCATCGATTGATATTAAGTTCATTTCTTGTAGGATTGCAAAAACATTCACTGTACACCACTCATGAAAATGAATGTGATACGCGGATAAACTAAAGCCTATTTTCCGCATACCGGCCTGTTACAAATTGCTTTGGGCAAAGCGTAAATTTTAATTTTATCTCTAATACCCGAATGAGTGCCGTGACTCAACGTTATAAATGTTCTCTAACCACGTTTGCTTGCCGTAAAGAGGTTTAAGCAATACTTATTTATTCTGTAGTTTTGTAACAGGAATTGTGCGCACTGTGAACCGTAATGTTCACACATAAATAATAAATAAATAATGCTGGTCAATATTAATACAACAATTTGTACCGAGGCGGGAATAAAACCAGCAACCTCATGCGTTGTAGGCGGACCTTCGCCCGCTGCGCCACAGAGGTTGTCATCGTCCATAATTTAATTCGCGCAAAACGGCCTACGACTCGCGCGGGCTCGCTGTTATATGCAATGGTGGGTACTATTTAGTTTTAAAATACTTATGCATTTTTTTACGTTTCAACTTTCAGAACTTTCGGAACTTTCATGATGGAATCATCATGAAAGTTCCGTGCAACATTGGTGCAAAATACCAATAAGTTAATAGTATTTCTGTACGTAGAAATGGACTATTATATTTAACTGTGTGCTCCCTTTAAAAGCTTCTGATATGTTGCGACTACACATATTACCCATAAAAGTACAGAACCCTCTATCTTATACAACACGAACCATAATAAAAGCCATAAACTACGTTATATAAAACTATTACACGTGTTCACATTTGTAAGTAACCATCAGAACCGCGGCGGCTCGCCTGTGCCGGTTTGAAGGGAGCTACTTTGAAACAAAAACACAATATACCCACAAATTCTTTTTATTTTATTTTACTATCTATCATAAGAAATAGGAATCATTGATTTTTAATGCCTTAAAATGTTAAACTTTACATCCTTACTAATATTATACATGAGAAAGGATGTTTGTTTGTTTGTCGTTCCTTCATTTTCAACCAATCTTTTGATTTTGGCATAGAGTTAGTTGAAAGAATGGAAAATAACATAGGTTACTTTTTGTTCTGGTTAAAATTTTAAATTCTTGGGCGATGAAAGCTTAGAGCATTAAAGTATGAAATTAGAATTTGACGCGTGATACTGCGAGGAACAGCTAGTAAATTATTAATTGATTAGGGGTGTAGTGTACACTATTTATCTCGATATAATACTTTAATTTGAATATTGGTTCGCTGGTGTCGTACTACGTCTATCACCGGCCGCGGTCACAAGTGAAGTGATCCGTCTAGCCTGCCATGATTCTCGTCTACGCCACACCGAAACAACAGATTACCTTCAAGCTTCAGGCATCTACTTATAATGTATATACTTGTGTATACTACATCCCTCCCTTGTTTTAATAAATAAAAAACAAAATTTAATCTATTTAATGACTTGTAGTAATCACAAAATGATCGTAATAATTATGAACTATGAAATAATAGGAATTCGAACCGTGTTCTTTCTCGCCTTCACATTCAAACTTCTCTAATGTGTACATTGCCATTTAGGATTTAATTCATTTTGAATTTTAATTCCTGCATAATTTTGTGATCTACATACTTACTGTTTTTTTTTTTTCATTTAATTATTAGTGTTTTTTGTGCCCGATATAATGTGACTTTCCTTCTTTGCTATTTAATTCCCGGCACAAATACTACCACTTGATTTAAAATTACTTACGAAACCTAATATCCAGTACTTTTTGTACCATGTAATTTAATACGACTTTCACAACTGAATGCCCGGTACTTTTGTACCACGTAATTTAATACGACTTTCGCAACTGAATGCCCGGTACTTTTGTACCACGTAATTTAATACGACTTTCGCAACTTAATGCCCGGCACTTTTGTACCACGTAATTTAATACGACTTTCGCAACTGAATGCCCGGTACTTTTGTACCACGTAATTTAATACGACTTTCGCAACTGAATGCCCGGTACTTTTGTACCACGTAATTTAATACGACTTTCGCAACTGAATGCCCGGTACTTTTGTACCACGTAATTTAATACGACTTTCGCAACTGAATGCCCGGTACTTTGTACCACGTAATTTAATACGACTTTCGCAACTGAATGCCCGGTACTTTTGTACCACGTAATTTAATACGACTTTCGCAACTGAATGCCCGGTACTTTTGTACCACGTAATTTAATACGACTTTCGCAACTGAATGCCCGGTACTTTTGTACCACGTAATTTAATACGACTTTCGCAACTTAATGCCCGGTACTTTGTACCACGTAATTTAATACGACTTTCGCAACTGAATGCCCGGTACTTTTGTACCACGTAATTTAATACGACTTTCGCAACTTAATGCCCGGTACTACCTTTGTACCACGTACACACACACACACACATAACACCCAGACCAACGGAACAAATTTCTGAAGATCGTACACAAATTTGTTCCGAGGCGGGAATCGAACCCGCAACCTTCTGCGTCGCAGGCGGACCTTCGCCCACCGTGCCGCATCGGTCGTTGAATTAATATGTAATAGTAAAATTAGTAGTCGAAATATTATGTAGTTGTTAACTACATAATATCCCACAAGCAGGCTTCAAGACCTTGAATTTTTCCGATTCAGGTCAATTTATATCGTTCTTCTTCTTCCCTTAAATTGTCACTGTTATTAGTAGTAAAGCGATTTGTTAACAGAGTTGACCCTCAGTTAGTTTTACAATCTGTTACTGTTACCATGTTTACTTAAGAACAAAATGTTTAACAAGACTTTGCAACAAAGGATCATCCATCTATCTAACTGAGAAGGTATATAGGAAGCGTCGTCGTCGATGCAAGAGCAATAATAATACCACGGCGCGGCGGCGTCATGACGCGCTACCCTGTCCCGCTGACACATTATCTAAAACCTCGCAGTAGCGACTGCAACAGCCAAGCGACAGCAGCTTACTTACTTACTTGTTACTTGTTTCTGGACTGGTTTCCGCAACTAGGCCACAGGTGGGCCCTTTTTGCGTGTCGGGTGGGGGGCTGCTAGTCTAACCACCCGATATCCTCCAGGAAAGCCAGCAGCTCGCTGACGCCGGTGCATGCTTCCCTAGGCGTCCTCGGTGTCCCGAGGTAAAGTTGTCTTTGAGACGCTATGCTATCGCACTCTACAAGCACATGCACGGCCGTCTCCTCTGCATTAATGCACCCTCTACTTAAGGGGCTGTCCGTGATGCCTAATTTAAATAGGTGTTTGTTAAGTGTGCAGTGTCCTGTGACATTACCTACGATTTGTTGGAGTTTATCGCGCTTCAGATTTAGGAGTTTTCGGGAGAATCTCGGGTTTAAAACCGGGAAGGCCTCCTTCGACTGCCTACATTCCGAAATACTTGCCCAGTAGTCTTGGTGTTATTTGGCGGTTCGTTGTCGGATCCAGGTACGAATTTGACTGAATGGTTGGGGGATTATCGGTTCTGGCCCTTCCTGTTGCCACTCCGATCCTCCCCTTGTCAGAGCATCAGCTTCATCGTTTCCTCTAGATCCGCTGTGGATCCATTGCAGGGCAACTCTATTGGACTTACTTGTTCCAGCAGATGGTAGCATTATATGGTGAGTCCCGAGTTATGTGCTCTCTTGTTCAATGCCTGTAGTACTGCAGCACTATCTGAGATGATCCTGATATTTTGATCAGTTACCTTTCTTCGACTGAGCAGCAATACTAAATGAAGTCTCAACGCTACCTGTGGTAAAAAAAACTCAATATGTGCGTCACTTCCTTTGGCCGGCCTACAAACTAAGTAACTTGCCTTCATCCGAGAACTAGCTTGTATTTTAGATCTAAAAGTAAGTTAGCAATGAATTCGAATGCGTAGTTTTGTTTACTGTCTCTTTCATGTTTTTAAAAATTCAGTGGAATATCGACTATCAGACAGCCAGACAGACAAGTCGCTGCAGCACCACACCAATGCCGCCAACGAGTCTCGCCAAAGGCGATGGCCTAGGAACGAGACCAAAAGAGACAATACATATATACATCGTGCAATGAAACGACCTCACCGCCATGCCAGACCAAACGCCCACGGCGGAGGCGCAACGAAAATCAGCCAGCAGCGATGGAAATGTGTATGAATTGTTGATGTAAATCTAGATACCACGCTCACTCACGTAGTTATCGCGCTTGCTTGGATTAACTCAGGCACAGCAACGATTTTCTACCCATATTCCTAGTAGGTACTTGGCAGACTTCTAATACAAGACGAAGCGGTGAGCCTGCCACCCCCGACCAACTGTCGAAAACGGACCGAAATATCTCGACGGCAATCGGCGAGGGCGCCGTGTATGACTACACCCAGCACAGACTGCCTACATTTGTAACCTTGACCCTTCTTACTTTAAATTGAACACTTCATCATTCATTCAATAACCAGCGGGTCGCGATTCAACGATTTAAAGAAATCTTGTCTTTTATTTCAAGTAAATGAAGAACATTGATTAGTACTATGATGAAGTGGAAGTTAGGTAAAACATCATATTTCCAAAACAATTTTGATCATAGTAGCAGTAAAAGAAATTTATAAGTTATGTAGGTACGTACCTAGTTCCACAGCCTGACTCCTTCCCAATCCTGCATTTTTTATTTTCGGTTAGGATCACCACCACTAGCTGGCTTAGAGTCTCCTTCCAGCAGAGGGCATACCAGTAGAGATTGCTAGTTGATTTTCTCAATTTTAAAACTCAACTCATTTGGTCTCTGTCTAATCAAAGATTCTAATGTTTTCCAGATACTACAGATGCTACTGTGGCACCTTGATACAGCCCACGACCTTTAACACCTGGGCAAAATCTCGCAATTCAATAAAATAAAGAAGACATAAAAGCTAGTATTCATGAAATTAAGAATTCATTCATTAATATCACAAATCTTATTATTATTAAATAGCGATGCAGAGCTGTGTTCTGTTATTCCAGAACATGGGTGTCATGTCAACATGTTATGCAGGGCACTGTATGCATTAATTATATTCCAGTGTGTGGTGGTCAGACGCCAGGTCTTAATGGATACCCTGAGTCACCCTAAAGCCAGAGGTTTTCCCCATCATTATGGATTTTTTTTGATGTGTGGGTTTATGTCTAATGGACGCCAGATGAATGCATCATGTGGCTGGAACCTCCAAAGGTTGCATAAACATTTAAGATAATCAATCAAATCATTGTCTGTACAAATCTACAAAACCATAATTAGCATATAAAAAGCTGTAAAATAATGTCCATGACATTTTTTGAATTTATGTAATCAATTAGTAAAATTGTATTTACTATTAGTCTACCTACTATCTTATTACCATTTATTCTAGACTGTTTGCAAACATAAGTAGGTAAGCTAAATTGTTTCAATTTGTTTCCATTCCTTGATTGCAATCTTCTTTGTTGATAAAAAGATTTTACTATTATTTTACTAGCTACTACTAGTTGCTACTAGTTGGTGATATTTGAGCAATAAACATAGAAATATTTAAAACAGTAAGTTTCTACGCCTATTTATTATAGTCTGCTTCTCTTCGCATGTCTGTGGAAATCTTATGTATTTCTGCAAAAATACTTAGGTACTTATACTCTGTGCCTTGGTGACTTCTTTCCAAGGAACTTATACCCAATCTTTCTCAGTTCTTTTTTCACAGCATTGAAACGCTAGTTTGACTCAGGCCATGAATAAACTTCATGCCAACTGGTTTTATATGATCCAGTGACAAAATGCAAGGGCCGTTTGAACTTATAATCAAATACCTACCTTTTAGTAGGTACTTACTAATACTATACAAATACAAAATACAAAGTCATTTATTTGCTAACAAACTTAAATTATTCTTGTTACTTGTGGTCCCCGCACTAGGTTCATAACCTGTATCGCGGGATACTAAGTAGCTTACTACTAACAAGGTTCCTTATGACTTGACAGATTGACTTGATGAACAGAAATTTAATTTATGTATGTTGAAAAGCTAGATTATATTGTTGACCTTACATCATGCTCACTTTTGTTTGTCTTCACTGTGTAAGTGTAGGTATGTGATTTGAGTTCTTGGCGGAGTTAAGATAATAACTTTTTGAGAACCTGTAACAGCAAACGATCCCTCTCAAGAAGTTCATCTTTCCTATCTTCGCCAACTAGTCTCAATGAGTATCACAGCGCGTGCCATTTTTATTTTTAACGAGTGTTTAGGTTTTTATTTTTGTTTTTTTTTTTTATTATTTTCTTGAACACACACTTCTCAAATCCTCTAAATAGCTTCTCCGCAACCAGTAAGAAATCGCCAATTAATAATCAGGGGTAACACTTGACTTAAGATTAGCGTAAAAAATGGTAATCTTTTTGTTTACATTTTATATTCTGAGTTTTCTGAGGTACGAATTTCGGGGCAAGGCACCTTAGTCCATCCTTGTTGGCATCTCTCAATACCAAGATACAACTAATAGTTATACGTTCAGAAATAGAATTCAGAAAATAAAAATAGGGTAGGTAGGTAACGAGTTTTGTTATCGAACCACCTCTCTATATACCGAGATACAAGTAATGGTTATACGTCATTCAGAAAATAAAAATGGGGTAGGTAGGTACCGAGTTTTGTTATCGAACCAAACAGTTAGCTTAAATCAGGTTTTATTTCTGTTTGTTTCGATTCGCCTTTTTTTTTTTTTTTGATTAAATTCTAACACTCACCGTTAGTCTCGTCGCCATAATGTAGTGTACACTATTTATCTCGATATAATACTTTAATTTGAATATTGGTTCGCTGGTGTCGTACTACGTCTATCACCGGCCGCGGTCACAAGTGAAGTGATCCGTCTAGCCTGCCATGATTCTCGTCTACGCCACACCGAAACAACAGATTACCTTCAAGCTTCAGGCATCTACTTATAATGTATATACTTGTGTATACTACAAGGGGGTCAAGGCCCATTGTTTTAATCAAATTCACGTGATACACTTTATTAAATGACTACTGGTTTAGTATTACAGAGACTTCACTATTTTACCAGCTAACTGAATAACGAAAAGCATTGCAATCAAAGCCTTTGGATTTTCGTAGAAAGCTATCTGTGAAAATTCTGCAAATTATTTCAGCGTAGCACCCCATATCAGTGTGCAAGTCACGGCTGGACAGTTTATTTCAACTTCTCAACTCCTTGGAGCGTTGGCGAATGGAGCATAATTTTCATAAAGAACGCGCCCGTTGTGCCCAACGAAAAAATTAGATTCATCAAACCCATTCGTACCTCTCTTGATTCGAGACAATTCGAGTCGACTTCGTAACGAGTGTGTGGAACGAAACTTTTGTCGCTTTGAATTCTGGTTTGTAATCCTCATCTACAAAGATAATTGAAGGGATAAAGTTACTGATATAATCAAAAAGTTAGGAATGTATACGAATACCTGAAATAAACCTTATGAAGGAAAACCTTTTAGGATTTTGATTTTTGACTCCATTCCCGCCTTGGAACAAGTATTTGTGCGTTTGCAATATTTGTTTCAGGTTTATATGTTTAATAAAAAATGTCTATTCATGTAATGTATTGATTAGTCATCTTGTACCCATAACACAAGCTCTCTTACTTTGGGGCTAGATGCTGTGTGAATTATTCACCATTATTTATTTTCTCAACGGATTTTCTTTCTGTTAAATATCCAGCTATTCAAGTTTTATGTGCTACATTTACTCATCTTTATGCGCGTAATTATTTTCATTCCATATTTTTGCTTAAAAAAACATAATTAGCTGCATTTTAATTATGCTTGCGACTGCATGATAAAGAAATAAAAATACAAAATAAAAAATCCTCGAACATTTCTGCGAACGAGTAATAAGAAATGTTTATTTGAGCATATAGAGCAGAGACGCGCGACACATTGAATACAAGGTGGCGTTCGGGACGCAAACATAATTTAGTTATCTCACACGAGACCAGAAAGTTTTGCTCAAACAAATAATATAGGTTTCCATGCGGGGAGCACCTGGGCGGCTTGCGATCGGTGTGTCCCTTGGGAAATAAAAACTTTGCTACACGTCGCATGTCCTAAAGCCTTCTTACGGTCTCTACGACACGTTCCTCGATTTGATACCGACGTACAGTTTATGGCTTTGATTCTCAACCACGCGTTTACGATATTGTTTCACATTACTGCTGCGTAAAGTGAGTGTAAAACGCTGACGGCCCTCATCGGGAATAGCTGGGCAGGATCAGATCAGCCATTTCACCCGGATTCATAACCCCTTTTTCTTGGAATCGAATATAGAGTTATGGATTTTACTTGTAACAAAACAATTTCAGTGTTTTGCGACGTTTCAATTGTAAGAATGCATTTTCTTCAAGAACTTTACGCTAAGTTTTAAATTGTTTCAGAAGTTAGTTATTTGATTCGCTGGTAAAATTCCACCTTACATCTGCAGCCCTGCATTCCGATGTCAGAAATTTCTTTGAAATGACTTCGCTAATATAACTAGTGTTGAAAGTTCCAGACGTCCCGAGTTCGATAACTGCCCGGATCTCTGCGAGAATTTTAAAATTAATTCAAACGAAAAATAAAATTAACGAAGTTGGTGAAGATTAAATTATACTCGCAGTAATTTGTGTTGAGGAAGTTCGTTAGGTCACAGCGTTGGATTGCGACAGGCTGCAGACTTTTACTGGATTACGAGCTATATACATTAATTATCTCGGGACCATAGACATAGAATTTATTCACTATTCGGGACACTAAATGCATAAGTACGTCCAACTATATTTTTAAGGTTTTTGAGTAGTAAGTCTTGTTTGAGTAGCAAGTAGGAGAGCATTATTCTACTTACAGTGATTAACATTGTAACGTTTTTACTTAATAATATCGTACTAATGCATAACGTACCTAACCTTAGTAGTAACAAATTACGTAAATGATAACTTAATTTCTTTTTAATAACGAACATACATGTAACTAATAGTACCTAAATCTATAATTTCTTTTATTTACTGAGAATAATATTTTCGACCATGTTTACTTACAGCAGATTTAGTATCAATTTGTTTAATTTTGTTGTTCTGAATATGTTTAGGTTTAATATTTTTAGTATAAATGACATTTAAAATGACGTAGAAAGACGTTAAGTTGACGTATAGTACGTCGTCAAGTGGTACCACACGCTTTATCGTCACCCGCCGTTATAACACTCGCCTTTACAAGACTCGTCGTTACACGAATTGACTTACTGTGAGTCGGTATCGAGGGATTGATTCCCAAAACCTTGGTTGTGCTGCTTGATTTTGGGTATGAGTTTTAAATCTACGACATATTTCCTTTAGTTCACGGTGAATTGTCTTACCCTACCCCTACCAAATACGCTGCCCCATAAATAGGTAGGAAAAACTTCCGTCTCTTCCACATTCACTCAACGCAATCTATAAAATCTTTGAATAAACATTTGCCTTCTTTGCCCTTTTGCACTCGTAAAAGGGATCTGAGAAACTTCCCTAAACTTATTTAAACTTTTACCCTAGAAAATCCTTTCGCAAGCAGTTTAAATGCGGAATTGAATATGTATTAGAGTATAGGGAGAGGTTATTGGGAATCGGCTTGGCAGGTAAACAAAACGATCGGTTAACTCTGTGAATTGTGCTTATGATCAAAGTTTTGGGATAAGTTACTATGCCTACATTTTGTCAAGAAACTAATATATTTATTATATATTATTGTAAATACTAGTTGTAATTTTTCTATTCCTTTGCTTGTAATTTTCGTTGTTAATAAAGTCTTCTGATATATTAATAGTGTGGGCTAAGCATGCTCTTAAGTGGAGACCGCGACTCGGCAAACAAAGTGTAGTACGCCTTCCGGCCAGGTGGGTGGTGTAACCTGTGAGAAACTGCAGGGAAATGCTGGAGGCGCCAAACTGAAGACATGGTGCTATATCACTTTTTAGGGTAAGCATAATACAGGGTGTTAGTGTGAACAGCGTTCTCCTTGAAACCCAGAGGCTCAGCATCATGAGTAGAATCCAAAACCGATGAGAAAAGCTTAACACCTATTTTAGTTTTGCAAGATTTTGATATTTCATGTCTTCGCTATCGTACACGATGCCATAGTCACTCTACATACTTTAAGTACCTACCTACGTAAGTACTTATACCCGCGCCTTACTTGGATCGTAACTTCATTACTTGTGCCCTTCAAAAGACGGGATTTTCGCACAGAAGGTGATCTGACACTGAGGTGCACATGCCACGTGTTGCCTGGTCGAAGTACTTGTGTCACGTGTTTGTGAGCAAACGTTTAGTGTTTATAAAAAATTTCTTTAAAAATGAGTAAAAAATAGAATCTTTTTTTTTTCGTCCGTTTTGGATTCTACTCATGATGCTGAACCTCTTGTTTCAAGGACAACGGTGTTCACACTAACACCCTGTATATACCCTGTGACCTAATACAGGCTGATTGTGAAGTTTTCCTACTCAGATCTACAAGACATTTAAACGATCTATAGGGGAGGCCTATTCCCAGTATTGCACGTTCATGGCAAGAGAAATGACGATGATGATCACATAATCATCATCATTGTAATGATGTTCTCAAAATTATAACGATGTTTATGATTTATTATGAATGTAAGCGGGTTAACAACAAACCGAAATTTTGAATAGACGAACTGATTTATGAGATGAAGTGATGATGAAATGTAGTCTATGTTTTATTCCAGAGCTAGAATATAGTTATGGGATAGTTTGCGATTTAGTAAACCCGCGGGCAGATACTACTTTTATTAAATATACGAAATGTTTATGTGAAATGTAGCTCCCTTACTGGTCTGTGTACGACTTTAATGTATGAATTGAATTCTTGAAAGTATCGCGTATTTTCGTCACTCATTGGTTCATCTAATATCACTAACACCAACAAAGGTTTAGCTTTGTGTTTAGCAGTTTTGCGATCCAGATCTGCAACAACACCTTAAGACTTCATCATTTTAATTCAGAAGCTTTTAAACAATAAAAGACTGATTAAAGACTGAGCTTTAAATCAACAAATCTGATAGGCATTCCAAAAAAGCTAATGTGAAAATTGCTGCCTTTCCATTCAAAGTTGAAATTAGGAAAACCGTGACGATCCCAGAATACCTCGCGGCAAACTTTAGAACCCTTTGAGCCGATCTATTCGATAGACGTTATTGGAAAGTGTTTATGTTTAGTAAGATACTTTAGTAAGTAGTACCCTTGTCAATAATGTTAATTAGTTGTGAGTGAATTTGCTGAAAGGAGGTCTATCAAAGGTTTGATGGAAAAATAGACAGAGAAGCTATTTGAGTAATGAAGTTACGTAAAGACGTAGGAAATTTATACACAAATTCTAGATCTTTGAGGATGTTTTTAGGGTTCCGTATCCACGTAACACGGATTTGTGACTTTGTCGCTATGACTCTCTGTCGCTGTCTGTCTGTACTAGTGATAGAAAGACAGTTGTAATTTTCACAGCTGCTATAACAAAACATACGGCAGTGGACTAATCTTGGCTTTGTGCGCGAGTCCAACTCACACTTGCCCCTTTTTAGCTATACGCAGCATTTTGTGGAATTAGCTACAGGTCCAAACCGAAATATGCTTTAAGACACGCAAATACAGCAAAACAAATAATAAAAGTTTAAACTTTAAATGTTGGATAACTGCCCATAGCTTTACTCCTCGACTTCGAGTTAATAGCATTTGAGAAGACTGCAAAAGTGTAGAGTAGTTCACGAACTAAAGCCTGGTCTGATGAGCTGAGACAGTGAGACTCAAGTTCGCTAAAACAGCAACTGTGAAACTTCAAAGCGACAGTAAGACTAAAATTAGATTTTAGATTGTAGGTATACGTGGGAGTTCAGTATAGATCACAGAAATCTAAATAATTAGGCACTGTCGTTTAGATTTCTATGGTGTCGACATAGCAATCGCAAAGTACCGATAGTGTGGCATAATTTTATTGCGTTGAATATAGCGATAATTTACATTGTGTGGATGGATTGGCCACAGTTGAACGGTCAACGTCAACATCCATTCTAGGCAATAAAATTTCAAGTCAGAAGTCGTGGCTACACCTATGTTCAACATCTAATATCGCGATAATCTACAGCATCTCGATATTGTGGCCCCAGTTTAAGAATCGTCCTCAGAAAAGGAAAATAATTCTACTTAGGTGTGGTCCGTTTGCCACGACCGCGGTCGATCGTTGTATTGCTGAAAAACGCGTAAATCTCTCACGCAACTACAGTGAATGCGGTTTGGTCGTGTCTGTCTGTCCTATTAGTTACTCTGTAGGTTTATCGCACTGTTTCATTATTCAGATGCACACCTGTTTATTGGGCGTATTGATTTACACAAGTATGTCTGTTATTTTCTGCTTCTGTTTTTCGGTATGTGAGTTTGTGGTCAGACGAAGGTCTATTATTACAAATTAGCCGCGTAGGACATTTTTAACCTTAAATTTTTGCAGTTTTTTACATGTTAGCTCTTCAAACTCAATACCTGAGACATTCAGTCAGGATTTAAATGACCTTTACAACGACACCATATTTAAGTGTTTGAATAAAGGTGTTCCATTTGGACCTTGACTTCCTAATTAGGTAGAGTTAAAACTAAAAAGCTTCTCTTTTAAGTTATGTTTTCTAGGTAGCAACATTGAAATCTGGTTAAAAAGTAAATTTATTCGGAAACAAATTGGTGTCGTGCCCTTTTCAGTAAAGGTGCAGACATCGCTAAAAATATAAAAAAATTATAGAATTTATAAAATATTTATTAAAACATTATATGGTAACCATATAGCTAGTCAGCATATTATGGTTACTAGCAGCGCCTCGTGGTTTCACCCGTTCCCGTGGGAATTCCGGGATAAAATTAAGCCTATATTTATTCCAGACTATTATGTGTCTCTGTGACAAATTTCATCCATATCCATTTAGTAGTTTCTGCGTGAAAGAGTAACAAACATCCATCCATCCATACTGACAAACTTTCGTAAGAGAAATCTGCATGTAAAATTACGTCCGCCTATACTACTAATGGTTCCTGAAATACGTTTTTTGTTTCACATTCAACTACTTTTTGGACCCCTTAAGATGTGAATTATTTAAATTCCTTTCTTTATACAACCCGACACACAAAAAAGAATGTAAACTCTGAATTTTAAATCGCTAGAACTAGCGGTTTAGACTATTGTATTAATCTGTCAATCAGTCAGTTACTCATTTATTCACCTCATAAAGTTATTTCTATTTATTAAAAAATATACTGATCTTCATTGACAAGGTTATTTTTAGTCAAACATATCTAGCAAAAATAATAAAAATGGTTAGCCAGGTTTCGAAGAGCTCGTTTGAAAGGTATAAAAAATATTTATTAAAATTTTCAAAAAGTACCGTTGTTGCGAAGCCACATAAGTTTTATCACCATCAATATTTCACCAACATTTCACAAGGAATACCAATTTCCGCCAGGATCCAGTAAAAAAGGTGCAACCGCAATAAAACAGAATTGCACCGGATTAAAATTGCCCCGTCCTGTAACTCAGTGCTGTGCGTCATTGTTTAGAGATCTCGCAGCGTCGCCAGAGTCAATATGCGGAACATTTCCTATTACACGCCCACTTCTTTCCGTTGCCTTCAGGTATTATATGAAGTGGTTTTGACCACTTCAAAGTTTATTAATTCGGATTTTTCGATTGTATATTTCTGAAACCTCTTTTGGGATCTCCTGTGAATAGAACAACATAATGTATGCTTTCGAGTTTCATAAATGGCATTCCATTATCAAAAACTTGTCAAACACGTCTTTTTTAGGTTTTTTTTATGACGAAACTAGTATATGCCTGCGGCTTTGCACGCGTTGTTTCTATGGAAACGTTTTAAGGATATTTTTATCCCATACGAACTGATTTATGGGATGAAACGCATAAGTATTATTCCTTGGATAAAACAACGTCTATTCAAAAATTTCATCCTAATTCGTTCAGTATTTTTTGCCTTGAAGATAAGGATTTCACTAACAGTAATCAACTGGACCGCGACTCTGCAAACGTAGTGTAGGACGCCCTCCGGCCAGGTGGGATGATGATCTATGAAAAACTACTGGCAGATGCTGGATGCGTCAAGCTGAAGATAGGGCGCTATGGCGCTCATTGGGGGAGGCCTATATCCAGCAGTGGACTAATGTAGGTTGATGATGATGATGAATCAACTGGAAAGTTAATAAGAATCATACAAACTAGTCTAATTTCTATTGTTATAAAGTAAAGTAGTGAATGGTTTTTTTGTCAACATTAATAGCTTCGCGATCGAGCTCCGTAGTATCATCTCTATACAATTTCATCCATATTTTTATTCCAACACAATTTGTAATGGAAGCGACACGCGGAGACAAGAGAGCAAGGGGGTAGGGAGGGGTGAAATTACTTGCAAATTCCATTTACTAACTCCGAGGCGTCAGAAGAAACCGACGTCTGTAGCTTGTTACCTAGATTGTGGTCTAACAATTTGGAAGTCGGAGGTGAGACTGACTTACAAGGCAGAGAAACATTTAACTGGATTCAGAGTATCTCAGAGAGAGTTTAATGAGTGCAAATGTTAGAAAAAACTGGTTGTTTGCAATGATAAGATTAGATTTAATGCCTAAAATTAAACTCTGTTGTTGGAAACTACGCAAGTATGGCTAGTATATCTAGTCATAGGTTTAGTGGAAATGTCTGGACATAGCTAAAATTTGTTGCTGCCATCAGTGGCTTATATTAATGTAGTTATTATTTGATTTTATGTTAAAGTTTCTCCTGTATGATCTCCAAAGTATCCCGATTGCAATTATTTAAGGCGTAAACAGCACCAGCACCCATTTAATTCCTTTCAAAAGAATTTCCAAAATTCACACGTACAGTTTGTTAAACCTATCATACGCTTTTTTTTATTGCATCTGTAGAAGTTTTATTTTGTCTAGTTTAGGAAGAGATAAGAAGTTGCCTTTGGTGGCCACCAAACTCTGTTGTACATACTTAATGTTAAATAATAAATAAATGAATTAATAATGCTGAACAACTTACACAGCATAAACTAGCCCCAAGCTAAGCAGAGCTTGTACTATGGGTTTTGTGGACTGTATGGGTGTTTTCAGGATTCTTCAGGATTTTCAGGATTTCCAAAGACTTCTTCTCTTCTTCAGTTATTTATTTCTAACTGTCACTGGAACCACTGTTCACAACTTAAATCTGAATGTTTACTTTGCTGTGTCTAAAAACTGAATGAATTTCCACGCACAAGGACGGCCTTTTATATCTCCGATAAACATTCCAGAATACTCGACAAATATCTAGAAATAACTCTATCCCTTTCATTTAATAACGCCGTCCGTGTCTTACATTTCCACGATTTTCTAGAAGCTATATCTATCTCTGTTGTACCTACCTGTCTCTGTCTTTCCTTTCGATTCGTTCGAGAACAATAGTAGGTACTTAGATCGGTGTCCAACAACTATCACTTAATCTATGGCCCATTGTTGTCGGACGGACACAAGTAGGTACTTATTCTACCTATGTTTAAGTAAAAATTATGTACGATTTTAAACACTATAACTATATCTAAAGAAATATACTCGTAATCTCTAGTCTTATCTAGACGTTGTCCTGAACAATATTCACAGAGTTCTAGCAATTCTTTCTTACAAACAATTTCCTAAAACTATGTACAATCTATGATGATTCGTCGTGTCCAGGACAATGGGTATACATACATGACTGATATATGTATATAGATAGATATTTTTATTACATATAAATCACCCAGAACCCCAGAACAAATATTTGCAGATCAACAAACATTTGTTCTAAGGCGAGAATCGAACCCGCAACCTCCTGTGTCGCTGGCGGATTAGCGGAGATTAGCGGAGTAGCTACGTAATTTTCAAATCGGAATTACGAAAGTCTAATGCTCGCTACGTAAGCATTCGCGACGCGCATATTCCCCAAAATCGACATCGTGGCTCACCGGACGAAAAGAGTTTTCTATTTTTATCCAGCATTAGTTGTTTGAAGATGATCACAACTCGTGAGTTTGTTTCTTTGCTTGTGGTACGATTACCAATGAATAGCTGGACCTCCGATTGGTATGTAAGCAACGAGGCGTTACCGCGAACTTAGCTCATTACCAATGTAACGCCCAAGGAATGACAATGTCGGGAATTTTTACTTTATTCTTTCAACTTCAAAGAGCTATGGATGTGTTGGTGGTTTGATAGAGGCAGAATAATTTGTTCAGTCTTTTTCACACCTGATATTCTTATGTTCAAAAACTGTTTTGTCATATTTCAGTAGGTTTAACTTTTGAGAGGAAGTAGTCATTTTTTTACTTGGAAATTGTAATATATCCCAAAAAATACGTTGACGGGACTAAAATAAGCAACCTCCACTAAGTAGGAGAACGATTAATTTTTCCCATAATTTTTTTCTGTTCTGGCTCTGTCTGTCTTGATGGCTTTAATGCATTCACTATGGATGGAATGGTCTTATTGCCCTCATTGTGTTAAAAATTTCAAACCAAATGAATGTTAGCTAATAATTATAAGGATAAAAATATGAACCGACAATTCCGCAAATTATTCAATTAGTTACCTCCTAAATATTTTTATCCTAGGTAGGTAAGTATATTTTGCAATAGTTTTCCGGCCTGAATCTATTTTTTACTTTTTGTTAACCAAATAAATTGTTAAGCCTTATGCTTTCATCATGGAATTTTGTTTAAATATCCAAACCATCTCTAAGCCGTACGTTAAGCCATGCTCTCCGTCCTACGCTTATTAGGTGGCAGACGTGTAGTGGGAAGACGAGCGGAGACTCCCGCGGCCATATTGAATTTTTCACATTAATTCTATTTCTTTGTTTCAACTTAAAATGCAGCGCGAACCCTGAGTTAGCTTGTAGCAGCTGAATAAATTGGACCATGGTAAGCATGACTAGCACCGCAGTGAAAAAAATATCCAAAAAAAATTATAAACATAGTGTGTAGTGTAGTACGGTCACAGGCTGACATAATGATATTGAATTAACCAATGTGATCGTGTAATTGTTTGTAAGTTAAGTGTTCACTGTTCAATAACGAATGTTCTATCGGTCTATCTACCACCTAACATGACATAGGTAAACACCCTTTGCTTACCTCCACTTGAACATTTCAACATACAAAATCAACTTCAGTCAAAACATTGCAAGCAGGAAGTGTCTATACCCGTTATCCGTGGTATCTATTTCAAGACATGTCACAAACCCTTGGTCTATGAATAATTTACAGTCCCGCCGCGATCGCAAAGTGTTTATTGTGATAGCGCGCCTGACTTCACAAACGCAAGCTCATGTGAAATAAAACACCTAGATTTTTCCTCTCAATCTTTGAGGTACGTCTGCCAAATTCCCTCATTTCACAACATCCTAAGCGGTCGGAAACACTCAGCTAAAACGAATTATATACCTGGGAGGTAGGTTCCACTCTGGAATTTTTCCAAATAGCTCTTTGGATGCCTCTGTAAGGCAAAAATCAAGAATGTAAGGAGTTATACTAGAAGGCAGTGCCACAGAAAAGTATAACAAAAGCCTTCGTGGTAAGGTCTGCAATTACTTGCTCGCGGTTGGTCGTTTACCGCGAGTCCTGAGACCGAGGGAAGACGGTAGTAAATAACAAGCGAGATCGGATTATTTCGATAAGATCGTAAAATGAAACAAGGCGCGCCTCGACGGGACGTTTTCTTTTTGAATATGTTAGACGCGGGCACATTGCCCACGTGCGGACGTAAAATGTAAAAGTTTGATTCAGATCATTTTCTTTGCGAACTTGAACTAAGTTTTGACTAATACTTTATTTGCACACGCTATTATTTACAGTAAGGGCTTGTTTCACGATCGAAAAGTAAGTTCCTGTTAATTTACTTGACAGATAATAGTATTGTCGTCGGGTATTGTCCACTATAATATAAAAGAGACAGCACCATAGATAACTGCCAGTTAATTTAACGAGAACTTACTTTTGGATCGTGAAACAAGCTCTTAGACATGTAATTAGTTACGGATAGTAAATCGTGAGACAGATAGGTTTGAAGATCCCCGTGTCTTTTACGGGTATGCTACGGTTTTACTATGACATCTGCAAATAATGCTACTAGCACAACCTAAACGGTAACTGGTGTTAGTGTAGCGTAAACGAAGATTATTGTTATGAATATAGAAGTACCTGCCATACCATCTCCATTATGAACTGTTCTCACTATTAGAACCACCTCATTTGATGATGCTGTGTGGATTGTCCTATTAGTTGTGTTAAGAAATCCAGCTTTTTTTGCTCTTAAAAATTCTACATTTTCTTTGTTTAGTTTTGTTTCAGTATATGTCGAAATAGCCTTTATTTCGAGCCATTATATTATAACGTGGAACGAAATTCAGCATATTTATTTTTACTTCCGGTTTTGCGCAACCCATGTCATGAAAATCTAATCAAAACAAGAGTCAGATTGACAAAAAATTGTGACTAACAGGATAAAATAAAATCAAACTAAAACTACAAACGTAGGAAACGATCTCCCATTCTTATCTAGAAACAATAAGCAGAGTCCCTGTAAACTTCCTTGCACAACGTTACTTTTACGACGTAAATTATTCAAATATATTCAAAAGCTGGCAAGTATCTAACAGCTATTTCTAGATTGAAGCCCTCTAAGGCTCACATCTGTGTTGGCGAGCATCTGTAGGCACGCACGGACCAACCAAGTGCAATCTTATTTTTCCCAAGTCTGGCGTTCTGCCTGTGGCATATTGCCTACGTGCCGGCCAGTACTGTCATATTATTCTATCGAGCTATCGGTGGTCCACACGCGCGATATTAGTAGCTCTGCCCTCTACAGATATTGCTTCAGGTCGTAAATAAAATTGCGACCGCGGTAAGCTGTACTTATCGTTGAGGATGGGTAAGTATCTGTGTACGTTTTGCCCGGTAAAATAAAGACTGATACACGTTCAAATAACTTGTTTTATGTTTTTGGGACAGAGACCAAAATATCTCAACTCACAATCAACTCACATGAAGTTGTAAATTTAACTGTTTTAGTGACTAAGGTATTTGGATAAGCTTAACAGTTTGACTGCGGTTACTTAGACAGCTGCATTTAAGTTTGAGACAGGCCACCGTGCTCTGAAATTTGGCTAGGAATAGTTGAGAAGAGAACAGTGATTGATGTTTTCCTGATGAAAACGCCAGTTATCGTATGTAAAACCTTCATAGGAATCGGTTCTTTTTCATAGCTTACAAAGATTAACTTACAACAAAACTTGTTTATCACAATTACGCCAACAATAACATAATAAGGGCAACCGCAGGCGGGTTTATTGTCGGCGAATGTTACCGGGGAGGATTGTCGGAAAAAGTGAAAGTTTTTATCTGTGTTCCCCGGACGAGCGTTCTCATTTCCACCAGTTTCTGCCGCTCTTGATCACAATCTCAGGGCTGTGCCTTCGTTGATAGATAAAAAACGGTTTTCAGTACGTTTAAAATTGGGTGAATAGAAATAGACGAAATACTGGAAATAAGAACAACACCAGGGGCCGAATTCCACATATTTCAAAACAAAGGTCTCAAAAGTGCCATTAGATCAAGATGATTTAAATGACGTTTGTGCATTTGGTATTCTACTGTTTTTTTGCGCTTGATGGCGCTTTTATGTGAAATAAACAATGTGTTTGCTGTG